>VDFB02281492.1:939220881-939298736 GCA_007258455.2 Sequoia sempervirens | reverse complement strand
TTTAGGTGTTAGTGTGTTGTCCTCTAGGGTCTTGTGGTAGGGTGTTACATGGATGGATCCATACTAGGCATAACACGAAATGAAGTAATTTTCAAATCAAGTTTAATTCTGGACTATTATACATATCAACATGTTGTTAGTGCTTTAGATTGAGACTAGGTGTGTCTAGTTGGTGGCATGGATTCATCAGTATTAACTAATTATGTATAAAGTAAGTAAGAGGAAATTGCCAGTTCTAGATTGTTACAAGTATGTAACATGGTATTCAAGAGATTATGTTAAACCTTTTTGGTCTATTAAATCAATATTAGTGTCCCATCACTTTTGAATGAATTCTTGTTTATGATTGTTAACCTTGGGGGTAAACCAAGAGAAGAGTTCACCATAGGTTAATAGACTTTACAAGTCGAGTAAGTGTGGGTGAACATATGACACCACTTCATAGAAAGTGGATTTTATTATATATATCAAAACTCTAGTTGGAGTAGGTTTAAAAGTCGTTGCTTATACTTTTTTGGTTCACTATGATCTGGGTTTGCATAGTTAGTTAGTAGATTCATGCATGGTTGGAGGGTATCCATAGTTGTATGGCCATTCTAGATATGTAGGACACAACAACAAATACTCAGATGTGCATTATTAGAGGTTTCCATACCAAAATCTTCGTCGAAGGGTAGAGCCATTTTCTGGTTAGCAAGATGTGTGGGGTGCCGCTAAGTCTGTGGTTGGAGGAAAATCACTTGGGTGATGCTCTCCCTCTTATAGATGAAATATGAGGCTTGCAAAACAAAAGAAGTGTGATCCAGATGAGAACACCTTGACCTTGAACTATTGTAAGTTATGAATTTGTATATGAACATGATCATGAATCAATTGTAATTTGTATTTGAAAAGATGAGTTTCATTTTCTTGGAATTATGTAATTCTATTTACGCAATGACATGTGAAAATTATTTATGTAATGTGCAATTATGGTATTGAAAAGGAAAAATTTCATTTCCCATCTTTTGGAAACTTGTGTTATTCACTTTTTGAGTTAAAACTTAGGTGAAAATTGTTGAGTGAACATTGGGTATGTTACACATTTTTCATAGAACATTGAACATGAAATCTCCATGACTAATTTATGTAATAATTTGTGTCTTTTTTTAAAGGGTGAGAAAAATGGCAGGCGAATTCCCTCATCCTATTCCTCAAAAGCAACTTGCTCAATTTTTCACCCAATACCTAAACAATGAATTGGTATTTCACCTAAAAATTTAATGTGCTAGTACCTTTGATGAGATCATTGAAATATGAATGGAAATTGAAAAATCTCTCAAATTATGGGTCTTGTGAAAAATTATAAAGATCATAAGGATAACCCTTCAACATCTAAAGACAACCCAAGAATTTGGACCAAAAACAAGAGCATTGTAAATGATGGTGTGGTAGATGTGAAAATAGTTCAAAATGTTCAACCTACTCTATAATTTCCAACAAAAAACCCTCAAATTAATAAAGGTGTTAGAAGACTACCTAGGAAAAATAATGCTCCTAAAATGTAATACACTTCTTTAGGTGATTCTCTTGAATCTACATTGAAAATTTAGTTCAAGTTAAAATTATCACCTTACCAAAAGTAAGAAATCAAGAACCAACCTATAAACCTCCATGGTATAAATAAAGTGATTATTGTGAGTACCATAGGATCAACTTGGACATAAAACTTTTGATTTCTTTAGATTGAAAAATCTTATACAAGAACTTATAGATCAAGGTAATGTTGGTGTAAACAATCAAACTTCAACTAATAATGATCTCAAGGTATTCAAGAATCCTATCCCTAGCCATGGAAAAGATGAACCTTCAAACAAAAATGGTAATCCTAAAGGAGCCAATTATGTTGTTGTCCCTTACGATTACACCATACATTGTCTAGGGGAGTCCTTTCCTTGTGTCTCTACCATAACCCCTCTAAAAACAATACTAAATGTGTCATAACTATAGGTAGGGGTAAACCAACCTTTCAAGGGGATCAATTTGCATCATCTTCAAAATTCGATTAGAACCTCCTAGATCATCTAAAGAAAATTCCAACACAAATATCCATTCTAGAGATTTTAAAAATATCTCCAACACATAAGGAAATCCTCGACAAGGCCCTTTAAGAGTCTTCCATACCCAAAGACATAGATACTAAGTTTCAAGCCATGGCTGGACATATTTCAGCTCTTCATCATTTGGTGTTTATTGAAAAGACCTTTCTCTCATTGATCTATTTCATAATGAGGGCTTGTACCTTGAGGTATTCATTCATAGGCATAAAATAAAAAGAGTCATGATTGATGGTAGATTAGGTCTAAGCATTTTTACCCTCCAATTAGTAAAAAAGTTAGAATACTCTACCAGTGTCATTGGTTCTCAAAAGAAAATAACCATAAAATCTTATGATGATGTTGAACATGAATATAAAGGAACAATAAAATTATTCAAGTTGGCCTCACTAATGTGGATAACATTTGTCAAGTCTTGGACCTTGATCTCCCATGTAACATTCTTCTTGGTTGTCCATGGATACATGCATAGCAAGTTGTTCCCAAGTCACTGATCCCGAGGATCCTCACTCTTTCGAGTATTGCAAAAACTTGGAAGAAAAATATCACAAACCCACCCAAGTTCCTAATAGTCAAGTAACTCCATCCTCATCATCTTACATAGAACCATCCAACTTGTCCTCACTTTCCAATCTACACACCTCTCCTCTTGAGATCAAGGTTCAACTAATGACAATTGGTTGGGAGAATATAACATGAAACAAGCTTTATTTATGGGCCAACTCCCTCTTTCACCTAAAACATATGGTAGACCTAAACCTATGTTGAATATATCAACTATGATTATCAAATCTAAATCTACCACATTTTTGCATTGGGATACTGAATTGAGAAAATAAAAATTGAAGATGATGTCTCAACATGGCTATATAAGGATGAAGATGATCATGTCCCTATTTTATGTATGGAAATATCAACATGACTATATAAGGATGAAGATGATCATGTCCCTTTTAATTCCCTCATCATTATTCCTTCTTGTGATAGATATAGGCTCAATGATTCTTTTTTCTTGAATAAAACTCCCCTAGTAAGATACCTTTAAAGCTAAAACCTAGTCTAACTAAAAGTACTAAGGCTTCTTTCATGCTTGAAACTTTTTATTAATATACCTTTCAAGGCTCCATGCATATCACAAATCTATTCCAAGAACATTTTGTTTTCACCTTATCTACCATATCATTTACTTCCTCATCATTACAATCTAAAGAGCTTTCACTTATTTATCTTCAACTTATAGATTAGGATCAACAAGGTCCACTAGTTCTAGATGCATTACAAAATGATGAGGCCATTGAAAAATTTATGAGATTAAGAGAAACTATACCTTTGAGATATCATAAAGTTGGTTTTGTCATCGAGCTTGAATTGAGAAAGCATACTTTGGTGAAACATCCAAACCTCTCACTCACAACAAACAATTGAATATTATAAGGTAAACCTCTAAGGAAAATCATGCTCTATCATTATCTAAAGAATAAAATGAGAACCTCGAACTTCCTATCATGTCTAAATATCAAGAAAAATCCTATATCTTGATAGAAGGGTCACAAGAAGAAAACTTGGGTACAATTGAAAATATTAAGATCACATATATTTTGTAGCATCTTTATCATATAAGAGAATGAATAATTCATAAAATTATTTAAGAATGGAACTATAAAATTTGTGTGGTCTTATGTGTATATGCCTAGTCTTGACCCTGAGTTGGTAATTCATCATTTGACAATTTTTCCCAATGCAAAACCAATGAAACAAAACCATCGTAAAATACATAGAAAATGCAACAACATAACAGTGGCATGAGAGAAGATGCTCAAATGGAATGAGATTCCTCTTATTTATATAATTTATATGAGAGAAATCAAGGGCCAAGATAGATTGGTTAATGGATGACTATCATTGATTGAAAATTAGAGTCTGTCTCAAAATTGTATTCATATGACAAGTTTCACATGAGGGATAAGGGCTAGGTTTAGAATTTGATTAGGGAAACATCCTTACATGAATGGTTGAGATTGGATATTTAGTATGAAATGGATGGATGAGATGCAAAGTTAGTTTAAATTTTGTGGCAAGTGTCTAGATTCAATGAATTTAGACAAGGTTTTAGTTAGTCATATGACTCTCAATATTTAATTAAATAATAAATTTATTTAATTAATTATTAAAGAAGGGTGATGTGGAAGGATAAATTAAATAAATCAATAAATAATATTTATTTAATTAAAGTTGGGGGATAAAGGTGAAGGATAAATAAATAAATTAAATAATAAATATTTATTTAATTAATGACTTAGATCAAGGTGGAATAAAGGTGATGGGATAAAATAAATAAATAAATAAATATTATTTATTTAATATTTGGCTTAAGATAGGCTAAAATTATGTGTGGTTAGGTAAGGTCAAATATTAGTTGTCTACATTTTTCTAAGTTTTCCCACAGAGAACACATACATAATATTTCCCAACTAAAAGGTCCCCCAAATATAGAACTAAAAGTCACAAATTTAGATAAAATTTAGGATGGTATAAGATATCTTGATTCCATCTTTAACACAATAACAAAACTGATTGGCTTTTGCTTCAATGTGAAAATGGTTTTTTTCATAAGCTACAATTTTATAATTGTCAAGGCAATTCCATCATAGGAAGTGGTAGTTTCATGTTTTCTATTTCAATCAATCATTTGATTAGTGGTTTCATCATGCATTTTCGTCTACTGTGGAAAGAGGTGATTTGCAATAAGAGGAAGCAATAAAGGTGTTTTGCCATCAATTTCTTGGCATTTTGACTTTCATTCATACCCATAATTCTTTAATATATTTAGGTGATTTTTACAAAAAATGTGAAGAAATAGGAGAATGGTAAGGTGAATTTAAAAGATAATATTCCCTTAATTAACTATTGTTAGATTTATTGGGCTAATATGTGCATAGGTTGGAGGTGTATCAACTAATTGATGGTGTATAATAATAATATTTTTTTAGTGTTTAGAGAGAATTTACAATTGTGAGGATGTTGGCATATTGGATTGGCATCCAAATGGGCCTAATATAGGTAGAAATCTTGTAAACCTACACATATAGTGGATTTTTTTCTAAGTTTTCTCCCTATTTGAGTTTATTCAAGGTAATATGGTGTCATGTCTCTATTATATTGATGGTTGAATATTCATTGCGTGTTTGTCAATTATTGCAAGTGAGATCATTTTCTATAATATTATAATAGGGAGAACATTAATTTAGCTTCCACTTAGTAAGGCACAATAATTATAATGTGTGAAGCGTGTATTTTTCATATGATGAGTTACAATAATGTTCCAAGTAAGTGAGACAACAACCAATTAGGAGGTTCTAATTATACCCATTTTCATGTGATGAGTTGAAATGTGTGAAGTGTGTATTTGTTCAAATGACTAATTATAAGAATGTGCAAGTAAATAAAGTGACAATATATTAGGAGGTTGAAAATACATCCATTTTCCTAGTATTTTATGTTGTATATTTGGATCTACAAGAGTTGGAGCAACACTTAACAAGAAGGATATCTTATGGATGAATAGTAATGTGGAAAATGTAACTTGTTTATAGATTATGAATCCATTATGAGTTGGATAATGATAAGATATCCCACCAATTCAAAGTATTCTATGAGGATTTTAGTAACAAATTTTGCATCCTTCAAATTCTCCCTCATTACCAATTACCTAAAAAACACTACCTCTTGAGGGAACATTGTAATCACATTAATTAAGGGCCTAATTTTTTTAATCTTTCTATCCATTAGAAATGATAGAAACTCTCATATATTTTTTCCTTGTTTAGTATTGTGATGCACAATTTTTAATAATTAGTTCCTTTGCACCCTTTATGGGATTTATTGGTTCCCTTCACCATTTTCTATAAGTATGGTAAACTTGAAAGATTGAATGGAATCCCATTGCCAAAAAAATAATCACCTACTATGCTAATTAATAATACACTCTTAACACATTTTTACAATACCCTTTGATCTTATCTAATATTTTATACTTTTGTTCCTATGGCAAGTATCCTCTTCTTTTGAGGGGGTTGATGTGTGGTGGCCATGATTGGGGTAGGATTTGGATTTGTAGGTGTATTGCTAAAAGAGTCCAAGGGGTTTAGCAATAGAAAATATTTATAACATCCTACTATTCCCTTCTTGATGATGAATTCATATTAAACTACAAATAACATTTTAACCAATAGAAAAATTCAACAATTTATGGTTTATAGAAGATTGAAGTATTTAATATTACTTCCTTCCAAATATTCAAAGGCTTATAGATATAATCGTCGTTTAGAATCTATATTGCCTTGGTTTTTTCTAGATTAAATGTATTTATAAGATAAATGGGAAGTTTATATGGAAAAATCAACAATCCAACAACATGCTTTCCAAGAGAATTTATAGGTAAGAAGTATGATCAAACATTTTTTTGGTTTTTCCCATAATACATAAGATTCCCCAATAAAAATTTCCCCAAATATAGAATTAGAATTCATATGTGTTAGAGAATATTTGGGATGGTATAGGACATCTTGATGTAAGATTTAGAAGGTGAAAATTAAAAAAACAATTATTAGGTTTTAGATCTAATGGTGGATATTTTGTTGGCCTATCTTTCCCTAGAAGGTAACTCTATTTTATGAGGGCATTGTAATACGATTGTAGACAGTGATGTATTATGAGAGTCTGATAGCGGTTGTGTTGTCTCTAGATTTCTAAGGGTGATACTCCTGTGAGAAGCTTGCTTTGCAAGTATATTGTAATCTTTGTGATTTTTAAATAATATATTGGGAAGCTTTTAGAGTGTGGGGTTTTTCTCCTGAAAGGGATTTCTCCATGTAAATCATTGTGTTGTGGTATGCGTGATATTTATGTTTATTTTTATTTAAGTTTCTATAACTGTTAAACATCTATAAATTTTTGAATTTTTCTCCTCTCATGATTAGTGTAAAAAGTTGTTCTGCTACCTTAGCTTCCTTACAAGTGGTATCAAAGCCTAATCACCTTTGGTTTTAGTTGTGGGTTGTTGTGTTTTTTGAACTAATCTAGATTTGAGTGGGAGATTGTGTAGAAGATACTTTGTGATCTTGTTGTAGGAATTTTAAGATGGAAAATTCATAAGGGAGAATAGAGGTGGATAAAATTTTTGGAAATAATTTTGAAATGTGGAAGCTAAAGATGGAGGATCTGTTGATAGATCAAGATCTGTGGGATGTTGTTGATGAGAATATTTCAAGGCCTGTAGATCCTACTCAAGCTACTCAATATGATGTTATGGACCATAAAGCCAAGGGTCTAATCAGACTATGCTTGGCATAATCCATTTTAATCAATTTCCATGAAGAGACCTCTTCATAGAAACTATGGAAGAAAATTAGTGAGATATATCAAGCCAAATCTTTAGTGACCAAGATTTTCTTGAGGAAGAAATTGTATTCCTTGAGAATGGAAGAGGGTGGATGAATCACAAACCACCTGGAAGCATTCAATATGTTGGTGGCTCAATTGGTATTAGTTGGCACACCAAAATGGATGAGGAGGAGAAATGTCAGATCTTGCTTTGTTCTTTACCTAATTCATGGGATTCCCTTATTATGGCTATTGGGAGTACTTTTGTTATTTTGAAGACTTAAGATGTGGTGGGTTATTTCCTTTCTAAAGAGATGAGGAGGAAGTTATCCATCATTGCGAAGGAGGCCCCAAATGTTCATGGAAGCCCTAAGCAAAAAGGAAAGAAGAATGAGAAGTGTGACAAATCCAAGTCCAAAGGGAGATATAAATATCTTGGAAAGTCCAAAGCTATTTTTTGGAACTATGGTAAGCCTGGTCATGTTCGTAAGGAATGAAAAGAAGAAAAGAAGAAGAAAAATAAGAGATTTGATTTTGATTCTAAGTCTAAGAAGAAAGATGGTGACACATTCATTGCAGCTTTGGAAGCTCATGCAAGTAATGATGCATGGTTAATTGGCTCAGGTGCATCTTTCCATATGACCTTTAATAGAGATTGCTTTTCTGAATATGAAGAATTTGATGAAGGTAAGGAGTACTCGGGTGATGATTCTTATTTAAATATTGTTGGTCATGGTAAAGTTAAAATTAGGTTTCCTAATGGTAGAATAAAAAGGATTAATGTTGTGTTGCATATCTCTTGATTAGCATGAAATCTATTATCTATGAGAAAACTAATAGATGTGGGTGTGCAGGTAGTATTTTCTGATGCAGGATGTAAGATGGTTAGAAATGCTATGGAGATTTCTAGAGGTGTTAGATATGTCACATTGTATAAGCTTGATGTGTGCACTATTTCGTACAATAGTAATTCTATGAAAAACAAGTCTGTGGAAGAGGTGAGGGTTTCACCTTCTAAAAATAGTCATGGATTTTGGGTACCCAAGAGTGCTCTTTCCTTTGAATCAAAGTTACCTATAGAGAAAATTATATTATGGCACCAGAGACTTGGCCACATTGGAGGAAAGGATCTAAGAACCTTGAAATATAAAACCCTCGTTGAAGGGTTGTCTTATTGTAATCTTGAATTTGATTTCTATGAGCATTGCATTTATGAAAAACAAAACCATGTTTAGTTTTACTCGAGTTCTCATAAATATTGTAGTGTATTGGATATTATTCATTCTAATGTGTTTGGTCTTGTAGATGTTCCTTCAATTGGTAAATCAAAATATTATGTTTCATTTATTATGATTATAGTAGAAGGACATGGGTATATTTTCTAAAGAGTAAATATGAAGTTTTCAATTGATTTAAAGAATTTAAAGCAATGGTTGAGTTACAGAGTGGAAAAAAATAAAATGTTTGAGGACTAATAATGGTAGTGAATTTTTCTCTAATGATTTTGATAGATTTTATAAAGATTGTGGTATTCATAGAAAAAAGACAACTCTGTATTCTCCACAATAGAACAGAGTTGTAGAAATAATGAACAGGTCACTAATGGAGAAGGTTAGGAGTATGTTGAGTGGTGTTGGCCTAGAACAAAGGTTTTGGGTTGAAGTTGTTGTCACTGATTGTTGCCTAATTAACAAGTCTCCTACACCAACTCTTGTTGATAAGACACCTATAGAGGCATGGTTGGGTCACAAACCTTCATTAAGACATCTTATAGTTTTTGGTTGTGAGCCATATGAACATGTGCCAAAGGAGAAGTGAAAAAAGTTGGAGAAGAAGGATGTGAAATACATCTTCATCGGATACAGTTATGGTGTGAAAGGATACAAGATTTGGCATCCTATTGCACAAAAGGTAATATATAGTAGAAGTGTGATTTTTAGAGAAACTAAGTCTTCTTTTGTTACATTGCAGCCAAAACAAAGTAAACAAGAAGATGTTATTCAATTTCCTTCTACACCTAATAAAGTTGAATTGAGGCCCATGGATAGATAAGAAGTTGAGGAGAGCTCATCTAGCTCTGAATCTTTAGAAGAGGAGGAAGAACTGGCAAGTTAGCTTGTTCTAAGGTCTACAAGGCATAAACAACCACCTAAAAGGTATTCACCGGATGATTGGAGATGGATTTTTTCTTTAAATACTAACATGGATGAATCCAAATCTGTAGAAGAGGCATTAGGTATGAATGATGCATAATCTTGGAAGACTATTATGGATGAAGAAATAAAGTATTTGAAAAATAATGATACATGGGATCTTGTACCATTGCTTGAAGGACAAAAACCTTTTGGTTGTAAATGGGTGTTCAAGAAAAAGATTGGTTTAGATGGAAGTATTGAGAAGTACAAAGCAAGGTTGGTTGTAAAAGGTTATTGTCAAGTTGAGGGTGTTGATTATGGTGAGATATTTTCTCCTGTTGCAAAAATTACATCCATTATATTTTTTCTTTCTATTGCTATTGCTTATGATTTAGAGGTTGAGAAAATGGATGTGAAAATTGATTTCCTTCATGGTGACCTGGAGGATGATATTTATATGACACAACCAAAGCACTACATGGTGAAAGGTAAAAGTAAATTGGTTTGTAAATTGAAGAAATATTTGTACGACCTAAAATAGAGTCCTAGGATGTGGTACCAAAAATTTAATCCATATGTGTTGAGTTTGGGATTTGGGCATTCTCAATCAAATCATTGTGTTGATTATAAAACGGATGGTGATCATTTCCTATTTATTATATTATATGTTGATGATATGTTATTTATTGACAAAGGGAAAGGTATGATTTTAGAATTGAAATCTTAGCTTGCTGCTAAATTTGAAATGAAAGACCTTGGTGCAACTAGATACATTCTTGGGATGGAAATTAAAAGAGATAAAGTGAATGGAAAGCTAGGGATTGGCCAAAGTAAGTATGTCAATTCAATTTTATAGAGATTTAACATGTAGGATTGTAGACCATCGTGTGTTCCCCTTTTTGTTGGAACAAAGCTATCTATTTTAGATTGTCCAACATATCAATCAGAGATGGAAGACATGATCAAAGTACCTTACCGGAGTGCAGTTGAAAGTTTGATGTATGCTATGGTTTGTACTAGACCAGACATTGCCCAAGTAGTGGGAATTCTTTCCAGATATATGTCTAATATTGGAAGAGTTCATTAGGATGTAATTAAAAGGGTCTTCAGACATTTGTGTGGTACCTCAGATTATTCCTTGTGTTATCATAGTAATATGACTGAAGACGATATTTCCCTGATATTCATGGTTAGGTGGATTCGGAATGGGTAGGTGATATTGATAGAAAACGATCCACCAGTGCTTATGTGTTCACATTATTCAGTGGTGCAATTAGTTGGATGAGTAAGTGATAGGCTGTGGTTGCTTTTTCCACTACTAAAGCTAAGTATATGGCAACTACTCATGCTTGTAAAGAATCCATTTGGCTTAAGAGATTGTGTTTAGATATCAGAATAAAACAAGGTGTAGTTATAATTTATTGTGACTGTTAGAGTGTGATATGTCTAGCCAATAACTTGACATTTCATGCCAAGACCAAGCACATTGACGTACAATATCATTTTGTTCGAGATATGGTTGAAGATGGCAAGGTGAAACTAGTTAAGGTAGAGACTTTGATGAATGTTGTTGATTCTTTAACTAAGCATGTGAGCACAAAAAATTTCAAGTGATGTTAAAGGATTATGGACCTTTTGACCCCTAGAAATTAAGACACAATATTTATCCCTCCTGTTGCTCTTGCAAGGTGTTTGACAAGTGGGACAAGTGCGAGATTTGTTAGGAAATTGTGTCTCAACCTTGCAATTATATAAATGTTATTATTGATATGATATATATATATATATATCCTAGTTACACTGATAGGTGTAATATATAATGGGAGCAAGGGGTGGAGGGGAGGAGTGGGATGTGTGTAAATAATTTTTTTTTAATTTTTTAGAAAACTCCTAAATGGCCAACATACATTAAATAAATGATATATTATAAATCTAGACCATTAATTATTAGGTTTTATATCTAATGGTGGATATTTTGTTGGCCTCTATTGCCCTAGAAGGTAACCCTACTTTATGAGTGTGTTGTACTACGATTATAGACAATGATGTATTATGAAAGTTTGATAGTGGTTGTGTTATCTCTAGATCTCTGAGGGTGATACTCATGTGAGAAGATTTCCCTACAAGTATATTGTAATCTTTGTGATTTCTGAATAATATATTGGGAAACTTTTGGAGTGTGGGGTTTTTCTCCTGAAAGGGTTTTCCCCATGTAAATCACTATGTTGTGGTCTACATGATAATTATGTTTATTTATGTTTAAGTTTCTGTAACTATTAAAGATCTATAAATTTTTGCATTATTCTCCTCTCAATATTAGTGTAGGAAGTTGTTTTGATACCTTAGCTTCCTTACATTATAATTGTTGCTCAACTAGTTCAATCAATAATTTTGAGTAGTGGTTTCCAAAATAAAATGTATGGTAGCTATGATTGGAGTAAGAGTTGGATTCATAGGTGGCTATTTAAAATGAGTCCAAGGGGTTTTATGATAGAAACTCTTTAGAACATCCTATAAATGGTGCATAGAAGCTTGAAATATTTTATATATTTTTCTTCCAAATCTTCAAAAAGCTTATAGATGGATCCATTTTCTAGAATCCTTATAGAAATTATTATTTATAAATTTAAATGACTTCCAAGAGAAGGTTTAAATTTTATTGTTCCTCTAAAGCATTCTAGCTGCCATAAGATATTCACCCAAATACATATGACACTACAATAAAAAATGATAGTTAAAAAATAACATAACACAAATTTAGAGCATAGGTATCATGAGTACCACTTGTTAAAATGCCCTAGCTTTAAATTTTCTTGAAGCATAATAACTCTTTTCAATAGTGACACCTCACTATAATCTCTCTATTCTCGTATATAGATAAGGCATAGGCTAGGGATAATGTTTGGGGAGCAGTAATATAAAAGAATAAATCTATTTAAGAGATAGTTAACTAGTAGAACTTAACTTCTTGAGAGTAGAACAACTAATAAAAAATATATATTTAAGACATAAATTTAATAAATTAATATAATAGAATGCATGAAATTGAGAATTAATTAATACATTTGTACATATTATTACAACATGAATATCAACGGATTATATTACAATGAGTTTATCAATGAATCTTAAAACTATACAAAAGTCAATGGTTACTTAAATACACTAACATCCCATCTTAAGATGTGCTTCGATGAAGGGAAGGATAGATAAATTAGAGACCTATCCCCCATTTAAGACACCTTCCTTCACTCCTCAAAGTTTCTTGAGTTGAACAAACCTAGCCTCAAGTAAAGGCTTTGTAAAGATACTTGCAACCTATTCAATTTTTTGGAAAAATCTAAGATCAATGACCTTTTCATGGATGATTTTCCAAATATAATGTGTATAAGTATCAATATGGTGTTTCAATGGGTTGTGAGATATGTGGATAACACTTTAATTATCACACGAAAGTATTGTAGGTTGCGTCTATGAAAATTTGAGCTAAAAAATAATATACCCACACTAACTCATAGCCAATAACAATGTAACATGCCAACCCTTCAATGAAGTAAAAGTTCCTAAGTTTTCACTTTGTGAGTAAATAAACTATGTAACAAGCCATGACAATAAAAAAAAATATTTTCTTTATTGAGAAAATACAAACAAAGATGTCATAACATAATACAATAAGGATTTCATTTCATTATAATAATTTCACAAGTTACAATCAAATAAGAATGCATACATTTACAAACATAGCTCAACGAGCTTTGGAAAAAATAGCTTAAAGACGGTCCAGGATCCTTCCTTTCAAATCTTGGTTCTTTTGTCACTTGCTATGGAGGAGAAGCATCACTCAAGCACCTTTCCACCAACCACAGACTCATACACAGTCCCCCACACATCTATCATTCAATAGACGACCCTTCCCTTTGACGAAGAGATTAGTAGAGTAACTGAATAATGACAACCAACTGAGCATAGTGTTGTGTCCTACATAACTACAACTTGTAATCCCACAATCTCGAACTAGCATGTAATACTGGATCACGATGAACTAACAGTGGAGCCAAAGGTAGTCACACTACTTTGGCCAAAGTGTTCTCAAACGGTACTCTGAATGAAGGTCATCTATCACATACACTACTCAAGGCCAATTTGACTTAAGGCCATCTTAAACTACGCATAGGTATTTCCTTCAATGGATAATATATCACCCCAGAGATAACCTATCACCATTTCTACATACTTGGAATGAATCTACTTTAACAAAGTAAATACACAAGCTCCCTCCTATACTGGATAAACAATCCTAGGAGTAAACATAATCTATGCTAGTTAAAACAATAACCTAGCTAAGAGTAACTCATATGCCACTCACGTTTATCATATCTAGTATGTAATACCTATGATAAACACCAACCTCCTATTATGGAGTACATACAAACACATCATAAAAACAACATAATAGCTTCTATTTACTTTTCAAATCCATTCTAATTTCCCTAAATGCAAGTACTCATAAAAGACAATTCAAAGCATTCATGAAGAACAATCTTTCATAATTAAAATAATAAAGAAGAATATCCTCAGGCTTGTTTTCGTTTATCCAATTAATTGACTGTTGTCAATTCAGATTGCACCTGAATGCTTGAATAGTTAAATTCAGCAATCTGTTGAAACATGGAATGATTCTCAGGCTTGTGGGTTGCCTAAAACGAAGAATCAATCTCCAGAGAGGGCTGGTTCCCTGATGAAAACCTCCTAAAAACTAACTTGGTTGGGAAAGAGATAGAAAGCTTGCTTGAATTGAAATTCTAAAGCTACGAGAGGTGATTGCACCTAAATGATAATGACTTGCAATTATGACTCACAATAAACTTCTCAAAAACTCTAATCTGCACAACCAGATTCAATAATTTAATCACTTTAATGATTTAAACAAAGGCTTTGATCTAATGCAATATTGAGGGAAAACGAGGTTTTCACGACAAAATTTATTAACCAATTAATAAGCATAGTGCATAACCAGTGAACTTAAACTAAATTGCATACAGATATGTGAAAAAGACAGAAAAAATCAGAGGTTTCAGAACTGAAACACAATAATTTTTTGATCAAATTCTTCACAAAAATGATGCTCGAAATCTAGAAGGCAAACTCTAAAGTACTGAAACTCAAAGGAATCTTCTGCAATTACACACTTTGAACCTGTAAAAAACACTGCTATATTAATCTGAAAGTTGAGTTACAAGATGATCTTCTTTGCTGAAGGCAAAGGTAGAAAACAAGAACTAGAAAGAAAAACCATTAAGTCTTTCAATATATACAAAAAAAACCTTCCAAAATGCATGCAAAAAGAACTGAAAGTCCAACTCCAAGAAAGGGTGATAACTCCAAAGCCAAATCCGAGCAGAAGAAAATATCTCTGAAAAGGAGGCCCAAAACCATGCAAAAACAAGTCTAATCAAGCTCAAACTCACTGCCAAGTCATAACTGATACATGCACTATTCCAACTGAACTGCAACTCCCTGAAAAAGTGGGCTAAAGCACGCAAATTTCACCTCGTTTGTATCAATCCGCCCATGCACATCCTTCTCATTAAGTCTTCAGTTGAAACTGATGTAGAACTAAAGTGAACTGAGATTTGGCTTTATATAACATCTTACTTGCATTTGAAAAAGATGAATTAATTAAATGATTTCTAATATATCATTTAATTAATTCATTTACATAAAAATATGCAATAAAAATATTATACTTAAAGATAAAGGTGAGCTTACTTTAGTATAAGTAAAATAAGCATTTTAATTGCCAATCACCGTTGATCACCATGCATATATTTGACAATAATTAAATTTTCCATTGTTGATAAGGTTAACCACCTTATTACTCCACTCCATGCTCATGAAATATAAGGAAAAGTTCATTTTAACCTTACAAAATAACTGGCCGACCATACCACTTGATAAGTCAATTAAAATGGGTCGACCACATCATTGCTAAGAATCTTGGAGGAAGAATAAAACAAAATGATTATTAAAAATCATCAATAATAATGTCAAAAGGAATTAGGGCGGATGAATAAGGCAACACCGAACCCTAAAAACATATCATTCTCACATGAAGAAACTTCTGGAAGGAAAACGGCCGCCACTGCCCAAACCCTAGCCACGAACTTGCTTTTCTGGTATTTCTGCCATTGATGAACTTCGAATCTAGTCATTTTTGGGCCGAACCTGCAATATATAACATTTTTTCTCAAAAACGTGGAGAGAATGGGGCACGATTTACTGTTCTAAATGATGTTCTTTCATTTTTCTGAGCTTTTCCTGCAAATCTGGGCACGAATCTTCATTTTCTTGTCCGTTTTTAGAGAATGACATTTTTAAAAAAAACGTTGGAAGGCACATGAGGCACGATTTTCCTGATCTGAGTGATGCATTTTCGTTTTTCTGTGTATTGCTGCGAATTTTGGATGAATTTGCTTCTTTTCCTGGCCGCCATGATCATTCTTTAGCTTCAAACTTGCTGGAGACTCTTCTAAATTCGAAAAAATGAAGATCTTAACAGGTATTGAGATCTAAATTCATTTTTTTTTTTGCTTTTATGTGAATTTCTGAAAGTCTGGTTATTTCTTGAAGCTGCCATTGAATATCTGGAAGTATTTTCTAGAAACAAAGAATAAACTTGCTTAAAAAGAACTCGAATCTGTGTCTTTCTTCATTTTTCTGCAATAACTTCACTTTGCAAGCTCAAATTTGACATCTTTTGGAGTATTTTCTTTAAAAAAAAAAAAAAATTGCTCTTTTCTTTTGGATCTGCAAAATATAACATTTTGAACTCATAATAGATGAAAAACTTCGATTTTTCTATGTATTACAGCCATTTTTTTTCAAATCTGGGCATTTTTCTCTCATAGAAATCTGCAAAAACTATTTTGCTCTAATATAAAGTAAGAGCAACATTCCATAAAATGACTGCATCATGACTGCCCTTTGGTCTTTTGTGATTGAATTTTATTCATGCAAAATCTGTTTCCTTGAGCATCTACAACTGTTTTTATTTTTCACAAAATCGTCACAGCTCGCAGCCCACTGTCTTTTACATGCCTTCATTTCAAAGTAACTCATAATGTCTTTTAAGGAAAAACTATGTTTTGATATTTAATGCAGTCTCAGTAGCACTTATTCCTTGATTGACTTTGGTTTTATATCTATGCAAAATCTGTTTTTCTATATCTTTGCAAATAAGGACTACCAATGAAAGACATATGTTCCATTTAATATTAATGCTGAATAACCCACATTGCATTGCTGTCTCAGTAAAACTTGTAACATTGTATACCTTTATACTACTGATAGTATGTGCTTGTATAATGAACATCAGAAAATGGTATGCACTCATGCTGTTCCACTGTAGTAAACATGCTTTTCCTCAAACTGTTGCACACAGATTTATATGACTTGTCTATGAATTATACTCTTGATGGGCAGAATTATTGTTTTGAGACATCCAAATACTGTCTTATGATTCAAGATTCCTATTTTTTAAGAACTCAAAAGATTTTTTTTCTCCTCCAATCATCTCATTAATCCTTCACTGCTGTTGTCAATGTACACCTTGTTCACTGTTGTATTTCTGCCCTTATGCTTGTCACTGTGCTATCTCTCAAGCTCACTTGAAGCAAGATAATGAACATCCTTTGTTCCCCAAATCATGGCTGTATCTTATGATGGAAACACACTCAGCAATATGTGCCAGAGTATAACATTAGCTTGTAACATCAGATTGTTCTGTTTGGTAAAAGATAATGCATATCTGTATCTTCCATTATTATTAAATGATGATTCAAAACAAAATTTGCTGCTTTCTGTTGAAGAACTTGTAAAAACTTGGACTATTGCAAATATGTTCTGTATGGTGATATGATTTATGAAAACATTCCAACACTCGAATATTCTGTTTCTCTTCAATGCAAAGAGGCTCAACACTTTATTAAAATGCAACGTAAAAATATGAAGCAGAGCTGAACAAAGTATTATCAAAATTGATGAGTTCTTCACACTATTATTTTGAATTTCTTTGAAATAAGGCTGCTTATATGATTATCCTTTAATTTCAGCAACTCTCTTAATGACTGTTTTAACAATGTTAACAAACTCTCGTATGTAACTTGAGAGTGTATCCTTTTGATATGCCAGGCTCAACCCTTGTGGGAGCCCGTTTACTCCACATATCTGATAAAATAATTTTGAACATCATGAACCTGTTCCTGCACACTGAAACAAACATGTTAGCAAAAATAAAAGAAGCTGAAAGCTTCCATTGAATTACGTTTTTCCTCTTGATGTTTTGCAATCATCTGATGGATGCCTGATCGACTGTATCTTATATTCCTGTTAGTAGCGTAGGCATATGATAGGATTTGACCCGTCATCGCTTAGAGACCATCTCTAACGTTATTTTAATCTTTCCTGCAGATGCTTTTGGAGCTGGAAAAGGAGCTGAAATTGGAAATGGAGTTAGAGCTGATGTCACAACTGAAAACCTCAACTGTCGACGATTCGTCATTCAGGCAATGACAAATCATCTTCTACCCTATGTTTTCATTATTTTCAGTTGTATAGCATACCATTGTTTATGCATTCTTTATTTGATTGTAAAAATCCAAAAAGTTACTTCCACGGCTTGTGTGGAATTCAACATTTTTTACAAAATGAATAAAAGCATTATTATGCAAATCTCAATTTGTTGTTTTAAACGTTTGCACAATAAACTATGATTCATATGTAAAATGATCTCAATGATGATCAATGAACACTTAATCAGCAAAACATGAAAATTTTGTACCTATAAATGATGAATTTCATCCAGCTCTACATGTTTGAGCTCGGAGTGAAAAATAGGTAACATTGACAACAATGTAGCTTCCCCTAAACAACAACTAGATTGATTATAGCTTCTTGAGAGATGTCACAATAACCCTCTAATACTCAAGTTGATAAAATACTTCTCTCAAATACTACTCTTTCTCAATTTAATAGAACTCTCTCTCTCTCTCTCAAATAAAACTGAGTAAACTAGTAAAAATGCAGAGTAAAATGCTTGCAACAATGCTTCCCCAACAAATTATTTTTCTTTGCTATTTATACAACAGCAATGAGGCCTCACATCCTATAGTTAAGGCATGGATATTGACAACAATTTTCATGCACATCCTACTCATTCGACTTAGCATAAAGGTGGCATGAATATAAGATTATACTCAACAATTCATAGCTACATATCAACCTTATTGATTGACAACAAAATGAGATTTATTCAAATCAGCACATGATCGATATGGTGTAATTCAAATTACTCAAACAATAGAAATATACAACAAACAAGTTTCCAAAGGTGGCACCAAGAAAATATCTCTATCCAATAGTTGGCATGGTTTCTATCATATTTGAAACAATCAACATCAAATATGCTACAAGTTTGCATCAACCAAGTCTCAGCATGAGTTGATTCAAATAATAAATCGGTTTGACAAAGTCATCAACTTGTTTACTCATCTTCTTGCTCACCTTTTACAAATTTTGGTTTAAGCATAAAGACATGGTGTTTAAAATTTACTAAGTCAAGTAAGATTCCCATCAAATACGTCAACTTAGTCTTCACCAAGTATCAACTTAATGTAGTGAGCTAAATTGTAGTATACATACTCCACTATGCGTGGCAACAAGAGTAAAAAATTGACCTTACAAAATGCAATCATAAGTAACTCATAATCGACCTCTATCATTGTTAATGATAGTCGATTTCAAGTAATAGATAATATATTAAATATATATTAATATATATATATATAGATAATATTACATATACATATATATATACAAATAACATATATATATATATATGTATATGTATATGTATATGCATATGTATATGTATATGTATATGCATATGTATATATATGTTAATATATATTTATATATATCATAAACTATCAATGTAAGTATATATTCAATATACAAATAAGTATAATCATAATAGTATTCACATACTAATCACAATATATCGATTGCATACATACATATATGTATATAAGTATATGCCTCTATGTACATGTATACATATGTATACATATATTGATACATTCGTATGGGCATGTATGTTTTCCATCGTACACGTGTATCAATACACATATACATATGGTTATATGTATATACTATACATATATGTGTGTGTGTGTGTGTAGAGGGGGTTAATTTATCATCAAAAGCATAAAAACACAAAGTAAATAAGCATAACAACATAACACAAAGTTATACCTTTGATGAACCTCCTTGATTGAGCTCCAAGATGCACCCAACTCGTGTTTGATTTTCTCTAAGTATGGATATGTGGATTGCTCACAATTGCATCAGCATGAAGTTAGTCAAATTCAAGATGGAGAAATGAGAGAATGAAGGCCCAATTTATAGAAAATTGGAGGGTAAAATGAAGGCTAGGATTGAGAGTTGAGGAAGGGCTATGATTGAGTGTGGAGGTGATGCATGGATCAATAGATGTGGCCAATTAGCAATGTGATAAGTGTCACAATTGAATACATGGAGAAGGGTGAGGTGTGCTTAGACATGTGTGAGCACACCTTGGAATGAAACCTCATTTAATTTTGGAGGCAAGGTGTAAGATAGTGTAGGTAGGTGGGATTTTTAGCATTAATGAGATAAGATTAGGGGGTTGAGGGTGAATTTTAAATTAGGAAATATTAGTAATGATGGGGGATAGGCTAGTTAATGAGGGATCAATTGGCATAATGAGATGGGTGAGGTTGGAAAAACCATAGGTTTATTGACCCAAGTGGAGTCAAAAGTTGGAGAATGGGTTAATGGAGGTTAGCTCATTAATTAATCATGGATTAACTAATGTAAGGGTGAATTAATTAAATAAAAATATTTAATTAATTAAGTTGAAGTAAAGTCAGATTGGGGGTGACTACATTTTTCCCCTCTTTGATTCAATGTTTGAAGTGATACTGTGTCAAAGAAGTTTAAAATTTTCCCCAGTGGGATGGGGGGTTAATTAGGAAGTGATGCTCCCTTGAGAGCTTAACCAAAAAAAATTTGAAAAAATATTTTTGGTTAGGGTCTCAAAAAAGGTGGGCTAGAATGATAGGGAATTAGTGTAGAAGAAAAGTTAGTAAAAATCATAAGAAGAAACAAAAAAATGAGGCAAAGTTGGGATGAAGAACATGATTTTTGATGTGACCAATAGAAAATAAATTAGGGTGGTGGCTTAATTAGTGATTAATTAGGGTTAAATAGTTTATAAATAGGCTTGGAGGGGCCCAAAAAGTCATTTTCAACTTTTGATTGGAGGACTGAAGTTGAGGTGGTAAAGCAGGGTAATGGCAGAGATTCCTCAGGAGATGCATCATGCAAAGCGCGTTTGGGAGTATCAGTAGGCAGAGGATGCAGGAGAGCTGATATACTACCCATCCCCTAGGTTTAGGTTAGGTTAGGTGGGTCTTGGGTAGGTCAAACTAGGGGTCAAACTTTGGGAAACAAATGCACCTTTTTATGAAATGACACCTAAGGGCATGATTGTGGCACTTGTGTGCAAAGAAATCGTGCCTGCATTTTTGAATCACATGCGGTTGATTTCAGCACCCGTGTTAGAAATAACGAAACCTATGTTTGGTGTGCATGTGTTTGACATGCATGCACTCAATGGGTTTGGGAAATGGCGCCTACGTTTTGCAGCACCTACACAATAAACTGACGTGCTTGCATGGGAAATTGATGTGCCTGTGTAAAGTAGTGTTTGGGTGAAAAATTAAAGCACCTACATCTAGATGGAGGTGCAGTTTCACAGAGGATGGGGGGATAGGTGAATAGGATAAGAAAATGAAGTTATGGCTTGGATTAAGGACTGACGCTAGTATGTGCATTTGATGCAAGAGGACCTGGATGTCTTACAGTCACATGAGCGATGGATGGTAGTTATGGGAACCCTATAGGAGAGGTTGATGCCAAATGACAAGGATTGGTTACATTTGACATGACTGTTCTTTGTTTCCCGCATGCCTCGAATTTAGGAACATAGGTCACTAATGACAGTGTTGGCAAAGCAGTGGCATAGTGAGACTAGTAGTTTTCACCTGCCGACCGATGAGGCTATATTCACACTAGAGGATGTGTGGTGGATCTTACGGTTGCCTATTCATAGGGAGATAGTAGAGTACTGACTCTAGGGAGTGAGGGCTAGATTGTGGAGTGTATTTTCTCGATAGGATCTGCCTATCAGAGGTGTAGAGTTGGATTTGAGTGTCAGATTAGGGATATGGTTAGATTTGGCTCTTTTTGTGGTTGCATTAATTAATGGTACTTTGATGCCTACTAGGAGGTCACATGGATTTGTGATAGGCTGGACCAGAGTGATGCAGGGTATGTTTGAGTAGGGTATAGTGTATGCGTGGGGGGTAGTGGTGTTTGGAGATTTGTATAGGGAGCTACACTATGCAGTATACAAAGATGGACATAGCCTAGTTGTCAAGGTGACCTTACTACATGTGTGAGATTTTGAGTGCATTGTAGTGCTACGACCAGTATGTGATAGACGTCAAGGACCGAATATGCCTTACGTCTTCATGTATGCGACATTTCGATGACAACATCACATGGGTGAGTTGGAGCATTGGCGAAGGGTTATCATGAGATGGATACATTCCTTTGGAGACCGTACATTGATTGTGAGGATTGGGAGGATGATTACCTCTATATGTTGTATATTTAGAGAGTGCACTATTTGATAGGGTGGACTCGGGCTACTATTGAGAGATATCTGCTAGTGCGAGTATTACGGTAATTTGGTCCAAAACAAGATATTCCACAGGTGGAGGCAATATTTGGTAGGGTGGCTTGTGAGAGGAAATAGTGGGGTGGCTTTATTGGCATATGGCTTCTAGTGCTGTCATTGATGGCAACTGAAGTCATTATTCTGGTCCACAGATCAAAATTTGTTCATACCGGCAGGCAAAGTAGAAAACATAGTATTACTGGAAGAGAAAATGAAGAACAAGGTATCTGGTTACTATGTCAATTCGTATGCTTCACTGGATCATCATTTTGAGTTGTGGATCCCTGGGTTAGATTGTTAAGAATATATGTTATCTTATTGTTAAGTTTTGTGATGTTGCATTAATCGGTGTACAAGTTAGGAGATCCGGCAAGATGATTTTCTATTCATTAACTCATTGGTGGCCAACTTAATGAATGTAGCATGTTGCAGATGTATAAGGAGTAATTGTTTAAATTTTTTTATGTTTAAACATTTTTTTTTGGGTCCTAGCTATGTCATGGCCGACTCTGATGGGTGTGCATTAAATTTTTCTCGTGATCTGACCCAACATATGGAGAATATTTTGTATTTTATTTGAAGCCGACATATAGCGATTGAATTCTTGCTAGCGGATATATATGCGAGTTTGAGTAATTCATTTTGTGTGGTAGATGAGTGTGTGTATAGAAAAGAGTAGATGCATGTGCGAATATCAGAAGATCACTTAAGCAATTTTTTCTTGTGCAGAAGAGGATTTTGTGAAGCGAGTTAAGGTAGAGTAGAGCAAAGTGTAGAATCAAATAGAAGGTCCAGAATTTGATACATGAGCTTCACCAGAACTGAAACCATGCATTTGTAGATGCTATCTTCTCAGTTCAATCTTTTGTTGTAATCACAAACATCTTGTAAGGAAATAAGCCTTATTTTGAGCAATGAGCTCTAGGCAGTGTGCCTAAATGCATGTGCATTCCCTTTTTCTTCATACTTTTAACAAAGTATAAATTGTGGATTAATCTCCATCGCGGTTTTTCCCCTAACAGGGTTTCCACATAAAAATTTTGGTGTTATGGTGTCTTGATTGTCTCCTTCATGTGCTTGCATCTTTACTTTTGTTTAAATGTTGTGAATGGTTTAATATCTAGATTGAAATTCAAATTTTGTTGAACACCGATTCAACCCCCCCTCTTAGTGTTCCTTGAGTCCAACAATTGGTATCATAGCAGGTTCCTCTACAAAAATTTTAACAGCTTGAGGTGGATCTTGGAATACAATGGACTCTTGTGGTCTTCAACAACAACTTATGGTGGCACTTGATGATCTTAATTAGTCTAAAGCAGAAGTCATGGAATTAAAAGAAAATCTTGTGGATGCTGAAAAATTCATTCAATCATTGAAGGATAAAATCAATGAGTCAAGAGAAAAGAGGAAGGAAATTTGTGATCAGTTGAAGTAGAAAGAAAATAAAAGCTTGGAAGATGTTCACTTGAATTAGACCCTAAAATAAATAACTGAAGAATTTGAAAACCTTGCTAGGAACAATGCTACTCTAAAGCTTGAGATGGAATCTATGGCGATGAAGCTAAGGAGATTGAAGAAAGAAAGAAGAATGAGGAGAATCTGGCCCAATCCTTAAAAGAAAAAATTGAAGAATGCAGTAGAGTTAATAGTGGATTCATTCAACTGGAGATTGAACTGCAACAACCCAAAAATAATGAACAGGAACTTGAAAGATAGATAGTTATTCTCAGAGATGAACTCACTACTCCAAATGGATACAAGGAAAATTTTAGGATCAGTTCTGCTAAACTTGATGAGCTGAATAAAGTACAAAAGGATGCAAATGATAAATGAGGTCTTAGCTATGAGAAAGGAGAAAGCTCCAGATCTGAACATCAGAATTCCAAACAAAGAAATTAGATGAAAAAAGGTAGAAGGTATCCGGTAAACAACCCAATGCTCAAAATTTTAATGATTACTACTTTGCTTGTAATAAATTTGGTCATATGGCTTCTCAGTGTAGAAGTAAAACAAATTCAAGCAGTCCATCATTTCTCGGTCAATGTTTTAGTTGCAATAAGTATGGTCACAAGTCAATTGAATGCAAAAGCATGTCTGTCAACTTAAGGAATGTTAAATGCTACACCTGTGGAAGATTTGGACATATTGCTAATCAATGAAGATCAAGAGGAAATCAGTGGAATGAATGGTTTGAACGAAGAAATCCTGTGTGTTACAATTGCAACAGATTTGGTCACATTGCAAGATTCTATAGGAACCAAAACATGGATAGAAGAGGTCCGGTATACGAAGGAAGAATTTCATAGAAAGATGATAAAGGAAAAGGAAAAGTGATTATGGAAGAAATAAGAGATCAGATGAAGAAAACATGGGTAAAGAAGAGTGAGTTTGATGAATGAAATAAGCCCATACTGGAAGCAGGCTTCGATAATCCCTCCGTAAATTGATCTCAAACCATTGGCCTAGGGGGATTTTTTCAAGAAAATCCTTTGTCCCCTATCGGTAGTCGGTGCAGGAATGCAGGAAATTGTCAGTAGTTGTGCTATTAGTCTACAAATGAATCTGTGATCACTTGTGCAAAAAATTGAGATCTAGAAGGTCCGCAGATGAATTATTCTCTTGCTTCCTGAGAAAATAGAGTAACCAAAACTCCTAGGGTAAAACATTTAATACTGTAAAAGGGTTAGGTGCACAAGCTATAAAAGGTTATTTGGAACCCTCATTTGTCACCTTGCATTGAAGAAGAATAGAGAGAAAACCTGTGCAATAGAATTTTGAAGGAGTCAAGTAAATTTGGTGGCGAATTCATCAGGTATTTCAATTGCTTGTAGTATTCCAAATTTTGTGCTCGGAAGAAAAACGTGTTCGGTATAGAAAGTAAAATGAAGCAAACCAAAGGAACTGTGAATTTGGATGAATATACTAGTAGAAAGATCAGGGATGTAAGAAATATATTGTTGTCCGATGAATTGAAGTGGCTTAAAGGTGTGAAACATAAATGTTTGGACATTTGGAATGAGTTTCCTTATTTTGACAACACGGAAGTGGTTAGGTTTATCTTGAATAGATTGAATGATGGAATTCTAACCTTGGATAAACCCTATCTCATTTCGAAAGAGGTGATTAGAAATCTAACTGGATTATGCAATGTTGGGGATATTTTGAAAAAGAAGTCGATTCAGAACAAGGAAGTTGAAACCCTAACCGTAGTAACAGGAGATCAAAGGGCACTGATAATTTCGACGATCAAAGATCTGATAACAAGGTACATTGTGCATGGAATCTCATATAAAATCTTCTTTAGAAATAGGGAAGGCGCAACCTTGGCAGGCACAGTTTACATCTCTCATAAAATGATAATGGAGGATCAAGACTTTGACCTGTGCAGCTTACTAAAAGATCAATTGATGAAAAATGTGCAATTGACAATGGAAGCAGATTACCCCTTCAGGTTTGGTACTTTGGTCATATGTATCATGATGTATTTTCTGAATTGCTTGCCTCAAAATAATAATTTGGTATGGAAGGAGAATGAACCGGTTTGTAAGCAAATTTTTAAACATTCTAATACTTTGGAAAATTATGAGCAAGAATATGTAAATTTCTTTAAAGAGTTGCTAGGAAAGTTTGGAGTAGTTGGCATCTCCATTCCGGTAAAAGCAGTTGAAGTTGGGTCCTCTTCCGGTGAAATGGAGAGGAAGCATAAAAGAGCACTAGAGTTTGCTGATGACATTCCTCCGGCACACAAGTTTCCAAAATCTGAAGGAAAAAGTAAAGAAAAAATAATTGTGGATATACCAAATGAAGATTCTAATGAGTACATTCCAAAGGATGATCTGGAATCAGTTGAACTAGATGTAATAATGGCGGAAGGAAGCAAAGAAGAAGGTGCTTTATTCAAAACAAAGATACTACAAATTATTCATGAGAAAGATGGGATGCAGAAGATTGCTAACATTTGGTTAGATAGACCCTCATATGAGCAGGACCTGATTGAGAGCACTCTAGGTAGTTATTTTGCGCATAGCAAAATTGGATTGGAAAGTTTGTAGAATGTGTTACCTGAAGAGTTGATTGAATGTATTAGAGAATTTATGGTCACTGAGTCTCAGGACAGGAAAGAGGAAGAAATAATTCTACATTTGAAGGAGCAGTTCATGCAATCCCTTACCAAATTAAAAAGGAAAATGAATGTGTTGAGGTAATTTATAAACTCTGCCAATAACATCTACAATTATTGTCTTTGTTGGCCACATGTAGTTGGGAAATACAAAGACAAGCTGGAGCAGATTGAAAGTGAACTGAACAAAATTGGTCTGGATTACAACATGTTTCAGGACTAGGATTGTGCAGTCAAGAAAAGGATTCATGAGTTGCAGACTGAGCATGCAAAAGCTCACTCTGCCAGAAAAACTCTTGTGGACACTTTCTGGAAAGTGAAGGATTTAACCGAATGCAGATTGGAATAGCTAATTGAGGTTTTGAGGAAAGGAGTGAAATTAGAAGAAGCAATTACAATTCTGGAATCCCTCATCTAGATCATCAACTAAACATCAGAAAACAATAGCCTAATCTTAATCATTGGGATTGCAGCAGAAGCTTGGAAGAAATTTATTCCAGAAATGAAAGATAAGTACAAGATAATTTTCTGACTATGCAACAATTGTATTTCTTCAAATTTTGATCATTGTTTGAATTAGGAAAGGGGGATCCAAATATGTTTGGAATTGATGTCAAAGGGGGAGAGAGTGCAGTGAAAAATTCCTTGACATTCAAAGGGGGAGCAGTGTTTTGAAAGAAAGTTGTGTTTTGAAATTTTGAAATTTGGTAACGTATCTCTAGTTTCGACACTTAGTCATATTTCACTAAGTGTTGCCATCAATGACAAAGGGGGAGATTTTTGGCATATGGCTTCTAGTGTTGTCATTGATGGCAACTGAAGTCATTATTTCGGTCAGTGGATCAAAATTTGTTCATACCGGCAGGCAAAGTAGAAAACAGAGTATTGTCGACAAAGAAAATGAAGAACAGGGTATTTGGTTACTATGTCGATCCGTATGCTTCACCGGATCATCATTTTGAGTTGTGGATCCCTGGGTTAGATTTTTAAGCATATATGTTATTTTATTGTTAAGTTTTGTGATGTTGCATTAATCAGTGTATGAGTTAGGAGATCCAGTAGGATGATTTTCTATTCATTAACTCATTGGTGGCCAACTTAATGAATGTAGTGTGTCGTGGATGTATAAGGAGTAATTGTTTAAATGTTTTTATGTTCAAACAATTTTTTTTGGGTCCTAGCTATGTCGTGGCTGAATCTGATGGGTGTGCATTAAATTTTGCTCATGATCTGAGCCGACATATGGAAAATATTTTGTATTTTATTTGAAGCTGACATATAGCAATTGAATTCTTGCTAGCGGATATATATGCGAGTTCGAGTAATTAATTTTGTGTGGAAAATGAGTGTGTGTATAGAGCAGAGCAGATGCGTATGAAAATATCAGAAGATCACTTGAGAAAAAATTTCTTGTGCAAAAGAGGATTTTGTGAAGCGAGTTAAGGCAAAGCAGAGCGAAGTGCAAAATCAGATAGAAGGTCCAGAATTTGATACATGAGCTTCATCGGAACTGAAACTAGGAATTTGTAGATGTTATCTTCTTAGTTCAATCTTTTGTTGTAATCACAAACATCTTGTAAGGCAGTGAGTCTTCCTTATTTTGAGCAGTGAGCTCTAGGCAGTGTGCTTGAATGCATGTGCATTCCCTTTTTCTTCATACTTTTAACAGAGTATAAATTGTGGATTAATCTCCACCATGGTTTTTCCCCTAATAGGGTTTCCACGTAAAATTTTTGGTGTTATGGTGTCTTGATTGTCTCCTTCATGTGCTTGCATCTTTACTTTTGTTTAAATGTTGTGAATGGTTTAATATCTAGATTAAAATTCAAATTTTTTTGAACACTGATTCACCCCCCCTCTCAGTGTTCCTTGAGTCCAACATGCTTTATTAAGTATGACACAACCTATCAGAGTTGGAGGGACACACTAGCAGTGGCCTGGGATATGAGGTGGCATGTTGTAGATGCATGTACCACCATAGAGTATGATACCTAGTGGGAGATGTGTAGACCCATTTAGTTGACAATGCCCCAAGCTTAGGTAGTGGTATCACAAGGAAGCAGGGATGAGAGTAGCAGCAACAACAGTAGCTTAGGGAGAAATAGTAGTTCTAATGATGATAGTGAGGAGGATGAGAGTGATGATGATGATGATGATGATGATGATGGAGATGATGGCAACTGGGGAGATCAAGGTTTAGATGGAGAGGATGTTGGAGGAGAGGAGGGGAATTGTGTGGGATAGAGGCATGGGGACTTATAGGCCCAGGTGGATGCATTGTCAGTGGAGAGAGATTGCTCTGTCAAGAGTGTGATCAGGCTCGACAGGGTCATTTGCAGGTTGTGGGAGAAAGATATATGGCACTGGCAGATGTGGTCCGACTAGAGAGGTAGATGGATGGTCAGGTTGTCAGTTTGAAAGTAGAGAGGGATGCAACCCAATCAGTGGCACATGTATTGTCCAGTGAGAGAGATGCAACCAAAGTCGAGGTAGCCACATTAGTTGGTGAGAGAGATGCCACTAGAGCAGAGGCAACTAGGT
Organism: Sequoia sempervirens; assembly: GCA_007258455.2. NCBI lineage: Eukaryota > Viridiplantae > Streptophyta > Pinopsida > Cupressales > Cupressaceae > Sequoia > Sequoia sempervirens. The sequence goes on along the minus strand of VDFB02281492.1, from coordinate 939,269,621 downwards.
TATAGGGGTTATTGGATGCAGGGGGTGGTGGTGGGGGAGATGGTGCACAATTGGATCAGCTCCGAAGTGAGGTAGATAGGCTTTGATAGGAGTGGGATGTGGCTTGCAACATGTTGGATGGTGGAGCCGTAGTTGGGTTTGTAGAGTTTGGTCGGGTTAGCCTGGAGGCAGAGAGATGGAGGCAAGCATATGAAGAGGTTGTGCCACCAGAGTGGAGGATGGCTAATGTTTCAATCAACAATAGGTCACATGGGTTGGCTCACTCGAGTCCTTCAATCTTGATGGGGCCACCATGAGCACCACAGAGAGATCCACCACAGAGGTCTCCTAACATGCATTTAGATGCAGGGAGCACAAGATAGTGCACGTTGATTGTGACTTTTTGGATTTTTTCCCCAGAGTTGGTTTGGCTTTTTTACACATGAGAGACTATCCTAAATTTTGTATCATGACATTTTATTTTGATATATATGATATGATGGATTTATGACTTATGTAGATGTGTTATTTATGGCTCTTTGCTATGTGATGTTTGATTGATATTGATGCATGCGATGTAATTTATATTTATGGTTCCTATGATGATGTTTATACTAAATGTTGTTGATGGACGATACTATTGGATTATTTATTATGTGATGGATGTTATGTTGTTTATTATGCATGAGATAATTGATGATATTTGAAGAATTTGTTTGAACTTTGCAATAAAAAAATTCATGCATAACTGTTGTTCTAGTGTCCCATGTGGTTCTATATGGTTTATGAAAATATGATTATCTATGTGCAATGTTTTAATTATATTTTATGGATCCTATGTCTTTATTGATGGATGGTAATGTGATGTATGTTATATGGGTATTATGATGTATTATTATGATATGCAGGAGATGTTTTTCATATGCAAGTGACTCAACCAGTGGAGCTTGTGTTTTGTTTGTTTTTCGATTGTCATCTTCCATACCTCTTGATTATAAAATTAGGATCAAGAACTTAATAATGGCGCTTTGTTGCAGTGATTTTGAATCCAAAAATCAATAAGAGAATATAAGAGAACAATAGTTCCACTGGATGAAGTGCACCTGTATGTGAGAGGATTGTGCACTTATGATGGTGTTATGAATAGTATTATTTTCAAATGTTTTATATAGAAACACGTAATTAATGATTATCTTGAAAGTGCATGGTGGGTTGCCTCGCTTGTGTCAGCCACATCAACTAAAGCAAGCATGATACACAAATAAATGAGGCCTATATTTTCATTGATATGCAAGCCCTTATTATCACTCATACGCATGCTATTTAATATGATGGTGAATTTTTTTAATGATAATGTTTATGTTTCTATGTCATGCTAATGATTTATCAGTTTTGTACTCAAAATTCCCTTGTTAAAACCATGCAGGTGTGAATGTTTTTGTTGTCATGATACATCCTATATTGTAGTCTAGGTGTGTGGGGGGGTGGTAGGCAGCAAGATAGGAAAAATGGGGGGGGTATAATGGTTAGTGTTAGAAGAAGTGGGGGGTTTGATTATGTTGGTCCAATGTGGTGAGCAATCCTTAGTTTGATATAGAAAGAGACATTATGCCCCAATGGTATAAATGACTAGAGGTGCGGTGATGTGTCTTGCATGGACTTTCAGACTCACAAGCATATGCAAACAAAAGATTAAACCTAACCACTACATGATTTCCGATGCCATAGTGGATCATAGAGGGGATTATAGAACAAACCATAATTTTGAATCCCTCTAGCTAAGGTGTAAGAAACCATTAGTAAATCAGGCTAAGCACAAGCACATTGGATAAGAAGACCCATATCTACGCCAAATAAGGTGACCCATATCTACGCTAGATAATGGTTAGTGTTAGAAGAAGTGGGGGGGTTGATTATGTTGGTCCAATGTGGTGAGCAATCCTTAGTTTGATATAGCAAGAGACATTATGCCCCAATGGTATAAATGACTAGAGGTGTGATGATGTGTCTTGCATGGACTTTGAGACTCACAAGAATATGCAAACAAAAGATTAAACTTAACCACTACATGATTCCTGATGCCATAGTGGATCATCGAGGGGATTATAGAACATACCAAAATTTTGAATCCATCTAGCTAAGGTGTAAGAAACCATTAGTAAATCAGGCTAATCACAAGCACATCGGATAAGGTGACCCATCTATACTCTGTACCTTTTTGTCAACACACCAAGATATGAAAAGATCTTGGTGGTTTTAACTCGGTGACTTTGTATATCACAACAATAAATCTCAAAAAAGAAAAATCCAAATCTCTTTCCACAAAGAAAGGGAGGCAGATGGATGCTGCTAGACCAAGGAAGGATGGATCCTATTAGGCAAAGATGGGTAGGTTTGCAATGGGTGGCAAGCGATGTGGCAGGGGAGTTTTGAGGATTATGTTGATAGTGTAGCTCTCAGATCATTGCAGGCATGTGTGTTGTTTTCTTTTGTGTTGCTTGTCTTGGGGTGAGATGAGTGGTATATGTGAGATGGTGAGGCGTTTATTATGGGTGGAGGTTATTATGGGATGGGACCTTATTATGTATGTACGGATGAGCAACTAGGTACACTAGAAAGCACTTCCCACTACTTATGATGGGGAGGATGGATGATGAGATGAAATGGGGAGGTATTGGTGGCTAATGCACATCTTATACAAACACCATTGTATAAAAACCATGTGCATGGTGGGTGGCATGGTACAAGCTGGAAAACAATGAATATTATTTTTCAAGTATTTATGGATAGATGGAATTAGAAAGATACAGGTTCGTGTTGAATTGATGTTTTCTATGTAAAATCTTTATTCTCTTCCAAACTTTAAAGTAAGTTATCCATCTGTTGGAGTGTGTGACCAAGTGACTACAAGGAGGGTGGCTTAACTAAAAGGAAAGGTGGATGGCATGGTGTTAGGATGGTTAATTTTCAGCCAAAAGTAATCCAACAGTAAAATATTCATGTTGGATTTGTTCTGGGTGGGTGGGTGAAGTGAGCTCAAGGTAGTGAATGGTATTCCAAGCCATAGTGGACAAGGAGAGTGAATTTATTATGGATGTGCGGGGCGAACAAGTTTATTATGAGTGTGAGAGAAAGTGACCTAATAGATGGTGGATATGTCCCTATGCATGGCACCTGTTTGCTAGGTTTTCACCATGGTACTTTCCTAAGGTGCCACATAGTGGTTTTCACCATTGGACCGATTATTTCTCTCTTTTTTTCATTTTTTTCATTTTTTGTATTTTTTCATTTTTTTTCATTTTTTGTATTTTCTTATGTGAATATTTTTTTGAGATGGATGATATTCATGGGCTCTTCCAGGGGATATCCTTTCGTTGTAGCTAATTGATATGCCCCTGATCCATATTTTGTTGTAATGATGTAGGGGCCTAGCCAATTAGGTTCAAATTTGCTCTTCTTCTCTCACTCCTACAGATTGCATTGATTTTCTTTAAGGACCAAATCTCTAATTGAAAATTCTCTAGGTTTAATCTTCTTATTATATGACCTGTGAAGCCTGTTCTGATATGCTCTAAGGTGATTAAGGGCATTCACTCATTTTTCATCTAAAAGTTTCAGTTGTTGAAGATGTGCCACGTGGTATTCTTCATCATCGATGAGGTGTTTTAAAGAGATTCTCAGTGATGGGAGTTCGACCTCTATTGGAAAGATAGCTCCAACATTGTATACCAAGGAATAAGGGGTGGCTCCAGTAGGTGTGTGGATACTAGTGCAGTATGCCCATAGGGCAGGGTTAAGTTGTAAATATCACTCACGACCAACTTCATTGATTATTTTCTTTAGGATTCTTAGGATGGTTTTATTTGTAGCCTCAGCTTGGCCATTGCCTTGCGGGTAATATGGGGTGGAAAAATGGTGTTGAACATGGAATTGTGACACAAGTTACAGATGTCTTTATTTTTGAAGGGGTGTCCATTGTCTGTGATGATGGAAGTAGGAATTCCAAAGCAACAAATGATGTAATGGAGGATGAACTTAGAAATATATTTCCTTGTAACATAGGTCATTGGTATGGTTTCAACCCATTTGGTAAAATATTCAGTAGTGGTGATTATAATTTATGACCATTTGAGGATGTCAGGTTTATCTTTCCAACAAGGTGTAGTCCTAATTGTGAGAAAGGCTATGTAGTGAAAATAGGATGCAATGCTTGTGATGGTGCATGAATCAAGTTGACATGCTATTGAAAAGGCTTGCATACCTTCACTAAGTTGATAGCATCTTGTTCCATTGTGTGTCAATAATATCCTGTGCATAGAAACTTTTTAGCTAGCATTGGTCCACTAGAATGGGCCCCACAAATACCTTGATGTACCTCATTTAGGGTAGTTTAAGCTTCTTCTAAGTCAAAACATCTTAGGAGGGTACCATTGAAAGAGCGACAGTAAAGAATGTCTTCAAGAATAGTGAAGCGGGAAGTTTTTTAGATAAAGGATTGGCATTAGGAGGTTGAGAGATTGGGCGGGATGGTATTATTGCATAGGTATTCATATATTTCCTAATACCATGGTGATTCGGGACCAACAATATCACAAACCATTTTAGATTCTGGAAAATCATAAGCATGAATCAAAAGTTTCTCTATGAGGAATTCATATTGTTGACTATTTTGGGAGACATCAACAAGAGAACCAATGGTAGCCATAGCATCAATTGCTTTGTTGTTCACTCTTGGGATCTAATCAAACTGGATTTGCACAAAGAATTATTTGAAGCTATCCACCATACGCTTGTAGGGAAAAAATTTGTCATCCTTTGTTTAATATTCATCATTTACTTGTTTGATGACCAATTGAGAGTCACCATATACCTATAACTTTACAATCTTCCATTGGATGGAAAGTTTGAGTCTTGTTATCAATGCCTCATATTCTACTATATTGTTTGTGCAAGGAAAATAAATTCAATATGAATTAGGGATGCAATCTCCTTGAGGTGTAACAAAAATTATTCCTTTCCCTGAGCCATGTTGTGTGAAAGATCCGTCGAAGTATAGATTCCACCACTTTCCTTCTTCTATAGTCAATATGTGTTCGTCTAGGAATTCTAACAAGAATGAGTGACTATCTTGTAAGGGAGCTTCAACGCGTCTGGGAATTCTAACAAGAATGAGTGACTATCTTGTAAGGGAGCTTCAACGAGTTGATCAACGACCACTTGTCCTTTAATATATTTTTTGTCTACATAATCAATGCCAAATTCACTCAAAACCATGATCCATTTAGCTACTCGACCTTGAAGTGTTTCTTTTGAGAGTAGATATTTTAATGGATTGACCTTTGGAATGAGCTAGATTTTATGATTAATCAAGTAATGCCATAGCTTCTTAGCACAAAAAACCACATCTAAACATGCTCTTTCTATTGATATGTAGTTCAACTCACTATCGAATAATGTTCGAGATATGTAGTATATAACTCTTTATTTTCCTTTGTCATCATGTTGTACTAAAAATGCCCCCAGTGCCACTTGAGTAGTTGATATGTACAAGAGGAGCGGTTTTTCTGCTTGTGGAGGTACTAGGACTGGTGGTGTTTCAAGATAGCTTTTAATTGTTGGAAAGCTAGTTGACAGCTGTCATCCCATTTTAATGTGATTTTTTTGTGAAGTAGGTGAGAAAAAGGATAACATTTATCTGCCAGTTGAGCAATGAATCTTCTTAGGACTTGTAACTTTCCTTGCAAACTTCTAAGTTGTTTGATGTTCTTTGGTGGAGGAATTTCTTTGATTTCTTTTATTTTTTCCAGATATACTTGAATTCCTCGGTGAGAAATGATAAAGCCTAATAGTTTTCCAGATGAAACTCTGAATACACACTTTTTAGGGTTGAGTCAGAGTTGACAGTTTTCCAGTCGGTCAAATATTTTTTCCATTAATTCAATGAGTCCTTTTTTTTTTTCCCTGTAAATTATCCACATAATCTTCCATAATGTCATGTAGCATGTCGTGGAAGATGACATTCATTTCTCTTTGATATGTGGCTCCAACATTTTTAAGTCAAAAGAGCATGACCTGATAACAAAAGGTTCCCCATGGGGTTATGAAGGTTGTTTTGTGTTGATCTTTTTCAGCAAATCAAATTTGATTATATCCTAAAAATCCATCCATGAGGGAGAGCATTTCATGTCCAGTAGTAAGATAAAAAATCATATCAATATTGGGTAATGGAAAGTCATATTTTGGACATGCTTTATTGAGATCTCTAAAATTTGTACATATGAGGATTCCCCCTTTAGGTTTTACGACTGGTACAATGTTGGACACCCATTTAGGATAATCAATAGGTTTGATAAATCCAGCTTCAAGAAGTTTATGTAATTCGACTTTTACCAAGAGAGTTATTTACGGGTGCATTTTTCACAACTTTTACTTGATTGGTTTTGCATCTGGATATACTACCAAATGATGTATAACAAGGGATGGATCTAATCTTGGCATATCTTTATATGTCGAAGCAAAGTTGATAGATTTCCTTTTGAGAAATTCTCTCAATTTTTTATTAAATGGTTCTTCTAACTCTTTGGTGATGTAGGTAATTTTTGGTTGTTCATAAGTCCCCAAGTTGATGTCCTTGATGTCTTCAATTACTACAGTAGATGTCTCATCATGATTGGGGATCGAATCATATGCCCCATCCTCGAACGCCTCAAAAAGGTTTTCATCGGAGGATGGATCTTTTATTTTTACTTTTTTTACGATCCAAAAGCATCTCATCAAGGTTTTCACTTAGGGATCTTTCTTTCTTATTTTTTTCTTTTTTATTTATTTTTGTGACTGAGGCACATGATTTGTTCTCTAAAGTAAGCATCATTATGTAGTATGATTTGATTTTCCTACTTATGATCTCCTAATGGGATATGTTCTCAGACGCTCATGATTTCTACAATAGTCTCATCATTTTGAAATACATCCAAGGCTGGAGGTCCCTTTGGGTCCCAATCAATTAATTTAGGATACAAGAGTGGGAGGTATGTGGAAGAGGAAATGGTGAATACATGATTAGTGTCGAAAAGTTCAGTGATGGTGTGAAAGGATTTTTCAATGGTTTCCTCCTGAGCATTCTTATCAATAGAAGTCTTTCCACCTTTATCATAGGAACATTGGGGTTTTATGGTTACTAAATTAGTGGCCAAGAAGCCAAGTCCTTGATGATCTTTGTATTCTCGGAGCTAAATCAGTTCCATGATTCCTTGTTCTTGTGTCCCCATTCCTTTGCCTTTATAGCCCTAATTTTTGCATATATCATGTCCTTTAGGATATCTATGGATTTCCAAGGTAGGAAGCTCATTCTCTTCTTTGTACAACCAGGCTGAAACATCTATCTCTAGGCCCAAATCTTCTTTGTCTAGTAATCCCCATTTGTTAATTTTTTTGAAAGTTTCCTTCGGTTTCAAATTAAGTGTTCGACCATATGAGCATGGAGATTTAGGGAGATGTCCTATGTAGAAGGAGTTTTGGAATCTATATTCTCCACATCTTGTGTCAATTACCTTGACCTTGTCCTCGAGGATGGTGGTTGGTGTAGATGATAGTTGTAGTGCAGATGGGTTAATGTAACTGGATGATGTGGAAGCTTCCTCGTTAATGGGACAATGGTGATAGCTTTTGTATTTCCCTTCCAATGCCTTACAATATTAGAAAGGTTGTGGGTCTGTGGGAATGGTAATTTCTTTTCCATCATGGGAGAATTTTATGCATTGGTGATAGGTGGAAGGTACAACTTACATGGCATGTATCCAAGGTCTTCCAAGGAGAATGTTGTATAGTAGGTCAAGGTTAAGTATATGACATGTTGTATCCATAATGGATGATCCAACTTGAACAGGCAGCTTGATAGTACCTTCTGATTCTCTTTCAACATTGTCATATGCCTTGATAGTTATCTTTTTATGGGTATCAATGACATCATTTGAATAGCCCAATTGTTTTATTAATTTTAATGTACATAAATTTAGGCTGGATCCACCATCTATTAAGACCCTTTTGATGGTGTGCTTGTGGACAATGGCTTGAATGTGTAGTGGTTTATTATGGGGTGTTTCGGTATGTAATTCTTTATTAGTGAATGAGAGTTGAGGTGGGGATGAGAGGTGTCCAATTATGGCTTGGAATTGATTGACATTAATGTCACTTGGTACTCAGGATTCTTGGAGAGCTTTTTTGAGTGCTTCTTTGTGAGTGGGTGAAGTACAAAGGAGTTCTAAGATGGAAATTTGGGATGGGGTTTTGCTAAGGTGTTCAATGATATTATATTTATTGGTGTTGGGTGGAGTGGGTGGAGTGGGTGATGAAGATGACACTCCTTGTATTGTTACTCAGCCACGACAGGTAGTGATAGCACAATCGAGTGCTTTTATGGTAATGGTATTGCATTGTTCGATTCGTCCAATGATTGTGTCATGCGTGGATGGGTTGGAATTGTTGATGTATGTATATGAAACATTGTTGTAGGAGATTTTCCGCCATTATGTTGTGGGAAGGATTGTGTATAAATTCCTAATTGCTCATTGGAAATTTTTTTATTTTGAATATTGATTTCTCCCTTATCAATGAGATCTTGAATGTAATTCTTTAATCACATTCACTTGATGGTATTATGTTCTTTAATGCGGTGGTATTCACAATATTCATCTTCCCTATACCATTCGGGTTTGGGCTTGCTTTCATCCAGTGGGGTAGTGATAGGGAATTTGATCATGTTTGCTTGTGCCAATCTATAGAATATGACATCAAGAGGTTCCCCAAGAGGACTATATTTATGTTTGGATTGTTTATTAATATTTGACTTATTTCATCCTTGGGGAATGGTTATGGTCTTGCAAACACCTTGTTGTTGTTGTTGTGATTGTGTGTTTTGAGATGGTGTGTTTTGTATGTTTTGAACATGTTTGCTATCAATTACACCATCATTTACAATATTTTTGTGTTTGGACCAATATTTAGGTTTATCATTAGAGGTTTGGTTGTTGTCTTTTTGGTCTTTATAGATCTTGATTACCCCATCTACAATTAAGGCTTTTTCAATGTGTTGGCTGAAAATTATGTAATCTTTTCAATAGATTACACAACTTAGATTTCAACCATAGCTGTGTGAGATATGATCTCTCCTCTTAGAAAAGGGAGGCACCCTTCTTATTGCTAACAAAAGCTAAGTAAAACTAATCAAGTATTTATAAAATATACACTACACTTACGAAATAGGGGGGGTGTGTCACATTCATGCTTCTCTCTTTTTTCAGAGAAGATGTCTTACAATGCTTCATAGTTAATAGTTCTGATTCAAAATAACTTTAAACTAAAAACAAGTAGTAATGCCAATACCTCTATCTTGTCAAAGCAAAGCATAGAGATACTAGGTATGGTAATAATAACAATAAATTGAGAAAGGAAATCTCACGAAGGCACAAAGTTGTTTTGTAGCTTTTTCACTGATGGATCTGTGAGAGATGTGTCATTTGTCATATTAGAAGCACAAAGTATTCTAGATACAAAAATTCCATGAACAATTACAAGCACAAAGTCTTGTAAATCATTCAACAATAGTTACTCAAACATAAATGTAAATTTGAATAAAGAATGTAACACAAAGTTTTCATAAATTCATTTGAAGCCCTTTAGATATAATCTACTAATCACTACCAATATGATCAATCCACAAGATTATCGATTCCAACACAAATTTTGGCATGCAATTCTCTTCTTTATTGACCAGATTTTCATTCATAAACATGAACACAAAGTTTCATAAATCTGCTTCAAAAATGGCAGCACTTCGTTGCAAAATACTAAAGGTAAAGATTACAATAGAAATCCCTCTTATTTATAAAAGAGAGGGAAGAGAAAATCTAGGAAATTAGGTGAGTAAAATTAGGAGAGTTAGGTGAGGTAATTTAGGAAAATCTCACCTAACTTTGACTAAGTCCAAATGTTATCCATCTTTGTAGGAAAACATCTCATATTTTACGTGTAATTACATTTGCTATTAAAATTTCAAAAACTATTTACAAGATGCATAAAGGGAAGCATCAAAAAGTTCAACATTGGAGATCAAGAGTCTTCATGGTTCCTTGCTTTGGGCATGAAAGTATTCATACTTGTTCTTGGTCTCCTGTATGAACTCATCATCTAGGCCAACTATGTAATATACAAGGGTGTGAACTCTTGTGATCAACCTTCTGCTGGATGAATGTATTTTATTGCACCTGTGAAGATGCATGTTGAGATTATCAATGGTTATTTGTGTATCACAAATGACATGCATTGAGGCTTTGGAAAAGCTGGCATCCTCCACTTGCTGTGTGATGGCTTCTTTGTAGATCTGGGATAGTTCACTGGATCAAAAGATCTCACCTTTAGGATCACTTGATGAAATCTGGAGAGAAACTGCAAGGATGGTGAATTGACAAGTGTTAGCAAAAAAAAATCATTGGGAAGCGTGAAGCGAACAAATGATATTGAGCAAGTGTGAAATGAGCAATTAGGCACACAAAATAGAGTGAGAGTGAAGAAATGGTGTTCAAAGCAAAAATGGGGTGATTTGGAAGTGTTTAAGGAAAAAACTACCAAATGTGTAGGAGTGCTGAAAATCAGTGCTCCTAAACTTAGAGAGATGATTTCATATGTAAGGGAATTGAAAATCAACACCCTTACATGTTAGAAGATCTGCATTTCATGCACAAGTTTTGAAAAAAAAAAATCTGACATGTTTTGGAAGGAAATTATATTTTGTGTAAAAGTGCTAAAAAATAGCGCTTCAACATATCACATGTCAAAGCGATAAAAAACAACACTTCTGCATGAAATATGTAAGAGTGGTGAAAATTAGAGCTTTTACATGTGACTTGAGTTTTGAGATGTAGAAGCGCTAAAAAATCTCACTCCTACATGTGCCAGAAAATGACTAAGGCATGAAATATGTAAGAGTGCTAAAAATCAGCGCTTGTGCGCAAAAGACTGACTTTGACAAAAATGCACAAGTGATTTTTTTTAGTGCTTGTGCACAAAAGACTGAATTTGACAATAATGGACAAGCGCTAATTTTTAGCACTTGGGCACAAAAGACTGAATTTGAACAAAAATCCACAAGCGTTGATTTTTAGCACTTGTGCACTTTAAGGACTTAGAAAAATTTCAAACTCAACATGTAGGAGTGCTGAAAATCAACGCTCCTACACTTTTTTCCAATTTTCACAACTTCCAAAGGCTGAAAGCTAATGAAGATGCTCGTTTCGAAACTCTTCGAAAGACGAATAGGGGAGGACACTCAAAAGGACTATTTGAGATTTTGGACTACACTTCGAGGTGGATTGAAATTTTCCTCATTTTGCGTTCTTAAACATCACGAACCTATGAAATGGACAAGTTTCGTAGGGGGGTTATCCATGAATCGAGCACTACTATATTCTACGATAATAGTTGGCTCCAGTTGGGGATCTTCCTTCAATCATTCTCAGAAACAATTGAAGGGAGAAGAACTCTAGAGCTCAAGTCCCTTTATCCATCCATTGGGAAACAAAGTCGAGCATGAATGACACAAAGAAAATCTATGAAAAGAAGACACAAACTTATGCAAATGCACTTATTGAAAGGTAAAAACCTACCTAATTAAAACTAGCCATCAATGAAACCTTCTCAAATGAAACTGTTCACAGGTTCAACAAAATAGTTTCCTTTCTTCAATAGCTTGCAATTCCTTCCATGATCATTACCAACAACATGTAGATGAAGTTGAGGCATTGCTTCTTGAAAGAGATGAACAAGTTCAACTACCTCTAAAAATTTATGAGATATAATGTTGCTTCAAAATGAATCATTGAATTTGGACTACTCCTTTACATCTACAAATACATCTTTAGCTACATGCTCAAGTTTATCTTCACGTTCAAGTGCAAATGGAACCTTTGTCTTCCCATTATCCTCCAACCAAGCGAGATGTGTTATGGGACATTCCCTTGATCGTTCAAAGATTGAATGTTTCTTACCAGTTGCTACTTGAACAACTGATTCATCAACCATGGCAACCTCATGCTGATCGGAATGATCCCCTTCATGTGATTTAGATGAAGATATGACTGCAATGCATACCTCAATATGATGTTCACTATCTTCAGACTTGGGAAAATATGAATTATTTATAATAAGTTCTTCATCATGCCTTTGGGAAATTCTTTTATGCAACACGTGTTCAAGTTCATGACCTCGAAACATAGATGCATTCTTTTCAACTTGACTGAGACCTTCGTGCATGTCCATCTTTTTAGATCTCAAGACAATATTGTCTTCATTCACTTGAACTTTAGAAAAATTACTTTCATCCTTTTTCTTTTCATCAATAGCTTTCTGAGACTACATAAACTAGAATTGGGAGTCGCCAGCTATGTCTGCTTCCTTTTCTCGAAAGAGAATAGAGAGATCACTTGGATTGGAGTCAGGATGCTTTGCTACTACTTTTACTAATGGTGCCTCAAGAGCAAGCTTCTTTGGAGGTGAAGATAACTTGTGTTGATTCCCATCAACAAAATTATGAGCAACATTTGAAAGTGACCTTTCTGGTAAGTCCTTGCAAGGAAAAAAAAACACCTTGAGCTAGTTGCTTTTTGAGGACAAGTAGCTCATTTTCCAACCTTTGCACCATAGGATTTTTCCTTGTGATGGAAGAAAATAAATCCAAAGAGGGAATTTCTTCATATTCATGTGATTGAATTCTTATTTTCCCAATACGAATGAGATCATCTTTAAATTCTGTCACCAAGGTCTGCAGAATTGCAAGAGTAGCTGGGGCTGCTCTTCTTAATAGGAAACCAACTTCAGGCACTTGAGAATTTACAAAGAAATATTTCAAATTCTCAGCTGTAGGTTGAGTAGTAGTTGGAATTCTTCGTGTCAACTTGTTGAAGTGAGCAATGAACTCGCACATAGGCATGTGAGATTCCTTCTTCAACTGAGTGAGCTAAGCCAACAAAGCATGAGTGTCTTCAGGAGGTTTGAACCTTTCTTCAAACTTGGATATGATAGTTTCCTAGTTTGTGATGGTACATGGCGCCAAATGATAAAACCAATCTACATCAACACCTTGGAGAGTCTCCACAAACAACCTTACAGATACATATTTGTGTTCAACACCATCAACTCCACAAGTGATGTAGAAAGCAACAATGTGCTCGCCTAGATGTTGTTTTCCATCACCAAAGAACTTGGGAATGTTCTTCCATGAGCCTTTAGGAAGAGCATGTAGGGGTAGAGCTAGACTCAATAGACCAAAAGCATTTCCCCAAGGACCTTGAGCAGCCATTTACATGTCCTTGGTGAAAGATTAAAAACTTACAAGAAAATAAATTACAATGAAAAAGGACACGGGTATACTTCAAATGAAAGCGTGAGGCTTTCTAATGCGTATCATGTCCCCAGTGGAGTCACCAAAAAACTGTTGGATGAAAACTATGTAATCATCTTTTCAATAGATTACATAACCTAGATTTCAACCATAGTTGTGTGAGATATGATCTCTCCTCTTAGAAAGGGGAGGCGCCCTTCTTACTACTAACATAAGCTAATTAAAACTAATCAAGTATTTACAAAATGTACACTACACTTACGAAATGGTGGGGTGTGTCACATTCATGCTTCTCTCTTTTTTTAGAGAAGATGTCTTACAATGCTTCATAATTGATAGTTCTGATTCAAAATAACTTTAAACTAAAAACATGCAGTAATGCCAACACCTCTATCTTGTCAAAGCAAAGCGTAGAGATACCGAGTATGGTAATAATAACAATAAAATGAGAAAGGAAACCTCATGAAGTCACAAAGTCGTTCTATAGATTTTTCACCGATGGATCTATGAGAGATGTACAGTTTGTTGTATTAGAAGCACAAAGTCTTCTAGATACAACAATTCCATGAATAGCATGAACAATTACAAGCACAAAGTCTTGTAGATCATTCAACAATAGTTACTCAAACATAAATGTAAATTCAAATAAATAATGTAACACAAATTTTACATAAATTCATTTGAAGTCCTTCAGATCTCATCTACTAATGACTACCAATATGATAAATCCACAAGATTATTGATTCCAACACAAAGTCTGGTATGCAATTCTCTTCTTTATTGATTAGATTTTCATTCGTAAACATGAACACAAAGTTTCACAAATCTGATTCAAAAAGGGCAGCACTTCATTGCAAAATACTAAAGGTAAAGATTACAATAGAAATCCCTCTTATTTACAAAAGAGAGGGAAGAGAAAATCTAGGAAATTAGGTGAGTAAAATTAGGAGAGTTAGGTGAGCTAATTTAGGAAAATATCACCTAACTTTGACTAAGTCAAAATGTTGTCCATCTTTGTGGGAAAACATCTCATATTTTACATGTAATTACATTTGCTAAAAAGATATTTAAGATGTCAAAAACTATTTACAAGATGCATAAAGGGAAGCATCAAAAAGTTCAACATTGGAGATCAAGAGTCTTCATGGTTCCTTGCTTTCAGTGCAAAAGTCTTCATACTTCTTCTTGGTCTCCTATATGAATGCATCATCTAGGCCAACTATGTAATCTACAAGGGTGTAAACTCTTGCGATTGACCTTCTGGTGGATGAATGAATTTTTTTGCACCTGCAAAGATGCATGTTGAGATTATCAATGGTCAATCATGTATCATAAATGACATGCATTGAGGCTTTGGAAAAGTTGGCATCCTCCACTTGTTGCATGACGACTTCTTTGTAGATCTGGGATAGTTCACTGGATCAAAAGATGTCACCTTCAGGATCACTTGAAAATCTAGAGAGAAACTACAATGATGGTGAATCAACAGGCGTTAGCAAAACAAGCAACATTGGGAAGTGTGAAGCAAGCAGATGATGTTGAGAAAGCATGAAATAAGTAATTAGGCATGTAAAAAAAAAGCAGGAGCAAAGAAATGGTGTTCAGAGCAAAAATGGAGTGATTTGGAAGAGGCAAAAACTGCCAAATGTGTAGGAGTGTTGAAAATGAACACTCCTACACTTAAGAGATGATTTCATATGTAAGGGCGCTAAAAATCAGTGCCCTTACATGTTGGAAGATTTTCATTTCATGCACAAGTGCTAAAAAAAACAATCTGGCATGTTTTAGAAGGAAATTGTATTTTGTGTAAAAGTGCCAAAAAATAACACTTCAACATATCACATGTCAAAGCAATAAAAAACAACACTTTTACATGAAATATGTAAGAGCGGTGAAAATCATAGCTTTTACATGTGACTTGAGTTTTGAGATGTAGAAGCACTAAAAAACCCCTCTCCTACATGTGCCAGAAAATGACTAAGGCATGTAATATGTAAGAGCGCTAAAAATCAGCACTTGTGCACAAAAGATTGACTTTGACAAAAATGCACAAGCACTGATTTTTAGCACTTGTGCACAAAAGACTAAATTTTACAACAATGCACAAGTGCTGATTTTTAGCACTTGTGCACAAAAGATTGAATTTGAACAAAAATGCACAAGCGCTGATTTTTAGCACTTGTGCACTTTAAGGACTTAGAAAATTTTCAAACTCAACATGTAGGAGCGCTGAAAATCAGCACTCCTACATTTTTTCCAATTATCACAACTCCCAAACGCTGGAAGTTGACAAAGATGCTCGTTTCAAAGCTCTTCAAAAGACAGACGTGGGAGGACACTCAAATAGACTATTTGATATTTTGGAACACACTTCGAGGTGAATTGAAATTCACCTTATTTTGCGTGCTTGAACATCATGAACCTATGAAATAGACAAGTTTCACGGGGGGTTTTATCTGTGAATTGAGTGCTGCTAGATTCTACAATAACACAATGGTTAACCCTTTTTCAATGACATCATCAAATGCAGTGACACATTGTAGTCTCAAGTGTAGAGAAATTTTTGGGTGTATATTTTCAATGAATATGTCAACCATTTGTTTTTCTAGTACTTGTAGAGGAAATTTGTTTGCAAGGTGTCACCATCTTTGAAGGTATGCAGAAAAATTTTCTCCATTGTTTTGTTTTGTTGTGCATAACTTAGCCAAAGTTATTTATTGATCAATGTTATAAGAAAAGTGTGTTACAAAACATTCAGCTAGGTCTGCAAAAGACTTAATGGATCCCTGAGGTAATTGTGGAAACCAGTCTAAGGTTGTACCAGTAAGGCTCTTAGGGAACAACTTCATAAGGTATATATCGTTGTAGGCCACTTCTTGGCATTGGACTCTAAAATCCTTTAAGTGTTCAATGGGGTTTCTCTTCCCTTTATACTTATCATACTTTGGGATCTCATAATCTTTAGGGAAGGGAATGGCTAATATAGATTGGTAAAATGGGTAAGAACATATGTCTTTGTATCTAAAGGTCTTCTTGGCTCGACTACTTTGGATTCCTTGGATCATGTCTTTCATTTTCTACAACTCTTGGGTGAGGTATGGGTCTTGTGAGGGTGGTTGATTGTAAGTTTATTGGTAGGGGGAATCGAGGTGTTATGTTGGGTATGAATGGTGGTAGTGATGATTTGAGGGTTAGAAGTGAATGTGTTATATCTAGGTAAGGATTGATTATGGACAATTTGAGGATTAATATTGTTAGGGGGTGGGGGAAGTAATTTATTCTTTATTAGAGGTAAAAAATGGGTTTTGATGGGGTCTGAAACCCATTACAAAGATAAGCAAGCTACAAATAAGATAAACCATAAGCCAACATTAGCCCCACAATAGCCTTTAAAGATTAACATGACTACACACCTTGCTAATTACAAACAAGCAAGGGCCTGGAACCCTTTAAAAAATTGGTTTTAACTGGGACCAGAAACCCAATTAGATACACATAGAACCCGCTTGCATCTGCCAAGCATCAACAAACTAGCCACTCATGGAAGACACCACTAAGCCGAGAAAGATAATTTGCATGATGGTGTAAGACACCATCAGTCCCATAATCAAAAACTTGACCAAATCCAAAAATCCCACCTCAATAGGGGAGATGGAGAGCACAAAAAACCACTTGGCCCAAAGCCCTTGCTCAAACCAGGAAGCCAACTCTGAAACTACCTCAATAGGAAGGAGCTCCCCTCGATTGGACATGATGATATTCCCACCACGTCCACTACCGCAAGAAGGCTCTAACACACTCAACCTCCACCTCCATTGGAGAAGCGTCGACCTCAGCATAATTAACAATTGAGGAAGCCAAAGACAAACACCTCCCAAATCCACCTCCATAGGAGTAGAATCCACCTCCATAGGATTTAGGAAGAAGATCAGCATAGCAGCAGACCAAGTATCCATACCACCCTTAGGAAAAACCTGGTAAGAAGCCATCACTTGTAGACAACAGTCCTCAAAAGAAAACCACTGAACCTAAGGGGACTCATCCCGCTAGGACAAGAATATGAGAAACTTAGAAAACCACCCAAATTGCAACAAAAAGGAGAAGTTAGAGAACAAGAGACCAATGCCCACAAGTAGCAGGCCCCAAAAATACAAGACTCCAGAGCCAAATTATCCAACAGTATCTCCGCACCGAAAACCACAAACCCTAAAAAAAGCAAAATCTTTAAGGAACACCTGGGCTTCAAAATCACACCATCCAGGAAAAATAGAAAACCCATAAAAATCCCACAAGAGCTAAACAAAGCACTTATAACACAAAAGAAATAAGACAAGAAAGGATGTAGAGGCACAAGACACAAAAGCCCCATCAGTAAGCAACAACCAACCAGCTTCCAAGACCTGAACAAGGGAACCCTTCCAACAGACTAAAAATACCCACCTCCCCTACACCAAATACAAGGAGGACGAACCAACGAAAGAAAAACATGTAAGCCCAAAATACTGAGGAGGGAAAAAGGACAACAACCATCGCTCACCAAGAAGCCACTCAGAGACTTTGCTATAGCAGAAGCATCCAACAAAAGCAACAAAAAGTTACCTAGTGAAAACTAGACACAGGAATAACCAAAGGCCACAGAACCCCCCAAGAGGCATGCCAAACAAAGGTAAGGGAGAGGCACACCCAACAAAAGCTGAATGAGAAATCCATCTCCCAACCCATCAACCAAACCCATAGCTTCATTGCAGAGAAACAAAAGCTCCAAACATGTTGAAGTCTCCCATAGACCTTCAAATGAATCCTCAGCAAGAAAACCCTTTGACACAAAGGGGAGTTGAAAAATAGGCCAACATCCATCACTACCCACTGAATCCATAGCAAGAAACACCACCAGAAGGTGCTCAAACACAGTAAATCCAAAAGGCCAAACAAAAAGCAAAGGGGAAGCCACAGGAAGAGACCCCTCCCACAACCCACTCTCCTCTAAAGAAACCGCCAATCCAGCAAAGTAGAGGTCTGCATAGCAGAGGAAGTACTCACGTAGACTAGGAGAACCATCTGCTTCATCATCGTCCTCACCATTATTCATTTCCTCAGACCCAACCCCTTCTGAGTTTGAAATTGCTTGCTTCCTACTCCTACTCATCACTAACATTCCCTAATTTTTTAACTCATGTGAATGTTGGAGGAAAAGAAGGTTTTGGTGAAGTAATGTGTTATTAGGGGGTTGGGATGCATTTTGTGGGGCAATATAATTGGCATGAATAGATGAAGTGGGGTGATATTATGTGGTTATGGTGGGAGCATAAGTGATTCTAGCATTGGGGGGAATAGTGACCCTTCGGTGTGATGAAAGTGGGGGTAAGTTGTTGAGAGGTTGTGTTGTGTTTGTGGAAATAAGAACATTTTTGTTTATGATGAGAGGTGTTGTAGTATTTGAGGAACATGGTGGGTTGATGTTGGATGAGATTGTTTTCATTGAAGAGCTTGTGTTTAAGGGAATATTGGATTGATTTATGTTGGAGGAAGAGGGGATGTTGGTATTAAGTTGAGACCCAACAAGGTGATCAAAGAGGTTATTGGATGATGAAGGATTGTTTGAAGGGTCACTATTCCTTAATTGTAGGATTTCCTCTATGGAAGGTATTTTAGCTCCTTGTGTTTGGAGACTAAGGAAAAGGTGGTCTTTTTCAAGGAGAATTATTCTCTCCATCATTTATTGATTATACGGATCATTGGAAAATTCCCTTAGTCTAGGGGACTCTTCGAGAGCATCTACCATGTCTTCCTACGGAGTGGGTTGTTGGGATAAGAAAAAGTCCTCCCTGTGAGAATCCATTATTTTATTTTCTTGTGATCTAGTGATTGGCATGCAAGGAGGGGATTATTTAATAGATTAGCAATGTGGAGTTTGGATTAGATTTGGACTTAGATTTGTGGTAAGGTTTGGGTGAATTATGATGACCTTAGGATTGATTTGGGATGATTTATTTTGATGATGTGATTAGGTTTAGGAGGATAAGGTAAAGTAAGATGATTAGATTGATTTGGTGTTGTGATCTAGATCCCTAGAATGGATGATTTATGATTTTCTTACTTATGATAGGCAAATTCCCAAGCAAGGCTCGATGGGGGGGATTTTGAAAAATTTAGCAAAAGGGAGCCACTCATTAGGCTAAATTATCCAAAAAGAAAGGGATGGTTTAATTGAAGGTGTAACCTAAGATAGGAAAATTCTTAATTTATCCTTAAATTAAAGAGGATGATGTGGGATCTAGATTGACAAACTTGTTTTGAAGTGGGTGATGATGGGTGATGATTTTTGAAGATTTGGAGGATGTATCCTTGTGATTGGATTTGGATAATGATGATCAAGTTTACAGTATGGAGGTGATTGAGGTTTTCCTAAGTCCAAAGGGGTAGATTTGAATGATGGGGAGGGTGGGTGCTTGATAATGGAAAGTTTTAGGTATGATAATGGTTTGAACAATGATTAGAAGATGGCAGAGTTGAATATTAATGTCCAACTAGACTAGGTTAAGAGGTCAAAGTGAAGGACTCAGATTTTGTGACAAGATAGAGGTGTAATTTTAGGAAAACACAAGTGTAGTAGGTTTTAACGAAGGTGCATATTCTCAAGCATAGCAGGGTTTAATGGAGGTACAACAGTTTATGTCTTAGGGACAGTTTGACAATCTAAGTCTTTTTGGAAAGAGATTTTAGAAAACAATAAAACACATTGGTTGGGTTTGATATTTTCTGATGTTTTAAGAGGGTATAGCCAAATACTCAACCCTTTGGATGATTCATCTGCATGGGCTTCACACAAGAAGACACTCGAAGCACTTGATTACAAAACCTAAGCTCAAGCAAGTTTACATATTAATGTGGGCTCACCACCCAAGCAAGCTTGGGTTAATACTCCTTGATACTCAGGTGGTTCTTTGGGGCACCCTTTTTGCGAAGGTAGATAGCTAGAGATCTAGTGGCATTGGGTCGTCAACGGATGCCAACGGGATCACCTTCTCTCTCTCCTTGGGAACTATCATAGTTATCAACAAGTATTTGTATCTCAACCTAAGTGAGTATGTGGTGAGTAACTTCAAGGTACGATCTGCATCCCTTTCACCACACTAACCTACGTTCGATGGATTTCTAGGTTTACAATGTTTTTCTAGGGAGTCCTCAATATATGTAAATTATGTGAGGCCCAAACTATGAACACTAGTCCATCATAACCATGGATTAGGAGCTTCAACGAGGTACTGAGAGCTTGGACCAACCCTTCACTCCTATCCTGGAATCACCCTAGGCAATCAAAGCTCCACCAATTACAACGCAACTAGATTGGGGTACAACTTTAGTTCTCCCCCCTTTATATACCTCGCTGGTATGCATGGTTGGGATCGTCCCCTAGGGTGATGAAATCCCTAGGTAGGTCCCCTAAAAGGAAAGGTACACTAGGTTTTTTGATCCCCAAGATTGCACGAAGTGTGAGGGGAGAGCATACAGACAAACTAGTGACCTTATGTTTACCTAAAACATTGATCTAAACAAAATGAAGAGATGTAAATATTTATGATCCCAAAGATCACACTAGGTGAGAGAGGAGAGTGTACATCTATTACACCCTTCCAAGCATGGAAAACAAGTTAATTTCCCACTACTCTAATTTAGTGACTAAATTAGTGGAAAAACAAAATATCTTGGCCAAACATCTTGCAAAACCACATATTAGTAGTTTTTCAATATTGGTCTTTGACAATCAACAACTGCACCACTTGTTAGTCTGAAAGTTAGCTCAAAATATTTAAACTAGAATGCAGATGTAGTTTTATAGAAAACAAAAACACAGGTGCCGAAAGACAAATTTTCAAAATTACCACAGAAAATTGAAGTGTGACAGCGTGAACAAAATGGTGCTTACGTAAAATTCAGTGCAATAATAACTCTTAGGATTCAATACTAATGATATAAGTTATTTTGTACTATCTACTAATATATTCTCGAATGTTCAATTACTAGAAATAAGAAAATGTGCCAAAATATGTTCTGAAAAGATCAGATTACCTCTCCTAAATAAAAAAATAGTTCTGTGACCAGAACGGTGCCTACACTCAGAAGCCTGATTAGGTTGATTTTATGTTCAAAAATAGCAAAAATACCACTTTCTCTTAGCCAAAAGATGTAAATTTCTAATTCTTTTGCAAATCAATACTGATACTAAGTACTAGAACTTATTGGCTGTGAATTAGAAGATCCTAATCTGTATGTAAACGGAGGCATTGTTTATGCGAACAGAGAAACCGAGAGTCGTTGCG
Organism: Sequoia sempervirens; assembly: GCA_007258455.2. Lineage (NCBI taxonomy): Eukaryota > Viridiplantae > Streptophyta > Pinopsida > Cupressales > Cupressaceae > Sequoia > Sequoia sempervirens. Next base: position 939,247,928 of record VDFB02281492.1, on the reverse strand, counting down.
TAGGTGCTGCAACACAGGTGCCACCAGTCACAATGCAAGCAAAGATATTTCAGATAGAGGCGCCGAAAACTAGTAATGACCCAATTAGTCCCAAAACTTAAACAAAATGTGAGTTCATTTGCACTTTAGGTTAATTTCTAGAACCCAAAACAAAATGTGAGGTGTTGTCTAGTGAACCTGATTAGCCTAGGTAGATTTTAGATCGATTTTAATCATATGTTTTTTTATCTTTGCCTCTTAGTGTGAGATTTGTAGTTGTAGTAAAATAAAAAGAAACAAACTAAATATTAGCAGATTCTAGTAAGTAATGCAAGCTACAAAGCTTAATGAAATGAAAAACACCACCTTGAATGGTATAGAAAACCTACAAACATCAAAAGTTGGTTAGCACAAAAGATAGGTGAAACTCTGATAATGCAAGCGCTGAAATTGTAGACATAGGCATCATAGGTCGTTGTGCAGGTGTCAAAATTTAAGACACGATCACTAAAATTTGAGACGCAGGCGCGACAAGTCACGATGGAAGTGCTAAGAGTTGATGCGTAGGCACGATTTGACAATGGCCGAACCTGCAAAATCCTAAAAACACAAACTTTGCAAAAAGTGTTAAAGGGATGTGGGTCCCACTAGGTATTCCAAATGTAGAGGGGGTTAATTTATCATCAAAAGAATAAAAACACAAATTAAATAAGCATAACAACATAACACAAAGTTATACATTTGATGACCCTCCTTGATTGAGCTCCAAAATGCACCCAACTCTTGTTTGATTTTCTCTAAGTATGGATATGTGGATTGCTCACAATTGCACCAGCATGAAGTTAGCCAAATTCAAGATGGAGAAATGAGAGGATGAAGGCCCAATTTATAGAAAATTGGAGTGTAAAATGAAGGTCTAGGATTGAAAGTTAATGAAGGGCTAGGATTGAGTGTGGAGGTGATGCATGGATCAATGGATGTGGCCAATTAGCATTATGATAAGTGTCACAATTGAATGCATGGAGAAGGGTGAGGTGTGCTCAAACATGTGTGAGCACACCTTGGAATGACACCTGGAGGCAAGGTGTAAGATAGTGGAGGTAGCTGGGATTTTTAGCATTAATGAGATAAGATTAGGGGGTTGATGGTGAATTTTAAATTAAGAAATGTTAGTAATGATGGGGGTTAAGCTAGTTAATGAGGGATTAATTGGAAAAATGTGATGGGTGAGGTTAGAAAAACCATAGATTTATTGACCCAAGTGGAGTCAAAAGTTGGAGAATGGGCTAATGGAGGTTAGCTCATTAGTTAATCATGGATTAACTAATGTAGTTGGATTTAGGAAGAAATATGATTTTGATGGGAACAATTAAATACCTAAAATTATTTAATTGACTAGAAGAATTATAGGTTTAGGTAATGACATAATTAATTAAATAAAATATTTAATTAATTATGAGAGGAAATGGGCTAATTAATTAAATAAATGTATTTAACTAATAAGGGTGAATTAATTAAATAAAAATATTTAATTAATTAAGATGAAGTAAAGTCAGTAAAGTTAGATTGGGGGTGACTACAATATGTACACATTTTATTTACATATAACCATTCACAATTACCATTTTATTGATAAACATTTATGTGTGGTACATCTATTCATATGCATATACATGTCGTTAGATCTCTTTGACATGCATGTGTATATATATACATGTACTCCACATATGTTCTTCTTATCAATATAACCATAATAAAATAGGAAAGAACTACAAATCTCAAATAAATAAACATCACCAAGTAATGCACTCAATTGTAAACAAGACTTTACTAATGCAAACACATCAACTATGGATGACTTACCAACTTCCCACTTAATGACTCAACTCAAATATTCTACTGTGGTGTGTGTATGCTTAGATAGTTTTTGTTACCGGTTACCCGACCAAGATCTTCTCTTGAGTGATACTTCCCCTCTACCTGGAGGAATTGAACATATACCTACAACCACTAACACATGCACATGACAGTCAAATATTCACAAAATATGCAGTACACATAATACATCTCCAAAGTTAGGATATTAATTCAATAACCATTCAAACACCTATATGCAGTACTTTTCACACAACATAAAATGTTATACCAGACATTCATAATGCATTGATAACAAAGTGCAAGCACAATTTATTCATCTCCATAATTCAGATTCATGTTTACCCTACATAGTCATAATAAATAGTAATTACACAATTGGGGTGTAACACACTCCCCCCTTGTGAATCATCATCCCCAATGATTTTATGTAGCAACATAAAACAAACAACAATGAACAATATAGTGTTTCAAGCATTCTCAAAAGCTTCAAGAACATGAGGAAACTTTTGTTGAATCTCAGCATAGTCCTCTTCAAGTGGTTGAGTCTTCTGCATACTGGTCCCACTGGACTTTGCATTGCAAGAATTCTCTATTACAAAAATAAAGCTTACGTGTTTCGAGCACCTTGATGGGCTTGAGAGTTACCACTCTTGGGTCCTGTACCTATAAAGCAAGCCAATCAATCACATGATTATCACCTGGTATATAATTTTTGAGGTAGGACACATGGAAGACATTATGCATTCTAGCAAGACCTGGTGGCAATGCAATTTGATAAGTTATTGGATTCACCTCCTCTAGAATCTCAAAAGGTCCTACATAATGTGGGGCTAACTTAGAAGAATTTCCAAATCTAATTGAGCTCTTGTGAGGTTTCACTCTCAACAATGCTTTTTCACCTAGCACAAAATTTTGGGGCACTCTTTTGGTATCAGCATAGGTTTTCTGATGGTCGTTAGCTTCATCTAACCTTTTCTTAACAATCTTAACTTGCTCCTCCATTTCTACTAACATTTCTGGCCCAAGAATCACTTTGTCTTCAAATCTATCCCAACTTATAGGAGTTGAACACTTTCTACCATACAATGCTTTGAAAGGAGCCATCTTTATTGCAGAATGATAAGAGTTGTTGTAGAAAAATTCTACTAAGGGTAAGTAATCTTCCCACTTGTATTGTTGATCCATATAATACATCCTAAGTAGGTCTTCCAATACTTGATTCACCCTTTCAATTTTTCCATCCGTTTTTAGATGATATGTTGAGCTAATATTCAATTGAGTCCCTAGTGCATAAAATAAAGTTTTCCAAAACTTAGAAGTGACTCTTGCATCCCTATCTGAGATAATCTTCTCAGGAATCCCATGCAACCTAAAAACTTCTTGCACAAATTTCCTTGCTATGATAGGTGCTCCATTAGTTAGATTCTCGGGTATAAAATGTGCTATTTTGGTAAGCTTATCTACAACCATAAGAATGGAATTTTGCTTATTTCTTGACATAGGCAATCCTTGCACAAGTCCATACTTATGAATTTCCACTTCCTCACTGGTATATCATGTGGGTATAACAAGCCCGCAAGATAGCCTACGGGATGATGATACTTTTCTTTCACCCTTTAACACTCAAAACACCTAGCCATAAATCTAGCAACATCTCCTTTCATCCCTTTCTAGAAGTATAATGGCTTTACATCTACCATCATTTTCATCACTTAAGGGTGTCCAGAGTACAGTGCTTTGTGTACTTCCTTCCATACCAGATTTCTTAACCCTTCTACATTAGGTACATACATTCTACCCTTATATCTAAGTAATTTATTAGGTTCAGAAAGAAAACCTTCATACCTAGAATCTTGCGAATTTCTAGTGAGTGCTTGCTTGACTTGCAAGTAGTGATCATCCTCTTTACATTTTTGCAACACTTTCCCTTTAAAGTTGGTTTGAATCATTACTATTGAAGCAATATGTCATCTTTCATTCAAGGCATCGATACCCTGATTTTCCTTCCCTTTTATATAACATATATTAAAGTTATAATCAACTATTAATTCTAACCATCTTCTCTGTCTAGCATTCAAATTAGGTTGAGTGAAAAGATACTTTAACCCATTATGATTAGTTTTTATCTCAAAGGGTTTTCCCAAGAAGTAATTCCCCCACATTTGCAATGTGTGAACCACAACTACTAATCATAAATCACGTGATGCATAATTCATCTCATAAAGTTTTGGCTTCCTAGATTCATAAGCAATTACTTTCCCATCATGGATTAACAAACCTCCTAAACCCTCTCCAGATGCATCTGTGATAAGAGTAAAGTTTCCCTAAGGATTTGGTAATTTCAAGATTGGTACGGTAGTTAACTTCTCTTTGAGTAGGTCAAAAGCTTTTTGACACTTCTCGGTCCATTCAAATTTATTTCATTTCTTTTGTAGAGAAGTAATTGGGAAAGCGATATTAGAGAATTTTGCAACAAACTTTCTATACAACCCTGCTAGACCCATGAAACTTCTTACCTTTGGCACATTCTTAGGTACATGCCACTCAAGTACCACCTTGATCTTAGTTGGATCTACTGAAATTACATCTGCTAAAGTTACATGACCCAAATAATGTATCTTATTTTGGAAGAACATATACACTTAGAAAGTTTACCATACAACTTATGTTCTCTCAAACATTGTAGGACTATCTCTAAATGCCTGCAATGTTCCTCCTCATTTCTAGAATAAATCAAGATGTCATCTAGAAAAACTAACACAAACTTGTCTAGGCAGTCCCTAAATACACTATTCATCAGGTTCACAAATGTTGCAGGTGCATTTGTTAAACTAAAGGGTAAAACAATGAACTCATAGTGTCCATATCTGGTTTTGAATGCAGTTTTAAAAATGTCTTCATCCTTAATCCTCAATTGTTGATATCAAGATCTCAGATCTATTTTAGAGAATACAGAAGCTCCCCTCATTTGATCAAAAATATCGTCTATGTGTGGAAATAGATACTTGTTCTTAACCGTAGCTTTTTTAAGCATATGATAGTCGATGCACAAACACAAAGTTCCATTCTTCTTTTTAACAAAGATGACTGACACTCCCCAAGGTGAAACACTTGGTCTTATCAACCCTTTAGAAAACAATTCATCCAATTGTGCCTTAAGTTCCATAAATTCAATGGTTGTCATCCTATAGGGCACCTTGGAAATAGGTTCACACCTTGGAACTATATGAATAGAGAATTCAAATATTCTTTTTGAGGGTAACCCTAGTAACTCATCTAGAAACACATCCAAAAAAATTCTCAATATTGGATACTTCTCCATATCTGATTTTCCAGTTTCATCTATTTCACCATCTTCTAACTCTTGAAAGCTTTGGAATTCCAAGTTATCAAAATCCTTTTCCAGTTCTTCTATCTTGACAAAAAATAGTTTACAACCTTTCTTCTTAGCTTTGAATAGTTGCATTGTTGTAATTTGATGAATCCTAACCTCTCTAAGTGTCCCTTGAAATTTTATGTGATTTCCAAAATCATCTAGGCACTCTATAGTTTTAGCATGACAATCTACCTTATCCCTATGTCTCCACAACCAATTCATACCTAGGATAACATCATATGATCCTAGAGGTGTGACATAAAGGTTTATTTCTATAGAAAAACTAGGTAGTTCTATCTTAGCCTCGAATAGACATTGTTCCACCTTTGATCTTGTCTGGTTTGCATAATCTACATCCCAAGACATTGCCATGTATCCAACCTTCCTAGATAATTGCTTAGCTACTCAAGGTGAAATGAAATTCTTAGTTGCACCAGTATCAATAAGAACAGAAATAGGTAAGCTAAACAAAATACCTGGCATTTCATCTAGAGTTACTTGATACTCTACTTGAAGATCATCCAAAGCCACGTGTATCTTTTGTTGAAACATCACCTATTAGGTGGGTAAGGAATTACCATATGGTCGTGATCCAGAATTTTTATTAGGACATTCGTTAGCATAGTGGTCTCATCCACATGCAAAACATCCCATAGCCGGTCCTCTTTTCCTAACGGGTTCTCCAGAATTTTTGATATTTTCATTAGCTTTTTTTTATTACCCATGCTAGAACTATTACTCTTACACTCTCTTCTAGATTCCTTTCCATCATTGCGGAACCCTTTTCCCTTTTTCCTTGGAAAATTTTGCACAGATTCCACCTTCTTTGGAACTGGCTTGTCAAGAACTTCCACAACCTTCTTTTCTCTCTACTTTCTTGATGAGTGGAGTTATCCTTGAGCTTTTGCTCCTATTTAATTGCTTTCTTTCATACAAGATCCATTTTTATTGGACCATGCATATCCACTTCTCCTCTGATCTAATTGTTAAGTCCCATAATAAAAATTTTTATGTGGAAGCATTCATCCTTGTGATATATGGGAACTAACGTAGAAGTTGGGTAAACTTCTCCCAATACTCGTTGACTGTGATATTGCCTTGTTTCAAACCTTGGAAATACGAGAGTTTTTGTTCATAATAGAGTTGGGGAAACCATCTCTTATGGAAGATATCAACAAATTCTCCCCATGTCAGCTTCCATGAGTTAATGTTGAGTTCCAACTTTTTGTTCATCCACCAATTAGAGGCTTCTCCTGCTAACTAGTAAGCACCCCAAGTGGATTTAGTGGTCTCAATGTAGTTTTAGATTTCAAAATACTTTTCCATTTGGAAAAGCTACACATCAGCCTCATCTCCACCAACACTTCCATCAAACTTGGGTGGGGTAATCTTCTTCATGTCCTTGGAAAGTTCGAAATCCATATGCTTCTTATTTCTTTCCTTAGATGGCGTAGGTGATTTTTCCTTCACATGATCATGAGTTTCATCACACCCATGAGAAGAGTTTTCTCCCTCAAGATCATTAATGGAAACTTATTTCTCTACCCTATCCTTAACTCTTTCTTGCTCAAGGTTAGCCAACCTTGCCAAGATCTGGTCAAGTCTAGCTTCAATCCCTGTGGATCCTTTTCCAACTTTTTGGCTTCTACCAGGGTTAGTTTGTGTCCTCACCATCTTCACTAGATCAATTTTTACCTGAATGTTTATCCATGCTAGACTAAATTATGTTATCAACTATCATATGGAAAACATTAAAAATGGCATTCATATGCACATAAAGAATTCCACATAAGATTGAGCACATGTTTTTTGATAAACATATAATTTTATTCAATTTCACAAGGATTTCAATATCCCTTTGATTACATGGAGTGACTATTCAAATAGTCAAGTGGAGAGTATCCCTGGGATTCACTCTTTGAGACATAACTTAAAGGAGTATAACCTACAGACTGAGATTGTTGCTCATCCCTCATTTGTTCGTACATATCCCAAATAGGATAATAGCCTTTAGATTTGTCATCTAATACATAGTTACAAGGTACATATCCCTCAGATTCGTTACTTGAGGAAATTACAATTTACTTCCACCAGTGGAAGAACTCTAGGGTCCCTAAAGGTAAATGTCAGACTGGCGCTCCCTTTTGAGGGAATATCCTTGGAAAGTGATAATGACTCAAAAAAATTTGGTGAGATGGAAGGTAGGTAGTTGTACTTGGCCTCCATCTTCATCTTCCTCTTCCCATCACTAATCTAAGAAAGTGCATGACTAAAGGTTGCGGTGTCACTCAACCAGATGAAATTGTTGAAGTTGGTACCCTCTATTATTCTAATGATGTCTTCTATTTCCTCTTGGCCTTGAGGTAGTGCTTGTTTATGATTACTGACTTTCGAGCCATTAATATGAGACGCACCATCCTAGCACAAGAATTCACAACATTAGATAATGTTGAATGGAAAGAATGATGAGCTCATAGGTTCCAAAGCTAAACCTAGCTCTAATACCATATGTAACACACTAACGCTTCAATGGAGTAAAAATTCCTAAGTTTTCACTTTGCGAGTAAATAAACTATGTAACAAGCCATGGCAATAAAAAAAATTATTTTCTTTATTGAGAAAATATGAACAAAGATGTTATAACATAATACAATAAGGATTCCATTTCACTATAATAATTTCATAAGTTACAATCATACAATAATGCATACATTTACAAACATAGCTCAATGAGCTTTGGAACAAATAGCTTAAAGATGGTCCAGGATCCTTCCTTTCAAATCTTTGTTCTTCTATCACTTGATGTGGAGGAGAAGCATCACTCAAGTGCTTTTCCACCAACCACAGACTCATATACAGTCCCTCACACATCTATCATTCCATAGATGGCCCTTCCCTTCGACGAAGAGATTGGTAGAGTAACCGAATAACAAGAACCAACTCAACATAGTGTTTTTTCCTACATAACTACAAATTGTAATCCCACAATCTGGAACTAGCATGTAATATTGGATCATGGTGAACTAATAGTGGATCCAGAGGAAGTCACACTACTTTGGCTAAAGTGTTCTCAAATGGTAGTCTGAATGAAGGTCATCTATCACATACACTACTCAGGGCCGATTTGACTTAAGGTCATCTTAAACTATGCATAGGCATTTCCTTGAATGGATAATCTATCACCCCAGAGATAACCTATCACCATTTCTACATACTTGGAATGAGTATACTTTAACAAAGTCAATACACAAGCTCCAACCTATACTGGATAAACAATCCTAGGAGTAAACATAATCTATGCTAGTTAAATTAATAACCTAGCTAAGAGTAACTCATATTCCACTCACGTTTAATCATATCTAGTATGTAATACGTATGATAAACACCAACCTCCTATTACGGAGTACATACAAGCACATCATAAAAACAACATAATAGCTTCTATTTCATTTTCAAAGCCATTCTAGTTTCCCTAAATGCAAGTACTCATAAAAGACAATTCAAAGCATTCATGGAGTACAACCTTTCATAATTAAAATAAAAAAGAAGAATTTCCTCATGCCTATTTTCAATTATCTAATCAATTGACAACAATGTAGCTTCCCCTAAACAATAACTAGACTGATTATAGCTTCTCAAGAGATGTCACAATAACCCTCTAATACTCAAGTTGATAGAATACTTCTCTCAAATACTACTCTTTCTTAGTATAATAGAACTCTCTCTCTCTCTCTCAAATAAAATTGAGTAACTGATAAAAATGTAGAGTAAAATGCTTTCAACAATGCATTCCCAATAAATAATTTTTCTCTACTATTTATATAGCAAAAATGAGGCCTCACATCCTACAATTAAGGCATGGATATTGACAGCAATTGTCATGCACAACCTACTCACTTGACTTAGCATAAATGTGGCACAAACATAAGATTGTATTCAACAATTCACAACTACATATCGACCTTATTGATTGACAAAAAATGAGACATTCAAATCAACACGTGATCGTTATGGTGTAATTCGAATTACTCAAACAATAGACATCTACAACAAATAGGTTTCCAAAGGTGGCACCAAGAAAATATCTCTATCCAATAGTTGGCATGGTTTCTATCTTATTTGAAATAGTCAACATCAAATATGCTACAACAAGTTTGCATTGACCAAGTCTCAGCATGAGTCTATTCAAATAATAAATTAGTTTGACAAAGTCATCAATTTTTTTACTCATCATCTTGCTCACCTTTTATAGATGTTAGTTTAAGCATAAAGACATGGCATTTAAATTTTACTAAGTCAAGTAAGATTCCCATCGAATGTGTCGACTTAGTCTTCACCAAGTATCAACTTAATGTAGTGAGCTACATTGTAGTATATGTACTCCACTATGCGTGGCAGCAAGAGTAAAACTCGACCTTACAAAATGTAGTCATAAGTAACTTATAATCAACCTCTATCATTGTTAATTATAGTCAATTTCAAGTAATAGATAATATATTAAATATATATTAATATATAATATTACATATACATACATATATATATATATATAACAACATATATTTATATATATATATATATATATATATGTCAATATTTATTTATATCATAAATCATCAATGTAAGTATACATTCAATATACAAATAAGTATAATCATAATAGTATTCACATACAAATCATAATATATCAATTCTATACACACACACACATATATATATATGTATGTATATAAGTATATGCCTCTATGTACATGTATACGTATGTATACATATATCGATACATTTGTATTGGCATGTCCATTTTCCATTGTACACGTGTATCGATACATATATACATATGGATATATGTATATACTATATATATATGTACACATTTGATTCACATATAACCATTAACAATTACGGTTGTATTGATAAACATTTATGTGTGGTACATCTATTCATATGCATATACATGTCATTAGATCTCTTTGACATGCACATGTATATATATACACATACTCCACATATGTCCTTATCAATATAACCGTAATAAAATAAGAAAGAACTCCAAAGCTCAAATAAATAAACATCACCAAGTAATGCGCTCAATAGTAAATAAGACTTTACTAATGCAGACACATCAACTAAGTATGACTTACCAACTTCCCAGTTAATAACTCAGCTGAAATATTCTGCTATGGTGTGTGTATGCTTAGATAGTTTTTGTTACTGGTTACCCAACCAAGATCTTCTCCTGAGTGATACTTCCCTTCTACCTGGAGGAATTGAACATATACCTACAACCACTAACACATGCACATGACAGTCAAATGTTCACAAAATGTGGTACACGTAATACATCTCCAAAGTTAGAATATTAATTCAATAACCATTCAAACACATATATGTAGTTCTTTTCACACAACATAAAATGTGATAACATACATTCATAATGTTTTGATAACAAAGTCCAAGAACACTTTATTCATCTCTAGAATTCAAATTCATATTTACCCTACATAGTCATAATAAATAGTAATTACACAATTGGGGTGTAACAAACAACAACTCCAATATACTCAACATTAATAATATACAAAAGAAATAGTATTTTGTTGCTTACAAGACCAAGTCATGAGACCTACCCCGAGATGATAGATACAAATTATGATTGACTTGCAATCATTTAGATATATTTACCATGACTACTAATAGAGCCTTTAATAGTGGATTTGTCTCTAAAAGGAGTAAGATATTTTGTTATTTCCTCTAGAGGTATACCTATAAATTGAGGTTTTACTACCTAACTTGTAGTCAATACCACAATTTTAATAGCGTGTATATTGTCAAATGTGTTTTGCAACTTCCCAATGGCTATCATGGGGATTCTAACAAAAGTGTGATACAATATTCACAACAAATGAAAGATAAAGATGTGATTAATTGTAGAAGAAAACTTTGTAGAAATATTGATTCCAAATGAAAAATATTTGATGTGGACTTGAAATTTTCCATGTTGAGGCATTGTAAAATTTATTAATCATATTTGGTTTGATTAAAAAAAATTCTTTTGAAGATTATGAAATTTTTAGACAAAGAAAAAAATATAACAAATCTAATTCAATCATCTCAAAATACTTCATTAGGCATGATTTTATATCATGAATCTACTTTATGGAAGCTCCTATGATGGTTAGGTCATTAAAAAAGAGGAAAGAGTTAGGAGTTTTCCATCTAATTTATGAGTGTATACTATAGGGTTAGAGGAAATTCATGTAAAACAAAAATTGATGAGAAACATGTCAATATTTTCATACCAATCTCAAGGAGACTATTTCAATCCATACAAGGAACTTTTCAATATACACAGATAGGTAGATTTTTCACTATTGATAGACCCTAAAATTTGGATATGTAAATTAATTCCTATAATTTTTCATGGAAGAAGGTACTTTTGACATCCATTTTATGAACTTCAAATCTTTGTGTTGCAAATAAGAATATTAAAATATTGATATAATTCATATTGGATACTCGAGAAAAAAAATCATGGTAATCAACGTCTTCAACCCACAAAACTTCTTTTATTGCAATCCAAGATTTATAGCTATCAATGGACCAATATTCTACACTTTTAGTTCAATACATCCATTTGCATCTCACCAAAAGTGGAACCAAGTTCTATCTATTCTTATTGCTTAAATAAATAATTTTGTTCTATCATAGTTTCTTTTCATTCAAGATTCTCAAAAGCTTGATGATAAGTCTTAGGATATTTTGTCACTACCAATTGTGCCAAGTGTTCAACACCATACTAGAGTTGTTATCTTGTTGTGCTTGGTTCACTAGGATCCCATGCCAATGTACCAACCTCTTTGTATGCTATGTGGGCCCATTTAGGTTGAGGTTGTAGTGTTTAAGTAGGTGCATTATAAATATTTGCTAGCATTTGCAGTGAAGGTGCTTGTTGTCCCCCTTATAGCTCATCATATGAATTGTAGTGACACTTAGAATAAAATTAATCTAAATTACCTTTTTCTTCATAATAAACATCTAAAGTTATTTTTTCTCAACATAAACCAATTGAGTAGGATGTGATGTTGGCTTGTAAGCTTGGGATTCTTTATCAAATAGTTCACCCCACCTATAAAATACTAGTGGTGCTTGAAACAAGAAGATGATATACCTTCACATCTTCATGATAACCAAAAAAGATAGAAGGTTGACCTTATTTTCTATTTATTTGTGTGTACCATATGGGATTGGCACCTAAGCATTCCATCCAAAAATTCAAAAAATGAAACATTAGGCTTGACACAAAATAATTTTTATTCAAAAGTCAAATATTACACTAAGTGGGGAGTGATGGGTCTCATGACCATCCCTATTTATTGCTTTAGTTTCCTATTTTAAGAATATTTCCAAAGATATTCTTGTTGCATATTTAAGAATTTTTATTTATATTTGGATAAAAGAACTATCTTATATGTATAATGTTTTAATGAATATTTATGTGTTTAAACCATTATTTTCAAGATAATAAGGCATGCTATTCTAATTATAATGATCTTAGAGTAAATATTTTATATGAACCTAAATTTTAATTAAGGAAGACAAATTTCACTCAAGGTTGTAGCATGCCTATAGCCAAAGGCACAAGTGCCCACAACCAAATATCATAGTTGTCAATAATTATTCAATGGTATTATTTATTTCTATGTAGTTAAGGATGAATGTTCAATAGGTGGAAATGTAATATCAATTATCTAGCAAGGATCATAAAAGGATTAAATAGACTACACTGCTTATCTTTATGTTTCCCAATGAACTTTTTTTTTTGTATGCATAGATTGGAACGTTTTAGTAGGAGTATTCTTCTTTAGAATTGATGCAAAATTAGTATCCTAATTTTACTTATATTTCCAAAATAGGGAATTCCTCCTCCTATGTAAAAGGGAGTGAGTAGAAAATTGTGATAATTTTAGAGTTCATAAATGGTAGAAATAAAATTCGATGTATATATTTTGAACAATCCAATATATCTAGATATAGATTTTCTACAAGCTTGTACAAGATTCAAGCATATAATTCAAAGAAAATATTACCATATAAATTGATTTTTATGTTATGAATCATAATATAGTTAATAATTTATTAATGAGATGATAAGGGTGTTGTTGATTCAAGCAAGGGACCACTTGAGGTGAATTTCACCCAAGATTTAATTTTGTTCTAGTTTAATGATTTTCACAATCATACCTAGATTTTTTCTCCATAATCAATTTACCATCATTAATAAGGAAATTTAATTAACTTGTAGTAATTATTATATAGTTGTTGTTTGATTGAAAATTTAATGGAATTTATTTCCTTGTATTTCTCTTAATTTAAAAAGTTTATAATTTCCTATTATACACAAATTTTGAATCAAACCCTAGAATCCCACTACCATACATATAGTTGCATCACCATACCAAGAAGAATTTGTCCTTGAATTGATAAGATAAGTGTAGTACCATAGTTCAATAGGCTACTTGTCATGAGATATGGATGTTTGTTGAGTTTTATGAAAACCTTAGTTGTATCAAGTTTATTGACAATGGATGGCACTCAACAAGGAGTATAATTTTGAATATAATTTGTACATTGAATTTCCTTTACCCAAAACTAGGGAGGTAAATATTTAGAATGTTCCATGCAATTTTCTATTTATTTGAGTGTGTAAGTTTTTTACTTAGCTACACCATTATACCGATGGGTGTAGCATATAATATGTTGAATTTGAATGTTTGCTTATTCATAAAAGGAACTCATTTGATTATTTGAAAACTATCCTCCATTATCTATTTAATTCATTGAATCTTTCTCTCTAGTTTTCTTTCAACAAGGGATTTTAAATTTTTGAAGTGCTCAAAAAATTCACTTTTGTTTTTTAAAAAGTATACCCAAGTAAGGAGAGAAATCATCAATAAATTTAAAACATACTTATGTTTTTGAATAGAAACATTGGAAAAGGGCATAAAATCATTATGAACCAACTATAATCTATCATTTTACCTATAAAATTTACCTTTAGAAAATGGATTTTTTTGTTGTTTTCCAAATGCACAACTTGAACAAACATCATTTATGAATGAAACTTTTAGCAAATCAATGACCATTTTAGCAAATCAATGACCATTTTATGCTTGTTAAGTTCTCATGCCAAAGTTCTCATGTAAATCCTTGCATGATGATCAACCTTGATAATGGTAGAATAAAAATCTAGTGTTTGATATGTAGATAACAACATTTGTATGTGTAAACTCAATATTTTTTTCCTTCACCTAATTATGTTATTTGATAAATGGATAGGAAGTTCATAGAAAAGTTTAAAGTTTGAAATATGGAGAAATTTTTTGAAACCACCATTCTTCATCTTAACACACCTCTCTCCCTCAATCAAGAGAGAACTATATTTTCCCATAAAAATTTTAGTTGTGTGGCTTTATTCAAGACGATCAAATAGTGAGATATCATGGGTGATGTGGTGGAAGTATCCTCAATACATAATCCATTAAGATACAAGTGATTTGATTATTTTAGAAAAAAGAGAAGCTCTTGTCTTATAGGGAGGAAGTTGCATTTTTTCATATCTTCTTTCAAGTCCACCATTTTCTTAAAACACTCAAATTATCAATGGTTTGTTTTCTTACATAAATTACAACCTTCTTTGTTATATTTTACATTTGTTTTCCCTTTGCATTTTTCTTGGTGATGGGAAGAGCCTTGAAAAGTTGATTTATTTTCCTTAGAATTAGGCATTGCCTTGTCTTTCTCTTTAGTAGGGACCTTTCCTTAATTGTTCCAAATTAGATGTTTGGAACAATTTCCCTATTTTTTGTTAGATGGATAAGTGGGTTAGATATGTATTTAGCAAAATCCATGAAAAATTCTTGTGGTTGGATATGCCACATTTGATGAACAAGCAAGCTATCAATGCAGTTACTAGGTTATGCTCTGAAGGACCCATTCCTACAATGAATTATGTGAAGAATGAGATGGTAATGAAGCTAACTGGTGAAAAATTTGACAAATATACCATAATGGTGAAGAACACAGATGATCCAATGGTTAAATATGCTTTGATGATGATTTGTTACAAGATATATTACACTAATAGAGATAATTCTATGTCAGCCAAAAATATACACACTGCTCACCAGATGATGAAAGATGGTCTGGACATTGATTTATGTGAGCTCTTGAGACAACATTTGATGGATAATCTACAGAAGAAAAAAGAATCAAAATATCCTTTTCAGTATGGAAATTTGATAATTTTCTTATTATTTTACTTTCTTATAGAGGTTCTCAGAATAAAGAACATAGTATGGTTAGATAATATGCATGTTGCAATACAAATAAGGGATCATTTGAGAAGATTTCAAGATGATGAGTCTAGGGATCAAGCTTTATGGGAATTTTTCAAATCCTTTCAATATTAGATGCATGCAAGAAAGAGGATTCCTAAGATTTTTGTTGAGAAATACAATAATGATATTACCTTTATGGTTACCAAAGATGAATGCATTATGGAAGCAGTGAAACCCAGAACAGTTTGGATTCCTAAAATTGGATATGAAGTGGTAGAAGATGTAATCATAGGTCTTGCAGATCTAATGTTGGGAAAACCAAGATACCCATCTATAGATAGGTTTGGAACCTATAAGGAGAAGTCTAGTGAAGTGCATCTGAAGCACAAGTAAAAAGAAATAAAGAAGAATGTAGAGAATATGAAGGCATAATTGGAGGAGATTGTTGGTTCTTCAAAAGGGTCTACGGAGAAAATAAAAGCCTCCTCAGTGGCTCCACAAGAGACACCAAGCACAAGAAGGTATATTAGGACCTTTACTCCCTCTCTATTCATTCCCAAAACCTTTGAAACTAAGCTTGTTGTTGGTGTTAAGAAGAAAGCTACATCTAGTGCCCCTACAACACAAAAAAGTTATCTACAAAGGAGAATGAAAGAAAAAGCCACAAGAGAAAGATATACCATCTATGAGGATTAAGAGGACATAGAAGAAGAAGGACCTCAGTTTATCCGAAAAATGGAAATTTGGTGTCTCTCAAGTAGAGACAAGTGCAAAGAAAACCAAAGTGGACATAGTTGATACTGATAGTGAAGAAGAAGTTGAAAAGTAGAAGCAAGATTTCAAGATCCATGTGAGGGAGAAGAAGTCAAGGTATGAAAAAGAAGAAAAGTCTCCTAAAGGTAAGGGGAAGAAGAAAGAGAAGACCCCTACGATAAGAAAGCATATCCCCCTAAGGTTAGATGCACTATTTAATGGTATTTCTAAACATGGGATGTTGGAAAAAACTGCTAAAATGTATCTGGAATTGGATGATATCGATAAGGAAACTATAGAAGAAGCTATTGTGAAGTACATGGTAACATTTTGTACCAACTTAGGATAGATTGAAGATCAGTTTCCTGATGATTTGAAGAATGTATTGAGTATGAAAAGGAAAAAAGTTGTTGAATAAGATGAAAAAATTAGGGCATTTCCTTGGAGAAGATTGGTTCTTCTCTTTCTAATGAAGATAGAGCTAAATTGGCTCAATTGTACAATAGAATTTTCAAAACAAAAAAAAGAGTCAACACTTTGATGAGTAGGAACAATGAAGAAATAGAAAGATTGAAGAATGAAACACTATAGAAGGTTGCAGATTTGGCAAAGGAATTGAGAATGTCTCTTGATGAAGAAATAGAAATGAAACATGACACCTATGTATCGAAATTCCATGAAACCAATACTAAACATCATGAGCATGAGCCTGCAGAGGAGAATATTCAAGAAGATGTGATGACTGAAAATATTCCTCTAGATGTGGAGAATATGGTTGCAGAGGAACAAAAGAAAGAGAAACAAGACATCCCAAAGAAGGATGAATCACAAGCAGAATAAAATCTACCCTCTATGGATATGAGTAAGGATGATGAGAAAAAATAAGTAGTCTAGAAAAAATAAAAGGCACAAAATACTGAAGACTTGCCTCCTCTAGATAATGTAAAATTTGTTGAGGAAGAGAAGAATGCAAAAGACTACTCCGAAAGTGGAGAGTAGAAGAAGGAGAAAGAGGGAAAGGAAGAATGAAGTACTCAAAAAATTGATGAATCCTCCAAAGCACCTGGGGATTCTTTGAAAATTCTATTGGACATACAACTTCAGTTCCAATCAGTGGTGTCAACACAATTACTACAAATTTTGATGCAGCAAGGACAAGTTGACATGGGAAAAATATCTCCCTTGCATAAATTACAACTTGATGATACATTTCATGCCTCTGTGAGAAAAGAGATACTGCAGACTCACCAGAAGAGTCATAAGATGATTGATGAAGTAGTAAAAGTGTTGCAAGATAGCTTTCCTTATGCAAATGTTGACAATTCTTTATCCAATGTGCAACAACTAAGGCTACTACTTTATTCCTTCAAGGAATATTCTACTATTTTAGAGGGAAGATTGGAAAAGGAAATGACTAAGAAGGTAAATGAAAAGAGGTTAGAAGATTCCTCTAACAAATGTGTTGTTTCACATGGTAATTTGTAGAGCAACATAAAAGATATTCGAAATTGTGTGGAGGAAGCAAAAATTTTGTTTCAATTTTCATTAAAATGGCCTAATTCTACAAATAGCATAAAAGACCAAATGGAATCAATCGAGTCATAGATTGCTTAGGCTTCTAGTGTTTATGATCTAGTTAGTGATGCAGATAGTGCAACAAGGGATTCTATTGAAAATATGAATGGTCAATTCTTCCAATTGCAAGAATAGAAAGAGAAAATCATTATGCAATATAGTTAGCTCAAAGACTTGATAAATGCAAGGCTTACATCTCTAACTAAAATCTTGGTTGATGCAGATAAGATGTAACAGAGGAATATGGTACCTAGTTCTTTGGATGAAGATGAAGAGATCCATTTGAATATTGAGAGTTAATGCAGTATACTTTCCTTCACTAAGAAGGAGTGGGAGAAAACAAAGAAGGATTGGGAGGCACACCTTGTGAAATTAAGAGTGTCTAATCAAGGTAATTTTCCCTCCTCAAGTTAAGTTGTACATTTTTGTTCTGTATAGATAGCTTTCCTTATTGCAATGTACATATGTGGAAGTATTAGAGAGTTTTGCAGTACAATTTTGGTCATTTTTATTTGATACCTTTGTTAGGGGGAATCTCTCTAATGTAAATGATTGAAGAAGTGTTGAGTATAGGAGTGAAGTAGTAAGGAGGAGTCATTCTCATGTATATACATGTATATCTACAAAGGGGAAGAACAATTGAAGCAGTTTGACAGGTTTTACATTGAGAACCCTTTGCCCTTGATGTGAAAGGGGGGAGAAGTTTGAGCAATTTAAGGGTTTTGAGAGTGTGTTACCATCAATGACAAAGAGGGAGATTGTTGGAAACCTAACTTGTTGGGGGAGATTTTTGGAAGGTTATTTCTCATTTAGAAGATTGTTGGTTGGCAACATGAGCATGATGAATATTGATGAGGATTGATAAGTATGACAATATATGGTGTTATCATTGATGGAAACCCATTACTTATGGAAATCCATGGCAAATAAGTGTTGGTTTAGAGAAGACCAAATGTGTTGAATAATTTCCTAAGTCCAAAGTATAGTTTTTCAGTTTTCAAAGAACCATTTTTTGGGTCCACATTGATTGGCTATGAGGAATTTGGTTATGTGGTTCAAGAGTAATATTGGTACATTGGAAAAATCTATATCCAAATTTGTTTCATCACTTGATGTCTTCTGCAATCGAAGATAATGGTGATAGAGTATCAGGCTTTGTAATGGAAATGTTAGTGGTGTAGAGTGTATGCTGAAATGCTTCGCATTCCACCATGGATGAAATTTTTTTATGTGGATTTGTGGAAGTGTTTATAGGTATCATAGGTTTGTACATTCCAAGTGGAAAGTGTTTTTGTGGTCCACATGTCAAGATGCGGATGAAAAATTGGTTCATTTAGTTTTACTTCACCAGTTTTTCTACGTGCAACCGACCTAAGTATTTTGGGTTTGTGCGGAGTTGGATAGAGTATGGAGCAGAATTATGGGAGTGATTATGGGTCATACCAACATATCTTTCATTATGTATATGTTTTGTTTTGTGTGTGTTGGTTTTTTGGGCCGACAAGTTGTGGTGTTGTATGGTACATCAATTAGGATGATCTAATTTATGTTTTTGTTTGTTGCGGTGTATATACAAGGTTAATTCCTTGTGTGGATGGATGAGATGTGAGAGAAGTAATATTTTGTGTGAGATCTAGTGTAGAGAAGTGTGAGTTGTGACTGAGGTGAATTATGAAGTGTGTCAAGTTAGTTTTCTAAGCTTCAGTGGAACTATATCTTTAGCATGGGTTAGATGCATTATTAGTAGTTCACTTTTGGTAGTGAGCCACCACTTTCTCTATCTCTTTCTATTCTGGGAAGTGATCCACCAATAGTGATCCTTTCTCTTTTGGATAGTGATTCCAACATTTTGTATCAAACATTGTAACTGATTGTAATATATATTGTGAGCTAATCCTCACCGCAGTTTTTCCCTTTTTGGGTTTTCCACATAAATTTGGTGTTCTTGTGTTCTTTGATGTGATGCATGTTTTCTATGTTCCTTTCCATTACTGAAAGTTTAATGTGATGCATTGAATTAATGTTTAAATTTGATAAAGTTCAAAGCATTCAGTGAATATTGATTCACCCCCCTCTCAATATTCCAGGTGTTCAACATATTATCATGATCTCTATAGTTTTTTCTAATTTGTTTGTGATAATTGTTCTAACATAAGCCAAGATGAAGAGCTCACCACCACAAATACTATCATGAATTAATGATTATCTTCCAATCCATCCGATATTTCAAAAATGATGATCTTGTTCCTACACCAAACATCTTAACTTCTACCCATGGGATGCCTCCTTTTGATGAACATATAGATGATCATTCAAAAAAAGAGTCTCATATTCTTGACAACATTACAAACAATCAAGAAATAAAAGAATGCACAGAGATTTAATGTGACCTTAAAATAATGGATCTTGAAGAAGACTCCTATATTAACTATGAATCACAAGCATATGTTGAAGAAAAATCAAAATTTGTATCTACTACTACTTTTGAGTATTCCCAACAGAGCGTAGAAGAAGTAACATCATGTTTCCATGACAAATCATTTTTAGTGGAATTTTTTCAACAAATATATTATCAAAGCAAAGGATTAGGCCTACATAAACATGGTATCTTGAAATCAGTACAGAAAGTCAACAATCATGAGCAACAAGGTATTGGTTATTCAATAGTCAAAGAATTTAATCATGTCAGAAATAACTCCATAATACTGGGAGGAACTCCATCTAGTGCAAACATCAACATGGGGAGCATGAAGAGTCCTTATGATAAAACACTACCAATGCTACAATCATTCATATCATGAATCATCATCCTCACACATTTCCATCCTTAAATTGGGACCAACATAAAGAGAAAAGTCTATATATCAAAGAAAAGAGTAAGTCATCAAAAAAAAATTGACAAATCAAAATGGACAAATAAAAGTCAAATGGATGCCACAACAAAAGAAATAAACTCATCTCTATCAAAATCCATTAGTCAAAGAAACTATGGGGGAAAATAATAAAGGGAACTTCATCCATAAAAAATGTCCATTGATGAAAAAGAAGGCTTTAAGAGTGACATACAAAGTGTATCAAGAAGTGGTCCTAATTCCACTCGAAATTTCATATCCACCTTTCATTTCTCATCATCCCAAGTTTGGAGAATTAAATATTCCAAAATATCGACCAATCCATCTACATCTCATATTCCTCACCGCATTCCACCATCCACTTCGACATCAATGGTATCTAAATCTCACATTGACCGTGTCTTGGCAGCAACACTTTATCATAAGGACTCTAAGGGCACTCAATCACAATGTGTGCATCTAGATGAGGTTAACTCTAGTATGGACAAAGAAGACAAGAACATCTAGGAATTACATTCAAGTGCATGTATCTTGGTAAAGCAACTCCTCTAGGGAGGATACTATTGGCATATCTTCACAACAATATCATCTACATCAACACGACCAAGTGGTTGTACATGATCATAAACCTTCAAAAAAATTAAAAAAACAAAAAAAAACAAAAAATCAAGAAAATAATAAAGAGAAAAAATTTCCTCCAATGAAAACCATTGTGGTGGCACTTTGGACAAGTATCATGATAAAAACCTAGAAAATATACGTCATGGGTAAAATTGAGCATCTCCATGCACCATTTCAAGTGAAAGCTTCTCATCCCCTTAATAATAAAATTGAGCATCTACATGCACCATTTCAAGTGAAAGCATCTCATCCCCTTCATAATAAATTCAACATTCCATCTACCATCCATCTAGTCCATCTTCATCCCAATTTGTGAAATTATCTTGATCTTGAAAAAGGTTCAACACACACATCAACTTTGCTTATGGAAAAAATCTTGACATGGTCTTCACCACTAATCCTAATTGGTCCCATGAAGTCCTATAGCCTATATCTAGCATTATCCTAATGATCCTATAATGAGATAAATATTTTTCATCCTTCGCATGCTTATACATTCATCCTCCTGATCTATGCATCCACTCATGAAAGATCAAACATTGCTCGACATTGGGGGTAGGTACTTGCATCTTGCTTTTGAATAAATCTTGATCCATATCCTATATCTCATAGTGTGATATCAACATCATGATCTAGGTATCATTTAAAAAATCTCAAAAACATCCATAACATCTTTAAAATCCAAAAACATCCATAACATGTCAAAATCCAAAAACATTTAGAATATCCTCAAAAATTCCAAAAAAAAATTGAAACATTTCAAAATCCAAAAACATCCAAATCATGTCAAAATCCAAAAAACATCCAAATCAAGTCAAAAATCCAAAGAAAAAGGTCGAAAAAAATCAAAAAATCAAAATGTTATTAGCCATAATGTGCTAATATCCCAGTCCAATAATCAAACTACAAATCCTTTGCGCAGTTGCATAGGCAAGGCCATCATTGATGAGCCCTTGATGCATTAGGTCAATCCCCCTTAAGTCCTGCTCTCTTGGTCTAACCTGGGAAAACTCAAAAACATTTCAAAATTTTGAAACTCAAAAAATTTGGAAAATGAAATGCAAAACGTCATTTCAACCTCAAATATCCTCGAAAACCCAAAACACCCTCGAAATATGAAAAAAGATAAAACATTCATAAAACCTCAAAAATACCCAAATGCAAAAATTGGAAAACAAAATCACCCATCCCATCTCGCTTTCATCCACAATAAACTTTCAAACATAATAATTTGATCATGACCTTCAACTCTTGGTAACACAAATGGAAGTAGGTACAACAAATTAGCGAAACACAAAAACTTTAAACACATAATCCTAATTCTTGATCATGGTCAAACATGTCGGTTAACATTCATATCAATGGCTTATCAAACAACTATCAACCAATCCTTATCCAATGCATGTCTTATGGATATCTTTCCAACAATAGACATTCATTTCAAATATCACCCTAAAACAACATCCTTTGGCAAGAGATATGAATAACATTGGCAATTTGTTCATTTTGGTTTTTTCTTTTGATTTATCATATTTTTCCATTTTGATGATTGCTTGATGATTTCTACAAAATCATTTAGAGAGAAAGGAATGGGGCATTTATCATTGCTTTCGTTTGTTGTAATTTTTGGATATTCTTGTAATATGACCTTGGTGAATCTTCATAATTGTCTTGCACGTGCGGGGGTAATCTCAAGTAAAACAATGGCTAGGACATATCAGGTTCTTCATACCTTTTATGCATTAATCTCCTTACTTCGATGAATTTATCATTTCACATGATCAAACAAAGTTTTTGTATGTCATATATGAACAAGGAGACTCCTATTTGTTTGCAGAGTCAAATTCCACGCATTAGATACAAAGCCACCCTAGTTCTTAATACCTTGGTGCATCGTACCTATTTTCTATATAAAAAATAAGGATTGCTATGATGAAATTAAGCCTAATCTGAGGAGAAAAATCAATATCATCTTTATTATCTCATCCATATCCAATAAAATCTCAAATAATCATAGGTTTGTTGGCATCTAAATCAATCTCAACACAATACTAATATATTGTTTCCATCTCATTCTTATACCTCTATCTTTACTAACATTTCTATCCAAATATCAAATTTATTTTATATACATAAAAAATATACATGAGGTTATCCATAGTTGATGAGTGTGTATACATCATAAAATATGTCTACATCAAGCAACTGAGCTTCCTAGGACTTATTTTTTCATCCTTTATGTAGCTGAACCATTCTCATGACATTGTCACGAGCTCAACCTGAAAGTCAATTTTTCCACTCGATCTCTTGAGGGAGCAACACTCTAGCATTTCTTCATCCACTAGGGCATAGTGGGCCATAAAAAAAATTAGATATTTTTTTTTAATTTTGATTTGAGTAGTATCAATTCTTCAAAGCAATGCAACAAGTACCTTGCTTCAAAGAGGGACAAAATGCATACACTTAAAAATATCCTAAGTATATCATACACGGACATTCACTTATTAACACTATTTCTCACCTAATTCATCTATTTAATTAAATAATGTCAATTATTTAGTTAAATTCACCATTTTCTTCTATTAATCGAATAATTAATTTTATTGGATTAATTCATCACCTTCATTACTAATTTTTCTTCCCTTTTGATTTTTTTTTTTATAAAGGGGTAAAAATTTATTAATCTCAAAGAAGAAATACAAAGAAGAAGGGAAGCACACCCAAATCAAAACCAACCAATAAACAACCTTATCCTTATCAATTAATTGATGTAACATACAAGAAAGACCCAAAGGAAAAGAACTCCTGTCAACAATATTCCAACCTTCTAGCCGATCAAACGCCCATTTAGCCAAGCAATCTACCACACCATTTGACTCTTGAGGAATATGGGAAAAAGAAGCTGAGTCAAAAGACCCACTCAAACTAAGAATTTGATGAATAACCAGGGGTAACCGCCAATTATCCCCATCCAACTTCCTCTCAGTCAACATTGAAACTACCACCTATGAATTGGATTCACAAAGGACCCTTCTCCAACCCAAAGCAAAAGCTCTCTCCAAAGTATACCAAATAGCAAGGGCTTCCATAAAATTATTAGTATGAAACCATTTATATGTAGAAAAGAAGAACTGGACATCTCCAAAACTATCTCTACCAATACCACCTATCCCTGCAGGGCCAGGATTCCCTCTAGAAGAGCCATCTATATTAATCTTCAGAACCCAAGGAGGGGGAGGATGCCATATGCCTTCCCTCACAACTTTCTCCTTAACCCGTCTACACCTCTGTCTAATAGGAATACCATTCTCTTGAGCATGGAATCTCAACCTTCTAAAAATATACAATTCAGTAGAATCCACAGGACTAGCAAGATCACACTTAGCCATGACAATCTCCTAGAGAACACAAACAATTCACTGCCATAGTTGCTTGACAACCAATTGTGCCCCATGGAATATCTTGTGATTCCATTCCAACCAAATATTTCAAAGAATAAAGGAAGGCCCAATATCCCAAGCAACCTGAAGAAAAGAGGACTTAACTGGTGGTGAAACCAGACAAGCCATAAACTCAACCAGTGAAGAGACATGCAAACAGGGTTGATTCCAAACCCCCCACCATAGATGCCAAACCTCCCTAGCAAAAGAACACTAAAAAAAAGGTGAGAAGAGCACTCCTCACTATTATAGCACATAACACAAATAGATGGGCCATGAAAACCTCTTTTTCGCAAATTATCCCAAGTGAGGCATCGATTCTTAGTTAGCAGCCAAAGAAAAAAGTTACATTTGGGCCAAGAAAACTTGTTCCACACCTGTTTCCACTAAGGCACACCAATCCTCCCAAAAATTTTCCTTTCCAACTAAAGATACCCAGAAGCCACCGAAAACTTCCCTGTCGAATCTTGTCCCCAAGCCAGAATATCCTTGCCCAAAAGAGATGAGCATTCCCTATTAGCAAGAATCCTAGGTAAATCCCGCCACTCCTCCTCAGCCCCCCCTAGAGGCCATTCTTGAGGATCTTTCCAATTGCACAAAAAACCCTATCCCAAGTGTTGAACTGACTTAAAATCAACCACCCTACACCAACCAGCACCAATAAAACTATCACTGAGAGCCCATAAATGAGGGTAAATCAAGAGAAGAGGAGGGTGACCATCCCAAGAATCCCCCCTGAACAAAGCTCTAGAGCCTCTATGACAAATCCAAGAAATCCCCTGCTTAACAAGGTGAGCTTCAGATTTAAGAGTATTCCAAATCACAGAGCCTTTACCTTCTAGACTGCATTTGAGAACATCAACACCATCAATCCATCCAAGGTACTTACAAGTGAGAATACGGGCCTAAAACTTATCCTGACTCGTACACCTATGCCAATACAATTTAGCAGCAAGCAGTTTCCCATTCAGAGCTGTGGAACGAAGACCAAGCCCACCCTCACACCGAGGCCTACAAATAGACTCCCATTTAACCAAACTCCACTTAGAAGCAACCAAATTACCACTCCAAAGAAATTTGCAGGAAAGAGCATCAAACTCTTTAAGAAACTTTGAAGGAGCCACATGAACGAAGCAACTGTAAATAGGAAGAGCCTGAATCATAGAATGAAAAAGATTCACTCAAGCAACAGTAGACACATTTATGAGTCCAATGAGTAACCCTTCGCCTCAACTTTTCTAGCAACTGCTTCCAAGAATCCCTAAGCTAAGAACCCACCCCAAGAGGAACTCCGAGATAAACCATAGGGAAGGAACCAATTTGAAACCTTAGAATCTCAACAATCCTTTTTTGAATATGCACAGGGGTGTTAAAAAAATAAATAGAATATTTATGATCATTTTTTTTCTGACCTGAAGCAGCCAAATAAATGTCCAAAGTCCTAAAATTCTTAGCTTCTTGAATACAGGCAAGCCCCATTAAAACAATATCATCAACAAACTGCAAATGAGAAAGGAGAGTCAAACTAGAACCCCAACTCCACCCTTGAATCACTTTATGAGAAACCTGAGCCTTGAGAAATCTTCCTAAACCTTCAGCCAAAATAATAAACAAATAGGGTGATAAAGCATCCCCTGGCGAAGACTCCTAGAAACCATAAACAAATCTGAAGGTTCCCCATTAATAATAACTGAGAAAGAGGAAGCAGTAACACAACTCATGACCCATTCCACCCAATCCTAATAAAATCCAAAGGCCAAAAGATTTTTTTGCAAGAACTATCGGGCAGGTGCATGAAGATGGGTAGCCAATTTGTGTCCAATTTACTTTTTCATCTCGAAATAGCGAAAACGCAAGCGCGTTATAGTAAAATGCGCTTGCATTATGGTTTGGTAGTGACCGAGCCTAGGATCGATCATTACCAAGCCATAACGCGAGTGTGTTATAATGCACTCACGTTATGGTTTAAATTTAAAAAAAAATGCATATTTTAAGTTCAAATAATGTGCATTTTTTGAAATCAAAAAAACATTTCCAAAACGCGAGCGCATTATAACGCGCTCATGTTTTGGTCTACATTGAATTTTTTTCTTCTCTTTTTCTTATCTCTTTCTTCTTGTTATCCTTCATGGAAACTATATACATGAAATAAAAAATTAAGTATTAATGTCAACTTATACTTTAAGTTATATTTCATGTATATAGTTTCAAGATGCTTGAGTGGTTTCGATCTCTA
>VDFB02281492.1:939191926-939220781 GCA_007258455.2 Sequoia sempervirens | reverse complement strand
TTCTCTAAGGGAATAAGGAGGAAGGCCATCATCCTGCGAAGGAGAGCCCCAAATTTTCTTGGAAGCCTAGCAAAGAAAGAAAAGAATGAAGTTAATTCCCAGAGTCAAGGGAGATATAAATCTCTTGGAAAGTCCAAAGCTATTTTTTGGAACTATGGTAAGCTTGGACATGTTCGTAAGGAATGAAAAGAAGAAAAGAAGAAGAAAAATAAGAGATTTGATTTTGATTCTAAGTCTAAGAAGGAAGATGGTGATGCATTCATTGCAACTTTGGTAGCTTGTGCAGGTAATAATGCATGGTTAATTGACTCAGGTGCATCTTTCCATATGACCTTTAATAGAGATTGGTTTTCTGAATATGAAGAATTTGATGGAGGTAAGGAGTACTTGGGTGATGATTCTCATTTAAATATTGTTGGTCATGGTAAATTTAAAATTAGGTTTCCTAATGGTAGAATAAAAAGGATTAATGTTGTTTTGCATATCTCTGGATTAGCATGAAATCTATTATCTGTGAGAAAACTAATAGATATGGGTGTACAACTAGTATTTTTTGATGTAGGATGTAAGATGGTTAGAAATGCTATGGTGATTTCTAGAGGTGTTAGATATGTCACATTGTATAAGCTTGATGTGTACACTATTGAGTGCAATAGTAATTCTATGAAAAACAAGTCTGTGGAAGAGGTGAGGCTTTCACCTTCTAAAAATGGTCATGGATTTTGGGTACCCAAGGGTGCTCTTTCCTTTGAATCAAAGTTACCTATAGAGAAAATTATGTTATGGCACCAAAGACTTGGCCACATTGGAGGAAAGGTCTAAGAACCTTGAAATATAAAACCCTTGTTGAAGGGTTATCTTATTGTAATCTTGAATTTGATTTCTATGAGCATTGCATTTATGAAAAACAAAACCATGTTTAGTTTTACTCGAGTTCTCATAAATATTGTAGTGTATTGGATATTATTTATTTTGATGTGTTTGGTCCTATAGATGTTCCTTCGATTGGTAAATCCAAATATTATGTTTCATTTATTATGATTATAGTAGAAGGACATGGGTATATTTTCTAAAGAGTAAACAGGAAGTTTTCAATTGATTTAAATAATTTAAAGCAATGGTTGAGTTATAGAGTGGAAAAAAATAAAATGTTTGAGGACTAATAATGGTAGTGAATTTTTCTCTAATGATTTTGATAGATTTTATAAAGATTGTGGTATTTATAGACAAATACAACTCTGTATTCTCCACAATAGAATGGAGTTGTAAAACTATGTTGAAATTGGTGTGTTACAGAGTGGTGTTGGCTGGGCGGGGGACTGGGCTAGAACATTTGTGCTAATTGTTTCCCTATTCTTCTTAGTCTCCTACACCATTTGGTGATTTCTAAGGCATGGACGGGTCTGGCTGAGCCATATAGTTTTGGTGTGGAAACCCATATATACCAAAGAAAGTGACGAAATTTGCGGAGAGAAAGAAAGATTTGTGAAATGTATGCTATTAGACCTAGTATAGTTATTGAAGATTCTAAATTTGGGATCATGCTAAAAAGGTATATATAGTAGAAGTGATTTTTTAGAGAAACTAAGTCTTCTTTGTTGTGCAGCAAAACAAAGTAAATAAAATATAATTTCCTTCTACCTAATAAAAGTTTCAAGATTGAAACGTGGTCAGACTGAAATTTGAGAGAAGCTCATCTAACATGAATCTTTAAAGAGGGCTTGACAAGTCAGCATTTGTTCTAAGTCTCGAGGCAGAACAACTACTGAGTATTCACGTTGATCATTTTTCTTTAAATACTAAAATGGATGAACCTAAATCTATAGAAGAGGCACTAGGTATGAATGATGTAGAATCCTGGAAGATTACTATGGATGAAGAAATGGAGTCTTTGAAAAAGAATTATACATGGGATCTTGTACCATTAACTAAAGGATGAAAACCTATTAGTTGTAAATGGGTGTTCACGAAAAATATTAATTTGAATGGAAGTATTGAGAAGTACAAAGCAAGGTTGGTTGTAAAAGGTTACTCTCAAG
Source organism: Sequoia sempervirens (assembly GCA_007258455.2). Lineage (NCBI taxonomy): Eukaryota > Viridiplantae > Streptophyta > Pinopsida > Cupressales > Cupressaceae > Sequoia > Sequoia sempervirens. Next base: position 939,218,742 of record VDFB02281492.1, on the reverse strand, counting down.
TAGAGGGTGTTGATTATGGTGAGATATTTTCTCCTATTGCAAAAATGACATCCATTATATTTTTTCTTTCTATTGCTATTACTTATGATTTAGAGGTTGAGAAAATGGATGTGAAAATTGTTTTCCTTCATGGTGACTTGGAGGATGATATTTATATGACACAACCAAAGCACTACATGGTGAAAGGTAAAAGTAAATTGGTTTGTAAATTGAAGAAATATTTGTACGACCTAAAATAGAGTCCTAGGATGTGGTACCAAAAATTTAATCCATATGTGTTGAGTTTGGGATTTGAGCATTCTCAATCAAATCATTGTGTTGATTATAAAACTGATGGTGATCATTTCCTATTTATTATATTATATGTTGATGATATGTTATTTATTGAAAAAGGGAAAGGTATTATTTTAGAATTGAAATCTTAGCTTGTTGCTAAATTTGAAATGAAAGACCTTGGTGCAACTAGACACATTCTTGGGATGGAAATTAAAAGAGATAAAGTGAACAGAAAGCTAGGGATTGGCCAAAGTAAGTATGTCAATTCAATTTTATAGAGATTTAACATGTAGGATTGTAGACCATTGTGTGTTCCCCTTTCTGTTGGAACAAAGCTATCTATTTTAGATTGTCCAACATCTCAATCAGAGATGGAAGACATGATAAAAGTACCTTACTAGAGTGTAGTTGGAAGTTTGATGTATGCTATGGTTTGTAGTAGCCCAGACATTGCCCAATTATTGGGAATTCTTTCCAGATATATGTTTAATCCTGGTAGAGTTCATTGGGATGTAATTAAAAGGGTCTTCAGTTATTTTTGTGGTACCTCAGATTGTTCCTTGTGTTATCATACTAATATGAATGAAGATGATATTTCCCTGATATTCATGGTTAGGTGGATTCAGACTAGGTAGGTGATATTGATAGAAAATGATCCACCAGTGCTTATGTGTTCACATTATTCGGTGGTGCAATTAGTTGGATGAGTAAGTGATAGGTTGTGGTTGCTTTTTCCACTACTAAAGTTGAGTATATGGTAACTACTCATGCTTGTAAAGAATCCATTTGGCTTAAGAGATTGTGTTTAGATACCGGAATAAAACAAGGTGTAGTTATAATTTATTGTGACTGTTAGAGTGTGATATGTCTAGCCAAGAACTTGACATTTCATGCCAAGACCAAGCACATTGATGTACAATATCATTTTGTTCGAGATATGGTCAAAGATGGCAGGGTGAAACTAGTTAAGGTAGAGACTTTGATGAATGTTGTTGATTCTTTAACTAAGCCTGTGAGCACAAAAAAATTCAAGTGATGTTAAAGGACTATGGGCCTTTTTACCCCTAGAAATCAAGAGACAATATTTACTCCCTCTTGTTGCTCTTGCAAGGTGTTCGACAAGTGGGGCAAGTGTGAGATTTGTTAGGAAATTATGTCTCAACCTTGCAATTATATAAAGGTTATTATTGATATGATATGATATGATATGATATATATATATATATATATATATATATATCCTAGTTACACCTATAGATGTAATATATAATGGGAGCATGGGGTGGAGGGGAGGAGTGGGACGCCTATAAATAATTTTTTTTTAAACTTTTTAGAAAACTCCTAAATGGCCGACATACATTAAATAAATGATATATTATAAATATAGACCATTAATTATTAGGTTTTATATCTAATGGTGGATATTTTGTTGGCCTCTATTTCCCTAGAAGGTAACCTTACTTTATGAGGGTGTTGTACTACGATTATAGACAATGATGTATTCTAATAGTTTTATAGTGGTTGTGTTATCTCTAGATCTTTGAGGGTGATACTCATGCGAGAAGCTTGCTCTACAAGTATATTGTAATCTTTGTGATTTCTGAATAATATATTGGGTGACTTTTGGAGTGTGGGGTTTTTCTCCTAAAAGGGTTTTCCCCATGTAAATCACCATGTTGTGGTCTGCATGATAGTTATGTTTATTTATGTTTAAGTTTCTGTAACTATTAAAGATCTGTAAAGTTTTACATTATTCTCCTCTCAAGATTAGTGTAGGAAGTTGTTTTGATACCTTAGCTTCCTTACATTATAATTGTTGCTCAACTAGTTCAATCAATAATTTTGAGTAGTGGTTTCCAAAATAAAATGTATGGTGGCTATGATTGGAGTAAGAGTTGGATTCATAGGTGGCTGTTTAAAATGAGTCCAAGGGGTTTTATGATATAAACTCTTTAGAACATCCTATAAATGGTGCATAGAAGCTTGAAATATTTTATATATTTTTCTTCCAAATCTTCAAAAAGCTTATAGATGGATCCATTTTCTAGAATCCTTATTGAAATTATTATTTATAAATTTAAATGACTTCCAAGAGAAGGTTTAAATTTTATTGGTCCTCTAAACCATTATAGCTACCATAAGATATTCACCCAAATACATATGACACTACAATAAAAAATGATAGTTAAAAAATAACATAACACAAATTTAGAGCATAGGTATCATGAGTACCACTTGTTAAAATGCCCTAGCTTTAAATTTTCTTGAAGCATAATAACTCTTTTCAATAGTGACACCTCACTAAAATCTCTCTATTCTCGTATATAGATAAGGCATAGGCTAGGGATAATGTTTGGGGAGCAGTAATATAAAAGAATAAATCTATTTAAGAGATAGTTAACTAGTAGAACTTAACTTCTTGAGAGTAGAACAACTAATAAAACATTTATATTTAAGATATAAATTTAATAAATTAATATAATAGAATGCATGAAATTGAGAATTAATTAATACATTTGTACATATTATTACAACATGAATATCAACGGATTATATTACAATGAGTTTATCAATGAATCTTAAAAATATACAAAAGTCTATGGTTACTTAAATACACTAACATCCCCTCTTAAGATGTGCTTTGATGAAGGGAAGGATAGATAAATTAGTGACATATCCCCCATTTAAGACACCTTCCTTCACTCCTAAAATTTTCTTGAGTTGAACAAACCTAGCCTCAAGTAAAGGCTTTGTAAAGATGCTTGCAACCTATTCATTTTTTTGGAAAAATCTAAGATCAATGAACTTTTCAGGGATGGTTTTCCAAATATAATGTGTATAAGTATCGATATGGTGTTTCAATGGGTTGTGAGATATGTGGATAACACTTTAATTATCACATGAAAGTATTGTAGGTTGGGTCTATGAAAATTTGAGCTAAAAAATAATATACCCACACTAACTCATAGCCAATAACAATGTAACATGCCAACCCTTCAATGAAGTAAAAGTTCCTAAGTTTTCACTTTGTGAGTAAATAAACTATGTAACAAGCCATGAAAATAAGAAAAATTCTTTTCTTTATTGAGAAAATACGAACAAAGATGCCATAACATAATACAATAAGGATTTTATTTCATTATAATAATTTCACAAGTTACAATCAAATACGAATGCATACATTTACAAACATAGCTCAACGAGTTTTGGAAAAAATAGCTTAAAGACGGTCCAGGATCCTTCCTTTCAAATCTTGGTTCTTTTGTCGCTTGCTCTGGAGGAGAAGCATCACTCAAGCACTTTCCACCAACACAGACTCATACACGGTCCCCCACACATCTATCATTCAATAGATGGCCCTTCCCTTTGACGAAGAGATTGGTAGAGTAACTGAATAATGACAACCAATTGAGCATAGTGTTGTGTCCTACATAACTACAACTTCTAATACCACAATTTGGAACTAGCATGTAATAATAGATCACAGTGAACTAACAGTGGAGCCAGGGGTAGTCACACTACTTTGGCCAAAGTGTTCTCAAACGGTACTCCGAATGAAGGTCATCTATCACATACACTACTCAAGGCTGATTTGACTTAAGGCCATCTTAAACTACACATAGGTATTTCCTTCAATGGATAATATATCACCCCCGAGATAACCTATCACAATTTGTACATACTTGGAATGAATCTACTTTAACAAAGTAAATACACAAGCTCCCTCCTATACTGGATAAACAATCCTAGGAGTAAACACAATCTATGCTAGTTAAAACAATAACCTAGCTAAGAGTAACTCATATGCCACTCACGTTTAATCATATACAGTATGTAATACCTATGATAAACACCAACCTCCTATTATGGAGTACATATAAACACATCATAAAAACAACATAATAGATTCTATTTCCTTTTCAAATCCATTCTAGTTTCCCTAAATGCAAGTACTCATAAAAGACAATTCAAAGAATTCATGGAGAACAATCTTTCATAATTAAAATAACAAAGAATAATATCCTCATGCTTGTTTTCTCTTATCCAATTAATTGACAACAATGTAGCTTCCCCTAAACAACTAGACTGATTATATCTTCTTGAGAGACGTCACAATAACCCTCTAATACTCAAGTTGATAAAATACTTCTCTTAAATACTACTCTTTCTCAATATAACATAACTCTTTCTCTCTCTCTCAAATAAAACTGAGTAAAATGGTAAAAATGCAGAGTAAAATGCTTGCAACAATGCTTCCCCAACAAATGATTTTGCTTTGCTATTTATACAACAGCAATGAGGCCTCACATCCTATAGTTAAGGCATGGATATTGACAACAATTGTCATGCACATCCTACTCATTTGACTTAGCATAAAGGTGGCATGAATATAAGATTATACTCAACAATTCACAGCTACATATCAACCTTATTGATTGACAAAAATATGAGATTTATTCAAATCAACACATGATCGATATGGTGTAATTCAAATTACTCAAACAATAGACATCTACAGCAAACAAGTTTCCAAAGGTGGCACCAAGAAAATACCTCTATCCAATAGTTGGAATGGTTTCTATCATATTTGAAACAATCAACATCAAATATGCTACAACAAGTTTGCATCGACCAAGTCTCAACATGAGTTGATTCAAATAATAAATCGGTTTGGCAAAGTCGTCGACATGTTTACTCATATTCTTGCTCACCTTTTACAAATGTTGGTTTAAGCATAAAGACATGGTGTTTAAAGTTTACCAAGTCAAGTAAGATTCCCATCAAATACGTCAACTTAGTCTTCACCAAGTATCAACTTAATGTAGTGAGCTAAATTATAGTATACATACTCCACTATGCATGGCAACAAGAGTAAAAAATCCTCCTTACAAAATGCAGTCATAAGTAACTCATAATCGACCTCTATCATTGTTAATGATAGTTGATTTCAAGTAATAGATAATATATTAAATATATATTAATATATATATATATATAATATTACATATACATATATATATACAAATAACATATATTTATATATATATGTTAATATATATTTATATATATCATAAACTATCAACATAAGTATATATTCAATATACAAATAAGTATAATCATAATAGTATTCACATACTAATCACAATATATCGATTGCATACATATATATATGTATATAAGTATATGCCTCTATGTACATGTATACGTATGTATACATATATTGATACATTCGTATGGGCATGTATGTTTGCCATCGTACACATGTATCAATACATATATACATATGGTTATATGTATATACTATACATATATGTGTGTGTAGAGGGGGTTAATTTATCATCAAAAGAATACAAACACAAAGTAAATATGCATAACAACATAACACAAAGTTATACCTTTGATGAACCTCCTTGATTGAGCTCCAAGATGCACCCAACTCTTGTTTGATTTTATCTAAGTATGGATATGTGGATTGCTCACAATTGGACCAACATGAAGTTAGTAAAATTCAAGATGGAGAAATGAGAGAATGAAGGCCCAATTTATAGAAAATTGGAGGGTAAAATGAAGTGCTCGGATTGAAAGTTGATGAAGGGCTATGATTGAGTGTGGAGGTGATGCATGGATCAATAGATGTGGCCAATTAGCAATGTGATAAGTGTCACAATTGAATGCATGGAGAAGGGTGAGGTCTGCTCACACATGTGTGAGCACACCTTGGAATGAAACCTCATTTAATTTTGGAGGCAAGGTGTAAGATAGTGTAGGTAGGTGGGATTTTTAGCATTAATGAGATAAGATTAGGGGGTTGAGGGTGAATTTTAAATTAGGAAATATTATTAATGATGGGGGATAGGCTAGTTAATGAGGGATCAATTAGCATAATGAGATGGGTGAGGTTGGAAAAACCATAGGTTTATTGACCCAAGTGGAGTCAAAATTTGGAGAATGGTGTTAATGGAGGTTAGCTCATTAATTAAACATGGATTAACTAATGTAGGGTGAATTAATTAAATAAAATTATTTAATTAATTGAGATGAAGTAAAGTCATATTTGGGGTGACTACATTTTTCCCCTCTTTGATGCAGTGTCCAAAGTGACACCGTGTCAAAGAAGTTTAAAGTTTTCCCCAATGAGATGAAGGGTTAGTTAGGAGGTGATACCCCCTTGAGAGACTGATCAGAAAAATTTAAAAAAAATATTTTTGGTTAGGGTCTCGAAAAAGGTGGGCTTAAATGATAGGGATTAGTGTAGAAGAAAAAGTTAGTAAAAATCAGAAGAAGAAATGAAGAAATGAGGTGGAATAGGGATGAAGAACAAGATTTTTGATGCATCCAATAGAAAATAAATTAGGGTTGGGGAGGTAATTAGAGGTTAATTAGGGTTAAATAGCCTATAAATAGGCTTGGAGGGGCTCAAAAAGTCATTTTCAACTTTTGATTAGAGTGAAGCTGAGGTGGTAAAGTAGAGCAATGGAGAAGATGCATCATGTGGAGTGAGTTTAGGAGTATCAGCGGGTTGAGGACGCAGGAGAGTCGGTATGCTACCTATCCCCTAGGTTTAGGTTAGGTTAGGTGGGTCTTGGGTAGGTCAAACTAGGGGTCAAACCTTGGGAAATAGATGCGCCTTTTTATGAAATGACACCTAAGAGCATGATTGTGGCACTTGCGTGCAAATAAATCATGCCTGCATTTTTTAATCACATGTGGTTGATTTCAACACCCATGTTAGAAATAATCTACACCTAAGGTTTGAGTGCGCAGTTTGAAATGTACAAGGCCAAGGTTTGGGGAAATGGCACTCCATACCTTTGGGTGTTAACTGTGATAATAAATTGACGCTACTTGTAATGGGAAATTGTTGTGCCCATGTAAAGCAAATGCTTGGGTGAGGAAATTAAAAAAGCACCCACGGGCCTTAGATGGAGGTAATGGTTTCATAGAGAATGGGGATAGGTGAATAGGCTAAGAAAATTATGTTATTGCTTGGATTAAGGACTAACGCTAGTATGTGCATTTGATGCAAGAGGACCTAGATGTCTTACAGTCACGTGAGCAATGGATGGCGGTTATGGAACCCATTGTGAGAGGCTAACAACTAAAAATGACAAGGATTGGTTACATTTGAAATGACTATTCTTTATTTCCCTCACTCGTGTGCACATAGGTCAACATGATAGTGTTGGTAGAGCAGTGGCATAGTGAGACTAGTAGTTTCTAACCTACTAACTAGTGAGGCTATAGTCACACTAGAGGATGTGTGGTGGATCTTGCGGTTTCCTATTCATGGGGAGATAGTAGAGTACCGACTCCAGGGGGTGAAGGCTATTTGCAGAGTGTTTTTTCTTGATAATCTGCCTATAGAGAGGTAGAGTTGGATTTGAGTGTCGGATTTGGGGATATGGCTAATTTTTTCTTTTTGTGGTTGCATTAATTACTGGTAATTTGATGCCTAATAGGAGGTCACATGGATTCACGATAGGCTGGACTAGAGTGATGCAGGGTATGTTTGATTAGGGTACAATGTATGCGTGGGGGGTAGTGGTGTTTGGAGATTTGTATAGGGAGCTACACTACGCAGTATACAAAGATGGACATAGCCTAGTTGTCGAGGTGACCTTACTACATGTGTGGGATTTTGAGTGCATTGCAGTGCTACAACCAGTATGTGATAGATATCAGGGGGATATGCCTTACATCTTCATGTATGCAGCATTTCGACGACAACATCACATGGGTGAGTTGGAGCATTGGCAGAGGGTTATCGATGAGATGGGTACATTTGTTTGGCGACTATACATTGATTGTCAGGATTGGGAGGATGATTACCTCTATATGTCGTATATTCAGAGAGTGCACTATTTGATAGGGTGGACTCGATCTACTATTGAGAGATATTTGCTAGTGCGAGTATTACGGTAGTTTGGTCAAAGACAAGATATTCCACAGGTGGAGGAAATATTTGATAGGGTGGCCTGTGAGAGGAAATAGTGGGGTGGCTTTGTTGGCATATGGATTCTAGTGTTTTCATTGATGGCAACTAAAGTGATTATTCTGGTCTACGGATCAGAATTTTTTCATACTGCTAGGCAAAGTAGAAAACAGAGTATTACTGGCAGAAAAAATGAACATGGTATCTAGTTACTATGATGATCTATATGCTTCACCGGATCATCATTTCAAGTTGTGGATCCCTGGGTTATATTGTTAAGCATATATGTTATCTTATTGTTAAGTTTTGTGATGTTACATTAATCGGTGTACGAGTTAGGAGATCTGACAGGATGATTTTCTATTCATTAACTCATTGGTGGCTGACTTAATGAATGTAGCGTGTAGCGGATGTATAAGGAGTAATTGTTTAAATTTTTTTATGTTCAAACATTTTGTTTTGGGTCCTAGCTATGTCGTGGCTTAGCTATGTCATGGCTGACTCTGATGGGTGCACATTAAAGTTTTCTCATGATCTGAGCCGACATATGGAAAATATTTTGTATTTTATTTGAAGCCGAAATATAGCTATTGAATTCTTGCTAGCGGATATATATGCGAGTTCGAGTAATTCATTTTGTGTGGTAGATGAGTGTGTGTATAGAGAAGAGCAGATGCATGTACGAATATTAGAAGATCACTTGACCAAATTTTTCTTGTGCAGAAGAGGATTTTGTGAAGCGAGTTAAGGTAGAGCAGAGCAAAATGCATAATCAAATAGAAGGTCTAGAATTTGATACATGAGCTTCACCGGAACTGAAACCATGCATTTGTAGATGCTATCTTCTCAGTTCAATCTTTTGTTGTAATCACAAACATCTTGTAAGGTAGTGAGCCTTATTTTGAGCAATGAGCTCTAGGTAGTGTGCTTGAATGCATGTGCATTCCCTTTTTCTTCATACTTTTAACAAAGTATAAATTGTGGATTAATCTCCACCATGGTTTTTCCCCTAACAGGGTTTCCACATAAAAAAATTGGTGTTATGGCATCTTGATTGTCTCCTACATGTGCTTGCATCTTTAATTTTGTTTAAATGTTGTGAATGGTTTAATATTTGAATTGAAATTCAAATTTTTTTGAACACTTATTCACCCCCCCTCTCAATGTTCCTTGAGTCCAACAATTGGTATCAGACCAGGTTCTTGTACAAAATTTTTAACAACTTGAGGTGGATCTTGGAATACAATGGACTCTTGTGGTCTTCAACAACAACTTATGGTGGAACTTGATGATCTTGATCAGACTAAAGTAGAAATCATGGAATTAAAAGCAAATCTTGTGGATGCTAAAAAATTCATTCAATCATTGAAGGATAAAATCAATGAGTCAAGAGAAAAGAGGAAGGAACTTTGTGATCAGTTGAAGTAGAAAGAAAATAAAATCTTGGAAGATGTTAACCTAAATCAGAACCTAAAGTAAATAACTAAAGAATGTGAAAAAATTGCTAGGAACAATGCTACTCTAAAGCTTGAGATGGAATCTATGGTGATGAAGCTAAGGAGATTGAAGAAAGAAAGAAGAATGAGGAGAATTTGGCCTAATCCTTAAAAGAAAAATATGAAGAATGTAGTAGAGTTAATAGTGGATTCATTCAACTAGAGATTGAACTGCAACAATCCAAGAATAATGAACAAGAGCTTAAAAGACAAATAGTTATTCTCAGAGATGAACTCACTATTGCAAATGGATACAAAGAAAATTTTAGGATCAGTTCTGCTAAGCTTGATGAGCTGACTAAAGGACAGAAGGATGCAAATGATAAACGAGGTCTTGGATATGAGAAAGGAGAAAGCTCCAGATTTGAACATCAGAATTCCAAACAAAGAAATTAGATGAACAAAGGAAAAAGGTATCCGGTAAGACAATCCAATGCTGAGAAGTTTAATGATTACTACTTTTCTTGTAATAAATTTGGTCATATGGCTTCACAGTGTAGAAGTAAAACAAATTCAAGCAATCCATCATTTCTCAGTCAGTGTTTTAGTTGCAATAAGTATGGTCACAAGTCAATTGAATGCAAAAGCATGTCTGTCAACTTAAGGAATGTTAAATGCTACACTTGTGGAAAATTTGGACATATTGCTAATCAATGTAGATCAAGAGGAAATCAGTGGAATGAATGGTTTGAATGAAGAATTCCTGTGTGTTACAATTGCAATAGATTTGGTCACATTGTGAGATTCTGTAGGAACCAAAACATGGATAGAAGAGGTCTGGTATACGAAGGAAGAATTTCATAGAAAGATGATAAAGGAAAAGGAAAAGTGACTATGGAAGAAATAAGGGATTAGATGAAGAAATCATGGGTAAAGAAGAGTGAGTCTGATGAAGGAAATAAGCCCATACTGGAAGCAGGCTTCGGTAATCCCTCCGGAAATTGATCTCAAGCCATTGGCCTAGGGGGAGTTTTTCAAGAAAATCCTTTGTCCCCTATCGGTAGTTGGTGCAGGAATGCAGGAAATTCTCAGTAGTTGTGCTATCAGTCTACAAATGTATATGTGATCACTTGTGCAAAAAATTGAGATCTAGAAGGTCCGCAAATGAATTCTTCTCTTGTTGTCTGAGAAAATAGAGTAACCAAAACTCCTAGGGTGAAACATTTAATGCCGTAAAAGGGTTAGGTGCACAAGTTATAAAAGGTTATTTGGAACCCTCATTTGTCACCTTGCATTGAAGAAGAATAGAGAGAAAACCTCTGCAACAGAATTTTGAAGGATTCAAGTCAATTTGGTGGCGAATTCATCAAGTATTTCAATTGCTTGTATTATTACAAATTTTGTGTTTAGAAGAAAAACGTGTCCGGTACGGAAAGTAAAATGAAGAAAATCAAAGGAATTGTGAATTTGGATGAATATAGTAGTAGAAAGATCAGGGATGTAAGAAATATGTTGTCGTTCGATGAATTGAAGTGGCTTAAAGGTGTGAAACATAGATGTTTGGACATTTGGAATGAGTTTCCTTATTTCGACAACACGAAAGTGGTTAGGTTTATCTTGAATAGATTGAATGATGGCATTCTAACCTTGGATAAACCCTATCTCATTTCAAAAGAGCTGATTAGAAATCTAACTAGATTATGCAATGTTGGGGATATTCTAAAAAAGAAGTTAATTCAGAACAAGGAAGTCGAAACCCTAACTGAAGTAACAGGAGATCAGAGGGCATTGATAATTTCGATGATCAAAGATCCGATAACAAGGTACATTGTGCATGGAATCTCATATAAAATATTCTTTAGAAACATGGAAGGCGCAACCTTGGCAGGCACAATTTACATCTCTCATAAAATGGTAATGGAGGATCAAGACTTTGACCTGTGCAACTTACTAAAAGATCAATTGATGGAAAATGCGCAATTGACAATGGAAGCAGATTACCCCTTTAGGTTTGGTACTTTGGTCATATGTATCATGATGTATTTTCTAAATTTGTTTGCCTCAGAATAATAATGTGGTATGGAAGGAGAATGAACCGGTTTGTAAGCAAATATTTGAACATTCTAATACTTTGGAAAATTATGAGCAAGAATATGAAAATTTCTTTAAAGAGTTGCTAGGAAAGTTTGGAGTAGTTGGCATCTCCATTCCGGTTAAAGCAGTTGAAGTTGGGTCCTCTTCCGGTGAAATGGAGAGGAAGCAGAAAAGAGCACTAGAGTTTGCTGATGACATTCCTCTAGCACACAAGTTTCCAAAATCTGAAGGAAAAAGTAAAGAACAAATAATTCTAGATATACCAAATGAAGATTTTAATAAGTACATTCCAAAGGATGATCCAAAATTAGTTGAACTAGATGTAATAATGGCAGAAGGAAGCAAAGAAGAAGGTGCTTTATTCAAAACAAAGATACTACAGATTGTTCATGAGAAAGATGTGATGTAGAAGATTGCTAACATTTGGTTAGATAGACCCTCATATGAGTAGGACTTGATTCAGAGCACTCTAAGTAGTTATTTTGAGCATAACAACATTGGATTGGAAAGTTTTTAGAATGTGTTACCTAAAGTGTTGATTGAATGTATTAGAGAAGTTATGGTCATTGAGTCTCAGGACAAGAAAGAGGAAGAAATAATTATATATTTGAAGGAGCAGCTCATGCTATCCCTTACCAAATAAAAAAGGAAAATGAATGTGTTGAGGCAATGTATAAACTCTGCCAATAACATCTACAATTATTGTCTTCGTTGGCCACATGTAGTTGGGAAATACAAAGACAAGCTGGAGTAGATTGAAAGTGAACTGAAAAAAAATGGTCTAGATTACATGTTTCAGGACTAGGATGGTGCAATCAAGAAAAGGATTCATGAGTTACAGACTGAGCATGCAAAATTTCACTCTTCTAGAAACACTCTTGTGGACACTTTTTGGAAAGTGAAGGATTTAACCGAATGTAGATAGGAACAACTAATTGAGGTACTGAGGAAAGGAGAGAAGTTAGAAGAAGCGATTACAATTATAGAATCCTTCATCAAGATCATAAATTGAACATCAGAAAACAACAGCCCGATCTTAATCATTGGGATTGCAACAGAAGCTTGGAAGAAATTTCTTTCGGAAATGAAAGATAAGTACAAGATAATTTTCTAACTATGCAGTAGTTGTATTTCTTCAAATTTTGATCATTGTTTGAATTAGCAAAGGGGGATCCAAATACTTTTGGAATTGATGTCAAAGGGGGAGAGAGTGTAGTGAAAAATTCATTGACATTCAAAGGGGGAGCAGTGTTTTGAAAGAAAGTTGTGTTTTGAAATTTTGAATTTTGGCAGCGTATCTCTAGTTTTGACACTTAGTCATATTTCACTAAGTGTTGCCATCAATTCCAAAGGGGGAGATTGTTGGCATATGGCTTCTAGTGTTGTCATTGATGGCAACTGAAGTCATTATTTTGGTCTGCAGATCAAAATTTGTTCATATCGGCAGGCAAAGTAGAAAACAAAGTATTGCCAACAAAGAAAATGAAGAACAGGGTATCTGGTTACTATGTTGATCCGTATGCTTCATTGGATCATCATTTTGAGTTGTGGATCCCTAGGTTAGGTTTTTAAGCATACATTTTATCTTATTGTTAAGTTTTGTGATGTTGCATTAATTGGTGTATGAGTTAGGAGATTCGGCAGGATGATTTTCTATTCATTAACTCATTGGTGGCCAACTTAATGAATGTAGCGTGTCATAGACATATAAGGAGTAATTGTTTAAATTTTTTATGTTCAAACATTTTGTTTTGGGTCCTAGCTAAGTCATGGCTAACTCTGATGGGTGCACATTAAATTTTTCTCATGATCTGAGCTGACATATGGAAAATATTTTGTATTTTATTTGAAGTCGACATATAGCAATTGAATTCTTGCTAGTAGATATATATGCGAGTTTGAGTAATTCATTTTATGTGGAAAATGAGTGTGTGTATAGAGCAGAGTAGATGCGTGTGAAAATATTAGAAGATCACTTGAGAAAATTTTTCTTGTGTAGAAGAGGATTTGAAGCGAGTTAGGGTAGAGCAGAGTGAAGTGCAGAATCAGATAGAAGGTCCATAATTTGATACATGAGCTTCACCAGAACTGAAACCAGGAATTTGTAGATGCTATCTTCTTAGTTCAATATTTTGTTGTAATCACAAACATCTTGTAAGGCAGTGATTCTTCCTTATTTTGAGCAGTGAGCTCTAGGAAATGTGCCTAAATGCATGTGCATTACATTTTTCTTCATACTTTTAACAGAGTATAAATCGTGGATTAATCTCCACCATGGTTTTTCCCCTAACAGGGTTTCCATGTAAAATTTTTGGTGTTATGGTGTCTTGATTTTCTCCTTCATGTGCTTGCATCTTTACTTTTGTTTAAATGTTGTGAATGGTTTAATATCTAGATTGAAATTCAAATTTTGTTGAACACTAATTCACCCCCCTCTCAGTGTTCCTTGAGTCCAACATGCTTTAATAAGTATGACACAACCTAACAGAGTTGGAGGGACACACCAGTAGTGGCCTAGGATATGAGGTGGGGTGTTGCAGATGCATGTATCACCATAAAGTATTATACCTAGTGGGAGATGCATAGACCCATTCAATTGATGATGCCCCAAGCTCAGGTAGTGGTAGCACAGGGAAGCAAGGATGAGAGTAGCAACAACAACAGTAGCTCAAGAAGCAATAACAGTTTTGATGATGATAGTGAGGAGGATGAGAGTGATGATGATGATGATGATGATGATGATGATGGAGATGATGGCAACTGGGGAGATTAGGGTTTAGGTGGAGAGGATGTTGGTGCAGAGGATGTTGGAGGAGAGGAGGGGTGGGGAATTACAGGTCCAGGTGGATGCATAGTTAGTGGAGAGAGATCGCTCTGTCAAGAGCATGATTAGGATTGATAGGCTCATTTGCAGGTTTTGGGAGAAAGAGATATGGCACTGGAAGATGTGGTCTGACTACAAAGGTAGATGGATGGTCAGGTTGCTAGTTTGACAGTAGAGAGGGATGCAGCCCAATCAGTGGCACATGTATTGGCCAGTGAGAGAGATACAACCAAAGTCGAGGTAGCCACATTAGTTGGTGAGAGGGATGCCACTAGAGCAGAGGTAGCTAGGTTATAGGGGTTATTGGATGTAGGGGGTGGTGGTGGGGGAGATGGTGCATAGTTGGATCAGCTGTGAAGGGAGGTAGATAGGCTTTGATGGGAGCAAGATGTGGCTCGCAACATGTTGGATGGTGGAGCTGTAGTTGGGTTTGTAGAGTTTGGTCGGGTTAGCCTAGAGGCAGAGAGATGGAGGCAAGCATATGAGGAGGTTGTGCCACCAAAGTGGAGGATGGCTAATGTTTCAATCAACAATAGATCACATGGGCTGGCTCACTCGAGTCCTTTAGTCTCGATGGGGCCACCACAAGCACCATAGAGGTCTCCTAATAGGTAGTTAGATGCATGGAGCACAAGATAGTGCATGTTGATTGTGACTTTTTGGATTTTTCCCCTAGAGTGGGTTTGGCTTTTGTACACATGAGAGACTATCCTAAATTTTGTATCATGACATTTTATTTTGATATATATGATATGATGGATTTATGACTTATGTAGATGTGTTATTTATGGCTCTTTGTTATGTGATGTTTGATTGATATTGATGCATGTGATGTAATTTATATTTATGATTCCTATGATGATGTTTATACTAAACGTTGTTGATGGACGATGATATTGGATTATTTATTATGTGATAGATGTTATGTTGTTTATTATGCATGAGGTAATTGACGACATTTGAAGAATTTGTTTGAACTTTGCAATAAAAAAATTCATGTATAATTGTTGTTCTAGTGTCCCATGTGGTTCTATATGGTTTATGCAAATGTGATTATCTATGTGTAATTTTTTAATTATATTTTATGGATCCTATGTCTTTATTGATGGATGGTAATGTGATGTATGTTATATGGGTGTTATGATGTATTATTATGATATGCAAGATATTTTTTTCATATGCAAGTGACTCAACCAGTGGAGCTCGTGTTTTGTTTGTTTTTCGATTGTCATCTTCCATACCTTTCAATTATAAAATTAGGATCGAGAACTTAATAATGGCACTTTGTTGCAATGATTTCGATTCTGAAAATCAATAAGAGAATATAAGAGAACAATAGTTCCACTGGCTGAAGTGCACTTGTATGTGAGAGGATTGTGCACTTATGATGGTGTTATGAATAGTATTATTTTCAATTTTTTTATATAGAAACACATAATTAATGATTATCATGAAAGTGCATGGTGGGTTGCCTCCCTTGTGTCAACCACATCAACTAAAGCAAGCATGATACACAAATAAAGGAGGCCTATATTTTCATTGATATGCAAGCCCTTATTATCACTCATACACATGCTATTTAATATGATGGTGAATTTGTTTAATGAAATTGTTTATGTTTCTATGTCATGCTAATGATTTATCAGTTTTGTACTCAAAATTCCCTTGTTAAAACCATGTAGGTGTGAATGTTTTTGTTCTCATGATACATCATGTATTTCAGTCTAGGTGTGTGGGGGGGGTTGTAGGTTAGCAGGATAGGAAAAATGGGGGGAGGATAATGGTTAGTGTTAGAAGAAGTGGTGGGTTTAATTATGTTGGTCCAATGTGGTGAGAAATCCTTAGTTTGATATAGCAAGAGACATTATGCCCCAATGGTATAAATGACTAGAGGTGTGATAATGTGTCTTGCATGAACTTTGAGACTCACAAGCATATGCAAAAAAAATATTAAACCTAACCACTACATGATTCCCGATGCCATAGTGGATCATAGAGGGGATTATAAAACAAACCAAAATTTTGAATCCCTCTAGCTAAGGTGTAAGAAACCATTAGTAAATCAAGCTAATCACAAGCATGCTGGATAAGAAGACCCATATCTACACCAAATAATGTGACCCATATCTACTCCAGATAATGGTTAGTATTAGAAGAAGTGGGGGGGTTGGTTATGTTGGTCCAATGTGGTGAGAAATCCTTAGTTTGATATAGCAAGAGACATTATGCCCTAATGGTAGAAATGACTAGAGGTGTGACGATGTGTCTTACATGGAATTTGAGAATCACAAGCATATGCAAACAAAAGATTAAACTTAACCACTACATGATTCCCGATGCCATAGTGGATCATAGAGGGGATTATAGAACATACCATAATTTTGAATCCGTCTAGCTAAGGTGTAAGAAACCATTAGTAAATTAGGCTAATCACAAGCACGTCGGATAAGGTGACTCATATCTACTTCATACCTTGTTGTCAACACACCAAGATATGAAAAGATATTGGTGGTTTTAACTCAGTGACTTTGTATATCACAACAATAAATCTTAAAAAAGAAAAATCCAAATCTCTTTCCAAAAAGAAAGGGAGACAGATGGATGTTGTTAGACCAAGGAAGGATGCATCCTATCGTGAAAAGATGGGTAGGTTTGCAATGGGTGGGTGGCAAGCGATGCAGCAAGGGAGTTTTGAGGATTATATTAATAGTGTAGCTCTAAGATCATTGTAGGCACGTGTGTTTTTTTCTTTTGTGTTGCTTGTCTTGGGGTGAGATGAGTGGTATATGTGAGATGGTGAGGTGTTTATTATGGGTGGAGTTTATTATGGGATGGAACCTGATTATGTATGTACGGATGAGCAACTAGGTACATTGGAAACTACTTCCCACTACTTATGATGGGGAGGATGGATGATGAGATGAAATGGGGAGGTATTGGTGGCTAATGCACATCTTATACAAACACCATCATATAAAAACCATGTGTATGGCGGGTGGCATGGTACAAGTTGGAAAACAATGCATATTATTTTCTAAGTATTTATGGATAGATGGATTTAGAAAGATACAGGTTTGTGTTGAATTGATGTTTTCTATGTAAAATCTTTATTCTCTTCCAAAATTTAAAGTAATTTATCCATTTGTTGGAGTGTGTGACCAAGTGACTACAAGGAGGGTGGCTTAACTAAAAGGAAAGGTGGATGGCTTGGTGTTAGGATGGTTAATTTTCAACCAAAAGTAATCCAACAGTAAAATATTCACGTTGGATTTGTTTTGTGTGGGTGGGTGAAGTGAGCTCAAGGTAGTGAATGGTATTCCAAGCCATATTGGACAAGGATAGTGAATCTATTATGGATGTGCAGGGCAAACAAGTTTATTATGAGTGTGAGAGAAAGTGACCTAATAGATGGTGGATATGTCCCTATGCATGGCACATTTTTTCCAAGTTTTCGCCATGGTACCTGCCTAAGGTACCACATAGTGGTTTTCACCATTGGACTGATTATTTCTCTTTTTTTTTCTTTTTTTTTGATTTTTTTGTATTTTCTTATGTGTATTTTTTTGAGATGGATGCTATTCATGGTCTCTTCCAGGGGATCTCCTTCCATGGTAGCTAATTGATATGCCCCTAATCCATATTTTGTTATAATGATGTAGGGGCCTAGCCAATTAGGTTCAATTTTCTCTTCTCTCGCTCCTGCAGATTGCATTGATTTTCTTTAAGGACCAAATCTCTAATTGCAAATTCTCTAGGTTTAATCTTCTTATTATATGATCTGCGAAGCCTGTTCTAATATGCTCTTAGGTGATTAAGGAAATTCACTCATTTTTCATCTAAAATTTCTAGCTATTGAAGATGTTCCATGTGGTATTCTTCATCATCGATGAGGTGTTTTAAAGAGATTCTTAGTGATGGGAGTTTGACCTCTATTGGAAAGATACCTTCAGCACCGTATACCAAGGAATAAGGGGTGGCTCTAGTAGGTGTGTGGATACTAGCGCGGTATGCCCATAGGGCATGGTTAAGTTGTAAATACCACTCACAACCAACTTCATTGACTATTTTCTTTAGGATTCTTGGGATGGTTTTATTTGTAGCCTCAACTTGGCCATTGCCTTGCGGGTAATATGGGGTGGAAAAATGGTTTTGAATGTGGAATTGTGACACAATTTATAGATGTCTTTGTTTTTGAAGGGGTGTCCATTATCTGTGATGATGGAAGCAAGAATTCCAAAGCGACAGATGATGTAATGGAGGATGAACTTAGAAATCTATTTTCTTGTAACATAGGTCATTGGTATGGCTTCAACCCATTTGCTAAAATATTCAGTAGCGATGATTACAATTTATGACCATTTGAGGATGTCGGGTTTATCTTTCCAACAAGGTGTAGTCCCCATTGTGAGAAAGGCCATGTAGTGAAAGTGGGATGCAATGCTTGTGATGGTGCATGAATCAAGTTGCCATGCTATTGACAAGGATTGCATACCTTCACTAAGTTGATAGCATCTCGTTCCATTGTGTGCCAATAATATCCTGTGCGTAGCAACTTTTTAGCTAACATTGGTCCACTAGAATGGGCCCAAAAAATACCTTGATGTACCTCATTTAGGGTAGTTTGAGCTTCTTCTAAGTCAAAAGATCTTAGGAGGGTACCATCGAAAGAGCGACAGTAAAGAATGTCTTCAAGAATAGTGAAGCGAGAAGTTTTTCAGATAAAGGATTGGCATTGGGAGGTTGAGAGATTGGGCAGGATGGTATTATTGCATAGGTATTCTTATATTTCGTAATACCATGGTGATTCGGTACCAACAATGTCACAAACCATTTTAGATTCTGGAACATCATAAGCAGGAATCAAAATTTTCTTTATGAGGAATTCATATTGTTGACTATTTTGGGAGACATCAATAAGAGAACCAATGGTATCCATAGCATCAACTGCTTTGTTGTTCACTCTTGGGATCTAATCAAACTAGATTTGCACAAATAATTATTTGAAGCTATCCACCATATGCTTGTAGGGAAAATTTTTGTCATCCTTTGTTTGATATTCATCATTTACTTGTTTTATGACCAATTGAGAGTCACCATATACCTATAACTTTACAATCTTCCATTGGATGGAAAGTTTGAGTCCTATTATCAATGCCTCATATTCTACTATATTGTTTTTGCAAGGAAAAGAAATTCAATATGACTTAGGGATGCAATATCCTTGAGGTGTAACAAAAATTATTCCTTTCCCTAAGCCATGTTGTGTGAAAGATCCATCAAAGTATAGATTCCACCACTTTCCTTCTTCTGTAGTCAATATGTGTTCATCTGGGAATTCTAACAACAATGGGTGACTATCTTGTAAGGGAGATTCAATGAGCTAATCAACGACCACTTGTCCTTTAATATCTTTTATGTCTACATACTCGATGCCAAATTCACTCAAAACCATGATCCATTTAGCTGTTCGACCTTGAAGTGTTGCTTTTGAGAGTAGATATTTTAATGGTTCAACCTTTGAAATGAGCTACATTTTATGATTAAGCAAGTAATGTTGTAGCTTCTTAGAAAAAAAACCACAGCTAAACATGCTCTTTCTATTGATATGTAGTTCAACCCACTACCGAATAATGTTCAAGATATGTAGTATATAGCTCTTTATTTTCCTTTGTCATCATGTTGTGCTAACAATGCCCCTAGTGCCACTTGAGTAGCTAATATGTACAAGAGGAGTGGT
This sequence comes from Sequoia sempervirens, assembly GCA_007258455.2. Lineage (NCBI taxonomy): Eukaryota > Viridiplantae > Streptophyta > Pinopsida > Cupressales > Cupressaceae > Sequoia > Sequoia sempervirens. The sequence continues at coordinate 939,198,442 of VDFB02281492.1, read as the reverse complement.
TTGTCTACTTGTGGAGGTACTAGGACTAGTGGTGTTTCAAGATAGTCTTTTAATTGTTGGAAAGCTTGTTGACAACTGTCATCCCATTTGAATGTGATTTTTTTGTGAAGTAGGTGAAAAAAAGGCTGACATTTATCTGCCAGTTGAGCAATGAATCTTCTTAGGACTTGTAACTTTCCTTGCAAATTTCTAAGTTGTTTGATGTTCTTTGGTGAAGGAATTTCTTTGATTTATTTTATTTTTGCTAGATATACTTGAATTCCTCAGTGAGAAACAATAAATCCTAATATTTTTCTAGATGATACTTTGAATACACACTTTTTAGGGTTAAGTCAGAGTTGACAGTTTTCCAGCCGGTCAAATATTTTTTTCAATAATTCAATGTGTCCTTTTTTTTTTTTGATTTTCCTAGTAAATTATCCACAAAATCTTCCATAATGTCATGTATCATGTCATGGAAGATGACATTCATTGCTCTTTGATATGTGGCTCCAACATTTTTAAGTCCAAAGAGCATGACCTGATAACAAAAGGTTCCCCATGGGGTTATGAAGGTTGTTTTGTGTTGATATTTTTCAGCAAATCAAAATTTATTATATCCTAAAAATCCATCCATGAGGGAGAGCATTTCATGTCCAGTAGTAAGATCAACAATCATATCAATATTGGGTAATGGAAAGTCATCTTTTGGACATGCTTTATTAAGATCTCTGAAATTTGTACATATGAGGATTCCCCTAGTAAGTTTTATGATTGGTACAATGTTGGACACCCATTTAGGATAATCAATAGGTTTGATAAATCCAGCTTCGAGAAGTTTATGTAATTTGGATTTTACCAAGAGAGCTATTTACGGGTGCATTTTTCACAACTTTTACTTGATTGGTTTTGCATCTGGATATACTGCCAAATGATGTATAACAAAGGATGGATCTAATCCTGGCATATCTTTATATGTCCAAGAAAAGTTGATAGATCACCTTTTGATAAATTCTCCCAATTTTTCATTAAATGGTTCTTCTAACTCTTTAGCGATGTAGGTAATTTTTTGTTGCTAATATGTCCCCAAGTTGATGTACTTGATGTCTTAAATTACTATAGTAGATGTCTCATCATGATTGGGGATTGAATCATATGCCCCATCCTCCAACGCCTCAGAAAAGTTTTCATCTGAGGATGCATCTTTTATTTTTACTTCTTTTACGATCCAAAAGCATCTCATCAAGGTTTTCACTTAGGGATCTTTCTTTCTTATTTTTACCTTTTTTACTTTTGTGACTGAGGCACATGATTTGTTCTCTAAAGTAAGCATCATTATGTAGTATGATTTGATTTTCCTACTTATGATCTCCTAATGGGATATGTTCTCAAATGCCCATGCTTTCTACAATAGTCTCATCATTTTGAAATACATCCAAGGCTGGAGGGCCCTTTGGGTCCCAATCAATTAATTTAGGATATAAGAGTGGGAGGTACGTGGAAGAGGAAATGGTGAATACATGATCGGTGTTGAAAAGTTCAGTGATGGTGTGAAAGGATTTTTCAATGGTTTCCTCATGAGCATTCTTATCAATAGAAGTCTTTCCACCTTTATCATAGGAACATTGGGGTTTTATGGTTACCAAATTAGTGGCCAAGAAGCCAAGTCCTTGATGATGTTTGTATTCTCAGAGCTGAATTGGTTCCATGATTCCTTGTTCTTGTGTCCCCATTCCTTTGCCTTTATAGCCTCAATTTTTGCATATATAATGTCCTTTAGGATATCTATGGATTTCCAAGGCAGGAAGCTCATTCTCTTCTTTGTACAACTAGGCTCAAACATCTATCTCTAGGCCCAAATCTTCTTTGTCTAGTAATCCCCATTTGTTAATTTTTTTGAAAGTTTCCTTTGGTTTCAAATTAAGTGTTCAACCATATGAGCATGGAGATTTAGGGAGATGTCCTATGTAGACGGAGTTTTGGAATCTCTATTCTCCACATCTTGTGTCAATTACCTTGACCTTGTCCTCGGGGATGGTGGTTGGTGTAGATGATAGTTGTAGTGTGGATGGGTTAATGTAACTAGATGATGTGGAAGCTTCCTCGTTAATGGGACAATGGTGATAGCTCTTGTATTTCCCTTCCAATGCCTTACAATATTAGAAAGGTTGTGGTTAAGCGGGAATGGTAATTTATTTTCCATCATGGGAGAATTTTATGCATTGGTGATAGGTGGAAGGTACAACTTGCATGGCATGTATCCAAGGTCTTCCAAGGGTAATGTTGTATAGTAGGTCAAGGTTAAGTATATGACATGTTGTATCCATAATGGACGGTCCAACTTGAATAGGCAGCTTGATAGTACCTTCTGATTCTCTTTCAACATTGTCATATGCCTTTATAGTTATCTTTTTATGGATATCAATGACATCATTTGAATAGCCTAATTGTTTTATTAATTTTAATGTACATAAATTTAGCCCGGATCCGCCATCTATTAAGACCCTTTTGATGTTGTTCTTGTGGACAATGGCTTGAATGTGTAGTGGTTTATTATGGGGTGTTTTGGTATGTAAGTCTTTATTAGTGAATGAGAGTTGAGGTGGGGATGAGAGGTGTCCAATTATGGCTTGGAATTGATTGACATTAATGTCACTTGGTACTCAGGATTCTTGGAGGGATTTTTTGAGTGCTTCTTTGTGAATGGGTGAAGTAAAAAGGAGTTTTAAGATGGAAATTTGGGATAGGCTTTTGCTAAGGTGTTCAATGATATTATATTTATTGGTGTCGGGTGGAGTGGGTGATGAAGATGACGCTCCTTGTATTGTTACTCGGCCACGATAGGTAGTGACAACACAATCAGGTGATTTTATGGTAATGGTATTGCATTGTTCGATTCAGCCAACGATTGTGTCATGCGTGGATGGGTTGGAATTGTTGGTGTATGTATATGAAACATTGTTGTAAGATATTTTCCACCATTATGTTGTGGGAAGGGTTGTGTATAAATTCCTAATTGGTCATTGGAAAAAATTTTATTTTGAATATTGATTTCTCTCTTATCAATGAGATCTTGAATGTAATTCTTTAATCACAAGTACTTGATGGTATTATGTTCTTTACTACGGTGGTATTCAAAATATTCATCTTCCCTATACCATTTGGGTTTTGGCTTGCTTTCATCTAGTGGGGTAGTGATAGGGAATTTGATCATGTTTGCTTGTGCCAATCTATGGAATATGGCATCAAGAGGTTCCCCAAGAGGACTATATTTATGTTTGGGTTGTTTATTATTATTTGACTTATTTCATCCTTGGGGAATGGTTATGGTATTGTAAACACCTTGTTGCTATTGTTGTGATTGTGTGTTTTGAGATGGTGTGTTTTGTATGTTTTCTATCAATTACACCATCCTTTACAATATTTTTTTGTTTGGAACAATATTTAGGTTTATCATTAGAGGTTTGGTTGTTGTCTTTTTGGTCTTTATAGATCTTGATTACCCCATCTCCAATTAAGGCTTTTTCAATGTGTTGGGTGAAAATTATGTAATCATATTTTCAATAGATTACACAACCTAGATTTCAACCACAACTGTGTGAGATATGATTTCTCCTGTTAGAAAAAGGAGGCACCCTTCTTACTGCTAATAGAAGCTAAGTAAAACTAATCAAGTATTTATAAAATATACACTACACTTACAAAATGGGGGGGGGTGTGTCACATTCATGCTTCTCTCTTTTTTCAGAGAAGATGTCTTACAATGCTTCATAGTTGATAGTTCTGATTCAAAATAACTTTAAACTAAAAACAAGTAGTAATGCCAATACCTCTATCTTGTCAAAGCAAAGCATATAGATACTAGGTATGGTAATAATAACAATAAAATGAGAAAGGAAAGCTTAAGAAGGCATAAAGTCGTTCTGTAGCTTTTTTCATTGATGGAACTATGAGAGATGTGTTGTTTGTCATATTAGAAGCACAAAGTATTCTAGATACAAAAATTCCACGAACAACATGAAAAATTACAAGCACAAAGTCTTGTAAATCATTCAACAATAGTTACTCAAACATAAATTTAAATTCAAATAAATAATGTAACACAAAGTTTTCATAAATTCATTTGAAGCCCTTCAGATATAATCTACTAATAAATACCAATATGATCAATCCACAAGATTATTAGTTCCAACACAAAGTCTGGTATGCAATTCTCTTTTTTATTGATCAAATTTTCATTTGTAAACATGAACACAAAGTTTCACAAATCTGCTTCAAAAAGGGCAACACTTCATTGCAAAATACTAAAGGTAAAGATTACAATAGAAATCCCTCTTATTTATAAAAGAGAGGGAAGAGAAAATCTAGGAAATTAGGTGAGTAAAATTAGGAGAGTTAGGTGAGCTAATTTAGGAAAATCTCACCTAACTTTGACTAAGTGAAAATGTTGTCCATCTTTGTAGGAAAACATCTCATATTTTATGTGTAATTACATTTGCTATTAAAACATCAAAAACTATTTACAAGATGCATAAAGGGAAGCATCAAAAAGTTCAACACTGGAGATCAAGAGTCTTCATGGTTCCTTGCTTTGGGCACGAAAGTCTTCATACTTCTTCTTGGTCTCCTATATGAACTCATCATCTAGGCCAACTGTGTAATATACAGGGTTGTGAACTCTTGTGATTGACCTTTTGGTAGATGAATGCATTTTCTTGCACCTACGAAGATGTGTGTTGAGATTATCAATGGTCAGCCGTGTATCACAAATAACATGCATTGAGGCTTTAGAAAAGTTGGCATCCTCCACTTGCTATGTGACAACTTCTTTGTAGATCTGGGATAGTTCACTGGATCAAAATATGTCACCTTCAAGATCACTTGACGAAATCTGGAGAGAAACTACAAGGATGGTGAATCAACAGGTGTTAGCAGAAAAAGAAGCATTGGGAAGAGTGAAGCAAGCAAATGATATTGATCAAGTGTGAAATGAGCAATTAGGCACATAAAATAGAGCGGGAGTGAAGAAATGGTGTTTAGATAAAAAAATATGGAGTGATTTGGAAGTGTTTAAGGAAAAAACTACCAACTATGTAGGAGTGTTGAAAATTAGTGCTCCTACACTTAGAGAGATGATTTCATATGCAAGGGAATTGAAAATCAACACCCTTACATGTTAGAAGATCTGAATTTCATGCGCAAGTTTTGAAAAACAACAATCTGGCATGTTTTGGAAGGAAATTGTATTTTGTGTAAAAGCGCTAAAAAATAGCGCTTCAACATATCACATGTCAAAGCGATAAAAAACAACACTTCTGCATGAAATATGTAAGAGCAGTGAAAATAAGAGCTTTTACATGTGACTTGAGTTTTGAGATGTAGAAGCGCCAAAAAACTCGCTCCTACATGTGCCAGAAAATGACTAAGGCATCAAATATGTAAGAGCGCTAAAAATCAGTGCTTGTGTGTAAAAGACTGACTTTGACAAAAATGCACAAGTGATTTTTTTTAGTGCTTGTGCACAAAAGATTGAATTTGACAACAATGCACAATCACTAATTTTTAGCACTTGTGCACAAAAGACTAAATTTGAAAAAAAATGCACAAGCGCTGATTTTTAGCACTTGTGCACTTTAAGAACTTAGAAAAATTTCAACTCAACATGTAGGAGTGCTGAAAATCAGCGCTCCTACACTTTTTCCAATTTTCACAACTCCCAAAGGCTAAAAGCTAATGAAGATGCTCGTTTCGAAACTCTTTGAAAGACAGACATGGGAGGACACGCAAAAGGACTATTTGATATTTTGGAATACACTTCGAGGTGGATTGCAATTTTACTCATTTTGCATTCTTGAACATCACAAACCTATGAAATGGAGAAGTTTTGTAGGGGGGTTATCCATGAATCGATCACTGCTAGATTCTACGATAATAGTTGGTTCCAGTTGGGGATCTTCCTTCAATTATTCTCAGAAAATGATTGAAGGGAGAAGAACTCTAGAACTCAAGTCCCTTTATCCATCCATTAGGAAACAAAGTCGAGCATGAATGACACAAAGAAAATCCATGAAAACAAGACACAAACTTATGCAAATGCACTTATTGAAAAGGTAAAAACCTACCTAATTAATACTAGCCATCAATGAAACCTTCCCAAATGAAACCATTCATAGGTTCAACAAAATAGTTTCCTTTCTTCAATAGCTTGCAATTCCTTCCATGATCATTACCAACTACATGTAGATGAATTTGAGGCATTTCTTCTTGAAAGAGATGAACAGGTTCAACTACCTCTAAAAATTTATGTGATATATTGCTGCTCCAAAATGAATCATTTAATCTAGACTGCTCCTGCACATCTACAAATACATCTTTAGCTGCATCTTCAAGTTTATATTCATGTTCAGGTGCAAGTGGAACCTCTATCTTCCCATTATCCTCCAACCAAGCAAGATGTCTTATGGGACATTCCCTTGATCGGTCAAAGATTAAATGTTTCTTACCAGTTGCTACTTGAACAACTAATTCATCAACCAT
>VDFB02281492.1:939025693-939191826 GCA_007258455.2 Sequoia sempervirens | reverse complement strand
AAAGAAAACTAATGAGCAAAGACTCTTATTTATAGACAAGCAGAGGAGTAGGGAACCCTAAAATCTCCTTGCTTTCACAATCTAGGGCTTGCTCAGCAATCAAGCTTTATTACTAAATCTAGAAAGAAGATAACATCTAACACCTAAGAAAGCAGAAAAAGTAGGAAACGCCAACTATTACATTTGTCTTATTTCTCTTCTCAAAGAATGGATAAGAATTATTCCAACAATAGAAAGAAAGCGAGAAGAAAGCGAGAAGAAAGCTGCTTTAAAGCTCGATCACATCCGCTAGAAAATTAGAAATTGTGTCCCGGTTCGGTGCATCTTTGCCATCAATAGCAAAACACCGCTTTTCTAGAATATCTTTAGCATCTGCAACAGATCTTACGAAATATTCGACCTCGTTGACCGCTTTTTCAAACCTCGTTGACATCATCGAAATATGACTCATTCTCCCGCCAACTGGATTGTTGCTGTGAACAACACTTTGAAATTGAACTTGCACTTCATCAAGCCCAACGTAGGAACCATCTTCAAGACTATATCGAGAAGGAATCTCTGAGATGAACTCACTGATGAAAAGAAGAGCTTCAATCACCCTTTGTCTATAGGCGATAAATTCCTCGGATATCCTCTCATAGGTTTTAACTTTGAAAACATGACGCTCTCTCCAAGCAAGGATTTGTCTCTTGTGTTCTTTTGAAACTGCTGAGCCATAAGCTGTGTCTAAATCAGCAATGATGATTTCACGCCTTGGTCTTAATTCAGCCAGTGTTTGTTCAAACCCTTGGATACCTTGACGTAGCTCATGAGCATTTTCTCTCAACTGGAACATTCATGCCAAGATCTCCTTTCCTCTAACAATGAAACTCTCGATCCACTCCTGAGTCTCTTTCCCACAAATGACCAGCTATCTCAACTGATGATGATCAGCTGGTGTCTCTAAAATCTGGGGCAGCAACTGGGTTGCCAGTGAAGAACCATGGACAAGGTTAGAAAGATAAAGCCTGAGCTGCTAGTTTTCAGCCTTGAGGGCTGCCTTGTCTTCTCCATCCTTGAGCACTCTTTCCTGAAGGTTTTCGAACACAACTCTGAATAGACTCACATCCGCATGTCTGGTATTTCTACCAAGATTAGCCCTGACCATCACGAAGTCATCCACATTCACCTCATCCATGTTCTTATCCTCTGGGGGTAATGCAGTCTCCATGATTATCTCGCTATCAAGATTCCTATCCAAGTGAACTTGTTTCTTTGCCTTCTTCTTAGGAGGTTCCTGATAGATGTTATCAAGATCATCAAAATTTACCTAATATGAAGGTCTTCTTCTCACCCTTCCCAAGGAGTTCTCAAGCCAAGACACGGTAGTATCTTTACTAACTTCCTTAGGAGGTACAATTCCAATCTCTTCATCATCTTCAATATCAAGGTCAATGTGAATCGGTAAAGGTTTTGTTAAAGGTACAGAAACATGTGTTAAGATGGCTCCTCTACTTCTTTTACAACTGTAGGTTGCTCCTATATGACTATGCCTGAGAAGTCTAACCTTCTTCTTACATTTTATTTGATCTATTACCTTTGACGCCTTCTTGAGACTGACTTTTTCCCTTCCCTTTTGACTGTGCTCTGGAAGAAGAGGGAATTGTCCTTAGCGGCTCTGCTACTGGAATGGAGTTTTTCCTCTTAAGGATTAGGAAAACCTTGCTATGTTCAAGGACTTGTCTTGTCCTGTCTTCAACTGAGAGGGACTCTTTATTAGCCCAATTGACTTGAAGAAGGGGTTGATCTTCAATTCACTTCTGAGCATACATCGGGAGAAGCACATCCTCGTCATCATCTGATAACCCTTCTATATCTTCATTTAAGCAGTCTATCATCTGGTGAAGAGTGAGCCTGCTGTAACTACACCTCCACACCTCGAACTTATCTGTACAATTAGTCCAAAAATCTTCAAGGGTGGATATATGAGCATAGTTCTTCTCAAGTCGACCAGCGTAGACACCATGAGGATCAAATGACCGTCTCTCACTGTAAGGCTTGAGGTTGAGTTGTCTAACTCTTCTCCCATTGTCTTTGCATCTGCGACAGTCCTGCATGTATAGATTCCCATCCCTAATGGAAAATGGAGGGAGGATTTCTTTCTATTCCTCAAGAGTGTGTGGACATCGTGGGCTTGCCTTAAGAACTCCATGAAGACGACCTCATTTGACGGATACCTTGGTAGCATGAGCGGGGCACCTGAATAGCCATAGACCCTGAGATAGGTGAAAGCAGGAAATTGTATGAACCAATCTGTCCACTCCACCATCGCTGCTCTGGCAACTAAAGAGATACGGACGTGCAATTCATTGTCCAGGTCCCGCACTGTGTACATCAAAAAAGCCTCGTTCACTCTCTTGTAGTGATGCAGTGACTTCGTGAATTCCAACTGGGGATAGTAATTGTATATATGTTGTATGCTCAATGATCCCTCGATGTTCAACCCTTTGAATTGACCCTGATAGGCCACCAGGTAGACTAGGTAAGAAACCATATGGAGCTCATGAAATTGGAAGTATTCTGTTATCTGCTAATGTAGGCTGTCACTAATCAAGGTGGGCCAATCATAGAATTCGGTTTTCTTCATGATGTGGGGTATGGCGTAAAACACCAAGGCTGAAACTTGGTGGCATCTTCTGAGTCAGTTACCTTGTTGAGCAAAGTGATAATGATAGCAATTTCATCTTTGAATTCTCCTCGCCCGGTGTTCTTAGGCAGCGTCTTATGCTTCTCCTTCATCCACCTATGTGCAATCTTCTTACTATATTTGTCTTTGTGCATTTCCCATATCCTTTCACATTCACCCTTTGAGATAGTGACACTTTCAAGCCAAGGGGGAATGGAAAAACACTTCTCGATCATATCAGGCTTTAAATTGCAAATCAATCTGCCATCAACTAACTGAATCTCCCTTGTAGCCGGGTTGTAATGCTTGATGCAAGCGATTACGAACTCAAGACTCTGAACTGATATAGGAATAGATGCTGCTGCGAGGAGTCCAGAGTGTCCCAGGTTCCTGATTGAGGTGTTGCCTGTGCTCTCCAAAGCGTGTAAATCAAACACCGGCTTGATATGATGCAAGTCTTTCTCAGCTGTTTTGATGTAATCATGATAGAGAGTTGATTCTGTCTTGAAAACATTGGGAGTGTACTCCGTTTCGGAAACCTTGAAGAATGACTGTAAACTCGCCTAGGTTTAGACAAGTTTTGAGCAACTTACTATTTTTAGAATGCTGGTTTTTCGGACTCAAACTGACAAATTTTTTGGAAATTTTTTTGAGATATGGGTTTTGCTTAGAATTTTGTTGCAAGACAACCCAGATCATCTGTTTTTGAAAATTTTGAATTTCCCTTGAAAAAGCAGCAAACCCTAATTTCTTCAATTTTTATGAAAAAAGATGGCACCTGGGTTTTGTTCAGAATATGATTAGAAACGAACCCAATTGATTAGATTTGCAAAATACTGATGGCTGATCGAAAAAGAAGCCAACCCTAGGATTTGAAATTTTCTTGAAAAAAGTTGTGATATGGGTTTTCTTCAGAAGACTGATTTGAGAGGACCCAAATGATTGAAAACTGAATGCTTTGAGGATTTCACTGACATGCAAATAAAAAGCAGCTGTTGCAACTTGATGAAGTTCTTGAAAATTTCTTCAGAAGAATGAGGTGAAAAGACCCAAACGGCTGAAAATTTGAAAATCTTGGCCTTCTCCTTGAAAAATTTGATCTTCTGGATGAAAAAACTTGAAAAAGCAAGGGTTTATGCTTGCTGGTCTAAAAAATTTGATGAATAACCAGCAAACTAAGCTCTTGAATCTTGAAAAAAAAAAAATTCTTCAAACTTGCTGCTCCAACTTTCTCCTTTGAATGCTACCTACAAAAATAATGAAAATTACATGAAAGAGAGGTGTTAAATAGACTTAGGGTTTTGAAATAGGTTTTCTTTCTTTTGCTTTTATTTCCAAAACCCTAAAAATCTCTGATCATTGAGCTTGGACATCCTCATCTCCTTGCAATTTTGAAATTTCTTGAAAATTTTGCAAATTTCTCTAAGGCATGAGAAATTGGGTGCCCTTCTTGGATAGGGGTGCCCACTTCAAGTAGTGTTAGTCATTTTTTTGATATTTTCAACTTTTCACGATTTTGACCCCCTACTTTGACATCGATTTCCGGCTTTCAGACTAATCTGATGAACGAACTAAATGATTCATCACAGAGCCTGACTAATTCTAAGAAGATTGTTCTGGAGGCGTCTCTGGCTAAAAACTTCATTTCGACCTTCGAATTCATGGGAGCCTTTTTCCTCCAGGGGCGCCCATTTTGTCCAGAGTTAGTCATTTTTCATGATCTTCAATTTCTTCATGAACTCCTCTTCTACAGATGATTTTGTCGAATCTAGTGATCCGGGCATCGGATTGACTGACAGTTATGTTCGTTGCGAAGCTAAGGAGATATTGTCAAGGGTCTTCTGGGAGCTACTTTGTCAAACAGTGAGTTTTAAACCTTCAAAAGCTTGGGCGCCCTTCTTGGCTGGGGGCACCCAAGTTCACTATACTTAGTTTATTTTTCACTTTCTCACGTTTGCTTCTGAATTCTGAAATTTCACTCTTGTTTCACCCTATGTTCAGCTTCCTGTATCTGGCGACTGCAAACTCCAATTGACGCACTGAATATCTCGTTGGAGAGCTAGATCAACTGTGAACAAATCATGTTAGAGCTACTTCTCCAGATTCATCTGTTTTACCCCTTGAAATCTTGGGCGCCTCTTTTCTCTTGGGGCACCCAAACCTTCCAAACTTAGCCATTTTTTATAATTTTCATGTTCTTCACTCTGACTTCTGTGTGAATCCTCCCTGTTCAGCCTCGAATCCTGGATGACTGAATAATCTAATGACTGCGCCATCAAATTCGTTGCGGAGCTGGAAAAGAACTTAGCAACTTTGGTTGGAAGCATAAACCCTAATTTCAAATTTTAGTGCCCTAAAAAGATGGGCGCCTATTCTCTCCTGGGGCGCCCAAGTCAACCAGTGTTAGAAAATTTTCACAATTTTTCACTTTCTTCTTCGTTCTTCGTGCTTGCTCACCAACTTGCCTTCTGTTGAATGCCTTGAGTGTTGAATCTGACGCCTGGCAGCTGACTGACCTCCATTAATGACCTTGGAGCTCCTGTTATGCTTCTAAAAAGGCAGAATAGACCCAGTAGGGCAAAACTGATTATTTTGAAATTTTGACTGCACCAGCCTGATACAAAAGTATTTTGGGCCAATCAAAATCAATTTGAACCTTATCGGACTAACTTTCTATTTTTAGAAAATTTTGCCAGTATCCATTTCAAAAGAAACCCAGAAAAAATTACTATTTCTAGAAAAATTCTAAAAATAGCAGTTTTCCTAAAAAGTAGGGATGAAAAACTGAGATCTGGGTTTTGTAGATTAGGTTGCTCTTAGCAAACCTAGATCATCAAATTTTGAAAATTTTGCATTTCAACCCCTCATGCAAGACATGCACACCCAAATTTTGACCTTTTTGACTGATTTAACAAGACTTTTACTCATTTCTTCAAAATGTCCAAGTGTAACTGTTATGCACCAAATTTGCACCCTACTGAGATTTTCAAGCTCAGCAACCTGGCATAACATGGGACTCAAATTCTACATGTGGGATATGCAATATTGAAAATGAGACCTCCGGATTCTAGGCCGGTTCCTGTTGAATAAAAATCTATTTTTTTGCTCTTCAAACCTAAAGATTTTAGGGGGAAAAGGGGAAGAAAAGGGATAAAAATAACTTGCAGATTTAAACTAATTAATGGGTGATACACCAAAATCACTTTCCTTAGCACAGAATGAACCTACAGCCATTTATATGATGATACAATAACTAGTAAAACCCTCAACACATAAATATTTCAAAGGAAGATCTGAAATCAGAATGATATTTAAAGGATGTTAATCACAGTAAATATATCTAAAAATTGATACAACCCTTAACCTGTGAAGAGAATTCCTAGTCACAAAGATGCCAAAATAAGACAAACTTAAAAGGTTTCAGATAATAAACACAGAAAAGAAAGATCAATCACCAATCTGCATACAAACATGACACCAGAAATAGATCCAAAATGCTGTATAAAGGCCCTCAAAGGCTCTGAAAATACATACTCCAAAGTCTGATACAATACTTGGAACCAAAATAGAACCCTGTTCTCCAAAAAGTACAAAGCCTCTTCCACTCCAGAATTTTGCATCCTTAAAAAAGAAAAGAGGAAGAGAATAAATAAGCTCAAACTCTTCACCCTAACCCTAGAAAAAAGGGCCCCACCTTGGATAAGGGGTCGGATTTGGTAAAAATGCCCTAAAAGAAGTCTCTCAAACTTTTCAACAACTTACCCAAAATAGGAAAAAGTCTCCCAGAGCCGGATAGGAACAAAAATCCTCATAAAGAGGACTCAAAAGACTCCAAAAAAGGTGTCACATCAGTCAAAAACTCCTCTCCTGAATCCAGCAACCCAAAACCTCCACTTGACATAAACAGATTGTCATATCTCCAAGATTTAATGCTCCACTTAAAGGCTTCTCTTGTCATATCTCAAATATCTTCAACTTGCATTAATAACATTTATTTTTTAGAAGTGATTTATAATTGATCACTTTAAAAAATAAAGTTTACAATTTTTTAAAGTGCAATTTGGAATACCACCTAGCAAGATAAAATTTAATTCTGCATTTAAATATCTTTTATTAAAGATGATTAATAAAAATCATTTTAATAAAGATTTACATCTGCTTTTTAAAATGCAAAAATTAAAACAAACTTCCTAAGCTTTAAACTTTGCATTTTTATATAATCATTTATTAAAAAAGATTAATAAATCATTTTTAATAAAGATTGATATTTGAATTTAAATGCAAAAATTTAAAAAAAGACTCTAAGCTTTAAACTTGCAAAGCCTTAGAGAAAAAACGGCTTGAGGAGGATGAATAAAGCTTAAATAAAAGGCAAGAAAGGTCGAACTCATTTAGGGTTCGAACCCTAAAAAGAAGCAAAAGACATTTCATTTCATTTTATTTCGAATGCTTCACCTTGCTGGGCGCCGCCACTCCTCAAACCCTAGCCACGAATTGCTTTGTTCTAGTATTTTCAACCATGAAGAACTTCGAATCTGTTGTTTTATTGGCAGAATCAAGAGCAAAAGACGTTTTTATAAAAACGTGGGAGCATATAGGCGCGATTTTTCTGTTTTTATATTATCTTCTTTCATTTCTGAGAGACTTTGCTGAATCTTGGCATGAATCTACACTTTCTTTGGCCGCTATGAAGATCTGAAGTTGTGAACTTGCTGTATTCTTCTTCAAATGCGAAAAAAAGAAGATCTCATGAGGTATTTTTGAGATAAAAGTCTGGTTATTTTCTGCATTTGTGCAAATCTGGGCAATGAATCTGTATTTTGCTGAGAGTCTTCATTTCCTGAAGCTGCCATTAACTTCTTTGAAGTATTTTTTTAAAAAACTCAGATTTGGTCTTTTTCTCTCTGAATCTGCAATATTTCTGAAAGTTTCTTTATTTCTCACGCCTCCATGAACATCTGAAGTATTTCTTTAAAACAAAGAATAAACTTGGTCAAAAAGAAACTCAAATCTGGTCTTTTTCTCTTTGAATCTGCAAAAAACTTCACTTACAAGCTGCCATAATGATCTCCTTTTCTGATTTTCTACAAAAAAATATCATTTTGAAGCTACAACAGATAAAATACTTCATTTTCTGTGTATTACAGCCACGTTTTTCTTTTAAATCTGAAGCTGGGCATGTTTAATCTCATAAATCTGATTTCTGTTATGAAAGCAAGCTCTTAAATGGCATACTTAGCTTCCTTTTTTTTGAAAAAAAAAATCACTCCAGGTTAGTGTTAATTTTTTCTCACTGTATATGGCTGCATTTTTTGTTTCTATGCATGATGGATTCAAAAATATGAAGCTTTAATCCATGAAAACAAAAATTTGTTTCTGTGTACTTCGTCACTTTCATGCATAGGCATACCTTGTGAGCTTAAGATCAATGTCGTGCTATAACTCTGTTGTTCTTGACGAAAGAAGCTTTCAAATGATTAACATTGCTGTCCACCATACTACTGTGCGTAAACTTAACCAAGAAACGTTAACATCCTCTAAAGCTGAAAATGAGTACTTGATATGCATGAACAAAAGTGGATGACAGAAATTTTTGTATTGTTGATAACTGCTTTAAATATATCGCTGTTTCAGTACAATTACATGGAAACACTTTTCGCTGTTTCATTGTCTGCTCTTTTGCTTTGATTTGATGCTATTTCTATAGCTGTTGGCTGTTGTATTTCTATTCTTTGCCTGTTAAATGCATATAGTGAGCAATATCATTCTCCTCTCTTGTCTTGATGAAAGAGCTTATGTTGATGTGACTTTTATCTGATATGCCGAGCTCTACCCTTGTGGGAGCCCGTTTTACTCCACATATCTGATTTTGATCATGATGAACCTGTTCCTACACACTGAAACAAACATGTCAGCAAAATAAAAGAAGCTGAAAGCTTCCATTGAATTACATTCCTTCTTTTTTGATTTTTTTGCAATTATTTGATGAATGCTTGATCGACTGTATGCTATATTTCTGTTGGCAGCGTAGATATGTGATAGGATCTGATCCATCTTTGCTTAGAGATTATCTCTAACGTCATCTTTTATCTTCCTTGCAGACGCTTTTGGAGTTGGAATGGGAATTGCAACTGAAAATGGAGCTAGAGCTGACGTCTTCAACTATCAATGATTCGTCATTCCAGGCAATGACGAATCACCTCCTACCCTATGTTTCCGTTATTTTCAGTTGTATAGCATACAGTTATTTATGCATTCTTCCTTTGATCGTAAGAATCATAAAAGTTACTTCCACGGCTTGTGTGGAATTCAACATTTTTACAGAATGAATAAAAGCATTATTATGCAAATCTTTTCAATTTTCTGTTTCAGACGTTTGCACAATAAACTATGATTCACATGCAAAATGGTCTCAATGATGATTACTGAACATTCAATCAGCAAAACATGAAAAATTTTGTACCTTAAAACGATGAACTTCATCCAGTTTTACTTGTTTTTTAGTTTCCTCAACAAAGTTGAAACTAAACCAATAAACTTGACTTGAACTGAGCTGTAAGTAAAAAGTGGGTAACAGTAACAAAATTTTTAATTTTGGGGTACAACAGAGTACATACTCTTTTATCCACTCGGTGAAGCGTAACTGGTTGGCTGCAAAAAGAGCTGAAGACTTGGTGTATATTCATTGCAATTTGCGTCTTCTGTCACGTAACGATCCTCAATACAAGTAGGGGGCAGCGAAGCTTTGGGATGAGCACCCGAGTTTGTTGACTTGGATGCAACCATTCAGGATCTTACTAGAGCCACTATGGATGATGTGGATGATAATGATGACATACTACATGGTGCTGAAACCGCTTTGGGTTCAAATGATGATGATCTTAAAGTTGAAGCCACTGAAAATCCAAGTCACGATGATTTTTTTGATAATCCTTTTGATGATTGATGAACAATGAACATTGAATCATGTTTCATGAACTACATTTTGTAATTCAGTAATTGTGATGATTTCCATTGGAATTGTGAACATAGACGTATATGATATCATTGATATGGCTTATTTGAATATTTTTCAACTATCAATTGGCATTTAATATTTATCTTTGGCATTTGGCATTGATCAATGATCGAGTATCATACTATGAAATGATTTAGTTTTACAATTCTGTATATTTCTCTTATTTTTTTGTATATATAATACATACATATATATGTATGTGTATACACACACACACACACACACACACACACATACGCCTAAAAAAATTTCACGTACCCACGTACCGGGTTCTCGTACCCGCACCCGTCCCCGAACCCGAGCCCGAACTGGTAACTTAGATGCAGGGACATAGTCTCAAGGAAAGAAAATATTTTTCTGAATTTTGGGGATGGTGAGGTGACATCTATTAATATAACATAAACAAACTAAAAGAAGCTGAAATTTTAAAAAGTAAATATTATGTGCTGAATTTGCAACGACAATCTTCCTCCTCTTAGCTTTTAAGGGGTTCTAGCATTTCTTCCCTTAAAGTGTAATGTCCCTTTTAGGGTTTTTGGGAAATATGCAATTTTTTTTGTATTTTATGGCTATAGAAAGGTTGAAAGCGAATGCTGAAAGTAAATACTGAATTATGTAATCAAACCTTAGGTAATTTGTAGTATGGAAGGAGCTGAAAAATGCAAGCTAACCATATGCAAGTTGTCATTTTAATTTGAGTTATAGAAGACTGAAATGAAGAACTAGACCCTGTCTTATATGCAGTTTTTGTATTTTCTGATTATATAAAGTAGAAATAGAAAAATATGACTAAACCCTAGCCCAATGCAGATCAGCAATTGATATTTCAGAATTAAAGGAAAATCATATAAATTGTAGATCTGGAAAATAAGTAAACAATTAGAAATAATTTTGTTAACCTCTTTAAACTCAGAAATGATAAGAGATCTAAATTATGGCATCAATTAATGTTGCTGGCAACAAATGATCAGCAATTAAGGCATTTATGACAGCATTCACTAGAACTGAAATGGACAACATAATGACAATATGTCCACTTAGAAATTGTCATACCACTGTATGATCTGCAAACACCCTTACGATGGCCTCCAAATGTTGTTGTCTGGCCTAGTAATGGAAGAAGCAGGGTCGGGAAAGCTATATTGCAATCCTAGCTGTTGGTAAAGGTGGGTGCAGCTAATATTAGGCTGTAAACAGCCCAAAAACATGTAAAATAATGTGACATAGGCATATAATGTATGTTGCGATTGATGTAGGCCACAAACCCTTAATAATATTGATGAATTAGAGTTGGAACAACAACAATTAAGCTCAAAACATGTAAAATCCCCTTTTGAAAATGCACGATATTTTTAAATGATTTTCACAATTTGACATACATAAACATTTTGTCAAACAAATAGCTTACTAACTGAACTGAGTATTGTCAATGGATTTGAGATTAGCAAGTCACATATAATAACATTAACAAGTAGATAACTCTATTCATTGCACTATTTCAGTTCATGAGTTAATCTATTACAATAGAATGAGGCATAGAGCCCACAACAATAATATTTTTGAACACTGAAGTTGCAGCAATACACATACACAGAAATGCAGACTCAGTCATAACATTAAAATACCCGTTTTGGCAAGACTTTCAGGTAATGGCGGCGTTTGCAGAGGCTCCACAACTTGCAGCTGATGGACAGGCGAATGGCAAAGGCTAGCATCAGGAATATGCAATCGTTCATTGCTATTACACATGCCCAACAGCTCCAGTATGCCCAGGAACCACGTCACCTGATTATGTCATCAATGTTGGAGCCTCCAACAAGCTCACGCCCTCCTATAGCAGTCATGCCCCTTATATCTAACTCACGACCTCATAAAATGAGGCACGTCAACCTCAGCAATAGGATAATCCTTGGTGTAGGGGGTATGAACAATCACCACGTCCTTGTATGCAAATACCATGCTCAGAATGAGGGAACCAAACTATGCACAAGTGAATAATGAGCCATAGAAACACATGCCCAGTCCAGTATTTAAACCAACAACTTCACTTCGACTTCCAACGTCCCCATACAAAATGATTAGCCTTCAATGGCTAACGCATACTTTGAAAGGAGAGGATATTCATCGGCCATCTATGCAATCGCCTCAAACTGGAAACCTATATATGATCTTCAAGCTCCAAATGTGCAAGAATATATTATCGTTAATATCCAAATTTGTCTCCGTAGGCTACTCACAAATTTGACAAAGTCACACACCTATTAAAGACCTACATGATCTCTCCAACTTGACTAGCTAGGATGGATTAGTCTCACCACCGAAACCAGTCACCCTAGAGTTTCCACCCCAAAGCCAAGAACTCCTCAAAGCTCCTCAAAGCTCCAATTAGAAAAAATAAGCGAGCATAATCCAAACGAGCTCTAATTTTCGCTTTATTTATGACTTGCACTTTTCCCGCTCATAAAATAAAATAAAGTTTGATAAAGTTCCCTTTTAAATATTTCCCCAAAGTCACTTTATAACACCTTTTAATTTAATTATTTAACATTACCTTATAATGTACTTTTTCCCGCCAGGCAACATTAAATAATTAAATAATCCATTTCCTTTATCCAACTATAACCTACAAGAATTAAATAGGCTAATAAGTCCACCTGGAGTGATCACTAAGAAAGGGACATTACAGTCCTTCCTTCTCTAGGTTGCTTGCCCTTAAGCAATTGCAAATTAGGTGCTGCAAAATCTAAACACCTTCCCACATAGCATCCTCCACATGCAAGTCTCTCCACCTAATAAGATACTCTCTAATCAATCTACTCCTCAATCTCCTCTGCCTGACATCCAAAATCTCATCAAGAACCAGTACAAACTGTCGTTCCTCATCCAATGGGGGTAACTCTGTTGAAGAAGTGACCTACGATTCTAGTGCCTTCTTGAGGCACGATACATGAAAAACATTATGAATCGTACTTCCCTCAGGAAGCTCAAGCTCATAAGAGTATATGGATCCCCAGCTACACCTCATGTACTTCCTAGGAATGTACCAGATCGAATTGCCTTCTTGGAAATCATATGGCAATTGAATGAGTTTGATAAGACTCATTTCAGAAACAACAAAAGGCATGTCATTCTTCCCTCCACAATTGTGTTTTCAAACTTCTAGGTCACATCAAGGTAAGGATTGGAATTGTTGTTGAGTAAGCTGCTGCCTTACAGAATGAGAGTGGATAAGACTAGGAGGTGTGATCTTGAACATTTCATCCATGATCAGAGAATTAGTTACAAATGGGCAGCATTTTTACATGAGCCTGACAATACTGAAGATTTGATCCTCCAACCTTGCAGGAAGCCATGAAAAAAGAAAGGAGTATGGAGTGGGCTGCCCCTAAATTGAAATTTTAGTCCAAACAATTTCCACATAAGGACAAAAGGCCATTTACAAAAGACACTAATCAGCAAAAAAAATCAGTCACAAGACTTGATGGTGACACCTTAAATGACTTGAGGAGGAGGAATTTATGTTTCTCGTGTAAGGAGCTTTGGAACCCAAGTCATAAATGTGCAACTAAGGGAAAAGTAAACAGGATAGAGTACTATTCAGCAAAGGAATCTTCATCAGAAAAATCAGACCAGCAATCTGATTCAGAAGAAAAAGAGGAAGAAGAGTCTTCTGAAGAGTTTGAAAAGGAGGCAAGAGATGGGAAGTTTTCCCAGCTCTATAGCTTCCAAAAGAATCAGTCCCTCTACATCAAAGGAGTCCCTAATGGGCAACGTTTGGTTGCATTGATAGATTTGGGTGCCACACATAATTTCATAGATGAGGGGCTTGTTGCATGCAGGGGTCTTCAGACTCAGGAGGTTGATGCCTTCAGAGTGATAGTTGTGGATTGGTTTACCATTACATGCACCAGGATGATTCCCTAGCTCAGCCTTTAGTTGGGTTACTATGAAGTCAAGGATGAATTCTATGTGGTTACTATTGGAGACATAGATGTTGTGATGGGTATTCAATGACTACATTCCCTTGGTGAGATCACACTTAATTTTCAGACCATGGAGATGAAATTCAAATCAAAAGGTAGGAATGTGGTCTTGAGGGGGATATCCAATGGAGGGCCATAGGTAGTTTCTTCTGAAGGCATGGAGAGACTATTCAGGCATGATCAAGTAGAGTGGGCAGCAAAGTGTGTACTTATGCCCACAGTTACAGAGGAGGAGAAGTGCTCATACCCTCCAGATATTCAAGCTTTGCTATCTAAGCGAAGCAAGGTATTTGGTAGCATACCTCCATGTAGACCTCTTGATAGAAGTACTGAGCACGTGATTGAGTTAGAGGAGGGTGCTAAGCCCATCATTACTACACCATACAAGCATCCGAAGAGGCGCAATGTAATGTCCCCTTCTCAGAACTAGTCCTTATTGAGACCGTTAGCCTATTTCGGATGCTCGTAGGCTAGTCAACTACTTCCATACTTCTGACTCCTATGTTTTCAGAAGGATTTCATATTGATTACCACTACCTTTGCCTTTCCACGTTGTTGATAGTGACTTCAATCCATGGGCAGATAGATTTTGAGCTCTTGCAGGCTATGGTGTAGCCGGTTGTGGGAGTTTTTCTAGTTAGTTGGGTGTGTTGGAAAATTCGAGCTTCCCCCTTTGACACTTGGAGATTAAGTGTTTTCAGTTTGTGGCCACAAAGGCTTTTCCTAGATTGCTAATTTTAGAGATGGTTTTGCTAACACCTTCTATACCATCCCCTTGACAGTGTTTGATCAACTTCATTTTAGGAACAACATGAGGGGGTATGCTAAGGTTTATATATTATGGTTGGGAATATTTTCTTTTTCGTTGCCTAGGATTGAGTTTGGCAGAGAGATTGCAGCTTTGGATTTCACTGAGATGCCTTGGCAGGATGTCTCTTGGTGTGGATTTCAATCCTTTCAGGTATTCCAATATGGGAATTAATGATGATTACTTTTTAGGGTTCCAAGAGAAGAAAATGCAGCATGGGCATGATGGTCAGACGGTGATGATCAAAGTGGCATAGTGTCGACGTGGTGGTTCCTTTCTAAGATTAACTTGGAACCCTGGGATCACATTGGTTTGTAGTCTAGAAACTGTTGGGAATGAGAGAGCCGATGTTGACTTTCTTGAGCTTATTCCTATGGTGCCTTGGATTGGTTTTCTAGAAGAGCGATTCTCTGAGGGGTTGACCAAGTTCTTGCAGTATCTGATTGCTCTTCTTATCGGTAATTTTCAGGAGGTCTCTTATGTTGGTACCCTGCAAGTCAGTGCCTTGAGAGGATGGTACTACAAATCTCCTAGGTTGACTTGGGACCCTGGGATCGTTCTTGGTTTTAGTCTAGCACAATCTTTTGGAGTTTGAGTTTATGTTTGGAATTGCTTGAGGACAAGCAATATTTGGGAAGGGAGGACTGTAATGTCCCCATTTTCAAGTTCTCTTTCTTTGCAGTTGGAGATGACTTTCTGGGTTTGTGTTAGCCTGATCAAAGGGGTAATTTGATGTTACCAGTGAGCTCAAATGGTTTAGAGGAGTTCTATGATGCTTTCAGATGTTATTTCCGACTTCCGTTTTGGGCTCCAAGATTCTTGGAGGGAGCATCTATTTATAGTAAGTCACCTAGTTCAAGTCTATTTATCAACGAGATCATGCCTGTGCACTCAATTTTCAATTTTGATGATTTCCGATCATTTCTGTAATTTGAATGTATTAATGAGCTATATTTAATTAATCTCTCTAAGGTTGTTATTTTTATTAAAAAATTTAAGGGGGCACCTTAGTGTTATAGCTCATTGGAACGAGGATGAAAAGTTTTAAATGTTGGGATGCCGAAAAGTGACTTTCAATGCCGGAAATGTTTTAAAAATGAAATAAATCACTTTTTGGAGTTAAAAGGGGTAATAAATTAATAAAGTGATTTATTAAAGGAGTTTCTAGAAAGTTCCCTAAGAAGCATATAAAAAGGGGAATTGTGAGCTCATTTGGTATGTTCATTTTATTCTATTTCTCTAAATGAAACCTTGTGGTTCTAGAGATTGAACCTGGTTCATCTCAACCTTTGGAGGACAAAAACCCTCTAGGGAAGATTAGTTTCGGTGGTAAAAGATTCCTCCCTAGCTGGTGATTGGCGGATTCACTCTAGATTCGCATTTGCACTTCAATGATTAATTGTTCGATTTGAGGAAATTTTTGTGTCTCCTTTGGAGACAAATTTCAAAGATAAACACGATAACATCTATAGGGGAAGTTCAAAGGAAATATATTTAATTTCTAAGATTGCAAGTTGTATTATATTTTACTATGAGTATTGCAGACCAATACAGTTGAATGTTGGCCATACAAATTCATTGAAGGAGGCAGAGTTTATTGTATTTGATGAAATTCAGGGTTTGGTTCATTGCAGCACTTCTATTATAGCCACCAATCCTCATATGGACTGATCACACCTTCCCTAATCGTGTCAATTGCTAGCAGCTGAGTTGGAAGTTCCCACATGGTGGTCAAAGGCAATTCAAAAGGAGGGAGTCAACTTGTTTCACATTACCTGAGCTTTTTATTTCTGTTGCCAACCTCCCAAAGATACCTGTGAGCCTTGATGTGAATCACAGCTCTTGTGTTAGTTGCACCTATCCTCAAGGAAGAGTCGTGGGTTTGCTAGGGCCATGGGAAATTGCATTGGAATGTCCCAACAAGCTTTAAAGAGCCCAAAGATGTTAATAATTGCTCAAATCAGGAATCTAGTATTATGAGTTGTTTATGAATTCTGAAATTATATGTATTACCTGTTCATTTGGAAATATAAAATCAGAACTCAGTGATATATTGTTGTTATTCCTTATTTCTCTTTATGGTGGAAATATAAATATTGTAATCTAAATCAATGAAATTAATGAGAAATTCCTCCAAAGTGTTATTGGCAACCTTTTCTACTTGAAACCTGCTTGAACAAACTTAGAACAACCATCAAGCCAATTGTTTGACAAAATGTCTGCATTTTCAAAACATGTGAAAACCATAAAAATTATGATGTGTTTCTAGTGGGGATTTTACAACTTATGATTTCAAATTAAAGTACATGCTAGCTTAATTACTCCAAACAAGTAAACAAAATGAATAAATTGTAATAGTTGCTTACAGAATATTATTTCCTAAGTACAATCTACTGCTATTGGCAGAAAACAAAGATAAATAAAGTGTTATATAATCTGACCTTGACAATAACAGCTTGGGATTGAACAAATACAAATTTATAAGCACAATTTTCACCCAGCTATTGATAACTTGTAGTCCAGCATGAAAGTCTTAGATGCATAGTTTTGAAACAGATTACTATGCCCAGCAATACCTTGTTTCGATACCTAGCAACAAAAAACTCCGTCTGGCACAACCATCAAGCACACTCATCCTACTAGTGCATGCATCAACTTGCACAATGGAAGTGAAAGTAACCAATAGCACAATCGCCCAACTCAGAGCACTGAATGTCCAACAAGAAAGTGTCAAAACGCCTTAGAAAAGGTTGAGGAAAACCTACGACCTGCCTTCACAAGCTCACACCTCACAAGGGAGAATTATTGACCCCAAAGATATGCTACAAGCGCCCATATACACTGTCACAATCCCACACACAAGAGATGTAACATGCACCCTCAAACTGCCCTTGGCTTTTTAATTTTTTTCTGATGTGTTTGAAATGTATTTTGCAATAGTTTTGTGATGGTTTGAGATGATAAATAAAGTGCAGAAAATTAAAGTAACTTGCAGCAATGAATAACAACTCAAAAATTGCAATTTTCGGAATTACAATGCACATAAAATTCCAGATTTGAATTACAATCAGAATATTGAGTTTTTTTCAATTACAACAACCCAAATCATAAAATGTCACTACATATCTAAATCCAACATGCCCAAAAAGAGTTGGCAACTTTGATGAAGGACTGTAGTTGCAACCAACTAGTTGGGAGTACTTGGGACCTCCAAAAATGGCTAGAAACCACCTCCAAACCTGTTGTCACGCCTCCTACTGATATTGTTGAGTGTTTCCCAACTTATGGCGCCCCAAATTGATCAATATGCAACCCACAAAACCTTGCGCTAGGGTTCTTATCCCACACGCCTCCCTATGCAGCTGTACGGCCGAACTGGAAGTGTATGGCCAGCAAGGGAAAGCAATATTTGGGGTGAAAGTAATAATCTTCAATCTGCTGTTCACCTTATGCAATTTACTCACTGAAATCAGACCTGTAACCACTGAAAATATTCAACAGTATGGCTCGGTTGTGATTCTTGTGTGAAACCACCAAGAAATCCTCCAAATTGGATCTTTCACGAACGTAGAGGATGTCGCTTGCAAGGGATTTCGTCCTCAAAAACCCTCCTAAAGAAATGACTTCTCCAGCTTGAAGAAAAAACCAAATATCCAATACCAACATAAACCAATTGATAGCCCCACACCTTTTATAGCTTTTTGGCTGCTTTTTTGCTTTTTTGAAAAAGCGCTTTTTTAATAACTTTAGGTCCCACTTAAGTTGCACAAATATTTATTTATTTTTAAATATTTTCCCTTATGTCTCCCTTGACCCCCTTTTATAAAGCAACTTTAAAAAATAAGTTAAAATATTGATATCAACTGCTCCCACCAACACTTTTAAAAAAAAGCAGGATAGACAACTAGCTTCGCCGATGCCCGAGATTGACTTACTAAAAATATTATGGGAGAAATCACCAAAAACACTCTAGAAAAGGGTGTTACACAACTCTCAACCACACCATGTTGAATAAATTGTCACCAAAGTTCCCTAACCATAACCCCGTTAGCCTACGGGAACTACAGAATAGGCTAACTCTACCAAACTGTTGAATAGGTTAGGAAGGGGACATTACAGGAGACAAATACCCACACTAGCAATGGAATGATTTACAGTGTCTAGACTCTCAACAATTAGAGGTTAAACTTCACGCTTAGCAAAGAGTATTGATTCACCAAAAGAAAGTATTGTCTAGTTCCAAAGTCAATCGCCTACACAAGAATGTTCAAGTAACTATGGCACCCACCTTTCCCAAACCTTAACAATCAAAAAAATTTCTTTTAAAGACTTCACAAATTTCAAAACTCCAATCATTAATGCCAAGTGAGAAATCTGAGTGATCTCTCCTACAACCAGCTAGGCTAGAATCTTGCACTACCAAAACCAATATCCCTAAGGGTTTCCATCCTAGAATTTCTGCCTCAAGAGAAGCTCTCGAAATTCCACAATAGAAAATAAAATTCAAAAATAATAGAAAGTCAGCTCCAAAATCCTCTTTTATCAAAAACCTGAGGAACATTTTTGAAAACCTTTTCAAATTCCTGCTTTAAATAATTCATTAAGTCCGGATAACAAAATGGCTTTAATATTTCCCCTTTAATATTTCACTTAAGTCACTTTATGTTGCTTTATTAAATTTATTACATAAAATTACCCTTAAAATGCACTTTATTGGATAATATTAAATAATTAATTTTAATGATTCCCGTACTACCAAACTTTAGCCTATGGGAATAAAATAGGATAAGTGATCCCTTGGGCTACTCCTACAAGTGGACATTATAGATAAGGATTTGAAAGTTCTTTCATCTGGTGTGAATTAAATCCATTGGCACAAAGGAAAAGACACTATCAAGAGGAAGCACAATCTCACTATATCTTATTTGGAATTGTTTGAGCCCAATATTGTACCTTTATTTTCTTTGTTTCAGTTGCTTCATTCTTATTTTTACAAGAATTTTGTGACGTTTTGGGCTTCTTTGACTTCATTTCTATTGGATCTTCGTGCCTGAAATAAAGAACTTCTAATGTTAAAACTCTTTCAATAGAGCTTTGGGTTTGCCTGTCACTTGCCATTGCAAAGTGTTGTACCCCAAATTAAAAAAATTTCTACACTTTGGCATTTTGAAGAAATGGTTAAAAGTCTTGTCAAAATTGGGAATTTGCATGTCTTGCATGAGGGTCAAAAACCCGAAATTTTCAAAATCTAACGATCTAGGTCTGCTCAGAGCAACCAAGCCTACAAAACCCAGATCTCAGTTTTTAAGCCCTAAATTTTAGGAAAATTTCTATTTTTAGAAACTTTCTAAATATAGAACTTTTTTTTAGTTTTTCTAGGTTTTTTTTTCCAAAATGGATGCTGGAAAAATTTTCTAAAAATAGAAAGTTTGGCTTCTAGGTTTCAAAGTGATTTTGATTGGTCGAAAATACTTCCTCATCAAGCTGGTCAAGTCAAAATTGTCAAAAGATCAATTTTTCCCTAGTGGGTCTATTCTGCTTTTTCAAAAGCTTTTTAGGACCTCCAAGGTCATTCATGGAGGTCAGTCTACTGCCAGGTGTCAAATTCAAAGTCTCAAGCACTGCTCAGATCAAGAAACTATACAAATGATTGAGGGACGAAAAACGAAGAATGAAAGTTGAAGAATCATGAAAATTGCAAAATTTTGGCTAACTCTAGGAGGTTCAGGCGCCCCTACTCAGTCTAGGCACCTAGATGCTCACGCCTTAAAAAAAATTCCATCTCCAACAGTCAAAGCAATGGCAAGCATGTGAAACAAGGAGAAATTTGAAATTTGCAAAATAAAAACTAACACTGCCAAGCATGGGCGCCCCAAGAGGAGATAGGCGCCCAGTCTTTTAGGAGGTCAGATGATGAAATTAGGGTTGCTCATCCCAGACAATGTTGCTCAGAATCTTCTCAGCTCCGTAGTGAATCCATCAGCACAGCCATCTGATCAACCAGTCATCCAGAATTGAAGATTGAACGGAGAAGTCTCAACTGAGAAGCATAAGGCAAATCATGAAATCATCAGAAAATATTCGAAGTCTGGGATTTTGGGCACCCTAAGAGGAAATAGGCGCCTAGGGTTTTGGAGGCTCAAACCCAGCAATTAGGGTTTGCCAGATCAGTCAATCTCTTTAGAATTCTACCAGCTTCGCAATGGATATCTAAGCCTAATCATTAGACTCGTCAGCTGCCGGAAAATTTAGATCGAATGGAGGACACAACATGAGGTTTCAAGTTTGAAGATTAAAAAAGAGCCAAAAATGGCTAAGGCTAGAGATCTTGGGTGCCCCAGGAGGAGATAGGCGCCCAAGAATTTGAGCATCCAAATGAAAGAATTTGCAGTTGCACCCTCCAGCATGTCTTCTTCAGTTTTGATCAAGCTCTCCAATGCAATCATCAGCACACTTATCGGAGTTGGCAGCCACCAAATATCATAGACTGATCGAAGGGGAAAACATGAGCAAAATTGAAAAATTCAAAAGAAGGTTGAAAACATAGTGAAAATAATGTAACTCTGGCAATCATGGGCGCCCCAGCTAGCCAGGGGCGCCCAAGGATTTGAAGCCCTAAATCAACTTTTTAGGAGATGCAGCTCCCAAAAGACCCCCCTCAAAATTCATCAAGCTATCCGGTGAATCTGGTTATCAATTCATCAGGTCAGTCTAGCTCCCGGAATCACAAATTCATCAAAAAATCAGAAAACATGAAATGGAAGAATGTGAAAAATGGCTAACACTGGTAAGCTTGGGCGCCCTAGCTAGCCAAGGGTGCCCAACATTTTGAGAGTCAAGATGAATTTTTTATCAAAAGCAACCTCTAGGATGATCTCATCAGATTCACTCAAGCTCCGCGATGGATCATTCAGTCAGTTCACAGCATCATCCAAGCATTCGGAAATCAAGATCAAACTGAGGTCAGAATCAAGCAAAATCTTGAAAAAGGTGAAAAAATGGCTAAGTATGGAGAGGAAAAGCACTCCAGGCCAAGAAGGGCGCCCAAGGCTGAATGCCTTAGTAAATTTTTCAATTTTTATCATGCATCAATAAAAAGTGTCCAAGTTCAACGAACTTGCTCAGGATTGGTTTCGAAAGTTTTAAAGCAAAGAATAAAGCGTTTTATTTATCCTCAAAACTTATTTAAGGAGGCTTTGGATTTCATTATTCACTTTTTGTAGGTTAGCATCCAAGAGCAAGAGAGGAGGAGACATAAAATTTTATTCTTTTCAGGATTCGAAAGCCAAAACGTGGTGCTTTTTCATAGTTCTTCATATTTCCCAGATCAGCACACAAAGGAACTCGCTTTTTCATGCTTTATTTCTCCAGGGCATTGATTTTCAGAAGAAGGGGGTCAATATTTTCAATTTCCAACAATTTGGGTCAGCTCAGTTCTTGATTCTCTACAACTTTGAAGAATTTTTCAACTTTCAAGAACTTGCTTTTTCCTCGCATGTCCAAGAAATCTTCATTATTTTCAAAATCTGATGAACTAGGTCCACATAGAACGTGATTCTGCACAAAACCCAACTCTCAACTTTTTTGATGAAAATCCTAAAATTTAAGGTTTCTGCTTTTTCGACCAGCCTTCAGTATTTTCCAAAATGGACAATTAGGGTCCTCTTAAAACCCAGTTCTCTACAAAACCCAGGGCCCAACTTTTTTTGAGAAAATTGCTTTTTCAGGAGAAATCAACCTTCAATTTTCAGCCATTTGCACAAAAGGTGTCCGAACATAGTCGAGTTTACTGTTAAAATTCAAGTTTTTCAGCATGCAGTACTCTCCCATGGGATTCAAAACCAAGCCACTATTGTATCTTATAGCCTCAGGCCAAACAATGTTGAGAAGTGTTTTTTTAAACACTACCATGGACAGAAAACTTCATCATCTCAGCTGAAGAGCATGAAAAGGTGTGATATGAGAAAAAAGAAAAGTATCGGAAAAGAATTGTACAAAACTCTTCTGTTGGAAATCAAGAGAAGTGTCAAAAAACATAAAGTTGCAGAGCCGCCAAGTTATCAATTAGTGAATTATCTTTTGGGGCAGCAATGGTTTTCAAGAGTAGAACTCATAAAGCAGTTGAAGAGGTCAAAGATTCTCTAAGTTCAATTGCAGAAGGCGAGGAAATCCTGGAAAAGCGGAATTTTGCTATAGATAGTATCAATGCACCTGATAAAGAGGCAGTTTCCAGCTTTTTAGCAAATGTGGTTGAGATTTAAAGCAGGAGTAAACTTGAAGCTTTCTTCGAGCTTTCTTTCCATTCTTATCTCACGCTTTCTTTCTATTCTGGGCTCATGCTTATCCATTCTTTGAAGGAGAAAGAAAACAAGTTGTAATAGTTGGCACTTTCCCTATTTTTATGCTTTCATAGGTTGTTAAATGCTTTAAAGCTTACATATTGGCAAGTCTTAGTTGTAAAAGCAAGGAGATTTTAGGGTTCCCGTCTCCTTTGCTTGTATATAAATAAGGGCAACCTTGCCCATTTTTCTTTAACAGTTATTGTGATAGCAAATTGCTGAGCCTATTTTGCCTGCAAGTTGTTGTTGTTCAGATTTATGTTCACTTAGTGTAAGAGCAAGTTTGTATGCCTCTTTAGCTGTAAGTTATTGTTCAGTGCATGTGTCTTGTGTCAATGTGTTCTGGTTTGATGGCTAAACTGTAAGCCTATTTTGCTACAATCCTGCTATCCCAGAAGTGTAATCTTTTGTTCTTGAGATTTGAGAAATAAAGTCTTGTGCCTACTTTGCCCTGATATAATGTCTCAAATTTCCGTTTCATGTGTTATGCTTATATGATCTCTATTTCAGCTTGCATTGAAAGTAAGTAGATGTGCATTGAGAGAAAGTTTATTTAAGTATTTATGTCAAAGAATCCTTCCTTGTTCATTTCTAACCCTCTTGCTCTGTGTTTACTTGAGAAGTTAGAAACGTCATTAGAGTAGGCTTAGTCGTAGTTGAACTTCCAAAAGAGAAAATCTCAGCTACGGCGCTTGAGTTTTATAACCTTGTGCTCCTAGCTGAACAAAAAGATTGGCAAATTAGTATAGTTTACTTTCTTTTAAGCAACATCAGCAAAGAGGGAACTTCCCTTCCTAATTCGAAGAGTAGTTTATCTGTGCATAGTTGTCCGTTTCCAATCCACATTCCAGAGGTGTGAATTGAAATGCCAACACAGAGAAGTATAATGAAGGAAAAAGCAAAAGTGGAATGAATTTACTAAATCCTGAAAATGAAATTACCTAGAGAAATTAGAGGGGAAGTTGTAATAACATAAAGAAGGCTGACTCTGCATGGAAAAGAGACAGAGAGCAAACCTACTCTGTCAAGGTTGTTAAGGCAACTGTGAGTATAAAAATATTATCAAGGATTATGTGCTTGCAGACAAAGGCTCAACAAGACCTACAATTAATGTTCAAATGGTTGCTCAGAGGAATGTCATTGAAATTCTAGCTTATGACAAGGGATGTCTTCAGCCTCAAGGATGTCATTACAGCAACAGTTGGTAATGTTGAGCTATTATGGGGTGAATTCCTGGACCCTGAAGCCAACACCAGCCCCGGTGAGCCTGATACATATATGATTCTATGAACAACTAGGAGCATAGATATTTTCATAGCTTGGATGTCTATTCCTTGGAAAACTTCAATTACACCAGAATTTGAGTCTGCTCAAGTTCAGTATCATTTTTGTTGCTGCGTGGATTTTAGTTTTATGTTAGTTTCTGTTTCTGATCAGTTTCAATAAGATGAATGTTTATGTGAATAACTCAGAGGTAATCTTCCAGAGTTTCTACGGCTTTCATGGTGGGAAGGTTGTCTGAGTTCTTTGGCAGGATTAAAAATCCAAATGTCATGGCCTTTCAAATATTATGAGGGTCTTGAGAGATTCTTTTCTCTTCTTTTAGCCTGAATTCTATTGGCATGTATTGTGCTTTTAGATGACATGTTGTTTATGGTTTTGTTGGTCCCTTACATATGTCCTTTCTTAACAAGGACAATTATAGTACTTTGCTTCTCAATAATGCCCTAGAGGATCATACAGTTGAAAAAAGATTATGTATTCTCCATCATTGCAATGCTCATATTACAGGGTTAGGTCCCATAAACTGAAATGCCTTCAATAATCAAACTGGAAAAAAAGCCAAACCTTGAAGACAGGTCAAAACTCTAAATGATAAAATTATCTCAACAATGAGATGAAAAATATATCTTTCAAACTTATTAATATTCATAACCAATAGCTGTACTAAGCTACGAGTGACCATGAAATAACAAAAGAAAATAAAATAGCAGCTCTTAATCACCATCATAGTTGCCAAAATCTGAGACAATAAAGTCCACCTTGGCAGAATCGCAGAAAACAATAACCTCAAATAACAGTTTGAACTGGATATGAAAAATATGGACCAAAAAGCATAAAACAAGCAGCAGCAGCAACAACAACAACAATGAGAATAATAATGATGGGATTTGATTTATTAATGACACGGAGCATATTCAAAAAATATGGAAGGGCATTTAATAATGTTTTTTTTAAACAAAAACTGTGGAAAACATTTAGCGTTAAGAATTTGTCATGCACTCTTACATTTTGAATCTCTGCTAGCATTCAAAATAAAATCAGAATGCTATTAATTTGCATTTCATAATCCACAACTAAAATACAAATCTCAAATTAGACAGACAGACACATTAAACTAAATTCCAAAAACAGGAATGTTCTATTAACGCAAACCAGATAATTTCATAAATGACTTCATAACAACTTCACCTTCTCCATGGTTTGTAAAATTTGTGGCATTCCTATATTTCTGCAAAAATCAAATAGTAGACCAATAAATTCCTTATTAACATAAACATCCATCAAACAATTACCAAACTATAGGAATATAATTATGTTCCAAAACCCAAACAAACCTGCAGATGGCTTTTCACATGATCAATTGTCAAACCCTCTAAATCCATAAATTTTAAAATGCCACTTGGGGTAGCTTCAACATGCCAATAGCAACAGTGCAGTGAATAAGAGTTGATCATACAGACTCTGACGTAGAACCAACAAAAAGAATTTCTCACAATAAATTTGAGTCTTAGTATTACTAATACTCACCATCAGCACCACCAAGTTGATTAACAGCTTGTACAAAACGGCCATGGAGTTTTGGAGTCCACTTCATCCGTTTCTTATTGCTTTCTGCAGGTGTGGAGAGGTTGCCTCCTATACGGACCACATTCTGCTGACCTAGCTGTGGTTGCTGGGGCAAAAATCTTAATGTAAATTCCTTTGGTATTTGATGGGTAACCTATACAAGTATAAGAGTACAATATTTATGTCACAATAGGCAACTGGAAATAACAAATATAAGGGTGCAATATTTATGTCAGCATCAAGCAACTGAAAATATATAGAAGCTCGTCACTATTGTTGGAAGAATCCAACAATACACATTCTGTACAGTAAAGATTAAACAGCTGGTTCGTTGTTATTTGAAACATCTAAAACCACAGATAATAAACTATTTTAGGCATTCTAGACTGCATAGAGGCTCTTCCAATGCATGTTCTGGAGAGGAGAGGGAATGTATCTCAGCCCAGCAATGTTAACGGGAGGTCTTGTGTTTGATTCCTAGCTGTTCTATGGAAAATTTTAAATAATAAATAAAAATAAAGATTATAGAAGGTAGCCCACATTAAAATCAGGGCTTGAAGTGTTATAAGTGTTTACAAGATCATTCCAGCCAGTACCCAAAGTATTGTCAGCTGGAGAAAAATTCTGCGGCCATACCTGAGGTTGACACCCAGACTGCATTGTATAATATTGACCCTCACCAATTCCATTACCCTCTTCACTATGATAATGACCATGATGATGATGATGCCTGTGGCTTTGGCTGCTGCATTCTGGCAGAGGCACTTCCTCGTTTAAGCCCAATAAGTCGTGCACCTATACAAGGATAAGGGTACAATATTTATGTCAGCATAGGCAACTGGAAATGACAAGGGTATAACATTTATGTGAGGATCAAGCAACTGGAAATACATAGAAATTCATCACTATTGTTGGAAAATAGTGAAAATAAATGAATAAAAATAAAGATAAAGAAAGGTAGCTTACATTGAAAGCAAGGCTTGAAGTGTTGTTAGTGTCTACAGGATCATTCCAGCCAGGGTCCAAAGTATCTTCCGATGGACAAAAATTCTGCGACCATGCCTGAGGCTGACACCCAGTATGCTTTGTGTAATCTCGATCCTCACCAATTCCACTACCCCGTTCACTTTGATGATGACCATGATGATGATGAAGATGATGCCTTTGGCTTTGGCTGCTGCATTCTGGCAGAGGCACGTCCTCGTTTAAGCCCAACAAGTCATGCACCTATACAAGGATAAGAGTATAATATTTATGTCAGAATCACGCAACTGGAAATACATAGAAACTAATCACTATTGCTGGAAGAACCCGACAACACCTGCTGTGGACGGTAAAGCTTAAACAGCCAGTTCGTTGTTATTTGAAAGATCTAAAAGCACATACAACAAACTATTTTAGGCGTTCTGCACTGCATAGGAGCTCTTCCAATGCATTTTCTGGAGTGGAGATGGGCTGTAGCTCAGCTCAGCATGTTAATGGGAGGTCTTGTGTTTGAATCCTAGCTGTTCTATGGAAAATAATAAATAAAAATAAAGGTAAAGGAAGGTAGCTTACATTAAAAGTTGGGCTTGAAGTGTTGTCAGTGTTTACAGGATCATTCCAGCGAGGGCCCAAAGTATCATCAACTGGAGAAAAATTCTGAGGCCATGCCTGAGGCTGACACCCGGTCTGCTTTGTATAATATTGACCCTCACCAATTCCACTACCCTGTTCACTTTCATTATCATCATCACCATGATGATGATGAAGATGATGCCTTTGGCTTTGGCTGCTGCACTCTGGCAGGGGCACTTCCTCGTTTAAGCCCAACAAGTCATGCACCTATAAAAGGATAAGAGTATAATATTTATGTCAGAATCAGGCAACTGGGAAAACATAGAAAATCATCACCATTGTTGGAAGAATCCAACGATACAAGTTGTGGACAGTAAAGCTCAAACAGCCAGTTCGTTGTTATTTGAAACATCCAAAACCACATATATCAAACTATTTTGGGCATTCTGCACTGCATAGGGGCTCTTCCGATGCATGTTCTGGGGTGGAGAGGGGCTGTAGCTCAGCCCAGCATGTTAATGGGAGGTCTAATGTTTGAATCCTAGCTGTTCTATTGAATAATAAAGATAAGGAAGATATCTTACATTAAAAGCAGGAGTCGAAGTGTTCTCTGTGTTTACAGAACCATTCCAGCCAATGCCCAAAGTATCATCAGCTGGACAAAAATTCTGCGGCCATGCCTGATGCTGACACCCGTTTTGCATTGTATAGTATTGACCAATTCCACTACCTTCTTCACTTTGCTGATGACCATGATGATGATGATGATGCCTTCGGCTTTGGCTGCTGCATTCTGGCAGAGGCACTTCCTCGTTTAAGCCCAACAAGTCATGCACCTATACAAGGATAAGAGTACAATATTTTAGGTCAGAATAAGATAACTGGAAAAACATAGAAACTCGTCACTATTGTTGGAAGAATCCAACGATACATGTTGTGGACAGTAAAGCTTAAACAGCCAGTTCGATGTTATATACATCAAACTATTTTGGGCATTCTGGACTGCATAGGGGCTCTTCCAATGCATGTTCTGGAGTAAATAAAGATGAAGGAAGATAGGTTACATTAAAAGCGGGAGTTGAAGCGTCGTCTGTGTTTGCAGGATCATTCCAGCCAATGCCCAAAGTATCATCAGCTGGACAAAACTTCTGCGGCCATGCCTGATGCTGACACCTGGTCTTTGTATAATATTGACCAATTCCACTATCTTCTTCACTTTGTTGATGATCATGATGATCTCGACGATGATGATGCCTTTGGCTTTGGTTGCTGCATTCTGGCGGAGGCACTACCTCGTTTAGGCCCAACAAGTAATGCAATTGACCCACTGTTTCTGTACTTTGTTCAATATCATTCGTCGAGAATTGTGGAAGTTGGTGCGGAGCCTTTGGCAGCTGAGTCATGAAAGGGAACCTGCCAAAGTGTTGGGATTCCTGCTGCGGAGATAACTGAAGCCCTGTGTAGAACGATGTTGACAAAGGACCATCCATGGGAGCAAGAGTAAACCCCTGGTGGTTCAACTCTTTCATAGGAAAGAAGTTCAGTAGCGGCGGGGTAAAATCCGTATTCCAGTTTTCACGACAAGGATAGGGAATAAGACCAGGGAAGGCATCCATGGTTTTACCTCCGAAATAACATAAGGCCGCTGCTTTTCTGGTCTTAATTACGTGCAAGAAAATTTCTATCAACTTCAATAAATGCTAAAAAATATAAAGACAATTTCGGCCTGTGTGTTACAGAAGTTCGCCATCTCGAACAAGATTACTTTCGTGCAACATGTTGTGTTATGGTTACAGTGATGACCAATACTTTGGATGGGCTGCGACCACGGGAAATTTAAATTTTTGCAGGGTGGTTCGGAGAGTTTTCGTTGTGCTTACGTTTGAAAACGCGCTTCCTGTCGTTGAAATGGCTTCGTAGGCATCGAGTGGATTCTGAATGTGCCAAGTGCCTTCTCTTTCTTTAGCTGTCAAAGTTGTAATCTGACGAGGGAAAAGTTTAAAAGCGAAGTAATTTGAGAAGAAAAAGCAATATAATATAATAATGAATTTTATTTTATTTATCAAATATAATTATAAAAAATTATATAAGGATAAAATTAAAAAGAAAATGGAGATATTCATAGTTTACTTTATGATGGGATCATATCAATTTAAATGGGACAGAGGAAGGTGAAAAATCTTTTTTTAAATGTAAGAGAGAGAATATGTTTATTCTCATATATGATTTAGGATAGAGAATAATATTATATTTGCTAACATTCAAGTTAGTTATTTTTGATAGTATGTAAGAGATATCTATATTTATTATATTGGAAAGAGAAAATAATTTATTAAAAAAAATTAATCAAAATGTATCATAGAATTTTGAAAAATAATATAAATTTAGATGATTATTAAAATTTCATAAATTATTTTAATATCATTAAAATCATTAAAGTCTTTATTTATCTAGTTAAAGGAATTGTGATCAAGGCAGGATCATTTAGTTTTTGTGTTGAAGACCAAGATTTAGTTCTCCCTAAGAACATCTTTGCACCAATGGTGTGTTGGAGTGATATTCTCATTCCAATTGTATTTTGGAGTAGGCTTGAGGGTGACAAAAAAGGAATGTGAGGAAAAAAGAGTAGTTGTCATTTTAGAGGAGATTAAAATGATGTTCTCACACCAATGGTAGTGTGCAATAGGCCCATGGATGATAAAGAAGGAATGCAAGGAGAAAAAAGGAGTAATTGTCATGCAAGAAAAAATAAGAATTATATTCTCGATCTAGTGGTAAGGTGTGATATGCCCACAAGTGATAGCAGAGGAATACACATAAGAAAAAGGAGAAGTTACCTTACAAGAGGAGATTGGAGTGATATTCCCACTCCAATGATTGTGTGTGGTAGGCCCATAGGTCTTGAAGGAAGAATACGAGGGAAAAGAGCAGTTTCCTTGCAAGACGAGATAAAAGGAAAAATCATTCAAGCTATAGGAACAGAGGATGGAGAGCATTGAATTTGATGCTCTATAGGAGGAGAAAGGAGACAAGAAATATGTAAGAAGTGGTTGCCTTGCAAATGCAGATAGAAGGAGAAAGTATTCAACATATAGGAGCAAAGGATGGAGAAGACAAAAGAAAATGCCCTATAAGAGGAGAAAGAAGTCAAGAAGTAGGTGAGGAGTAATTTCGCTACAAGAGGAGATAGAAGGAAAAAGCATTCAAGTTATAGGAGCAAAGGATGGAGAAGAAAAAAGAAAATACCTTCTAGGAGGAGAAAGGAGGAAAAAATTAGGTGAGAAGTAGTTTCCTTACAAGATAATATAGGAGGAAGTGTAGAAGCTAGTGGACTAGAGGATGGACAAGATGAAAGTGGATTCCCTATAGAAAGAAAAAGTGAGGAAAAATAAGTGAGACCTCCAAACCATAAAAATGAAATGTAGAAGAATTATGAGCCCAACTATATCACCAATAAGATCATCAATTAAAAAAAATAACCCTAGTATTGTAAAAAGCAAGGTCATTATCTACCCTTACTACATAATCCAAAAAGAAATTGTATCTATCTGTTTATATAAAATACAAGAGTAAATAAAATATATTATTGATGACTAACTAGAGAGGCCATTAAGCCATCTATTATAGTGTAACAAACATTTCAAAAATGCCCAATGACCATCATAGAAGATGGAGATGAGAACAATGAGGATAAGGTACACACCTTGTAGTCACTTAATTTTTTTTGTTGGAGATAACCCCAAGGGGGTCCTCTTTAACTGAGCCAAGGTCTAAGGGTATCCATTCCACCAAAATCCATTGGGGGCACGATCCCTGCCTCATCCCTTTTTAGGCGTTGAATCCTTTACACTTAGCAAGACTTGATCCTTGGTGGGTTCATTTAGAACCTTTCAACTTCACCAGTAGACCAAGGGCCCATTGACTATAGTCACTTTTTTAAATTTGGCCAATAGGCCATTCATAAGAGAAACACATCTTGTAACCAAAAATTTGGTAGTACTTAGTATTACAAAAATTAATAGAGATGTGGACACATCATCTTATATTATTTAGATTCTTTAAAATAGTTTTATTAAAAAATGTTAAAAAATTTATAGAGTAGGGGATTTACTACTCTCAAGACGACGAGGTCTCAAGGAGAAAATATCCCTTGAAACTACCTCAAAAGACACAAATCAAGTGACAAGATAAAGTGATGGAGGGTGTCTATTTATGTTCTACACAAAGTTAAAAGGTGGGAGTTCCAGAAACCAAAAGAGCAAGTCACAGAGGTCTTCTGGATAAATTGATGAGCTCTCGACCAAGGACGACAATGTAGCACATGGGCATCCTTGCAGTGTGTTAGCATCTCGTACAAACTAAAAACTGACAATGTCTCAAAAAACAACTAAGTGGCTACTAACAATTCAAGTAACTAGAAACTCTTAAAATGCAGGAAAATAAAAAAGAATAACAAATCTTAAAATAATTTAAACAAAGTGAAATATGGATGATAAAGTGAGAAGAACATAAGAAAACACTCATAGGGAAACAAGAGATGAAGCCTCCATAAAATAAATACCTTTGATACCTGGGTAAGTGCACCAAGATGGTTCCCAAAAAGGGGGCTTAAGTGGCCACTTTTTTTTTCTGAAATCAAGAAATATTGACCTTGGACGTGAAATTGAGGATAGTTACACTCAAAATTTTGAGATGGAACAAAAACAAGGATCAAAGTGCTCCGAAGTCTACTTTCTAAAATACTAATTTATTTTGAAAATGGTTGAGATTAAGGGGTTCAAAAGAGGGATGTACACAAATTGGTGTTGTTTTTGTCAAAAAACATAACATAGCAACTCTTGTACGACCCTAGCAGGTGAATTTTTGTAGTATTTTTAAAATCGAAGGTCAAAAGTTAGCTAACAAGATCTAGTTGTGCATGATTTTTTGATAATTTTTAATGAATATTTGATTTTTTACTAATTTTCTAAGTGGCACTTCCTAAAAAGTAGAATTTTGGCTATGCTCCCCTACAAATTTTGAAAGTAATTGATTTTTTATAAAAAATTGTAGAATGGAGTCTAGTTTCTAAAAATGTAATTTATTTGAAATTTTGATGAATGGTTAATTTATAACGAAAAAAACATCAAACATTGTTTTTTTGGAAAAAAAGAGGCAAACAAACAAAATAAATTATGGATAAAAGGCTTAACATTGTCAAAAAGTGAAAAAAATTACATCATTGGATAGCTAAGAGAGAACCTAACATTACCCATGTGTTTGATTTTGTCGATATTGAACCAGATGCAATCATGAATGTGAGCACTAACCCGATTATGTGGAAAATTGTAAAATTTGCAAAAACACGTCTTTGGTCATTAGGAATGCCCTCCAAGCCTTTGGGTTGGTATTCCAAGACAAATACCAATGCTAAGGCTTGGGGATTCCCAAAGAAAAAAATAACGCAAGTGCGTTATAACGCGCTCATGTTATGTCTTAGTTTTGACTTTTTTTTGCTTATCCAAGATACATGTCAAGCAAGACATAATGCAAGCGCATTATAACGCGCTCGTGTTATGTCTTCCTTAATGTTAAATGGCACTCTATTGAATGTTTTTTGATATATTTGTATGTTTGTATATGTACATGTATATTGGTGTGTCATGTATGTATGTATGTATGCATGCTTGTATGTATGTATGTATGCATATATGTATAAGTGCATGTATATTGTATGGATGTAGGATTGTATGTGCATATGTATTATGCTTGTATTTATTTATGTATGTCTTTAGAGGGAGGGAGAATTTTAAGAGAGAGAGAGAGAGAGAGAGTTGTCTAGGTAGGGTGGGATGGGGAGAGAGAGAGAGAGAGAGAGAGTCTAGAGAGAGGGAGAGGGGTGGAAGTGAGAGTTTAAGAGAGAAGGAGTGGGAGAGAAGGGGTTAGAGTGAGGAGGACTTAGCTAGGTAGGGTGAGAAGGAGACTTGAGAGATAGGTGGGGAGAGGGAGAGAGAGGGAGTGCGAGTGAGAGACTTGAGAGAGGGAGAGGGTGTGGGAGGGAGTTCGACCTGAGAGAGGGAGAGGGTGTGGGGGTGGAGTGAATAGGACTTATCTAGGTAGGGTGGGAGGGATAGATAGAGAGAGGGGAGAGAGAAAGAGAGAGAGTTTCCTAGGTAGGTTTCCAAAGGGAGTGACATGAGAGAGAGGGAGGGAGTGGGAGGGAGAGACCTGAGAGAGAGGGAGAGAGAGTCTAGAGAGAGGGAGAGGGGGTGGAAGTGAGAGTTTAAGATAGAGGGAATGGGAGAGAAGGGGTTGGAGTGAGAGGGACTTAGCTAGGTAGGGTGGGAGGGATAGAGGAAGGGAGAGAGAGAGAGAGAGAGAAATGGGGTGGGAGAGAGTGGGAGAGTGTGTGGGAGAGTGGGAGATAGGGTGGGGAATAGGGTGGGAAGAGTGGGAGAGAATTGGAAGAGATTGGAAGAGAGAGAGAGGGTGAGGAAGAGAGTGGGAGTGGGAGAGAGGGGTGGTAGAGGTGGGAGAGAGTGGGGGAGGGAGTGGGAGAGAGAGGGAGGAGAGTGGGAGAGAGAGGAGGAAGAGTGGGAGAGGTGGGAGAGAGAGCATGGGAGAGAGTGGAGGAGGTGGGAGAGGGTTGGAAGAGTGGAGAGAGGGTTAGAGAGAGTGGGAGAGGGTGGGAGAGAGTGGGGAAGAGTGGGAGAGAGAGGAGGAAGAGAGTGGGAGAGGTGGAGAGTGTGGGAGAGTGAGGAGATAGGGAGGGAGAGAGTGGGGGAGAGAGTGAGAGGGTGCGAGAGGTGGGAGGGGTGGGAGGGTGGGAGGTGAGAGATATGGAGGAGGGGTGGGAGAGAGGGTGGAAGAGGTTGGGAGAAGAGGTGGGAGAGATTGGGAGGGTGGGGAGAGAGTGGGAGAGGGTGTGAGAGGGAGTGGGGAGGAGTGGGAGAGGGTGGGAGAAGTGTTGGAAATTGGGAGGGAGAGGTGAGAGAGTGTGGGAGAGAGTGGGAGGAGGCGTGGGAGAGTAGGAGAGAGTGGGAGGGTCGAGAGAAAGAGAGGTGGGAGAGAATTCGAGAGGAGTGGAAAGATTGGAGGTGAGAGAGTATAGACAAGAAAAATAAACTAAAACCAACATTCTTAGAATACAGCGTGTTTGAAAGTAGAGACATGACCATTTTAACCAAGAAAGGAGAATGGGAGAGTGGGAGAGAATGGGAGGGTGAGAGAGATGGTGGGAGGAGAGAGGGGAGGAGGAGGAGGAGTGGGAGGGAGTGGGGAGAGGTGGGAGGAAGAGAGTGGGAGAGGTGGGAGAGTGGGAGATAGGAGGGAGAGAGTGGGAGAGAGTTGTAGAGTGGGAGAGGGTGGCAGAGGGTGTGAGAGAGAGAGGGAGAGAGGGAGGAAGGGAGTGGGAGAGAGGGTGGGAGAGGGTGTGTGTGTTGGGGAGAGTGGGAGAGGGTGGCAGAGAGTGGCAGAGAGTGTGGGAGAATTGGAGATAGGGAGGGAGAGAGTGGCAGAGGGTGCGGGAGGGTTCCAAAGAGTGGGAGAGAGTTGGGGAGAATTGGGAGAGCGTGGAAGAGAGTGGGAGAGAGTGTGGGATAGTGGGAGATAGGGAGGGAGAGAGGGAGAGATTGGTAGAGGGTGGGAGATAGTGGGAGAGTGGGTGAGAGGGTGGGAGAGAGGGTGTGAGAGAGTGGGAGAGAGTATAGACAAAGAGAGAAAATAAATCTATAAAAAAAACCAACTTTATGATAACACGCACGCATTTTTAAGTAGAGACATGACTGTTCTAGCAAGAAATAAAGCCCTCGCATGATAATGCGAGCACATGATAACGTGAGCACATTTTATCTTACACTAAAAATGGTAAAAAAACTCAATATACCCATGATGTTGGCCCACATTATTCATATTCTCCTAGTTTTGTGTGTGCTCCAACAAAAAGTAGCTTTTTGATGATTAAGTGAAGTGTCCATGCATGATTTTTAGATTCCACCACCTTTGCATGAAATAGCAGATTTTTCACATTAAAAGGCATATAATATCAATTCAATTTTGAATTCTAGTGATGACTGATATACAATTGAAGTTTGGAAAGGAACAAGCTTTTGAAAAAGTCAAATTGTTGAGTTTGAGGAAAGAAGAAGCAAATGCTACATAATTGGGTAGAAATCCTCCATTTGAAACTCTAGTTTTTTAAGTATGTGGAGTCTTTGTACATTTTATTTCATTCTATTATGGCTTGCTTTCATTTTTGTTGTTTTGCATATTCTATGTTGATCATTGTTTGTTTGTCATGTTACAACCTTAGGTTGTCAATGGACATTTTAAATTACACAATTCTATACACTTTCCAATTACATTTTTAAACCGCATCTCTTTGAGGCATTTTTTTATTTAATAATTGACTTACTTTGTGTATGCTTCCAAAGCTTTCATTGAGGTATTTTGTCAAATAGTTATACAAACCAGTTCATTGCCTTGTCTATGCTACCAAATTTTCCATACATGTCTCTAAAAAATTGGAATATACTCCTAATGCAGTATATGGAGGCCTACAACACATAAACACACAACTCCAATATGCAAACACAATTTTAAATTTACAATTTCATCAGGACCTCTTCATTCAGTAAATTCACAGTTCCTTGTAGCATATCAAAGTCACTCAATCGGGTATAATTCCACTCACACAACCTTTCAACTCACAACACAACACACATCAAGGACCCATCATAGAGCATTTAAACATATCCAACAATCACTAATACTTTTTTTGTACCAAACAACACAAATCAAGTTTTCTACACTTTTAAGGGCCCAAATTAGCCCACTTTTACAGAGGGACCACCTTCAAAACTTGTCCAAATCTCCTGAAACCTTGTGGTAGCACTTTGTATCCATCAAAACTTCAAATTACAGTGTTAGATTGCAAAGATTCAATCATTTACCACCCAAACCATAAAACCCTCTCCCTAGGCTTAGAAACCCTAGGTTTTATTGAAAGTAGCACTTGTCAGACACTCCAAAACTTGACAACTATTCAAAAAAGCCTAAAATACCCCGATCATGCTCAATCTAACATAAAATAATGTTGCCCAACTCAGAAACTCAATTTCACTCACCAAAACCTCATTTTTTTTAACAAAAACTCAACATTTCCTCATTTGGTTTGATGCCCAATCCAAGGATCATCCTCCATTCAAGTTTCTCATGGCCTTTTATAATGTTTTTGTCCTAGAAAAAACCACTTCAACTTCCAAAACTAACATTTGAAAGAGTTGATCATTGGTTTCCCTCTTTAATATACTTTTACAACACCGGTGCAGGAGCACCTACACCTCATCCTCCTTATTTGATCATTTGATGGTAATTAGGAGGTTAATAGGTAGGTGGATGAGTCTTTGAGCATGCTTTGTTTTGAATAAGGTCAATCAATACCACTTAGCATGAGCTTAAAAGTTCAAGAGATATCGCTGCCCCCAAATATTTCTTCAAACCCTAACAGTAAACCACCATTTTCCACTAAAAAATGCACCATTTGACATCTAGGGAATCACCTAAAAACCCTCTATTCGCCTTCCTTGCACACAAAAATTTTCACACATGTTTTATAATCATAACTAATCCTTTCTATTGAGTTATAGAAGCATACAGTGGGTGAAAGGCTTAATATGACATTTTAATGCACTCAAAACCC
Organism: Sequoia sempervirens; assembly: GCA_007258455.2. Classification (NCBI taxonomy): domain Eukaryota; kingdom Viridiplantae; phylum Streptophyta; class Pinopsida; order Cupressales; family Cupressaceae; genus Sequoia; species Sequoia sempervirens. The sequence continues at coordinate 939,154,927 of VDFB02281492.1, read as the reverse complement.
TTAAAATAGGGTATACAAACAGACCCTCGGTAATTGCTTCTAAAATGCACAAAATCACTTGAAATCCAACCAAACCAAAACAAAAATAAAACGGACTTAAGTTTGCTGCCCACCTAATTCCATAAAAAATAGAGCACAATCACCCTGTACGAAACCGTACAGTTCAATGAAACATCAAATCCCAAAGTGCAAAAGCGTACCAATCTTTGACAAGGTATTACTCGTTACCATTGCGCTTACGAAATATCTGTCTGAACCTATGGGATCACGTTGGGGCCCTCTACAATAACCTCTCTCGATTTTTGTTATCTTAGAGTGGTTTTCTCGTGGTGTCCAATTTTTAGTTGATAGAAAAAGTGTCAAATGCAAGCAGTGGAAAGTTGTAAAGTGGTGCAACTTTTATTCTACAACTCGTGTGACCAAACGAACTGTTCCAATAAATTTAAATAGGCATGTTTAAGCTAGGAATGGTCCTCTTTTGCACCCAAACACGTGGAATCACTCCAAGCTACGCTCAACTGGATAGATCCCTTAAGGGTCCAAAGTGCAAAATGGCTAAAAACTTCAACATGTTGTTACTCAGATACCGTGATGCTTAGAACTTCTCATTTGATCTTATGGGATCGTGTTGGGTCCCTATACAATAGCCTCTCTTAGTTTTTGTTATTTCAGAGTGGTTTTCCTCTGGTATCCAGTTTTCAATTGATGAAACAAGTGTCAAATGCAAGTAGTGGAAAGTTGCAAAGTGGTGCAATTTTCATTCTGCAACTCGTATGACCAAACAAATTGTTCCAACGCGTCTGAATAGGTATTTTTACGCTAGGAATGGTCCTCTTTCACAACCAAACACGCAAAATTTTTCTGAACTACGTTCAATCGAATCGACCCCTTAAGGATCAAAAGTGCAAAATGGCTACAAACTTCAACATGCTATTACTTAGATACCGTGATGCTTAGAAACTTCTTGTTTGATCCTATGGGATTGTGTTGGGCCCTTCTACAATAACCTTTCTCAGTTTTTTTTATTTTAGAGTGGTTTTCCTGTGGTGTCTAATTTTCAGTTGATAGAAAAAGTGGCAAATGCAAGTAGTGGAAAGTTGCAAAGTGGTGCAACTTTTGTTCTGCAACTTGTGTGACCAAATGAACTGTTCCAACACATTCAAATAGGTATTTTTACACTAGGCATAGTCCTCTTTCATACCCAAACACATGGAATCACTTTGAGCTACATTCAACCAGATCGATCCCTTAAGGATCCAAAGTGCAAAATGGTTGCAAACTTCAACATGTTGTTACTCGAATACCTTGATGCTTAGAAACTTCTCATCTAATCCTATGGGATTGTGTTGGGCCCCTCTACAATAACCTCTCTTAGTTTTTTTTTTCTCAGAGTGGTTTTCCCGTGGTGTCTAGTTTTCAGTTGATGGAAAAAGTGTCAAATGCAAGTAGTGGAAAGCTGCAAAGTGGTGCAACTTTCGTTATGCAACTTGTGTGACCAAACAAATTGTTCCAACATGTCTGAATAGGTATGTTTATGTTATGCATGGTCCTTTTTCATACCCAAACACGTGGAATCGCTCTAAGCTACGTTTAACCAGATCAATCCCTTAAGGGTCCAAAGTGCAAAATGGCTGCAAACTTCAACATGTTGCTACTTGGATACCGTGATGCTTAGAAACTTGTTATCTAATCCTATGGGATTGTGTTGGGCCCCTTTGCAATAACCTCTCTCAGTTTTTGTTATCTCGGAGTGGTTTTCATGTGGTGTCCAGTTTTCAGTTGATGGAAAATGTGTCAAATACTAGTAGAAAGTTGCAAAGTGGTGCAATTTTTGTTCTGTAACTCGTGTGACCAAATGAACTATTCCAATGCATACAAATAGGTATGTTTATGCTAGTCATGGTTCCCTTTTGCACCCAAACACATGAAATCACTCTAAGCCATGTTCAACCAGATCGATCCCTTAAGGGTCCAAAGTGCAAAATGACTGCAAACTTCAACATGTTGTTACTCGGATACTGTAATGCTTAGAAACTTCATGTATGATCCTATGGGATCATGTTGGGCCCCTCAATAATAAACTCTCTCAATTTTTTTTTATCTCAGAGTGGTTTTCCTGTGGTGTCTAGTTTTTAGTTGATGGAAAAATTGTTAAATGCAAGTAGTCTAAAGTTGCAAAGTGGTGCAACTTTCGTTCTACAACACATGTGACCAAACAAGTTGTTCCAAAACATTCAAATAGGTATGTTTATGCTAGGAATGGTCCTCTTTCGCACCCAAACATGCGGAATCACTCTGAGCTACGTTCAACCAGATCAATCCCTGAAGGGTCCAAAGTGCAAAATAGATGCAAACTTTAGCATGTTGTTACTCATATATCATGAAGCTTAGAAACTTCTCATTTGATCCTATGGGATCTCATTGGACCCTTCTACAATAAAGTCTCTCAATTTTTATTATCTCAGAGTGGTTTTCCCATGGTGTCCAGTTTTCAGTTGATGGAAAAAATGTCAAATGCAAGCAGTGGAAAGTTGCAAAGTGGTGCAACTTTTGTTTTGCAACTCATGTGACCAAACAAACTATTCCAACGCATCTGAATAGGTATGTTTACGCTATACATGGTCCTCTTTCGCACCCAAACACGCGAAATCGCTCTGAGCTACATTCAACTAGATCAATCCCTTAAGGGTTCAAAGTGCAAAATGGTTGCAAACTTTAGCATGTTGTTACTTGGATACCGTGACACTTAGAAACTTCTTGTCTAATTCTATGGGATCGTGTTGGGCCCCTTTGCAATAACCTCTCTCTATTTTTGTTATCTTGGAGTGATTTTCCTATAGTGTCTAGTTTTTAGTTGATGGAAAAAGTGTCAAATGCAAGTAGTGGAAAGTTGCAAAGTGGTGCAACTTTTGTTCTACAACTCATTTGACTAAACAGACTATTCCAATGCATCTGAATATATATGTTTACACTAGGCATGGTCTTCTTTCGTACCCAAACACGCGGAATCACTTCGAGCTATGTTCAACTAGATTGATCCCTTAAGGGTTCAAAGTGAAAAATGGTTGCAAACTTCAACATGTTGTTACTCAGATACCATGATGCTTAGCATAGACACTGAAAAAAGTCCTAAGTCCATGAGCATCATTTTTCTTGGTTGTTGTCCTTCGATAATTGAATAATTTGAATTATTCAATTAAGTTTGACCACATTCCTCTGTTAATTAAATAATTTTTAATTATTTAATTAATTCACCTTCTCATCTTTATTCTATCTTGATCAATTAAAATTATCTAATTGCATCACTAATTTCTCCCTCTTCTTCAATAGTTAAATAAATTATTATTTATTTAATTATTTTGTCATCTTTCATCTATAGTTAAATAATTACCATTAATTATTTATATATTCATAGTCCTTTAATTCTTCTATAGTTAAATAATTATTAAAATTATTTAACTATCCCATGCCACCTCCCCTATTAAATAATTAATCTAAATTAATTATTTAAGGTTTAATTTTAATAAATTTAATTAAATGCTCCTCTTTTCATTTTCTCCAAAATAAATAATTTGAATAAATAATTTATTTTCCACTTGTCCATTTTCTCCACTCTCTCCATTTTTGAATAAATTATTTAAAATAAATTATTTATGCACCACCTGGTCAAAGATGCTCTGTCATAATCCCTTGTCATAACATTCATTTATGTTATAAGTCTGCATGTCTTGCATGTATGTCATAGCTGTTAGGTGTGATAGCCGTCGACATCATAGTTTTTCCATGCATGGCATATTTTTGGTGCATCAATTTTGGACCGTTGATTTTGGCATCTTTTCTGAGACTTAATCTCAACCATCCATTTCATAACATCCCTCTCATGCATTCCCATCCATTGACCTTGGAATATTTCTAGATGATTAATCTCAGCCGTCCATTCAAAAGATTGTCTATAAAAACAACCTTCCTTCTCCATTTTCATTTTAACAGCTAATTATCTCCAACTTTCTTGCTACCATTTGTAGGTTTTGCACAAGTATTTTAACAAATCTGAGGGAAAAGTTGCATAACAAAAAGAAGGTGAGCAAGAGAAAGAATCAACTACAATATGGGGAGTGTTTTATTTTGTTTTCTTTCATTTTGATATCTCCATTTGTTTGTATTCTCTTGTTTGGAGGTTAATAGTTTAGAAGTGTTGGTTGTCACTTTGTCTATGCTATTTTATCTCTAACCCCATCTCACACTTAGAAAATTCTCGTCTGATCCTATGGGATCGTGTTGGGCCCCTCTGCAATAACCTCTCTTGATTTTTGTTATCTCAGAGTGGTTTTCCTGTGGTGTCCAGTTTTCAGTTGATGAAAAAAGTGTCAAATGTAAATAGTGGGAAGTTGCAAAGTGGTGCAACTTTCGTTCTACAACTCGTGTAACCAAACGAATTGTTCCAACACATCCAAATAGGTATTTTTGCATTACACATGGTCCTCTTTTGTACCCAAACACACAAAATCACTCCAAGCTATGTTCAACCAAATCGATCCCTTAAGAGTTTGAGTGTAATATGTTGAAATAAGTCATTCCACCTATTGTTTAGGTTGTGGCTCGGTGATATGGACTTGATGTATGTAGGATAGGGAGTAGGAATAAGAAAATAGTATTGGTAAAGGCATTGGAAGAGATTACTAACGTTGCCACCTGTTGTGAAGATTATGTATCCTTTGCTTAATTGAGTTGTTCCAATCAAAGGATTAAATATATTATAATCTTTTTATCAATCATTTCATGGAATACCAATTGAAAATATGTTTTTTTCTTTTAGATAAAGTTTTTTACTATCAATCAATTAATTTATTCAAGACAAACCATGAAGGACAACAATGATCAATACTAAGGCTAACCAATTAATAAGTATACATGTGAATAAGTTAAGCATGTACATGTGAATAAGGGAAGCACAAGTAGTCACAAACACGTATGCCTCTAAGTATACACATGAATACATAGTATACACAACTTAATACAAAGTATATGCACGAATATAAGGTATATGCATGAAAATGCGTAAGTCACAAAGTATCCATTGGAACACACATAAGTCACAAAGTATACATGTAAGTTGTAAAATATACACTTGAATACACGTAACTCATATCTATTGAACCATGAATTTATAACGGACACCATCGATAAAAAAGACTTGTATTAACCAAATAGCCATGTACGCATACATCAATATATGTCGATATAAGTATAAAATATAGGTACAAAATAGCCATATAGGCTTACGAGAATGTCATGTAGGCATACAATGTCAAATATATCCAATACAAAATATGTACAAAATTTCCATGTAGGCATACAACAAAGGGCTATGGAATCAAAATTCATTGCTCTCTAGGCTCTCAAAATAAATTCTTTCCCTTTTCTTGTTGATCGGATGGAAATAGGTTTGTCACTCATTTTTGCTACACTCGAGGAGTGCTCCTGTTGCTCCTCCTAGTACAGTTAAGTTCTTGGTGAAGTTTTAACTATTAAAATAAGAGGTAAAGACAATAATATATAGAAATTACATTATTAAAAATGATATATTTTTTAAAAAATCACTTACGGCCATCTCACGATCACTCCCCATGAGGGGAATATTTGCATGCCAATGCTGAGGTGTGCTCAAGCCCTGTATAAACCATCCAAATAGAAATTAAACTACGAATCTATAATGGTTTGATTTTTCATTAGAACTAATATCTATAGCAACAAATGTAAATGTAAATTTAATAATTTGCCTCATACCTCCCCTGTCAGAGCCATCGAGGATTGTATAGCGGATGAAACACTGATATCCATTGCCCTCATAACATTTGGAGGTGTTTCCACAACCAACATCTGAAAATAAAACAACAAATTATTCAATCACAAAAAAGTTACAATAGTGATCTGTGCGTCATGACTTATAATGTATGAGATCTAATGAACAAAACTTTGAGTACTTATCAAACTATATATTTCTGATTATCATGCTTACTAATTGCCCTATCCATATCTTGTTCGAAAGGATGTGTTTTTAGGATTTTACCCATAGCAGCAAGTCGTTGAACCGTTTCATTAAATGCTTTCGTAGACATGTACGATAACTATGGTGGCATAGAGAAGGCAGTGAACTATTTGAAAAAATACCTCAAAATAAATGGGGTCTTGTGGTGATGGAATGCCATTACAAAAAAATGCATGCCATGGAATTCGATCACCATAGGACTACATTTCTTTTAGACATTTTTTCAAAAAGTCCATTTCCTTCTCTATGGTATTGTTGCTTACTATTATGCTTTGATAGATATTTTTCCAAGCATCCATAGTTTTTTGGGAAGCACCTATTTTAGGCTTTTAGCCATAGCAGCAAGGAAGTGAGTAGTTTGATAAAATGCTTTGGTGCACATGTATGAAAAATGTGGTATCATAGATAAAGTGGTGAGAAGTTTGAAGAAATGCCTCGAAGAAATGTGGTATCATGGTGATGAAATGGAATTCCATCACCATGAGACCACATTTCTTGGAGGCATTTTTTCAAACTACTAATTGCCTTGTCTATGGTATTGCTTACTATTATGGTTTCATAGATTTTTTCCAAACATCTGTATTTTGTGGTGCAGGTGCACCTTTGCAAGCACATGCCTCCATGTGAAGTAATTGCATCACTGCTTATGTTGACTTTCTAAACAACTATGTATTGTAGTTGAAATTTTGTCATCTATCAACATCTAGTTACTAGTTATGGAATGCGAAGTAATGCTTTGAGTTTTAATGATGTGCAATGCAATACAACCAATGATATGAATATAAACTACACAAATCTATTAATTACAATTCATTATTTAAACTCTTTATTCTATTACCTTTGTGAAAGTTTGAGTAAATCCACTAGAATTGGGAGGTGTTCCCTCGAAACCTCCACTATTACCTTGTTCAACATCCAAAATCACATATTAAAATACCATTTGTAAAACAATTCTATTAACATGTAATAAATTTATAATTGTTTACTAGTTACATACCCCACCAATAGGTCTACTACAGAAAAAAGTAGGTGGAGGGCCGACGTATCCAGTCTCAACATTGTGACCCTGCAATTTTATTAAAATCATAAAACTAAATTAGTTAATCTTGCGTTTCAAAATCAAAATTTAATAAATTAAATTCAATGAACATACTAACTTTTACCTGAGTATCAATGTCATATGCATCATGCAAAATGTCAGCTGCCGTCTCCATCTCCATAGTTGCATACGGATCCTGCGTAGTAGCCTCCTGAGTATCGATGGGGTCATATTAACAAGTTTCCCCGCAAGATTGACACACATGGGTTCGAAGGCCACCACTTGAAGACTCCCTTGGATGTCATTGTAGAATAGGGCTAGTATGATGGATGACACTTTGGGTCAATGTTTTGATCGCCTGCAATGTCTCTATGTTGGCACTCTCCTTCACGAGGTGTCCTAGCAAGAGCTCATCTACCTTGTCACATAGGATCCGGCTATACACTAGACCTATCCAGAGCCGACCCCCTACCTCTCCCCTGGAAGTCCCTCATATCAAAATAATTTGGAATTTTGTTCAATATGAACTCACTGTATAGTTTCCTAAGAAAATACTGGGGGATTTCACAATTGTTACACGATCAGTCATCAAAGACCATGTACCACCTATCATAAAAATAGTTCTTAATCTTTTGGTGGTGGCACCAATGAATAGGAAACCTCTTCGCATTTAGGCTAAGATTTTGATTTGTGCGTAGGTTAGTGAATAATGAACACAAATCACCTTTTGTAATTTTTAAATCCTTTACCTGTTTATATGATAGTTTATCCGCATAATATGCCCTAGCCGCTTGCCTCCTATCTTGTCATCCAATTATTTGTTTGCTAATTGAATCTAAATTTTTTAACATATCTTTCAATGAATTTGTGAGGGTCATTCTTTCTATGGTTGAACCATTTGGATCACTCAACCTACTAATAAAATCCTCAATTTGTTTTTTGTTGTTCTCAATCTCACTCATTAAATTTTGTTGAGTGTCAGGAGGGTGTTGAGTCATTGGTGGAGGAGGTTGTTGTTGAGGTTGATTTTCTTGTTGAGGATTTTGAGGGTTTGCAGGTTCATTTGCATCTCCTACAAATTAAAAAAAATAAAATCAAATATAACCTAAAACTAACAAAATCAACCTAAAACTAAGAAATTCAAAACAAACAACAAACAATACTTACCTCTCCCACCTCTTCATCATTGTGGTGCCATCCTTGCAAAGAAATAGCAACTCTTGTTGAAGATTTGTGCCCAATACCTCCTCCTAGAATGCAAGCACAAAAGTTAGGGGTTTTGGCTACGAGTAGAAGAAAAAAATAGGCGAAGTGAAAATGAAGACTTTCACTTTTTTTTGTTGCTTTTAACGCGCAATAATGCGAGCACATTATAACACGCTCGTGCTATGAGTTTTCAAACTTTTTTTAGAAAGTGGCCACGAAATTGCTACTTAACTTCATGCACCTGCCCACCTGTGCACATAAGACTAGGGAAAAATGATGGGGTTGTTTAGGGGCTTGCCTCAGTCAAAACCCCATTTTGGTGTTTCTGCCTCCACGAACAGCCAGGTAGGATCAACATAGATAAAACATATAAGGAAAATACATGTGATAGAAACAAACCCCATGAAGGAGGAGAACCCCTATCATGAATATAAATAAATAAAGACGAGATTATGTAGACAAGATAAAATAAAAAGAGAGTGTTACCAAAAGCCTATGATTCTCCTCTTGAATTGATAGACATGATAAAATTAAGAGAGAATTTTTGCAAAGCTTCACTATGAGAGTGAGAGAGCAAGAGAATAGAGATGATAGAGAGCCTATAAAAGATTGATAGATAGAGAAAAATTGATAGATTTCCAAAATGAGATGTTTTAGGAAGGTATATGCATGCAAGAGTTGTTCCAACACATCTATGAGCTTGCAAAGGTGTTGCATTCGCTAATAGGTGGGAAGCATAATGTCTTAATGGCTACTATAGTTAGGAATATATTTGGGATGTTCATGCAGCACACAAATTTCTATGCAGTGTGCATTCATCCAAGACATAAATCCACCTTAACGACTGGAAATGAATGAATTAAGCAATTAAGGATTAAATTAAAGTTAGATAAAAGGAATATCGCATTATTATATTTAGTTTATCTAAAGGGGTGGCTCATGGAATGTGAAATTGCATAGGATACAATTTATAACATTACATTTTTCTCTCACTTTAGCAAGAATATGCATTCTAATAGATGTGAGCTAAAATAGAGAGATAATGAGGTTGAAGAGAATATGTAACCAGGATGAAGAGGACGCAAGTCTTTGATATTGTATATACAATTGTAAAGTTGAGCTAGGAAACAAAGAGGACACAAGTCTTCTATCTTTCAAAGATGACTATAAATTCACCACAAACATGTTATCTACAAAAAAATGTACGTTAGGCTAAAAAGTGAAAAACGGACGTGATAGATCTAATCAGATATAAAGATGGTGTTGATAAGTATGGCTAGCAAGTTGTGTTATCCTAGAGACCATATGACAAGATGATAGGCATGTGGCTACTATAAACTGTGTTGTAGGATAGTCACAAAAATGACAAATCTAGTTAGGTTTCCCCTAAGCTAGATGATGAGATCAAGATAAAAGACAAGTCTATTTAGGTTGCCCAAAATCTAGATGATGAGATCATAAGACATTGATATTTTTAAGACATATTAATACATATTTTAAAAAAACAAGAATAACTATATATGATAGCCCCCCCTTCAAATGATATGTGCTACACAAAGGAGCACAAGTCATTATAAGGAGAAGAAAGATAGACAAAAATATGTGTCATGATAGACATAGCGAGATGTATCCACAAAATGTTATTGTGTGAGGGATACCACATATAATCCACAACATCAAATAAGAGAGAGATAAAAAGATTAAAATCACAGGGGGATCCAAGTATTCAAGGTCACAATTGATCATAAATGCATATATATAATGTAAATTATATAAACTATCATCACCCCCAAATAGATTGTAATGAGAAGAAGAGCATATGAAAACAAATAAAAAAGTATAGGTCAACATGGGAGAGGCCTAAATGCCTCGACGCTTTGCATCATCCCCAGTGTGAAAAGAAAATTAATTTATGAAAAATAGAATAATTATGAACATATAGAATAAGTCATGACATATTTTCCCTCCTATATCCAAGTACCTACAAGGGTATCAAGGGTCTTCTAGGGGAGAGCACGAACATAGGAAAACAAGTACGAGGGAGCACAAACAAACACGTAAATATAGTCTAAAGATAAGAATAGGTACTGATCTATTCAAACACCTCTAATAAGGCATCCTTCTCTCAATCTAGATCATTGTAAGGGTAGGGAGGATAAGCTTATAGAGGGAGGATAACAAGAGTAGTGTCAAGTGACTTGCTTGCAACAAGAGCCAAGGAAATTTCCTCATCTAGGAGCTCTTGTGAAGCTAACATCATCAACCTAGCAAAGATGGATGAAAAAGTTAGAATATCCTCCAATGATTCAAACATGCACTTTTTCAGAGTGTAGTGTAGTGACTGAACAAAAGGAGGTTGAGAAACTGGGTAGTCATTGTTGAACTCTAGAAGAGGGGCAGTGACAAACTCGGAGGAAGAAGAAGACTCCTATACCACAAGAATAGAACTAGGTATTTAGAAGATGAAGAATAATTTTTACAATCATCCTTTGAAGCGAGGACATGCTCTAATTTGTACTTAAGAGGAGGATGTAGAATCCTCATGTTAGAAGCAAAAGAAATGGAAGAAGCAAAAGGAGCCACAATAGACATGTCCTTCGTGTGAAGCATATCCACCAGCTCAAAAAAAGGAGGAAGATTAGGTAAATAAGTGATCAACGAAGGCTCTAAAGAAGGATTGATCAACACTTGCACCCACTTAGGGTAAGTTTCATCAAGATCCATCGAGGAAGCCAGAAGAAAAACTAAAGCAATATAAACACAAATAGGAACAAAAATAAAACCAATAGAATCAAGGAAAAATTATAATCAAAGATAGAAGGCTTACCCTTGGTCTTCAGCAAGGTATCATGTTCTTGGGCCAATGCCCATCGGTAGTGTTTACACTCACACACAAGTCAATTTCAATGGTTATGAATAGCAAGAATAGAAGACTCTAAGGTTTCTTACTTCACCAGAGGATTAATATTTGTGGCCGTTATCAAGGAAAGAATAGGCTCCTTAGGGGGAACAAGAGGTGCCGCAAAAATAGAGACCTTAGTCTCAACAACAAGCTCCTTTCCATTCTCTGCTTTGGAAGCAAGTGGAGGAATGGGAGGAGGCCTCAAGGGCCAAGATGTAGGAGCAACATGAGAAGAACTAACTCTAGTTGCATGCTTCCCCTTACCATACAAGGTAGTGCGAGGGATTGTAGGAAAAATTGAGAGTTGGAAAACTTAAGGCTTAGATTTTACCAGCACGGGCGTCTTTCCTTTTCCTATTCTAGGCACAATAGTAGGGATAGAGGACACCACTAGAATTTGTAACTTTAGTAGAAGAGGGTCTATTTGTAGGAGTTTTCTTGTTTGTAGCCCTTAAGGAGGAAGGAACAAAAGACAAAACACGTCATTGCGCACACATAGACACCTTCATAGAAATAACATGAGATAATGGAGGAAAGCTAGCATTAGGGACCTGAACTTCAGTCTTGTACCTAAAATAAGCCCTATAGAGTAAATCTCCATGAGGCAATAAAGGTCCAATTAGAGTAGGCCAAAATTGGTCTAATGAAAAATACCCCACACGACACAAGTGGTTTGTACCTAGTGTCATGAATAGTGTGCATTGTGCCATGTTGAGGGAATTGCAAACACTTGTGGACTACCGATGCGATCACATTCATGGAAACTAGCCATGGAATGCCTAGTCTCACTTTGAATAGGTCATATTCGAGAATCACAACAAATGGAACATGAATAGACTGAGGTCCAATCAGAACCATCAAATAAATAGAACCGATAGGTTGTATATAAAGGCCATCATTAGAGCGGATTGTAGCCTTTGACTCCTCATATTTATATTTATACAAATTGTTAATAAAGAGTGTCTCCTTCATGATAACATTAACCCTACTGGCAGGTCAACCATAACACCAGTTACAATGTTACCATTGATCTGAGCGAGGATGTCATTGAGAGGAGAGCACTCCCTATTGAGGGGAAGGTTGTGTGGTGTGAAATTTATGCCAAAAAACTTATCCACATGTCTCATAGGAGGAATGGGATTGAATGAGACCATGTTCACATACTCACAATGACTACATGTCTAGAAGATGTAGAAGTAGTTGTAATTAAATCAACAAAATGGGATAGAAATGGATATGTGTAAATTTGTAGTTGACTATTAGCCTTAGCTATATATTTGTTCAAGTTTTTCTTCCTATAACCAAGCTAGATGGAACCACTACCTATGCGGTCTTGGATTAGATGTTGGAGACACACGTAGTGTTCAGTTTCATGACCTAGGATCTAGTGATATTGACAAAACTTCTACACATCATACCAACTAGGATATGGCTTATCATCAAAAAGTGGTTTGATTTTTGGAAAGGTAATTAGGCTAATATTTTAATAGTTTTTGAAGAACACTAGCATAAGATTCAAATAATTTTGTAAAAATTCTATTGTGTCCCACGGTATTATTTTTTAGTACAGATGGAGACAACATTCACTACTACTTTATTCTTTTTAGACTCTCCCAGAATAAATATAGTTATCTGATTATCGAGACAAAAGGATGAGGAAGAACTCTTATACTGCATCATTTTCTGTTGATAATCTTTAATCACAATACACAAATGATAAAAAGGTGGATATTTCATTAGAAGTTTTTCACTTAATGTCAAATTCAAATTCCTTATGAATACACGTTGAACATCACAATTGAGTAGGGCATAGGGGATTTGAGCAAATAAAAATTGATAATGAGCAATATGTTCAGTCACTTTCTCATGAGCTTCTAACTTATAGTGGATGAGGTCAGTGAACATGACCTTTGACCCGATATTAGCCTAGAACTACTACAAGAATGGTTGATTAATTGCTCAAAAGTGAAAATAGAGTTGTCAGGAAGGGAGAAAAATCATTCAAATGCAGTGTCTTTAAGGGACTGCATAAATAGTTTAGCTAGAAACTCATCCTAATAAAGGAAATCATTGCACATAGTAGTGAATGATGAGACATGAGTCTGCGAATCACCTCTACCATTGTATTTATCAAATTTTGGAACCTCCAACCCTTAGGGGATAGGGACATTCAGAATGTTCAAGGCCAAAGGACTACGATGGTAGTAAGGTTGAAAAGTAGAATGAGAGGTGGTGTTGGCTAAGTTGGCTAACATCGACTCCATTTGACCCATATTTTGTAATAGGGTATTTAAAACAAGATTGATAGGGGTGGAGGTGGATTAGCCATGGTGGTAGAGATTTTAGATGTAGATCTAGGTAGAGGAGGAATGTTGTACCCCAAAGGAGTGTGAGATACATTAATTCTAGGATTAATGAAGGGTATAGACATAGTGTTTGTATCATCAATGAAAGTCATGGAATGCATAGAAGGATTAATGTCCACCATATGCACAAATACCTTGGGAATTGGAAAATTCAACTGCATACTAGTGATATCCAATTGGGTATCTTGGGGCCGACTCAAGATCGACATGTATGAAGGTACATGGGTCTTAACTATGTTAGATAATGCATGGAGCAACTCAAGGACCTTGTGGTCTGAGATTTAAGTTACTTAAACTACTTACAATAGGAGCAACTTGAGTGTACGTGTTACCATGATTTATAAAATCTTCAAATTATTTAATCCTTTCATCCAAAGATTGAACTTGATCAAAGGGGAACCTAAGAGTAGTTTCATAATCTTCAGAGGAGGGAGACCTTGGGGGAGAATTCAAAGGGGGAAGACCACCAAACACTGGCTGGAGTCAAAAGGATCGGGGTTACCAAAAAACATTAGACTAGGTATAGTAGGACTCTACATGTTTGGAGGTATGGTAGGCTTCTTCTTACTATGTGTCCAAAGGTAGATTGGGTTGTAAATCTCAGAGAAGAGAGCTTGCAACACACAGCCTTGCCAACTCCAAGAAATAAGAGGACTTAAGAGGAGATAAAGAGTTTTAAAAATAGAAAAAATAACCATGATTTTGGAAGAAGGTGAATTCACATCGGGTTCACCAAAATGTAGAGGGGATTTACTACTATCAAGATGACAAGGTCTCAAGGAGAAGATAGTCGTAGACTACCTCAAAGGACACAAATCAGGTGACAAGATAAAGTGACGAAGGGTGTTTATTTATGTTCTACATAGAGTTAAAAGGTGAGTCTCAAAAATCAAAAGAGTAGGTAACAAAGGTCTTTTAGACAAACTAACAAGCTCTCAGCCAAGGATGACAGTCTGAAACGTGGACTCCCCACAACACATTGATGTCTCATACAAACTAAAAAATGAGAATGTCTCATAAAACAACTAAATGGCTACTAATAATTCAGGTAACTAGAAACTCTTAAAATATGGGAAAATAAAAAAGAATAACATAACTTAAAATAATTCAAACTAAGTGGAATATGGATGATAAAGCAAGAAGAACAGAAGAAAAAACTCACAAGGAATAGAGAGATGAAGCCTCCAACAAAGAAATATCTTCAATACTTGCATAAATAAGATCAGGGAAAAATGTCGGGGTTGTTAATGGGCTTGCCTCAATCAAACCCTTGTTTTGATGTTTCCACCTCCACGAGAAACCAGGTAGGATCAAGATAGATAAAACATATAAAGAAAATATGTGTGATAGAAAAAAACCCCATGAAGGAGGAGAACCCCTATCACGAATATAAATAAATAAAGATGAGATTATGTAGACAAGATAAAATAATAAGAGATCATTACCAGAAGCCTATGATTCTCCTCTTGAATTGATAGATGTGATAAACTTGTGAGAGATAATTTTTGTAGAGCATTGTTGCAAGAGTGAGAGAGCAAGAGAATAGATATGATAGAGAGCCTAGAGAAGATTGTAGATAGAGAAAAATTGATAGATTGCCAAAATGAGTTGTTTTAGGAAGGTATATGCATGCAAGAGTCGTTCCAGTGTGTCTGCATGCTAGCAGAGGTGTTACGTTCGTCAATAGGAAAGAAATGTAATGTCTCAACATCTACTATAGTTAGGAATCAGTTCGAGATGTTTGCACGGTGCACGTTCATCCAAGATATAAATCCACCTTAATGACAAGAAATGAATGAATTAAGTAATTAAGGATTAAATTAAAGTTAGATAAAAGGAACATCACATTATTATCTTTAATTTATCTAAAGTGGAGGCTCATGGAATGTGAAATTGCACAAGATGCAATTTATGACATTACAAAATTTAATTTTCATTTATTAGATTTGTTGATGAAAAAACACAAAATAGTCAGGATAAATTCTTGACAACACTTCAAAAAAATGCAATGTTAGAAGAGTGGTGGTCAAGTAAATATTACAATTCAAGAAAGAATTAAGCTTGTTCAAGAAATAAAAAGATGGTGAATAGTGCTAGTAAGAGAAGCCTCCCTTTCCATTATTATTTGTTATTAAAAGAGGTGGATGAAGGATTTCAAAATGATTTTTTTTCATTTCACTCATATAAGATTCATCACCATAAAGGAACTAGGACTAGTGATGAGGTTGCTAGGTAAAAATACCATAGAAGCAAAGCTTTGGGACACAAATAATGAAGTGGACATTGATGGCAATGGCACAATGATTTTTTTGTATTTTTCAACTTGATGGTCTACAAGATGGAGACCAAATTGAAGGAGTTGAAGGGGGTGTTTTGATTGTTTGACAAGGACCACAATGAGTTCATCTATATCACCAAGTTTTTCCATGTGATAATCAATTTGTCAATAATCTCTCTAACAAACAGTTTGATGATATGATTTTTGAGGTTGATGTTGATGGTGACGGTCAAATAAGATAGAAGGATTGTGTCACTATCATGATCTCCAAGTGACTTTTCTTATTTTCCCTATTTTTTTACAAAATTAAGGTTTTCTCTACATAGCCTCCATGTGTTCTCTTTTCTTGCACTGGATTAATTTATGAGAACAAAATTAAGGCCAATTTAAGTAGGATAGGTTGTTATTTCAAGTTAAGTGAACTACATAGCTTATTAAAAAATAGTTTTTATACCTCTTTTCTTTACCAGATTTTTGTCAAACCTATATTACTTGGGTATCTTTATATTACCTATTTTCCTAATGAAAACACAAAATACCTAGAATATTATCTTGGTAACACATCAAAAGAAAATTTATTGAATTCATTTTATAACTACCAAATAAATTTCTAATCATATTCAATTAGGGAGGAGAAATGTGCAAGTAGTAAGCCAAAAGATTTGACAACATGTTTTGTACCTATCAATTTTCAAATGAATCAAATTTTATAATGAGTTGCAATTATCTATTTGGAAAGAAAGTTGAGAAGAGATGTACAAAACCATGGATCCACCTAAGAAGGGTGTTTAGTCACCACAAGCTCCTTACATATATTAAGATAATCATTGCCTCTCATTATTATGTGAGTTACTCTAACCATTACTTTGCATTGATTCTAATCTTATTTTTGTGAAATAAATGTTTTCTTCTTATTCCAAAAAATAGGAATAAGAAGAATTAGAAGATAACAAAAAAGCCTTGTATGTATTTCCTCATTACAACCATGTAGATTTTAAGTAGAAAAAATAGCATTGTTGTTAAGGGAAGGGGACCCATAGTGGGTAGGGGTTCAATGGTGGGTATAAAAGTAGGCCTAAGTGGGCCCCATAGTAGGTAGACTTAATATCTAATAAACTTACACTTAATATCTAATTGCAAAATAATTTTATCCATAAAGTACACAAACTAATAAATCATGTGATGCCACATTAGTGCACCAAGAATACATGACTTAGTGGCCCACTATCGGTCTCACCTTTTTTGGGGAATTTTTGGATACCTTGACAAAAATCATGATGATGTGGCATCATATTTGATGATGTGGCCTTGAAACCAATTTTTATAAGCAGGGGACTTTCCAAATAAGCTACTATACAAATTTGGGAGTGATTTGAAATTTTCACATAGGACTTTGAGAAGCACAAAGTTAGGGTGGCCCACTATAGGCCCCTCTCCCTTATATGTCTTCAAATATATTTTACTTTGAATTTAGTCTAGTTACTAGTGATTTCCTATTCGACCCTATATAATAAGCGTCACTAATGTGCAAGGAAATGAGCTAGAAATGTAAGAGAAAATAGAAATAAAGACCTATACTTTTCCCAATGGTAGTTGTGCCTATATCTATGTTCATTTTGTTTTAAATTTCTACTATATTTTATATTAAGTGAAATTTCTTATGGACTAAATAAATCTCATCTGGAAAAATAATTTCTTTAATTTATAAAATAAAAGTAAATGTGTCATCTAAAAATGTTGATGTATTCAATTAAAATGATTTGTGTCTATTTATAGAAATGTAAAATTGACCTAACACTTATCACACATACTAAATGACATTCTTGCATCATTGGTATCATTATCGTCAAACATCACTGCATTTCACATCAAAAGCATCAAAAACCCTAATTCCCTCTATTAATTGAATAATAAAACATTATTTAATTAATTCACTTTTCCATCATTCTTGACTAATTAAATAAATTCCATTTATTTAACAAAGTCTTGAAAACCCTATTTCTGCTATTAATTGAATAATGTAAAATTATTTAATTAATTCATGTTTTTATCATTTCAACCAATTAAATAAATTACATTTATTTAATAAAGTCCTAATCTAACTTTATTCCTCCTGATTAGTTAAATAACATAAATTATTTAATTACGTCACTAATCCACTTTATTCCCCTAAGTCGATAAAATTATTAAATTATAGTAATTTAATTAACTCACTTTCCCTCCAAATTTGAATAATTAAATCAAACTAATCAAATTATCATCAAAAATCAAATCAAACTGATGCAACTTTGTTTGCAAAAAACAAACTTGATTTGCACATTCAACTCCAAAAAGGATTAATTAATTAAATCAATTAATTGAATTATCCTCACCAAGTTTGAGCAAATTACTCTCAACATAATTTCCTCACTAACTTTCTTCAATCTCACAAATCACTCTGCATAATTTTCTCAATCCCATTGAAGGTTCAAATTGATTCTGTCAATTTCATGAATTGCTCCACCTATTTCTTCAATCTCACAAATTGCTCAACAACATTTCTTCAATCACACTAATTGTGTAATCTATTTTGCATAGATCATTCATGTCTAAATCCTCTCAAAAAATTTTGACCATTGATCTGGATATTCTACAACATGATCTTGATCATCCATTTCAAATCATATTTTCTATATAACAAACCTCTTTCCTCACAAAAAAAAGGATCGAAGAACCAACATCATTTGCACACTAAAGTACTTATGATATTCACAATCACCATTGATAGAGATTCAACATGTCTTCGATCAACCAACACTCACATCGCATCAAAGCTTTCTCGAATGCAACAATGGAAGCTTTGCAGTGATATGAAAACTTGACATCTTGTGAACACACTCCGACATGGGATGGTAACCTCTCTTTGTTTTGAATTCAATTTGGTAATCAAAGGATTTCATATATGTTTTCAATAGCTTAGAAATTAATTTTGTGAGTGTAGGAATAGATCTAGATTAGTGTTCTTGATTTAGATTCTATTTCATTTGCATTTTATCTCATTTATGCTCTACGATTTTCCCCCTCATGCATGAGTGTAGGAATAGATATAGATTACTATTCTTGATTTAGATTAGATTCTATTTCATTTGTATTTTACCTTGTTTATGCTCTACGATTTCCCCCCTCACACATTTTGGCACGCCCAATGGGACCACACTCCTAAATAGTAATGGTTTTATGAGTTTAAATTGAAGTTGCAGGTTTCAGAAGTGCTTTTGAGAAATCCTCATGCACTATTCTAGAAATTTTTGCAATTTCCTATCACATTTTCTGTGCACTTGATCATAATTTTCACACACTTGAAATTAAAATCAACACCTTTGACATTTTCCAGCGCATTTGACTATTGACAGAGGGCACACTTGCCTATTTTCAGTGCTTTTGCTCTTTGACAAAGGGTGCACTTGTTGGTTTTTCTGCGCTTTTTTCTCGGACAGACCTATGTCTGATATCTACAAATTTTAAATTGATTTTTACACTAGCAGATGCCTAATTTGAATGTGTGATAGGTATTAACATTTGTGTATGCAAGGTCGAGAAAACACTAACACTTTTTTCTACAAGGAAGACAAATGGTCAAAGAACTCCAAATTTACAACTCTTTTTAAAGTTAGGAATCTTTATCTTGGTGCATAAAAAGAATAACACATTTGTTTTTATGTGCTCTAAAATGAACCATTTCAAAGCTTTTTAAGTTAGTAATCTTTATTTTGGTGCTTAAAAAGAACAACACAAATGAACACTTCATTTTTGGTGCTTCTAAAATTGAACCATTTCAAAGCTTTATAAATTAGGAATTTCTATTTGGTTCATAAAAAGAACAACACACAATTCAATTTGGTGCTCTAAATTTTTTTTAACTTTTAAAGTAACACTTGAATGCTTGATTTCTGTTTAAATGAACAAAATGAATTTCTTTTGTTGGTGCATGCTCCCATTTTTTTTTGTTGACCAAGTAAGACTAGGATCAATTTAGAAACACTCAAAGTTTGGGCTTAAAAATTAAAAAAATCATTCATTTTTTTTGCACCTTTTCTATGATGATGACTGATATCTAGAACACTTTCATTGGATACAATTAAAATAACCCTTGTTATGCTTCTTCACACTTTTTGGGGATAACACCGCTCAAGGTGCTTAAAAAAATCAAAGTGCTATGAATTGTATGGCGTGCATTCAGTGTTTGGAAAGCTAGATGGTTTTCTTCTCCCCTCGCACCTTTTGGCGATCTTGGGTGAGTGAAAAAATCTTGAGATTCAAACCTTTATTTTCAAAGCATAATTTTTAGAGGGCTTGCCTATTGAGACACATCTTGCATTGAAGAACTCATAGGTGACTCAAGTGGTACTCTCATTTTGGACCGCTATATAAATAATTGTGGGTGTGAGGAAAGTTCTCACTCGTCGGTTGAGGCTATTTTATACTGACATTAGTCTCCCCCAATATTCGTGTGATACGTAAAAACCTGCAAGGGTTGGAAGGCCTCTTAATTGACTAAAACGCCACATGTATAGACACAAAGAATTCATAACCCCAAAACATTACTAAGAGCCAAATGTTTTAGAAGCTACCCCTTTATCCAAAAACATTCTTTGAAAGTGGTGCATCGGAACTTACTTTTAAGAAGTTACTTTCCATGTCCGACTTCAGGCCCGCACCATAAGTTTCATGTAAAATCATCCCTTCGGGGCATGAGGAAAGCTTACCTAAAAGGATGGTTTCTATCTCTAGGGTTGTAAATGTTTTTTTATGTTAAACATGCCAAAAAAAAAATCAAAACAAATCTTGGCATCAAACTATGTGCTTGATCTAAAAAGAATACATCCAAACAAACACTAAACATGATGGTTGAATCACAAACCCTTTGATTTAGTGTACACTTTTAAGAGAAGCCCTATATTTTCACTCCTTAAGGATCTCCTTAAAGGTATTTGTATATTTAGGCTTTAAATTTCAAGCTACATTAGCTCAAATTAAACATTGGAACTATGGCTTAGGTATCGTGATTTCACAACTTAAAGCCATAGACATGAAGGTCACACAAGTCCATGGTTTTTGAGTCAATCAAGTACTATTGTATCACTTGCCATACTCCAAACACAGAGAAATTGAGGAAAAACCAACTTAAACTTGCAAAAATTTGGAGAAAGATTGCTCAAATTGGAAAAAAACTACACAGAGGCCACTATTACACAAAATTCCATTGTAGTTGCCCCTTTTTTTGCCGTAGTTACTAAAAAACCATTGCATTTGCTCTCTGTCCTAGAAAATCCACTGATGAAAATTAGTTGCATTTGGTAGAAACTATGCACTTGATGCAAAATCTACACACTTTCTTCTTTTTCCTGGCACTTGCTTCCCAGAATTTGGTGCACTTGTCTAAAAGATCCTCGCATTTTCCAAGAAAAACTCACTTTTGACTAAGTGATCACCACATTTGACAGAAACACATAGAACCAAACTTGTTATTCCAACTCATGCTTCTCAAAAACTTGCGAACTTGATACATTCTAGGTCGTAGTTGATAAATATGGCCACTCTTGCTCACAAATTGATGCCTTTGCTCATAAAGCAACTATTGCTCTATCCTACTGATGATTGGAAAAAACAAACTGAAGCTACCTATAGGATCCTTGTTAGAACAAAACAATTGGAAAACCAGATCAGTTATTTAGTCATTTATCCACTTTCACCATTCCATCCTACTTTTAGAAATCAAAATCAAAGCATAAAAACCTAGATTATTACCTCACTCACACTTCTAAGATATCAACAGTTACATGGGACTCACAGATAGTTCAAGTAAGCTTTTCCGCAACATATCCTCTAGAAGGTGGAGTGAGATATCAATCTAGGCCCCTCAACATTTTGAGTTCTAAAGATAGTATCACCCCAAATAGCACTCAAACCCTAGGGTCTTGAGCTTCATAAAAAAACATATCAAAACATCCATAGTTTCACTGTATGACCATTTGGTGACCAGTTGCTCCAGTTCAACAACCAAACCTTGTAGCACCAATCCTCCAACCTAGTCTCACGCACATTGAAGGTGAACAAACTGATATCATTAGCAGTTTAAGAACCTTCATATTTGAGAAGAACAAAACACTCAACTAGTGGAGAAACACAACAAACATATTAGATAAAAGAGGAAGAGAAAGAAGACCTAGTAGTTGGAAGACCCGTGTTACCACCTCTTGCATGGAAATATATATACACCCCTCATGATCTACAACAAGAGAAAAATCCTTAAATCCAAAAAGAAAAATCCTTAAGTGGAAATCCATATTACAACTTTCAAAGAATTGTCCCACTCTAAAGTTTTCCAAAGGCTACATCTTGAGAAGATATCACACTCGTCAAAATTGATTAGACCATTTTTATTTGCACTTTTCAATGGGACAACCACCCTTAGATCTAATGCATTGAACCAAAAACAAAAGCACTTTCATTCCATAGTTATGAATCAAAAAAATGTTCACAAGAGATTGGCTATTGTTTATGACAACTACAAGATCACAACATAGGAAGAACATGGAAGCAAGCAAGAGCAATGCCAACATCCCACTAGTAAAAACCACGAATGACGAAGGTGGCCTATGGGGCTATAGGCCAAGCGACTTTGAAACACCCCAAGAGAGACCTATGTACAAAGACACCTTTAGTGAGGAAGAGATAAACTGCAAATGACAAGAAGTGATGGAACACAACTAGGACCCAAAAAGAGTAATCATAGAGGAGGTAGATATTGAGAAGGAGATAAATGATGAGGAACTATTTGAGCATTCCAACAACCCCAAAGTACTCAAACTAATGGAAAAATTGTTGAGAAAGGACCCAAATTCATACTTCTTCAAGTTAGCACAGAGTGGTGCTAAATTGCTAGTAGACTTCAACGCGGAGGCTCTCAAAGATCCCAACCTTATTCCATTAGGAGATAACTCAGTTGTGAGAGAGATATTTGAACCCACAAAAATTCCAAACATGCCACTTGTATTCTCACAAAAAAATGGTCAACCCATGGAGAACCCATTGTATAGAAAACCAACTCAGATCGAACAAGTGATAGTGGCACAACAGTATCAGGGAGGTCCATCCCAACACATACCACAAAGAAATAATCCACCACTAGGATAGTATGTACCTCAAAATACTTTGAATGTCAACCCTTCCCAAAAAAATCAGTACCATCAACAAGGTGGACCACAGGGTCCCCTTCCAAATTAGTACCATCCACAAGGTGGACTACAGGGTCCCCTTCTAAATTAATACCACCAACAAGGTGGACCACAGGGTCCCCTTTCAAACAAGCAGTACAACCAACAAGGTGGACAACAAGGTCCCCTTCCAAACCAGTAGTACCACCAACAAAGTGGACCATAGGGTCCCCTTCTAAATCAGTAGTACCAACAACAAGGTGGATCATAGGGTCCCCTTCAATATTCATCCCATCAACAAGGTAACCTACTAATGCACCATCAGGGAAACCTTTAGTATAGTCTATCCTAGTGACAAGGTGTGCCACAAGGCACCCTTCTTTAGTCATCCCATCAACAAGGTAACCCGCCAATGCACCATTAGGGAAACCTTCAGTATAGTTTGTCCCAACAACAAGGTGTTCTAGAAGGCACCCTTCTTTAGCCATCCCATCAACAAGGTAATCCGCCAATGCACCATTAGGGAAACCTTCGATATAGTCCTTCCCAACAGCAAGGTGTAACATAGGGCACCCTTCTTTAGTCATCCCGCCAACAAGGTAACATGCCAATGCACCATCAGGGAAACCTTCAACATAGTTCATATCAAAAACAAGTTGTTCCATAGGGAACTCCTCTCAATTAATCCTACCAACAAGGTAACCCATGTTATCCTCGAATCTAGCTACGCTCAATTCACAAATAACCCCCTACGAAACTTGTTTGTTTCATAGGCCCGTGTACTTCAAGCATGCAAATTAAGGAAAATTTCAATTGACCTTGATGCATAGTCCTTAACTTCGAGTCATTTGTTTGAGAGTTTGTCCTTAGTCATTTCTCAAAAATCTTCAAAACACACATTTTATTAGTTTTCATCCTTTGGGAGTTAGAAAATCTTTAGCTCGTGTAAGAGCGTTGATTAACAACACTCCTACATGGGTTAAGTTATGAAATTTCTTGAAGTGTTGGATTGCTCTTTTTCAGTGCTCCTACACTTTACACTCACTTCATGCCATATGTCTGAGCGCTAATTTTTAGCTCTTTGACATGTGGTATTCTGTGAAGTCTTGGACATGTAAAAGGAGTCTTTTTCACCGCTTATGCAGTTTCAACAATTTTTTGAAAATGTTGGAGCAACGATTTTTCGCCGCTCCTACATTTTCCCTCCTTTGCATGAGTTGCCATAATGCGACTTATGGTTTATTAATGACACAGCTTTAAGTTGTTTTAATATCCTTTTAAGTTCTTTTTCCTTCATTTCTTCGTGTCTTGCTTTGAATTAAAACCTCCTTTGCATCTAGCGAACTCCTTCAAATTTGAGGATTCTCTAGGAGGCTTAGATTTGCTCCAGTTTTTACGTGGTCTTCCCAAGTTTAGGGTTTCATCTTTTCTTTCTTCATGTACATTATGTTTTCCTCCCCTATTCTCTCATTTTTTCAGTTTCGTTTTGGCTATGTTTCATTTTTCATGTTTTTGCACATTTAGGTTAATGCATTTACGTTCCTATTTCTTAGTTTCTATTTCTTCTGAGGATTT
This sequence comes from Sequoia sempervirens, assembly GCA_007258455.2. NCBI lineage: Eukaryota > Viridiplantae > Streptophyta > Pinopsida > Cupressales > Cupressaceae > Sequoia > Sequoia sempervirens. The sequence goes on along the minus strand of VDFB02281492.1, from coordinate 939,130,316 downwards.
TTTGTATTCATTTTCATCAAGCATTTGACCTTAGGGTTTAATGTGCCCTAGTTTTCTTTTGGGTTTATTTATGTGAGTATTTGTTTGCTTGAGCATCAATGTTTGATGTTGTGATTGTGTTTTTCCCCGCTTGTCATTTATTTCATCTTTAGTATGGTGGTGATTTTAAATGATTTTGTATTGCATTTTTGCAAAGTTTATATTGCATATGTTTGCGCGGTGAAATTTTTCGCTCTATCAATGTTTTCCTCTAACTCCTCTTTGTTGGAGTGGTGATTTTCACTACTCCTGCATACCATTTTTGTTTCTCATCTTTTAAGATGTAGGAGCGGTGATCTTTCCCCCTAATGTTGAAGCGCTTAAAAAGCTCGCTATTACACATGACTTGGAGATTATCTTGGAGTGTGTAAGAGTGGGTATTTTTAGTGGCGGTACATGAAGATGAAATTCCTCCCAAATGTCAAAGCACTGATTTTCAATGCTTGAATATCGAGTCCCCTCCAAGTTCCAGCAAGCATGCAAGAGCACTAATTTTCAACACTTGTGCATCAAAGGAAAAAAATTCAAAATACAAGAGCACTAATTTTCAACGCCCTTGAAAAAAACAATTTCTCACTAAACGCTCAAAAAATCATATCATTTGCTTTCCAAACTTCATTCCACCGCCATTGCTCCATTTTTTGTGCTTCATGGCTCATTTTCACTCACTCCAAAATGCCTGTTTTCTTAATGCATTCCAATCATTCTCATAATGCATATGCCCCAAACATCTCCTAATCCATTATTTATTGCAGTTTCTTTCAAGCTCTTAATAGGTGATCTTTGAAGGTGAATTTTCATTGGTCTTTGGTACTCTTAGATGACAACAGAAGAATCTCCCTCGTCTTCTAAGAAAGAGAAAATGAAGTACAAGTACCAAGGCGTTTATCCATCTACTATTGTTATCTCGAAGGTTGATGAAATCAAGGACACGGAGATTGGTCACTAGGATATGGAAGATTTTGTGAAAAGAACTAGAAAGCAACCATTAGAAGAAAATTTGTGAGCAATCATTCATAGCAACTTGTACTTAGTGGCTTCATTTCCAACTGTTGCTCACTACACGAAGTTTGTTCTTTAGGTTGCTCTCATTATATCAGGGAGGATAGAAGTGTGAGAGATTCTTCTAGAAAAATCATTATGAGATTGGATCCAAAGTTCTTTGATATTGTTTTTTGTGTTCAACCCATGGAAAAATATATTCTATTCAACAAGCATAGGAGGTTTATGACAAGGATCCAAATAAAGCTAAACAATTGATAAATACTCAATGTTTGAAGACTCTAAGGCCCACTATCTCTAGATGGCCCAAAGGTCTTCCACGAAGTAATTTTCAAGAAGATGTTCGAGATATGATTACTCTCTTGAGCAGGGTGAAAGGCTTGACCATTTCATTCCATTTTTAAGAATGGATGTATGAGTATATCTGAATCATAATAAGGAGGAAAGCACACATAGATTGGGGAACTCAGATAAGCGATGAGATTCATGAGCAACTCATCAATGTATGAACTACATTAAAATTTCATATGACATCCTACATAGCATATGTTGTTGCTGTTATGAGATAGTTTCCAGGATTTTCAACTAAAGGTAGTAGAAATCTTGTGCTAGTATATGAGTTCTACTCCCAGATCACCTTGAGGAATAGTATCAAGCATTTGAGGAGAGTCACAAATGCTTTCTTTGCACCTCTAATTTTCACTTTTGATCCGACTCTTGAGAAGAAAAGGATATTAGATGAAGCCTTCAAGGTTGCAAGTAAGTTTGGATGTATCTTCCTACAGTTTCCTACTTTCACATATTTGAGAGTAGGTTGCTATAATGGGTGCCCATACATGTTGCCCATATATCCTTCTGACAAGTGGATTCTAATGGAGTTGTGCAGATAATTGATTTTAGTTCATAAAGAATGCCACAAAATTCATAAGACAGGCTTTAAGTTTCCACTTACTATTGGGAGGTATACTATTCATAGTGTGCAAAAGGAAAAGTCAGTAGTAGCTGAAATGGAAATTATGACCATAAGGACATATAAATAAATACAGATTTGACTTTGATTACAGAAATGTGAATAGGAAAATTAAGAAGGACCATCACCATGTCTATCATTTTGAGGATATATGGGCACACTATAGAGATGAGGAAGACATTTGGAGAATGGATTTTTGCAGTTTAATTGTGGAATAGATCAGGGACCTTGGTGTAGCTAATATTCCAGAGGATTTTGAAGATCTTGGTTATATCATAAATTCTACATATGAAGAAGAGGAAATTGCAAAAAAGCCTTTACCTCTTGTACAATGGTCCAAGAAAGAAAGTGTTTCCATTAGAGAAATACTTGCTCCTATTCTTCATAACACAGGTGAATGGTTATAGAGGCATTGCTTTCAATTGAAATATTTTAAACCAGAATCTGAGGGAGAAACACTAGGAGTTGAAACTAGTCGACAACAAGAATTCCACACTAAACAAAAATATGTGGTTGCTCCCTCTTCATCACAAAGGGGTCCTAAGATCAAATTCAATTTTGGTAAAAGCACTACACAGAAAACTGGAGAAGAGCACGCTACTAAATCAGAATAGCCATTTGCTAGAGAACAAGAGCTTGCATCTAAGCAACAATCATCTGATGAAGAAGAAGAGAATGAAAGTGAGGAATCAGAAGAGTCTACAGAAGATGAACAGTCTAAAGAAGATGAAGGAGATGAAGAAGGTAATGAGGAAGAAGAAAGGCATAATGATGAAATACCAAAATATCCCCATGAGAATATTGTTGATAATCCCTCCCATACATTATCGCCTGTTACTACCAATATTCCTCACACTCCTCCAAATCCTACTACTCCTCCACCTCCTCTTTCCACTTGACCTCCTCCTACAACAACTCTACATGTAGTAAATATTACCATTCCTCCTTAAACACCAGCAGTCCTTTCCACTCCTCCTATAGGTTCCATCTTGAAAACTGTTGATGTTTCTTCAAGTTCTCCATCATCCATTTCGAGTCTATTTTTTGTGCAGGAGCACCTTGGGATCCCCATGCCTCTTGGAGGTATTGCTTGTTCTCTTTGTTTTTTTTCAAGAATTTTGAGATGTAATAAGCTTCCAAGAACCATCTTTCATGTCTTGTAACAAGTTTTAGATTTGGAGTCAAGTCTTGTTGTAAGAACAAGGTCTCCTTCCTCACCATGTAAGCTTGGTTCATCTAGGAAAACTAGAGAATTAAAGTGCCTTGATGTATCCAAATCCTTTATGGGAGTTTCCTTGACATTTGAAGTGTTTGTGGTGTCTTTTATACATTTTTATACACCTTTGAAGCCTCATTTCAATGGGGCTTTTGAGAAGTAGTAGTCAATTGCCTTAACTAGGCAATTAAGAGTCTAAAGTGAAGTTTTATTAGTTCCAACATCCAAATAATTCAAATTTCAATTGGAGGACATTGGGAAGGGTAGTTGGAAGTGAAATAAGCCTCTGGTGGTTGAGGCATGGTTGTTGAATCATTTTCTTTGAAGTTCTAATGAAAGTAGTTACTGTTTTCTAGAATTTATGTGTGAATTGTTGCTAAAACATGTAGTACGGTCTCTGTACGATTTGTACAGGATCAAACCTATTATGGTTGGAAAGAGAAGAGTGTCATACTTCATTTGAAGGTGGTTTGGTGAATTTTCATCAAGTATAAGAGAAGATATCTTCATTTAGTAGCAATAGGTCAAGAAACCCTCAAAACTAGGGTTTTGGCCAAAAAATGTCTCTATCTTCCACTCCCACGGTGTAAAGTTGCTAATCCTTTGTAGGATGGAATTTATTTATGTCTATTTTCACATTTTTATGGTTCTAGAGGATGGCCTATTGTGTGGAGTAGATTACAAACTGATCTATGCCTGACATCTTCATGTGACAGGCCTAGCTTGTAAATTAAAAGTTTGAGTTTTGCTTGTTTTGAGAGATTTTTTTCAAGGTGGCACTTAGGAATGGTTGGAATGGTTGTAAGTAGCTTTTAGGATTTTGGAACAAGGCTTTGAGGAGAAGGGGTGAGCCTAGGTAACTAAAAACTAATCAAGTTCAATCAATTAGGCCTCTTGAGGACTACGATAGATTGGGCCATGGTTGCTTTTCCATCCACTACCGAGAAGTAAGACTTTGAGGTCTTGTAGAGGCATGTTAAGGTTTCCTAAAAATAGTATTGTGCACCTTATATAGGCTTGTGAGTGAAATTGAATTAGACTGTCCTACCGGGCAATGCTACAAGCAATTGAAGATATAGAGGCCTAATAGTGTGAGAAATGAACTCATGGGGTTTCCTAAGTGCTAATTAGGTTATGGTGCTTTGATTTTGGTTTTTTAGAGCATGTTTCAAGTGATTATAATCCTCTCAATAGTCTTAGATTCAAAGACCCTTGGTGAGTTGAGTTTTCCTTATAGAGGGACAATGATTTGGTGATGTATTGATAAGAGTATTTGAGAGAAGCACTCATAAAAGAACCTCTGCCATCTGAGATTGGTGTACTTCCCTGCTCACTCTACATCAATCTTCCCCATCATATGGTATCTCTTCTCAAGTAGAGTTTGATAGGTTCATGAAGGAGTCATTGTAGGATCCTCTTGGTTTGCAATCTACTGGTGCAATCTTGACCGATACTACTCCAATTGTTACTATAACACCAATTCCTATAGAAGCAACTATTACACAAGAATTAACAGTAATTCAAGAAGGAAATACTTCATCTCTTACCCCTTGGCTAATCTCACAAGTATCTAAGTGAAAGAAATTGATGATTTCCCCAAATGAGCTAGATATTGAAGAGATAGTTCTTCTAAAAGCCAAGGGGAAAAATAAGGAAAAGGTTCATTCAATACTTCATGTGGACAAGTCAAGTCACAAGTATGTGGATATTGGATTACCTCCACATGAGCAAGGTGATGTGAATATGGAAGATTACACTATAAAAAGGGTTCAACATGGTAAGGTAACTAATGCAAGTGAAAAATAAGATGCACAAGTGACCTTAAATGCATTATCAGATAGACTTGATAAGATAGAGCAAGCTAGAAATATGTACAAGGACAAGGCTAAACACTATGCATTAGCTTTGAGAAAGTTCACAGGAACCTTAGAGAATGTGTAGCCTATGGTCATGGTAAATGTTGCAGAACCTATAGTGCAAAAAGTGGAAAAGTTTTACTCCAAGGGTAAAGTGTTGTACAAATTTATTGATGAAATAGTTGAGTAGGGTTCACAACTCATAGCTGTGGCTGATGAAAAGACTGCTCAAGTATCTAGAATAAAATTGGAATTGGAGAAGGTACAAGGCACACTTTCCTTATAGCAAAAATAGATGGAAAAAAGTCTCACATTTTGGTTGAAAATGAAGGATAATAAGTTGAGAAAATTAGTTGAAGTTGGGGTAATTCCTGACAAAGATAAGTATGTGGAAGTAAAGGAGTCTCTTAGAAACCGCATACAAGTTATCAAGTCTCTCATCGAGGACATACAACAAGTGTAAGAAGATGTCAAAGGACATCATATTGTCATGGTGAATGGAATTGAGGAGTTTCTGGATAAACTCCTTGATGATGGTCATACCTTCCTCTCGGTAAGTGAGATTGCTCAGATCTTCAAAGAAGCTATCATGAAGCAAGTTGAAGATGAAGGATTTTCAAAGAATTCAATGCATGCTTTGTGTGATGTACCACTTTCTCTTGACAACCTCAAGACGCATCTAGATAGATGCAAAAATATTTGTTCATTTGCAAGAAATTCAATCACAAGTGTTCATACAATTATTGACTATACAGTTGGTCCAGATGAGGCAGTCATGCAGGAGATAAATAAGAAATATGAAGACTTCCAAGCCAAGAGCAAGGAATCATGAAAAAACTCTTATATCTCCATAGTTAGATAGTTCATATGCTTTCTTCTACGCTTTATGTAGATAGGATTTGACATTTTACATGTCATTTTGAAAAATGTAATTACATGTAAAAAAAAAATGTTCTCCTACATTAAAGGACAACATTTTTGAATAGGTCAACTAGTTAGTTAGGGTTTTTCCTAGATTATCTCTCCTCCCCCATTTATAAATTAGAGAGGATTCTATTGTAATTGGGATCTTTTATCTTATGCAATGAAGTGCTGCCCAATTGTGAAGCAAATATTGAAACTTTGAGTTCATTTTTGTGAATATATTTTTGATCAATAAGGAAGTGAAGTTGCACACCAAAATTTGTGTTGGGAAAAATTATCATGTTGTTTGATTTAATTTAAAGTGATTAGGAGTTGAGATTGAAAGGGATTTTGAGTGAACCTGTGTAGACTTTGAGCTACACTAATTTCATGAAATTATGATATTGTTGATACTATTAGCGAATTCTCTATAAGACTTTGTGCTTATATTTATTCATGTTCCTCATGAGATTTATTGTGAAGTATATAGAAGACTTTTTGCTTCTTTTACAATGCCGGTTACTATCTTTAAGGATTCATTATCAGAAACTATGGAACGACTTTGTGCCTCCATGAGCTTTTCTTATTTGTTGCTTATCTTTATCATGTTGGTATTCCTAAGATTTGCTTTGACAAGATAGGAATATTGGAATTAATACTTAGTTTTGATTTAAAGTTGTATTGCATCCAAAAGTTAAAATTGTGAAACATTGTAAAACATATTCTCTAAAAAAAGAGAGAATCATGAATGTGAAACACCCCATATCATTATTATAGTGTACATTATTGTAAATATTTGATTAGTTTTCCTTAGTTTCAATAAGTAGTAAGAAGGGCACCTCCCCTTTTTGAGAGGAGAGATTCTATCTCACATAACTATGGCTGAAATTAAGTTGTGTAATCTGTTAAAAGGGATTACAAAATTTTCACCCAACAATTTTTTGGTGATTCTACTGGGGAATGAAGCACACAATCAAAGCCTCATGCTTTCGATTGAAGTGAATAAGAACTCCAGTATATTATTTTGATCTTGAGTATTGTTATTACTAATGTCTCTTGTTTCAAGTCTACATTTTGGCTGGTAGAAGATATACACGAGGTTTAAGGGCTCAAGTAGTGGTGGACCCATTTTTTGAATTATTGTAGTAACATAACATCCTTCCTTCTCTTCTGTGAGCAAGGTCACCATTGCAGTAAACTGCAAGTTACCCTCCACGAAGACTAAGTTCTCCTCTTCTGAATGAATCTTCTATTTTTCATAGAGTTCCAACTCAAGTACCTGTTATTCAAATCACTATGGCTCAACTAGGACCCTGGGGAAATGATTTTGGACCTCTCAGGTTAATAGGCCCTTTACACAAACTTCAACATGTCTCATGAAAGCATATTCTGAAGTTCCAAGGTGATGGAAAGTAACACCCTGATGAGCACATTGATGCCTTTTACATTGTTTGTGGTGTTCTTGGCATAGAACATGAAGATGTTGTAAGATTATTTATTGAAACTCTACAAGGAGTTGTTTTAGAATGGTTCTATACTATTCCAGTTGCTACAGTTACTAATTGGAATACTCTTCACGCTAAGTTTGAAGAAAGTTCAAACCTGTTGAAGATGCACATGCCTTATTGGCACAACTTACAACCATGCAAAAAGAATCCCATGAACCCATGTGTGAGTTTGTGGCTAAATTTAATAAGCTAGTGACAAGAATTCCTGTAGTGGTGAGACCAATGGATCATAATCTAAAGTGTTTCTTTATCAATACAAAACTTCCCAAAGTAAGTTTTCTCTTGCGTAGGGCAGTTCTTGTCAATGTTGAAGAAGCTCAATAGTTAGCTACAAGTATTGATGATGACATGATTCTCACTGGAGAAATAAGAATGAATGCAAATAAGAAAGTGCAAGCATTAGGATATTTAGCCTCTAATGCTAACTCTAACTTTTTTGATCCTATGGTTCAAAGGTTGGAAAATGAAATTTTAGCTTTGAAGAAGCAAGTTTCTAATAATATACCTACAAGGATATTCCATGAAGGACTTTTCCTAATTATTTTGGAAATAAAAATTAGAATCATCTTCTTGCGCTGCAAGGAAGGCTTGATTTGGAAGCTCCACCAACCAATACTGCAGTGGGATATTATGAGGCTGAACAAGATGAATATGCATAGCCAAATTATCCCACGAAAGAAAATGCTAATCTTTTTCAAGATGAAGAAACAAAACCAGCTGCCAACTCTAGTATTGGCTATTTGCAAATAGTAAATGAATCTGATGATGAGGACTTGATGATAGATACATATGCTATCTTTATGTGGTCACAAAAAAATCAGCTCGATCAATCTCAAGCTACTGCTCCACTAGCAAAAGATAAGCCGTCAATTACCATTGCAAAAAGAGGATCTCCTTTGCCTTGGAAACTAGAAGACACAACAAATAAACAAGTACTCCTCATCCTCCTTCCGTAGTTCTTGTTTTTCCAAAAACCAATGTTCAGGTTCCTAAGACTAGTGTTCCCTTTGTTAAACCTATAAATGAAGTCATTACATCTTCTTTGCAAAGTTCCTTCCAAGATTTTGACATCATTGATCATGCAAAGAAGAAAAAAATCCAGATTTCTGAAGAAGAATACCTCAAGGCCAATCCTGAGCAATTTGATAGGCTTGTCAAGTTTGCGAAGGATAAAGGAACTAATCCATCTAAAGAAATATCTTCAGATATTCCTATTGCCACAAAGCCTAAAACTCCATAGAATGACCTTGTTTTTGTTCCTCCAACTACTTCTGGATGTATTGATTCTTTATTTATTTCTCTACTTGTTAATGGATTTAAGTTAAGAAATTGTGTCATAGATTCTGGTGCATCAGATGATGTGATGCCAACCAAGGTAGCTACTACCTTGGGTTTAAATCTAACAAAAAAAATTAGTCATTGTTTCTCCATGGAGAATAAGCAAGTACCTTTGATTGGACAAATCAGAGATGCACAGTTTGCATTTGTTGTGTACACTGAAAAGAAGATCAAGATGATAGTTCTAGTATCAATTGTACCAACATCTTATCAAATTCCTCTTGGATGTAATTTTTGTAAGGATGTTGGAGGCGAGCTTAACATGGATATGTTAGAGGCTAGAATTATTGTGAAGGGTGTAACACAAAAGTTAGTTCCTAAAAGAGAATCAAAGTTTTCTGTGACAAAGTCTGATGGTCCGAGAGCTCAAATTTTATTTGAGTCTTTGAGTGTTGGAACATATTATATGAAAACATAAGAAGCTTCTACATCATCAACAAGAAATGAGTTGGAAAGTGTTGATTCTTCTTCATCAACAAATGAGTCATCATTAGATGATTTATCTATTTTAGATTATGAAGCTTCATCAGATGATGAAGCTACAAATTTTGATACTACTAGTCTTGGTGATCCAAATGATGTTTGGGTAATTGAGTTCGATGGCAGTTGTTCTTCCACTAGTTCTAGAGCCAGAATTGTCTTTGTATCACCTAAAGGAAAAAAAAAATGTAGACACCTAAAATTGACCTAGGCCTACGACTGTTAATTTCTCCATATTTCTTCTAAAACATAATATTTGATTATGTCCTATCCAAATTCAACTATTAATTAAATAATCCTTAATTATTTAATTAATCCATACCTTATATTCTTCTTGACTATTTAAATAAAAAAATTACATTTGTTTTGTTTAAATACGTCACTAATGTCTAATCTCCTCTTTAATTAAATAAATAATTAAATTTATTTAATTAATCCATTGTCCCCTCTTGATTATTTAAATAAATAAACTTTATTTATTTATTTAAATACGTCTCTAATGCTAAAGGTATTTTCATAATTAAATAGGTCTTCCTTAATTTATTTAATTATTAGTCCACTTCTTTCATGATTAAATAATTAGAATTAATTATTTAATTGTCTCATTAATTTCCTCCATTTTAAATAAAATTAGTTATTAAAATGGTTTCACATTGCTAACTTCCACTTCTTTTAGTAATAATTCAAAATCAATTATTTACTGTCACATAACTCCACATTTTGTAGTTAATTATAATTCAAAAATGGTAATTTTCTTCTATAAATCAAGTAATTTCTAAAATTATTTGATTTTCCAAATCTTTCTCTTGCTGTCCAATCTTTATCTTCCTGTCGCATTTATTTTCAACCGTCGATTTGATTTTCTCAAATTGCATCTTGGCTGCTCATTTCAAATTTTTTCCCTAACCCTAATTATGGGTTGTCACACACAATCTTGACTATTTATTTTAGGGAATTCACCAACTTTTAATCTTGGTCATCCATCCAAAATTGTATTTTCAATAAAATGCCAATTTTTCTCTCATTTTAGCACTTCTTAGCACTTCATCTTTTGCATACTTGATCTCATGCTCTTTGAATCTTAGGAAATCTTGCATTCTTGTCACTTTGTCATAGTCATATTTACATTTCACTTGGCATAGTTTAGATGCTTACTAGTTGCATTATAGCATAGTATTGCGTGTAGTAATTTCAAATCCTTCAACATTTTCTTTGTCATTGTCATGGTCATTAGATTGCTCACATCAAGTCTGAGGGAAAACACACATTTTTAGCAAGTTGAGAAGGGCTATGGAGGTGATTCATGGAGGTTTTGAGGACTATTTGGTATAATTGTTCTTGTTTTTATGCATTTTCCTCCATTGTTCTTCAAAGTTAGCTCGGGTTTTACGTTTATGCATGATTACAAGCTAACTCCATAAAATTTCCTTAGTTACATTGGTGAACTCGACATTTTTCTTATAGATTTCTTTACGGTTTTCAATTTTTTTTTTTTGTAGGTACAGGTACAAAACACCACATTTGCTTCTTTTCAATCCGCATTCGTTGCGTCACGACACATTCATTGTTTCAAACCATGCATTCACTCTGTTGCACCGCATACATTTTTTAGAATATTGCATTTGCTTGGCCGCGACACATTAGCTTCCCCAAATGATGCATTTATGATTTCGAGATGCATTTTTTTTACAAGTTGACGCATCTATGTAACAACTTCTAGAGTATGGACCAGTGATGCATTCTCTTTGCAGAGTGACGCATTTATCTGGTATATTTTTCTTTTAGGTTTTTCTTTTCTTTTTTCCAGATTTTTCTTTTTTTTCCAGTTAAGTAGCTTAGGGTTTTGGGTTACTAATATTCTGGTTGTCAGCTTGTGGTAAGGAATCTAACATTGTTTTGTGGATTCTCTTATCACATTCCTAATTTCCTTAAGGAAAAAATCAACAAACAACAAACAACAATCTTGCATTTACATTCATTTGGTTAAAATTTACTTGCATTTTCATGTCATTGGGTTAAAATGAACATAAACATGCATTAAAACTCATATGGTTAAAATGAACTTGCATTCTCATGGCATGAGTTTAAAATGAACTCTGTCTTTCACATTTCAAGTTAAACTTTTAAAAAAGAACAAAGTGTCTTGTGTGTCCTCACATTATCATTTGGTAATTAAAATTTACAAGTGTCTTCAATTTTGTCACCCTTTGATGAAATAATTGAAGTATCCTCTCCCCTTGCACATTCATGCAATCCTGGGTGTAAGAGAAACGGTTATTGCCTCTAGAACTTGGGCCTTCCTTGGTGGGAAAAAGTACTCACCCCAAGGTGACTTAGACTGGCAATGGAGATCTTTGGCCAAGCTACCCCCGACTAGTATATAAATGTGAATCCTAATGGAAAACTTAGGATTATGAGTACGGATGTGTCACATGGAAAAAGTAGGATTCCCCAAAACCCTATTGAGTGTAACCTCTTCGGTCTAGAATTCCTCCATAATGGAGTTTAATCTTTTCCCCATGTGTGGCCACTCAAACGGGGGTCCCAAACTAAACACCTTTATGTAGTAGCCAAAATCCTTCTATTTGCTAGCGCAACAATAGTCATTGTGAAGGAATTCACATCTTCACAGTTTTTAGTAGAGGTGATCAATCTACCATGGGATTTTCATGGGGGTCGGAAACTTGGTTGACTTGAGAAGTGAGTGCACTATAAGGGGGAGCCCGTGAAGCCAAGCTTCTAGATTCACATGCTAAGAATATGTAGCTGGGGAAACCCATGTGGAATCTAGCAAATATTGTCTTGGCTTAACCTAGGTTTGTGCTTGTCTTCTTTGTGATTGCTTACACATTCAAAATATTGTGTTTTCTAAGTGTTTTTTGGACATTCAAATTAACAAACATCATTACACAAATCTGGAAACACTCTTTCAACTTGAAACAACTTTAAAATTTGGTCAAAATTACAAATGAGTTTCTGCCTGCAATGCATTTGATACTTTCTAAACTGCATTCGCTCTAAAAAACCACATTCTCTTTGCAGAACAATGCATTCATCTAGCCTGAACCACATTTTCTTTACATAAAACCGCATTCGCTCTGAAAAACCGCATTCGATTTGTAGGACAACGCATTCGTTTGGCCTAAACCACATTTTTTTTACATAAACCCGCAATCACCTTACCGTGCCACATTTGCTTTTTGTAGAGCCACATTAGCTTAAACTGTGACACATCTGCCATATTGAAACACATTTGAAACCTGAAACAAAGCATTTTCCTGGTAGAAATTAAAACACAGTTTCAGACTAAAAATCAAATTCAAATCTATCCAAACTGTCATAATTTTTATTTTTCTAGAGGATTCTATGAAAAACCAGATAAAAAATTGCTCAAATTTTTCATCATTTGCATCCATTAGTTTGCATTTACCCATAGGTTCATACTTGCAAAATTTTCATCCTTAGACATCATCATCTTCATTTTCAGTCATAAACCAGTCCTTGCATCCTCATTTCATTTTCAGATTTTGGAATAGGAAACCTTACCTCACTTAGAAAAATCTTTTCCTTCAAGAGTAGGTTATCATTGGACTTGGTCATCATAATTTCCTTTAGTCATTCTCCTTTTGTGAGACCTTTCCAACTCATAAGTCAAGTTAGGAAACCTCACTTAGTCATCTTGTCATTGTCCTTTAGTCCTTTAAACAAGTCCTTTGATACTCCAAAATTGAGACATCAATCAAGCTTAAGGTGGTTGAGTAGCTCCTTTTTCCAAATCATTTAGACCTTTGCATTTGCATACCTTATACATTCAAGTCATCTTAGTCCTCATTTTGCATACCTTATTCCAAAAATACAAAAAAATTAGTGTCACAACTTGTCATCCTAGTCTTCCTTGTCCTTTGGCATTAGTCATTTCCTTTAGACAACATTGACATATTGCATCCCTTACTATCAAAAATCCCAAAAGCATAGTGTCATTTGGTCATCATTTCCATCCTCTTCCTAATTTGAGAAATCCCTTATATGGTTGAAACTAGGCTCCAAAGAAAGAGAAAACAAATGGCTAATTCTGGGTAAGACAACAACACTTACATCTTTTCCAATGACATGAATCAAAACATGAACCAAGACACATATTTCATCAATCCTTTCATCAACATGAACATGCCATCCTCGTCACATAATCCCTTTAAATCATTCATACATAGGGATGAACATGGACAAGTATTTGAGGAAGACCTAGAAGCCGCAACCCAAAATCTGGAAGCAACCTCCTTTGTGGAAAAAATGGTCTTACACAATAGAGATAGATATTTGGCCATACTTCTAAGTCAAGGAGCTAAATTACCATGTGGCTTTGACATTAACACTTTGAGACCAACGTCACCCAACCATAATTTCAACAATATAAACAACAATTTGTCCAACACTAGTCAACCTCAAAACAATACAAGCAATGCTTTTGTTGGTGTCACCTCATAAACTTCCACAAGCACCATTAATGCTACCTTCAATAATCAAAACAATTCCAATACAATCAATGCAACATCCGTTGGAGGGACACCAACTATGTCACAAGCCATGTCACAATCAATCCCAACAATGTCAACAATATCGTCACAATCGGTTGGAGCCACCTTTGGGTTCTCATCAATGTGGGAAAGCTATTCAAATCCTCTATTTTTTGCTTCATGTAGTGCCATGGGTGCATCATCATCAAATCCTTTCATTGGTACCTCATTCAATCCCTTGGGAGGAAGTAAACGACATGTCTTTATTCGAGGACCACAACCAAATGTTAACATGTCACAAAATTTAATACCAACACTTCCCAAGGGAAAAAAATGAACATTCCCCATGGACAATTCCAACAATTTGGACAAGGCAATTAGAATACACAATTGTTGGAATTTTTGCCTCAATCTCACAGGCTAGAACCTCTGGAAGAGAAAAGTCGGTGTGACATTTCTTTGGTCTAGCTGACTGGCAGTTTGGGAACCTTGTGAAATACTCTGGTTGTTGTGACCTTGTAGAAGTCTTGCCAAACGCTTTCACTTTGGAGTCTATCGTTGTGACATAAGGCAGTCATTGTAACTTCTCACCGTGTGGAGATCTCTGACTGACAAGCCATTCAATTGGGCATCGGGGAGACACATAGCAACCGAGGGCTTCAGAGTGACTTCAACACTCGGGAAGAAGTTCCAACAACATTGGAAGGTCTTGTCGACAGGGATACACATTGAATTCATCGGGATAACCTATGGCGGCTTGGTGAGAAGTCTTACCGAAAGTAACATGTCTCGGCGACAGTGTTGGAGCTTTTGGGGAAACCCTTGGGTGATTGGTAAGAAGTATTACCGATAGTGATATGTCTCACTGACGGACACTCGGAGTAACTTATGGATCTAGGTGTGATATCTCAGCGATGAAGGATTGTCTTGGCGACAATGTAACACTCGAAGAAATTGGAGAGACCCTTGGCCGAAAGGCTTGTTTCGATATGATGTCTCATTGAATATCGGAAGTCTCGCCGACAACACGTGGGGTCATCGGTTCGGTGTGACTCTTGGCGAACAGTGGTTTCAGGATAACATGGAAGCCTTGGTAAGAAGTCTTGTCGAAGGTTGATTCTCTCGCTGATAGTGGAACACATCAATATGACTTAAAGGCTTTGGTATGAAGTCTTGGAAAAAGCGGTAAGTCTGGCCGACAAGATAGACTCGGGGTGACTTGGAACTTGCGGGGTGATGTCTTGGCGAAGGGTGTTTGTCTTGCAGATGGGAATCCTGTTGTCGGTATGACTTTGGAACCACAGTGTGATCTCTTGGCGAATGTGGAATGTTTGGCCGACAATGACATCGGTATAACGTGAAGCTCATTGTGACATCTTGGTGAAAGACGATAGTCTTGCCGATGAGAACACTCACATCTATATGACTTGGAGACCTCGGTATAACCTCTTGGCGATAGTTGGATGTATTAGCAATAGCGTTGGCAGACGAGTTCAACTGGAGGTTGATGAGAGGTCTCGCCGATTATGTCGATAAGGAGACTCTTGCTGATAGATGGATGCCGATAGGAATACAATGGGTTTCGACATGACTTGAAGACTTGATGTGATCTCCTGGCGATAGCAATAGTCTCACCGATGTGCATGCTGAGGTTGATGTAACTTGTAAGCTCGGTGGAACCTCTTGCCGATGGAGATGACTCTTGGAAACAACGTGTAATCAGGTCTTGTGGCATCGGGGAGACACTTCTATTGTCTCACCGACATGCGACACAAGTTGATCGCTGTTGACCGAGTGAAGACTGTCCGACGTGGTGTGACTTGGACCAATCAGAAGAGCCGAATGGGAACCATTGGAAGATATTTCATTGTGGCAGTTATGAGAGGAAGCTCGACAGACAAAGACAAAATGAATATAGCCTAGAATAGAAGATGATGCTCTGTTGGATTGTTCGATACAGGTGATCGATAGAGTGAGGGCCGAGTGGCTGGCTAGAAGGCCGAGGCCATGAGGTCGAAACAGAGGAAGTGAGAGGCAGGGTTATGTTTCTGATTTCTCTCTTGATTAAGGATTGAATGCCATGGTTGATCTCTCGTGTTGATCAGTACTGTATATTGTGTGAGGGTATTGCAACAGTACAAAAATTGTTTGGTTTGAGAGGTTGATCAGGAAATGTATAGAGGGAGAGTTGGTTACCATATTGTGTCCAGAATGAAAAAGATGTAATCTCTGAAAAGGCTATGGGCCTAAATTGTATTGTAACCTTCAGTTTCTTATTAATACAATGGCTCGATCTTTGGAGTGTGGGGTTTTTTACCCGAAAGGTTTTTCCCCACGTAAATCTGTGTGTTCTGGGTTTATGTCTTATCTTTCATCTATTAATGGTTCTATCTCTAGAATCTGTTATTGTTGTTGAATTTACATGTGTTTCTCTCAGATGGATCAATGTGGGAAATAAAATGTGTCTGTTTCTGCATTAGGACATAGTTGTTCATGTCTTTGAGGTAACCTAATTGAATTAAAGTTACCGAAGGAACTACTGTTTGGAGTTTTCATTAGATGCGCTCCACTAGATTTCCTTACAACAACACATGGAATCATTTGGACACTAAAATATTCATGGTCAACATATTCCCCAAATCTTGACTCAAATGGCTGGAGAGCACATTCCGACATATTCATCACATATTCACACCCATCAACAAGTCCCTAATCCAAAATTTCAATATCAACAACATGCAAACCAAAACACATTGTAAATCTTGCAATAACACATCCCACAAAAAAACACCAACATCACTTCACAACAAATGGGGACCCATGGTGTACCTATCACTCCCATGTGTGATACAAAAAATGGGGACCCATGGTGTACCTATCACTCCCATGTGTGATACAAAAAATAATCCTATGATTGATGCCTTGAAAACTCAAGTGGCTCAATTAAAAAAGACTATAAAAAACATGCAAATGTCCGACAAGAAGTCACACATGACATATGACCTATGCTTATATCCTTTTGACACAAATCTATACATGTCACCATTCCCTCCTAGATATATGTCACCAAACTTTACCAAATACAAGGGAAAGATGAATCCTATTGAACATGTTTGAGAATTTACGACCAACTGTATGGACATTACCTATGAACACACTTACTTGATGAGACTCTTCTCTAAGAGTCTTACAGGACCTGCACTTGAATGGTTTTCCACTTTAAAAGTGATAAAAACATGGGATGAACTTAAAGAAAAATTCATAAAAAATTATGCATATAACATTGACATGGACACCTCCATCACTAGCTTATGCACACTTACACAAGAAGATGCGGGTGAAACTTTCATCCCATTCTTCCAAAGATGGAGAAGTCTAGCAAGTCATTTCCATATTGACATACCTGAGAAAGAAAAGGTTGACATGTTTGTTCAAACACTCCTAGGCCCATTGAAATACAGATTGCAAGTTCATTGCTACACAACCTTTATAGACCTAGTTGAAAAGGTGTCCAGGTTGATAAAGCTCTCATTGCTAAAGGAGAACTAAAATATGGCCCTAAAAACACAAACACAAACCCATCCACAGACAAAAATAAGTATTGGTTCAAAAATAAACATGTTACCAATGACGATGTTGATGATGCTAAGGTAGTGAACATAATGGGTCCAGTACTTACTCTTAAAGGAGTTTAGCCACAAAATAAATCAACAACAATATTGACACCCCCCACCAATAACCAAAATAGTCAAAACAATCAAAGTCAAGGGAAACCCCGCCAGACAAGGCAATTCCCGAAAAGATGCACATATACTGTCTTGGGTGAACCTATTGAAGATGTCCTTAAGAAACTTCTTCAAAACGCTCTCATCACACTCGAAGACCCTAAGCCATATGACCCAGGATAGTTTAAACCTTCATGGTGGGATGATAATGATTTCTATGATTACCACCAGGCTAAAGGGCGTAAGACATCCTCTTGTCAAAAACTAAGAAATATTGTGCAAGACCTTATTGAAAATCAAACAATTGAATTGGGTGGGCCACAATTTGCATCAAATGCAAACTATACTATTCACAAAAACCCACTGCAAGACCATGGTTCAAATAAAGCCTCAATGTCAGGTCCTAAGACAAATAATAATCAAGCCAATTATGCCTGTGCTGCATACGACTATTCTGGTGGACCTAATATTAACAATGTTTGAACTGATGATGAATGTGTCAATACCATCACTATCCAAAGAGCACCTGAATGTAACACCACTACTCGAAGTGGGAAGGTCACCATAGCTGGTCCTCCTCCTCCTAGACAGACGAAGATCACAATACTTGGTCCATCCACTAAGCAATCACAATCAGGCTTGTCCGCAAAGTAGTGACAACCTAAGAGTCAGTTTAACCTTATTGACCAGCTAGGCAAAACACTTGCTCAAATTTCCATACTTGAATTGCTTCACATTTCGCTCGCACATAAGGCTATACTTGAAAAAACCTTGCAAGAGTCCTCAATCTCACAAGACATTGATGTTAACCAATTTGAAGCCATGGTGGGATACCTCACTACACCTCATCATGTAACATTTTTTGAACAAGATTATTCATCACCCCCAAGACCAACCATAATGACGCATTACACATTGAATTATTTATCCATAAGCACAAGGTTAGACGAGTTTTAGTAGATGGCGAAGTAGGGCTGAATATATGCTCCTTAAAATTGGTCAAGGCTCTAGAATTTTCTGATGCTTGCGTAGACCCTACAAAGAGCATAGTTATAAAAGCATATGATGATGGAGATTGTTATTCTTGAGGCATTATTTCTCTTCCTATTAGAGTTGGGCCAGTCATTGTAGAAACAACTTGCCAAGTCCTGGACCTTGAATTACCTTATAACATCTTGCTCGGCCGACTGTGGATTCATGCCCTCAAAGCCGTTCCATCCACCTACCACCAATGCCTAAAGTTCCCTTTTGATGAAACAAAAATCACCATATATGGAGACCTCGATTCCTTTCAATATTGTACCAATCATAGGGGTATTTCAGAACTTCAGGTGCCCATCAATCAAGAGACTCCAAGCTCCCCCAAATTCATTGACCCATCCACACTCACTTCGTCATCCACGTCCACTCCATCCACTGATTCAGTCATACCTTCATCTAGCTCCATTCCTAAGGTTGAATCCACTGTCAAGCTCTAGGACCTAGGTTGTGGAGAATTCAAATTGAATACGGCCTACTGCATCACAAAATTACCCAAGTCTCCTAAGGTTTATGGTTGACCCTGTTTTAGAATGGAACCCAAAGAAATTTTCAAGGTTGGAATCCATCACACATCTTTATAAAATGGGGAGAAATGAGTAAAGAAGACATTGAGGATATGTCCACATGTATTTATCAAGAACAAGAAGAAAATTTACCCCCGTTACCAGTCCAAATATATGGAAAAGGCTATGACATAATGAAAGCAAAGGGCTATGATGGAATCAATGGCCTTGGCAAAAATAAAACTAGAATGCGTGAACCCATAATTCCTCTTCAAAGACCAAAGTATCTTGGGTTAGGGTATGGTCCACCCGAAAATAATGATTAATGTAACAATGGAATTTTGAGTGAGAGTGTGAATGCTTCAGAAAGTGTCGAGACTATTGAGGAATCCCTTACTGAAACTGACTCCCATGAGTGGGAATTTGGCTCCCAACCATCCCTAAGCGATTGTTGTGTTGATGACTTGTTCCTTGAACCTAGGGAACTTACCTCTAAACAAATATTTTGGAAAATGTTCAAAATTGATCAAGCATCGAATAATGACAATCCTAAGATCCCAAGAAAATGAGAAGATTGGGATAGACCTTTTCTCCCAAGAAGTAATGACAAGCCAAAATCCTCCTCTAATCCCATTAACCCTCATCTTGACATACCTGTCCAGTCATCCAAACCTAATGACCATCAATCAGATTCATCTGAATCGCCACACAACATTTCTAACCATGACTCCAATCCCTTCGTCCCCTACTTTGCTAATGAGTATGAAACAAGTGAAGGAGAATATTGGATAAAGTTCGATTGGGAATTGGATGACGACAACTTCATTTTCAATGTCTTTGAATCTATCTGCATGCTTTTCGTGTCCTCCCCACAATTTACCAATATTGACGATGGTATATCCTTAGTCTATCTGCAACTAATTGATTGGGACCAACACGGCCCGCCAGTCATGGGCATATTTTAGAATGATGAGGCCATTGCAGAATTTATGGGACTATGTGAGGGCATACCTAGTGGTGATCACAAGGCGAGATTTGCTATTGACCTAGATTGTGCAGCTTACTTTGGGGAGACTACTCTGTCCTCTAGTCACAAAATGAAAAATAAAAATAAAACAAAAAATGAAATGTCTTTAGGTGAAAACTAAAAGACACCTTCTGACGATAAAAAAAAAGAAAAAAGGATGTATCTATGGGTGAAAACCTCTCTGAGGAGCCCAAAGATGGAGGATTGGACTTTATTCCCGTGACTCAAGAGAAATCAACAATGCTTATAGAGGACACCATAGAAGTCAACATATCTACAAAAAAAGATCCTAAAATGGTCCTCTTTGAGACATCCTTGACAAAAGAAGAGAAACCTGAGTTCCACAAATTCTTTTCAAAGCGTAAAATTAATTTTGCATGGTCATATGTCGATATGCTTGGGTTGGATCCATAATTATTTTTGCACCATTTTCCACTACTTCCAGACGCCAAACCAGTAAAACCAAAGCTTTGTAAAATGCATCCTCAAATCGCCTTGTTAGTCAAAGAAAAACTTAAGAAATTGTTAGACATGGGATTCATACGATCCATAGACTATGCTGAATGGATATCAAATCTTGTAACAGTCATAAAGCCAAATGGTCAAATCCGCATCTCCATAGATCTTTGAGACCTAAATAAAGCATGTCCAAAGGATGAATTTCCCTTGCCAAACATAGACAAAATAGTGGATCTCACGATAGGATATGCGATGCTGTCCCTCATGGATGGTTCCTCAAGATATAATCAGACCTGTATTGCCCCCAAAGACCAACATAAAACATCATTCACTTGTCCTTGGGGTACATACTTCTAGAATTTCATTCCTTTTGGTCTTAAGAATGCAGGCGCCACGCATTAGAGAGCTATGACAATGATATTTCATGACATGATGCACAAGATAATGGAGGATTACGTGGGTGGCCTTTTGGCTAAATCTTTGACATGGAAAGACCACTTGAATGCGTTAGGAAAAAGTCTTCAAGAGACCTGAAGAATATAGGGTTTGGCTAAATCCTAAGAAATGTGTCTTTGGTGTGACATCTAGGAAACTTTTGGGATACATAGTTTCTCATAGAGGCATTGAGCTTGATCCAACCAAAGTGAAAGCAATATTAGACATGCCTCCTCCCAAAGGAATAAGTGAACTCAGAACATTACAAGGCAGGTTACAATCTATTTGGTGCTTCATAGTACAATTGGTCGTCAAGTGTCAACCATTTTAGTATCTTCTATGCAAGGGCATCCCCTTTGTGTGGACAGATAAATGTCAGGAGGCCTTTCAACTAATAAAAGACTATCTCTTGTCACCACCTGTTTTAATCCCACCAACCAAAGGGAAACCTTTGATCTTATATATTTCTGCAACAACTTCAGCACTAGGGGCATTATTGGCACAAAATGACCATGATGAGAAGGAAAGGGCCATATATTATATTAATTAGACACTAGTTGGATATAAGATGAATTACACATCAATTGAATGTGCTTTCCTAGTAGTTGTCTTCACA
Organism: Sequoia sempervirens; assembly: GCA_007258455.2. Lineage (NCBI taxonomy): Eukaryota > Viridiplantae > Streptophyta > Pinopsida > Cupressales > Cupressaceae > Sequoia > Sequoia sempervirens. The sequence continues at coordinate 939,108,684 of VDFB02281492.1, read as the reverse complement.
GATTAGAAGCTAGGACACTATATGTTGAATCATAGTACACAGTTGGTAGCAAATATTGACCCCCCTGAAATATCTCTTGAGTCACACAACATTGATAGGATGTCTGGAAAAATGGGTCATGATTTTGAGCGAATATGACATCCAATATGTAGAGTGAAAGGATATAAAGGGACAAGTGATAGCAGACCAACTGACAGATGCACCTATCCAAAGTGATCACCCATTAGTAGCATATTTTTTGGATGAGTCCATATTTCATACAAAACCTAAGTCACCTTGGAGGTTATACTTTGATGGGTCTCATACTAGTCATGGATCGAGGTTAGGAATATTGTTTGTCACTCCACAAGGGGAATCCATCCCTAAGTCGTTTCGCATAGATTTCCCATGTACAAATAATGTGGAAGAATATGAGGCACTTGTGACATGTCTCATAATGGCCATAAAATGGAAAATCAAGACACTTCATGTTTATGGAGACTCTTAGCTGGTCATCAACCAAGTTAATGACAACGATGACACCAAGGATGAGAAATTAATGCCTTACAAATGAATGGTTGACAATTTTCATACATATTTCCACATGGTGACTTTTGAACAAGTTTTGAGAGCACAAAACAAGGTAGCAGATGCAATGGATATGATTGGTTCTCTCCTAGACATTCCAAGCAATATGCCTCAATTGGAGTTCTTGGTAGAACAAATTTTGGTCCCTGCATATGATCTTCCCAAATTAGAGATGGTTTGGGAGCTTGTTGGTCCCGATTCTCCCTGGTATCAAGACATTTATGACTATCTCAAGTCCCACACCCTTCTCCCCAACTTATCCAACAACCAACGAAAGTATTTTATCCAAAAGGTTGCTTGATACACCGTCGTTAGTGACAACCTCTACCGTCGTAGCTTTGACAACACCCTCCTTTGATGTCTCGACACCAATGAAGTATGCACAACCTTATGCGAAGTACATGAGGGCATATGTGGGTCTCATTCGAGTGGTCCTACTTTTTCCAAGAAGATAACTAGACTTGAGTATTATTGCCCAACCATTGAAAAAGATGCACTTGAGTTCGTCAAGACTTGTCGCCAATGTCAGATACATAGTGATTTAATTCATACTCCAGCACAAGAACTCTGACCGATTACATCTCCATGGCCCTTTGCACAATGGGGACTTGACCTCATGGGAAGGATCCATTCTACCTCATCCAATGGCCACAAATTCATCATCATAGCCACTAAGTATTTTACTAAGTGGATCGAAGCCATTCCCCTTACATACATAACTGGAATTTTTTTTTCCAAATTCATTCTCAACTACATCATTTTCCGGTATGGTATCCTGCAATCCATCATCATAGACAATGAACATTCGTGATTATGTGAGCGATTCCATATCCAACATCATTTCTCCATGCCATATTACCTGCAAGAAAACAGTCAAGTTGAGGCGTCCAATAAAAGAATCCTTAAAATTCTCAAAAAGACTATCAATGACGATGACCGTGACTATCACATCTAGCTTAACCCTGCTCTATGGGATTACCACACCAACATTCACATGCCTACAGGAGCCACTCCATTTTCCCCAGTCTTTGGAGTTGAAGCAATATTCCCCATCAAGGTTGAAATTCCATTCCTAAGAGTCTCCATGAAGGGTTTGATAGATGATGAAAGAGTACAGGCAGTCACGATTACATGAGTTGGAGATGTTAGATGAAAGAAGAAATAATCCCCTAAACCACCTACAGGCGTATCAGAACTTTCTCTGTCGTGGTTACAACAAGAGAGTCATGGTCAAGAAGTTTGACATTGGTGATTTAGTCCTCATACAAAATCCAAAGAATCAGGTTGATAGAGAAAAACTTGGCAAGTTTGAACCAAATTGGCTGGGTCCTTACATCATCATATCATCCTTTGGTTTTGGAGCTTATCAGCTGGCTACTCTAGACAGGGAACATAGAGCTTATCAATAGTCTAGATCTTCCCAAGTTCTATGCATAGCATCAGAAAGTTGGGCTGAAAACTACAAAAATACAAAAAAAATCGTCACCTTGATGAAAACTTGGAAAACAGGCATCTTGGTCACACCAAAAAATAAAATAAAAATGACAAAAATAGTAAAGAGAAATAATTTGTCCAATAGTGAAAACTTGGCAAACAGGCACTTTGGATAAGTACTATGGTGAAAACTTGGAAAATAGGTGCCATGCATAGTCAGTCATTGCTCAGCCATCTACTGCCACTCTATCTACCTTAGTCCATAATAAACACTCACTTTTTCGACATCACCTTGCCACCCATCACCAAATCCTCATTATTTTCTCCCATGGTTGATAAAAATTGACATCAAGTCCTGTATATCACCCATTTGTCACCTATGCACGTGCTTTCTACATGTGTCTAGTTGGCTAGTCTTGGAACTGACTAGGGGAAACTCTTTATTACCTGATTGTAGTGAGTATCGCACATGGTCTTGTCACTCAAAAAAGTCCTGAAAAAAGACAAAAACATCATAAAAGTCTTGAAAAAAGACCTAAAAATAAAAAAATGTCCTAAAGAAAGACCTAAAAATTGAATAACATCCTGAAGAAAAAAAGAAGTCAAGATATCTCGAAAACAAAAAAATAGAGACACTTCTTGACAAGTCCGTCGAGTCAGTCAGTCTTAGTCATTTGTCTAAACTACGTTGTCTCTGTGCATTTGCTACATAGGCAAGGCTCATCTTCGAGCCCCCGAGACAATAGGTCAGTCCTTTTAGGTTGGTCAAAATAAAAATCATGACTCAATCTTTGGTCATCAAGACAAAGTCATTGGTCGTGTCAAACTACGAGGTCTTTGAGTGTATGACATAGGCAAGGCCATCAGTCCATTAGGGTTCATGAAACTGCAATGACACACACACATCAAATGTCTTCAAGTCAAACAAGTCATTTCAAAATAGGAAAACTTCTAAAACAAACTCTGGAAATTCTTTAATAAATGCATCACACAAATCAACATGTCACCATCGACATGTAGACAACAATAGTCAAACTTTAGTCAATTTTACTCAAAACAAGTCAAACTCAGTCGAAACTAGTCAAATAGTCATCTCTTGGTTATTCTTCAGATGCGTCCTTCTGAAGAACAACTCTTGACATTTATACCTTACGATGTGTCCTTCCTAGGAACTATCATCATCATCTGGAATTTTGAGGGATCCTCTTGACATTTGAGGATCGATACCCTTGACATCGACATTATTTAGGATGCGTCCTTCCTGAATTTGGTAAACTTTGACATCTGATACTGAGACATTGTCAAAACATGACACCTTGGCATCTCGACATCGTCAAACCTAACATCTTGACATTTAAAACACTTGACATTCAGACACACTTGGAAAACACTTGGCAAACATTATCTTGGCATTTTGTCCTTTGATATTTCATCCTGTTATCTCTGTGATGTCCTGACAATGGGATTTAGAGAAGCAGTGACGTACCATGATGATTGTCTTGTCTTGTATTGTCTTTTTGATAGTCATGTTGCTAGTTCTTTGAGGATGTCCTGACAATAGGATTTAGAGGAGCAACGATGTTTCATGACTTGTATTTCTTGTCTTTTTATGCTTGTGGTTGGTTGTGACAAAAAGACGGGCAATTGCGCTCTTAGTTCGAGTCATGATCATCCTTTTCTATGACTACTTGTCCCATGTGATAGTGCAACCTTGCACACCTTTATCTATTCCATATCATGGTGTTTGATGGCCATTACAATAATCCACGCAATGATGATTAAGAGTGATAATTATTAAAGTATTATGGTAATATGTTGAAGGATTTGGTCTTCGCACTAACATGCATTTCTTTTTGTCGCACCGACATTCATCTCCTTCTGTCTTGTCATCCAGTCTTGACCATCTCCTAATGATATCCTATGACATACAAAAACATAAATGCATACATGATCATATAGGCATTGCATTAGGTCCATACATACATCATCTATATCATTAAACCATATACATTACATAACACATTACATCATACATATATAGTCATGCATTAACATAACTATAAACATGACATCCATTCAAATCAATACATTATGTGTATCATTATCATCATCATGGAATTACATAATAAATAATCATCATACATGCATACATGGCATAACATTTAAACGACATCATCATAAGAATCATAAATGCATAGATCACATCACATAGTCATCACATAGTCATCATATAGTCAACATCATAAGTAATCATCAGATAGGAATCCATCTAATGCATCATTGCATAACATAAATCATATAGGCCACATCCAAAACTACATCATATATATATATATATCATCTTAAAAAAATATAATGTCATAGGATAAAGTCATGAGATATCCCAAAAATGGAGCTCACAGGCTCAATAGTCAATACATAAAGTGTCATAACATAAATGTCTGAAGCATAATGTCAATAAAGTATGTATGTCAAATTCCCCTAGGAGGTGCTCTCCTCCTCCCCTCATGGAGAAGAGTGCGGTGACTGGTGACCTAAACCAGACACTGGCATAACCTGTGAATCCATGGCAACCTATGTCTATGAGGCTGATGGTACTGTCACTGAGGGCATTATCTGGACTATAGCATGCATCTGGGATCACACTATTGCCTGCGTCTGAGAATTTAATGGGTCTATTACTGGAGGCTAGCTATGACCTGATTTGTGACTCAAGGCATGTCTATGAGAATGGCTAGACCTGTGCCCTGATGAATGGCCTAAGGAGATAGATCCCCCTGTACTGCTCTGACTCTTGCTACTACTGCCACTCCCTAACCTACTACCACTACCTGTCCTCGTCTGTGATCATTTCAAGGTAGGATCTTTCCTTTCAGGTGGTACCACTTGATCATATAATAATCTGTACCATCCCAGATGGGTACTAACCCTAGCAAACTCTCGTGCCATATCCCCTGATGGCCTCGAGCATAACTGTGCAAACTTCGTGCACCACTGAGCTAACTCCTGTTGAAAAATCACTACCTGATCCCACTCTACCCTAACCACCTCCAGCTCTACCTACAAGGCCCTCACCTATGTTGTTCTCTCATCTAGCCTCCTCTATAGGTTTTCCACTCACTAATCCGTCATCGTATCATCTAGGAATGGTGGTCTTGTGGGTGCCTCATCATCTCCCTCCATCATCTGCCACCTCAGAAGCCACTCCGCCTCATCTATAGCCTCATCATCATCACCCATCTCCTCATCATAATCCACATCCTCCTCTCCCTTGACAACTCCCACCTCTCTCGACTTCTCCACCTCCTGGCGAACCTTCTCTTTGGCCTCCTCTACTGCATACTCCTCATGTCTAGCCTCCTCCTCTGCCACATGCTCCTCTTGTCTCCCCTCCTCTTGCCTCTGCTCCTCCTCTCTCTCCCCCTCCTTGGCTACCTTAGGGATCAGTACCAATGGCACTTGGTCCACATGTTTTCTCACTCTCCTAGCCTTCCTCCCACCATCTCCCCCATAATATTCATCATCTCCATCTCTCCCTCCGCCCCTACCTCCATCTGTCCCTTGGCCTTTGCCTCTCCCCCTGTCTCCGGCTCTGCCTCCCTGACCACCTCGTTGCACCGTGGTATGACTGATCTCCTATCAATGGGCACTAGTCCATCTAGATCTATCAAAGGGATTGGCCTATGCGTCTTCCACCATAAATCATAGTCTGTTGTGGTTCCTAGATCTACCAACCCTCTGCTCCATCCCCACTACTAGGCTACTAGCCCATCAATCTGCTACTCGATGAATCACATTGATATTAGCGGACCCCATGTTGACTCTTTGGATGACCTGGCATACTCAACTGTACCCATAGGAACACCTTGCTACTCACCAAACTGTCATAGTACCCTCTAAGGCAGGTACATCTCAATAATTAGCTGACTCTGCACAATTTGGTCAATCAAGTATTTGAACTACTAGAAAAAACTAAGGTGATCAGCCTCATCCTCCCACTACTTGTAGTCCCTGTATGGCCTCTAGATAAAGGATATCATGGTATCAATTTGATGGTGCCACTAACCTATCTCACCAACTCAGGTTTGCTGCAAAGCGCCTACATAATAATAGACATATGGCATACCATCTGCCAATTGTGGTCTTTGGATAGGCGTATGAAAAATAGTGACGTGCTCCCATGCCCAGATCATCAGGAGTGTCGTCCCGTAGCCAATACTCTGCACTCTCCCATAGGCCACCTCATGTAGCTAATGGTATAACATCCCCAACAAGCAAGGTCCCCAGGCATACATGGTCCTGTCTCGTCTCATCCCAACAAGCACATCACCTTAGCCAATAGGAAATCTATGTCCTCAGCGGTTAGGAATCAGTACCCCCTCCATTCAATGTCACCAATAGGGCATTGAATCGCCCATAATGCTTTGCCATGAACTCCCAGTGGATCTCATATCCCTCAATCCCTAGTCCTACACCTTGATCATGATAATATCTAGAAAACATCTGATAACCATGATGTAGATCATACACAATCCGCTCTCCTCAGATCGACAGGTGAAGGATTTGATATACGTCCTCAAGGGTGACTGTGGCCTCCCCTGTCGACAAATGGAAGGAGTAAGTCTTAGAATTCCACCTCTCACAAAGTGTAGTCAAAAGCCCCCTATTTTCCCAGATAATGGGCATATAGGTGACATAGTAGAGTCCAAGTCGCATTAGGTGTTCTCTCTCTCTCTCTCTCTCCCGCAACTGGTCCCAGAATTTGCATGTAGATGGTCTGCTCTCTCGCATATAAATCGGTGCTAACTGTCTTTGCACATGTCAAAACATGCATTGACACTTTATCAAAAACCATCATTACCATTTATCTAGCTCAAAATCATTTCAAAGTTTGAAATTAAACAAATCCAGCAATGGTCAAAGTCAAAGTCAAATGTGTTGCGTTGACTTCATTTGCGTTGTAATAAGGCGTTTGCATCACTCCATACTTCAATTGTTTCTCGATCCAACGATTGCGTCGTTCTCGCTTGCATTTGCATCTTAGTAGAGCACTTGCATCATGATTTTTGGCACATGCATCACATTATTCAAATGCATTGTTTGAGTTCACGAATACGTCACAACTTTTCAAATATGACATTACACCCCTTGATTGTGGAGCAATTTTGCAAACGTGTCTCACTTGATTTTCCTATCCTAATGACCCTTTGTGTTTATGTCATGATGCATCAAATGTGTCGAACACGAACGCGAATGCGGCTTACGTGCATGCATATTTGTCACGGCGCATTCGTTATTTGACCTAAAACCCTAAAAATGACATGAAGAATGATGAAATGACAAAGCAAGTTAGGTGTACGTACCACTGGTTCTGACCCCTCTGGCCGTCTATAGGTCCGCAGGATCTCCCCACGGTGCTCGGTCACTGGAATCACTATCTTCGCCAAAGTCCTCCTCGCTCTAAGCTTCCAAATTTACTAAGGTTAAAAGTAAAAATGAATTGAAATTTACCCCATTTTCAACCTATTTATAGAGTCAAAATGGCATTTTTCAAACCTTTTATTACTATAGGCTCTTTTGATTGAGTTTGACCACCTTTTTGGCTGCTTTAAACTCCTCAAAATCTGAAACCGTCTGTGCCATTGTCTATCCGGCCATCAAAGTGACTTATCGGGACACTTTCCAAATTTTTCTGTCATCGGCCCAAAATTTGAAAATTTTGCTGAGGGGGCATAGATATTCCATACCTTCGTTGGGGCATGACTTTAACTTATTTTCTTTGTCACAACGAGATAGGTTGCATTATGACAAAGAAGGGGAAAATGTAGACACCTAAAATTGACCTAGGCCTGTGACTCTTAATTTCTCCATATTTCTTCTAAAACATAATATTTGATTATGTCCTTCTATCCAAATTCAACTATTAATTAAATAATCCTTAATTATTTAATTAATTCATACCTTCTATTCTTCTTGACTATTTAAACAAACAAATTACACTTTTTCTGTTTAAATATGTCACTAATGTCTAATCTCCTCTTTAATTAAATAAATAATTAAATTTATTTAATTAATGCATTGTTCCCTCTTGATTATTTAAATAAATAAACTTTATTTATTTATTTAAATATGTCTCTAATGCTAAAGGTCTTTTCATAATTAAATAGGTCTTAATTTATTTAATTATTAGTCCACTTCTTTCATGATTAAATAATTAGAATTAATTATTTAATTGTCTCATTTAATTTCCTCCATTTTAAATAAAATTAGTTATTAAAATGGTTTCACATTGCTAACTTCCACTTCTTTTAGTAAATAACTCAAAATCAATTATTTACTCACATAACTCCACATTTTTGAGTTAATTTTAATTTAAAAATGGTAATTTTCTTCTATAAATCAAGTAATTTCTAAAATTATTTGATTTTCCAAATCTTTCTCTTGCTATCCAATCTTTATCTTCCAGTCACATTTATTTTCAATCATTGATTTGATTTTCTCAAATTGAATCTTAGCTGCTCATTTCAAAAAAAATCCCTAACCTTAATTATTGGTTATCGCATGCAATCTTGACCGTTGATTTTAGGGCATTCATCAACTTTTAATCTTGGTCATTCGTCCAAAATTGCATTTTCTATAAAATGCCAATTTTGCTCTCATTTTAGCACTTCTTAGCACTTCATCTTTTGCATACTTGATCTCATGCTCTTTGAATCTTAGGTAATCTTGCATTCTCGTCACTTTGTCATAGTCATATTTACATTTCACTTGGCATAGTTTAGATGCTTACTAGTTGCATTATAGCATAGTATTGCATGTAGTCATTTCAAATCCTTCAACATTTGCTTTGTCATTGTCATGGTCATTAGATTGCTCACATCAAGTCTGACGGAAAACACAATTTTTAGCAAGTTGAGAAGGGCTATGGAGGTGATTCATGGAGGTTTTGAGGACTATTTGGTATAATTGTTCTTGTTTTTATGCATTTTCCTCCATTTTTCTTCATAGTTAGCTAGGGTTTTATGTTTATGCATGATTATAAGCTAACTCCATAAAATTTCCTTAGTTACATTTTCCTTTCTTTTTTAAATTGCAGTTTGACAATACTAATAACACTATTGAATATGAAGCTTTGTTATTAGGAATGCAAGTTGCATGTAAGAAGGATATCAAGAATCTTCATGCACAAGGTGATGCAAAGTTGGTAGTTTTCCAAATAAATAATTTGTATCAAACAAAGAATGACAGATTAAGGCATCACTGTAATCTTGTTTGGGATTGTACTGAGGAATTCGATGCTTTTGATATTTTTATAGTTCCAAGAGAATACAATGATAGAGATGATTCTTTAGTAGTTTCAGCTACTCACCTAATACCACACAAATATTTTCACAGTTCTACCTATACTATTGAGTTGGTCTTTCGCCCAAGTGTTCTTGACAATTCAAATAACTGATAGATTTTTAATGATGATCATAAAATTGCTGCCTTTTTCGAAAAGGATGAAAATTTTGATGAATTATACTTTGAAGGAAGTGACTCTCCACCTCAAGAATCTTTTTTTGAGGTTGATCTAGTTACAGGCCAATAATTACTACAACTCAAAGGAAATAAAATTCCCAAGGGGTTGGTATCCCTTGAGATACTTTTTTAAAAACATGATCATTATGCTAAAAAGCAACTCTCAGATTCTAACTTATCAAATGAGATTGAGTAGATTAACTTAGGAACTAAAGCAGATCCGAAGATGGTATATATTGGTAAGTGTTGCATAGCTGAAGAAAGAAAGAAATTTCTTGAGTTGTTAAGAGAATATATGGATGTCTTGGAATATTCATATGAAGATCTAAAATCTTTCTGACCAAAGGAGGTGCAACATGAAATTCCACTTAAATTTGGAGCATTGCCTTACAAACAAAAGCAAAGGAAATATAATCCAAAGATTTATGGAATGATCCTTGTAGAGATTCAAAATATGTTGAACGTTTGAATTATATTTCCTATTCATCATTCAACATGGATAGCTAATATTGTTCACATTCATAAAAAGAACTGTGAGATCTGTATTTGTGTAGATTTTTGAAATCTAAATCAGCTACCACTCAAAGATAATTATCCTCTTCCAGTGATGGATCAAGTTCTTCAAACTATGACTGGATCCGGAATGCTTTCTATGTTGGATGGTTTCTATGGTTACAATCAGGTAGAGGTTAGTCCAAATGATCAGCAAAAGATGACCTTTACAATTCCATGGGGTACCTTTGCATATTGTAGAATGCCTTTTGGTCTTATTAATGCTGGTGCCACATTCCAACGTGCTATGGATTTGGATTTTTGTGATGTACTTGATAAGTTCATTGTAGTTTATCTTGATGATCTTACAATCTTTTCCAAGAAACATCATGAACACTTTTACCACTTGAGGAAAATCTTGGAGAGGTTCCGACAACATGGTATTTCCTTGAATCCCAAGAAGTCAATTTTTGGGGTTACCAAAGGAAAGCTTCTTGGTCATGTTGTGTCTAAAGAAGGTATCAAGATTGATTATGAAAGAGTCAAAAGTATTCAATCTCTTACTTTTCAAGTTGTTCATTCTTTCTTTGGAAAGGTGAATTTTCTATGAAGATTTGTACTAGATTTTGTAGAGAAGACTCATCATATTGCTAATATGATGAAATGAACTACCACTTTTCATTGGACAATAGAAGGAAAATCTGCATTTGATGATATCAAAGAGGTTATTTCTCATGTGACGATGTTAGTCTACCCAGACTACAAAAAGTAGTTTATCATGTATAGTTATGCTTCTGAGCATATACTTTCAACAATTCTAGTGCAAGAGAATAGTGAGGGATTTGAATCCCCAATTGTAGTCATGAGCTATCCTCTTAAAAAACATGAACTGAAATACTCCCAAATGGAGAAGCATGCTTTTGCTATGGTTAAGGCAATGAAGCATTTCAGGTTTTAAACAACCATGTTAAAGTCTTGGTTCCAGATTCAACTGTCAAGTCTATTTTGACACAACATGAGTTTGGTACAGAGGGGAAATTGGATTGCTAAGATACAAGAATACGACATGGACATCAAGCCTACCAATTTGGTACGTGGGCAAGGGTTGTGTCAACTTATTGTTAATAATGATCTCGATGAAGAAATATTGAAATTTGAAGAGGTAAGTACAAATGGGTTTCCAATGGTGTTGTTTGTCAGTACTACTGACGAATGGTTTTCAAACATTGCTCATTTTCTCACATATGGAGAATGTCCAAATCATTTGACTCCAAAGGAGAAAAGAAGCATTAAATTGAAATCAATTTTTTTTTCTTATGGGACAATGGTTTGTACAAGCATGCTTGAGATGGTACTTTCTTGCGTTGTGTTGACAAAGCGCAACAAGAAAAATTGCTAAAATCTTATCATGATTTAGCATGTGGAGGAAATTTCTCAACGCTAGTTACAAATCATAAAATTTTGAGAGAAAAGTATTATTGGCCTAGAATTTTTCAAGATGCATACTCATGGGTGTGTAAATGCGAACTATGTTAGCAGTTCATAGGTAAACCAAAGTTGGCAACTCTACCCTTAAAACCAGTTGTCATTGAAGAACCCTTCCAGTAGTGGGGAATTGACTTCATTGGTGCAGTGAATCTGCCTTCAAGCGTAGGACATATTTATTTTCTTACTACAATCAATTACTTCACCAAATGGGTGGAGGAAATTTTGGTTAAGCATGCTACTTTAGAGGTGGTGTGTAATTTCTTGAAGGAAAACATCATATCTAGGTTCAGTGTGCCAAACAAAATTGTTGCTGATAATACTTTTGTTTTCTCATCAAGCGAGATTAATGAGTTTTGTTTTGAGCATGGTATAACATTATCACATTCATTTGATTATTACCCACAAGGTAATGGCTAGGCTGAATCCAACAATAAAAACTTGGTTACTATTATCCGCAAGATTGTGGATGAGAATCAACGTTTGTGGCACAAGGATTTGTATGATGCTTTGTGGGTAGATATGATTACTCCGAAGTGGGTGATAGGCATATCTCCTTTTTAGCTCTTGTATGGGTTGAATGCTAAAATTCCAATTATATTAGAACTTCCCACCCTCAAGTTGGATAAGGTCATTGAGGATGAGACTTTTGATAGTTTAGTCGATAAGCGAATAATGTATCTTTTTGAACTGGAGGAAAAGCATGTTCAGGTAGCAAACCATATCATGGAGCATCAAGAACAAGTGAAAAATATTTTCAACAAGAAAGCAAAGTTTCGTGACTTTCAAGTTGGTGACCTTGTTCTCTTGTGGGACAAGTGAAGAGAGCCAAAAGGTATGCATGAAAAGTTCAATTCATTATGGATGGGGCCATTCAAGATTCATCAGCTACATGGTGAAAATAGCTTTCTCTTGGCATACGAAGATGGGACACCACTTTCTCTTCCCCACAATGGGAAACATTTGAAACTCTTTACACAATGAAGTGATAGGTGCTCAATGTAAATAGTTTTATAGTCTTTGCATCCTTTTATTTTTGCATCTTTTTGAGTCTTTTTATTTTTGTCGCCTAACTCTATGCCCAATGGATGGATAAAGGCACTTGGAGTTTGGAGTTCTTCTCCCTTCATTGATTTCTAAGAACGATCAAAGGAAGCTCCCTAGCCAGAGCCAACTAATATCCTCGAATCTAGCTGTGCTCAATTCACGGATAACCCCCTATGAAACTTGTTTGTTTCATAGGTCTATGTACTTCAAGCACACAAAATGAGGAAAATTTCAATTGACATTGATGTGTAGTCCTAAAACTTGAATCGTCCATTTAAGTGTTTGTCCTTAGTCATTTCTAAAAAATATTCAAAATGCATGTTTTGTTAGTTTTCATCCTCTGGGAGTTAGAATTTTTTTAGCTCATGTAAGAGCGTTGATTAACAACACTCCTACATGGGTTAAGTTATGAAATTTCTCCAATTGTTGGAGTGTTGTTTTTCAGCACTCCTACAATTTACACTCACTTCATGTCATACCTCCCAATGCTAATTTTTAGCGCTTTGACATGTGGTCTTCTGTGAAGTCTTGGACATGTAAAAGTAGTCTTTTTCTTTGCTTATGTAGTTTCAACAATTTTTTGAAAATGTTGGAGCGGTGATTTTCACCACTCCTACATTTTCCCTCCTTCGCATGAGTTGCCATTAATGTGACTTATGGTTTATTAATGACACAGTTTTAAGTCATTTTAATCTCCTTTTAAGTTATTTTTCTTTCATTTCTTCATGTCTTGCTTTGAATTAAAACCACCTTTACATCTAGCAAACTCCTTCGAATTCGAGGATTCTCTAGGAGGCTTGGATTTAATCTAGTTTTTATGAGGTCTTTGTAGGTTTAGGGTTTTGTCATTTCTTTCTTCAGGTACATTATGTTTTCCTCCCTTGTTCTCTCATTTTGTCATTTTCATTTTTCACATTTTTGCACATTTAGGTTAATGCATTTATGTTCATGTTTCTTCGTTTCTATTTCTTTTGAGGATTTTTTGTATTCATTTTCATCAAGTATTCAACCTTAGGGTTTAATGTTCCCTAGTTTTCTTTTGGATTTCTTTATGTGAGTATTTGTTTTCTTGAGCATCAATAGTTGATGCTATGACTATGTTTTTCCCTGCTCATCATTTATTTCATCTTCGGTATGGTGGTGATTTTAAATGATTTTGTATCATGTTTTTGCAAATTTTATATTGCATATTTTTGAGCGGATTTTTTTTACTTTGTCAACGTTTTCCCCTAATTCTTCCTTGCAGGAGTGGTGATTTTCACCACTCCCGCATACCATTTTTTTCTCATCTTTTAAGATGTAGGAGCGGTGAAAATCAGCACTCCTACATAAAATGATCTTTCCCCCTAATGTTGAAGCACTTAAAAATCCCGTTATTACACATGAATTAGAGATTATCCTAGAGCATGTAAGAGCAGGGATTTCTAGCACCGGTACATGAAGATGAACTTCCTCCCAAATGCCAGAATGCTGATTTTCAACACTTGAAAATTGAGTCCTTCCAAGTTCCAACAAGCATGCCAGAGCAATGATTTTCAGCACTTGTACATCAAAGGCTGAATTTTCAAAAAATGAGAGTGCTGATTTTCAACACCCTTAGACAAAAAACAATTTCTCACTAAACGCTCAAAAAATCATCTCATTCGCTTTCCAAACTTCGTTCCATCACCATTGCTCCATTTTTTCATGCTTCATGGCTCATTTTCACTTGCTCCAAAATGCCTGCTTGCTTCATGCATTCCAATTGTTCTCATAATGCATATGCCCCAAACATATCCTAATCCATTGTTTCTTGCAGTTTCTTTCAAGCTCTTATCAAGTGATATTTGAAGGTGAATTTTCATTGCTCTTTGGTACTCTTAGATGAAAATAGAAGAATCTCCCTCATCTTCTAAGAAAGAAAAAATGAAGTACAAGTACCCATGGGTTTATCCACCTAATGTTGTGATCTTGAAGGTTGATGAAATCAAGGACACAAAGATTGGTCACTAGGATATGGAAGATTTTGTGAAAAGAACTAGAAAGCAACCATTAGAAGAAAATTTGTGAGCAATCATTCATAGCAACTTGCACTTAGTGGCTTCATTTCCAATTGCTGCTCACTGCATGGAGTTTGTTCTTCAGGTTGCCTCTCATTATATTAGGGAGAATAGATGTGTGAGAGATTCTTCTAGACAAATCATGATGAGATTGGATCCAAAGTTTTGTGATATTTTTTTCCGGTTCCCACACATGGAAAAATATATTGATATTTCTATTCAACAAGGACAAGAGGTTTATGAAAAGGATCCAAATAAAGATAAACAATTGATAAATTCTCAATGGTTGAAGACTCCAAGGGCCACTATCTCTAAATGGCCCAAAGGTCCCCCATGAAGTGATTTTAAAGAAGATGTTTGGGATATGATTACTCTTCTAAGCAGGGTGAAAGGCTTGCTCGTTTCATTCCATTTTCAAGAATGGATGTATGAGTATATCTGAATCATTAGAAGGAGGAAAGTGCACATAGATTGGGGAACTCAAATAAGTGATGAGATTCATGAGCAACTCATCAATGTGCAAACTACCTTAAAATTTTACATGACTTCCTACGTAGTGTATGCTACTGTTGTTATGAGACAATTTCGAGGATTGTCAACTAAAGGTAATAGAAATATTGTGCTAGTATATGAGTTCTACTCCTAGATCACCTTGAGGAATAGTATCAAGCATTTCAGGAGAATGACAGATGCTTTCTTTGCACGTCTACTTTTCACTTTTGATCCAACTCTTGAGAAGAAAAGGGTATCAGATGAAGCCTTCAAGGTTGTAAGTAAGTTTGGATGTATCTTCCTACAGTTTCCTACTTTCACATATTTGAGAGTAGGTTGCTATATTGGGTGCCCATACATGTTTCCCAGATATCCTTCTGACAAGTGGATACTAATGAAGTTGTGTAGACAATTGATTTCAGCTCATAAAGAATGCCAAAAAAATTCATAAGACAAGCTTTAAGTTTCCACTTACTATTGTGAGGTATACTATTCACAGTGTGCAAAAGGAAAAGTCAGTAGTAGCTGAAATGCAAATTATGACCATAAGGACATAGATATAGATTTGACTTTGATTACAAAGATGTGAATAGGAAACTTAAGAAGGACTATCACCATGTCTATCATTTTGAGGATATATGGGAAGACTGTAGAGATGAGGAAGACATTTGGAGAATGGATTTTTGTAGGTTAATTGTGGAACAAATTAGGGACCTTGGTGTAGCTAATATTCCAAAGGATTTTGAAGATCCTAGTGATATCATAAATTTTACATATGAAGAAGAAATTTCTAGAAAGACTTTACCTCTTGTGCAATGGGCCAAGAAAGAAATTATTTCCATTAGAGAAAGACTTGCTCCTATTCTACATAACATAGGCGAATGGTTGTAGAGGCATGGCTTTCAATTGAAATATTTTAAACCAGAATATGAGGGAAAACACTAGGAGGTGAAACTAGCCGACAACAAGAACTTTTCACTAAACAAAAATATGCAGCTACTCCCTCTTCTTCACAGAGGGGTCCTAAGATCAAATTCACTTTTGGTAAAATTACTACATGGACAACTGAAGAAGAGAAGGCTACTAAATTAGAACAACCATCTGCTAAAGAAAAAGAGCTTGCATTTGAGGAACGATCATCAAATGAAGAAGAAGAGAATGAAATTTAGGAATCAAAAGATTCTACAGAATATGAACAGTCTGAAGAATATGAAGGAGAGGAAGAAGGTAATGAGGAAGAAGAAAGGCATAATGATGAGATACCACTATCTCCCTATGATAATATTGTCGATAATCCATCCCATAAATTATCTCTTATTACTACCAATATTCCTCACACTGCTCCAAATCCTACTACTCCACCTCCTCTTCCCACTTCACCTCCTCCTACAACAACTCTACATGCAGTAAAGGTTACCATTCCCCCTTCAACATCATCATTCCTTTCCACTCATCTAGGTTCCATCTTGCAAATTGTTGACGTTTCTTCAAGTTCTCCATCATCCATTCCAAGTCTATCTTCCCCATCATATGATATCTCTTCTCAGGTAGAGTTTGATAGGTTCATGAAGGATTCATTGTAGGATCCTCTGGTTTACAATCTATTGGTGCAATCTTGACCGATACTACTCCAATTGTTACTATAACACCCATTCCTACAAAAGCAACTGTTACACAAGAATTAATAGTAAGTCAAGAAGGAAATACTTCATCTCTTCCCCCTTGGCTAATCTCACAAGTATCTAAGCGCAACAAACAAATTATTCCCCAAATGAGCTAGATCTTGAAGAGATAGTTCTTCCAAAAGCAAAGGGGAAAAAGAAGGCAAAGGTTCATTCAAGACTTCATGTGGACAAGTCGGGTCACAAGTATGTGGATATTGGATTACCTCGACATGAGTAGGGTCATGTGAATATGGAAGATTACACTATAACAAGGGTTCAACTTGGTAAGGTAACTAATGCAAGTGCAAAAGAAGATGCAAAAGTGACCTTAAATGCATTATCAGATAAACTTGATAAGATGGAGCAAGCTATAAATATGTACAAGTAGAAGGTTGAACGGTATGTATAAGTTTAGAGAAAGATCATAGGCATGTTGGAGAATGTGCAGCCTATGGCCATGGTAAATGTTGCAGAACCAACAATGCAAAAAGTGGGAAATTTTTACTGCAAGGGTAAACTGTTGAACAAATTTATTGATGAAATAGTTGAGTAGGGTTCAAAACTCATAGCTATGGCTGATGAAAGGAATGCTCAAGTATCCAAAATGAAATTGGAATTGGAGAAGGTACAAGGAACAATTTCCTTAGAGAAAAAAGAGATGGAACAAAGTCTCACATTTTGGTTGCAAATGAAGGAGACTAAGTTGAGAAAATTAGTGGAAGTTCGGGTAATTCTTGACAAAGATAAGTATCTGGAAGTAAAGGAGTCTCTTAGAAACCGCATATAAGTTATCAAGTCTCTCATCATGGAAATACAACAAGTACAAGTATATGTCGAAGAACATCATATTGTCATGGTGAATGGAATTGAGGAGTTGCCGGGAAAAATCCTTGATGATGATCATACCTTCCTCTCAGTAAGTGAGATTGCTTAGATCTTCAAAGAAGCTATCATGAAGCAGGTTGAAGATGAAGGATTTTTGAAGACTTCGATGTATGCTTTGTGTGATGTACGGATTTCTCTCAACAACCTCAAGACATATCTAGATAGATCATATAATTATTGACTATATAGTTGGTCCAGATGAGGCAGTCATGTAGGAGATAAAGAATAAATATGAAGAATTCCAAGCCAAGAGCAAGGAATCATGAGAAAAATATTATATCTCTGGTGTTAGATAGTTCATACACTTTCTTATATGCTTTATGTAGATAGACTTTGACATTTTACATGTCATTTTGAAAAATTTAATTACATGTTAAACAAATATGTTCTCCTACATTGATGGACAACATTTTTGAATAATTCAACTAGTTATTTAGGGTTTTTCCTAGATTAGCTCTCCTCTCCCATCTATAAATAAGAGAGGATTATATTGTAATTGGGATCTTTTATCTTATGCAGTGAAGTGCTGCCTAATTGTGAAGAAAATATTGAAACTTTGAGTTCATTTTTGTGAATCTATTTTTGATCAATAAGGAAGTGAAGTTGCACACCAAACTTTGTGTTGGGAATAGTTATCTTGTTGTTTGATTGAATTGAAAGCAATTAATGGTTGAGATTGAAAGGGATTTTGAGTGAATCTGTGTAGACTTTGAGCTACACTAATTTCTTGAAATTATGATATTGTTGATACTATTGGTGAATTCTCTATAAGTGCTTATATTTATTCATGCTGCTCGTGAGATTTATTGTGAAGTATATAGAAGACTTTGTGCTTGTTTTAGAATGTTGGTTACTATCTTGAAGGATTCATTATCGAAAACTATAGAACAACTTTGTGCCTCCATGAGCTTTTCTTATTTGTTACTTATCTTTATCATGTTGGTATTCCTAAGCTTTGCTTTGACAAGATAGGAATATTGGAATAACTACTTAGTTTTGATTTAAAGTTGTATTGCATCCAAAAGTTAAAATTGTGAAACATATTCTTTGAAAAAAGAGAATCATGAATGTGACACACCCCCATATCATTATTATAGTGTACATTACTAAAAATATTTGATTAGTTTTCCTTAGTTTCAATAAGCAGTAAGAAGGGCATCTCCCCTTTCTGAGAGGAGAGATTCTATCTCATATAATTGTGGCTGAAATTAAGTTTTGTAATCTATTAAAAGGGATTACAAAATTTTCACCCAACAACCCACTAATGCATCAATAGGGTGACCTTCAATATACTTCATCCCAAAAACAAGAAGCTAACCCTCCTTACACACAACAATGACCTAACCCCCTATGCTCAAAACAAATACCAAGGTTCAATACCCCCATTCTATCCAAATTATGATGAAACAAACATTGTGGGACAACAAGGCTATTACACATAGGACTTGCAAACAAATGTACCGAAAATAGAGATGGAACTAAAACTAGAGGCTGTCACCCAAAAAATAGTAGATATGTAGGTAAGGAAAACAAAGAAGACCTACACCCTAAAGGAAATATTCCCATTCCCATTCGATCACTCCATCACTGCACTACCTTTTCCAAAAAACTTTGAGATACCCAAGTTCGACAAGTACAAAGGAAGAGGAGATCCAATAGATCTTGTATGAGACTTCTCAGTTTGTATGGAAGTACAAAAAAATTATGCTTATCTCATGAGGCTCTTTCCACACAGTCTTATAGGTCATGCTATGGAGTGGTTCACCCATCTATCATCAAGAATTAAAATATTCAATGAACTATCTAGCAAGTTCAAAAGCCATTTCTCATTCGACATAGAGCAAGACATCACCATCACAAATCTATCCATGATCAAAAAGAGTCAAGAAGAGTCTTTCACCTCCTACCTACAATGATGGAGGCACAAATCTAGTCGATGCAAATGGCCCATTCTAGACAAGCAATTGGCAGATATCTTCATCTCAAATGTACTACCTGAGATTAACTACCAACTCACTATGTTATGTCTCATAGAATTTGAAGAAACAATCGAAAAGGGATTTCATATATAGAGAGCCCTCATTGCAAGGGGAGTGAGTAAATTGAATAGCTCAAAAGACAGTCTCTCTAGTTCAAACAAGAAACCTAAAGTCTGGGCCAAAAACAAGAACGTTTCAAATGATGGGGTAGTTGATGCTAGAGAACTATGGAATACACAAAATACATTGCAAAACAAACCATAGGTGGCACAAACGAGCTATGTTACAAATTGTACTAAAAAAAACTAGATTACCTATCCCAAGAACAATTAGGTTGTCAACTAGTAAATGAATCAAGGAGGTCAACGTAGGCAATATGATCAACCCAGGAGATAGTCACTGTACTAGGTGAGTCACTTGAGACAGTCATGTGAAAGATAGTACAACAAAACCTCATCAAACTTAATGATTTCCCAAAATATGAGGAACCTAGCTTCAAGACACCATGGTATAACAAGAAAGACTTGTGTGAATTCCATAAGATCAAAGGACACAAATTTTTTTTTTATAAAGACTCAAACACCTCATCCAAGACTTGATAGAAAAAGGAGAAGTAGATGTTGAACATCGTCCCAAAAAAAAGGACCTTCAAATATACACAAACCCAATCCCAAACCACGGTAAAAGGAATGATAAAGGAAAGGAACAAGAGTAACACAATGCTAACTAAATGTATGGTGACACAATTTTAGGAACCCTCTCACAAGTGGATGATAATAGGGAAAATGTAGTGACAATATGAGGTGGAGACAACAACTATAACATAAC
The DNA here is from genome assembly GCA_007258455.2 of Sequoia sempervirens. NCBI lineage: Eukaryota > Viridiplantae > Streptophyta > Pinopsida > Cupressales > Cupressaceae > Sequoia > Sequoia sempervirens. The sequence goes on along the minus strand of VDFB02281492.1, from coordinate 939,088,251 downwards.
TACTCATTGAGGGAGAGTTACAATACAAGGAGCCCCACCCAAACCCATAATTAATTCATCAAATGACTAAAAAATTGTGGAATGGTTGTAAAAGACTCCCACCTTAATCTCAATCCTAGAGTTGTTAAAACTGTCACTCGCACATAGGGAAATATTGGAAAAAGCATTGCAAGCATCAGTTCCTAATAACCTTGATCCTAGTCATTTCCAAGCCATAGTTGGAAAAATTACAGCCAACAATCATGATCTTTTCAAAGAAATATCTTCCACAAAGGACATTCCATAATCAAGCTCTCTATATAGAGGTTGGTGTCCATAAAAACATGGTCAAACAAGTATTGATAGATAATATTGCAGGTCTAAACATCTGTACATTAAAATTCATCAAATAGTTGGGGTATTCTGATGATGTGATAGACAAAGTAAAGAGTATCACTATAAGGGCCTATGATGACCTTGAAAGGAATTCAAAAGGGGTAGGCAGGCTGCTAGTGTAGATAGGAATGACCATCACAGAAACTACATGTCAAGTACTTGACCTTGAATTTCCATATAACCTCCTCCTTGGACACCCTTGGATGCATGCATTACAAGCAGTACCATCAACCTTTCACCAATGCCTAAATTTTCCCCACAAAGGAAAAAAGATGACCCTATATGCCGATCCTAAACCTTTCCACTTCTGTGCAAAGTTGGAAGAGAAGTATAATAAGATCCAATGCATACCTAACAATGACATAGCATTCCACTCATTCTCATATGTTAACTCTTCCATGCTTCCATCAATCTCAATCAAGACCACATCAAATGAGAAACCAAAAATGGAAGCCAAGGTTCAAGTATTGGACAGGGGTAATGGAAACTACCACTTCAACCAAGAATTTTGCATTGGCATGCTTCCACCAACACCCAAGGTCTATGGAGGTCTAAAAGAGATCAAGAATACTTAGATAGTGCAAATGATAGCTAAACCCATGATCTTCACCAAGTGGTGGGACATGAAGGATAAGGAAATATTCAAAGAGTAATTTTCATCCATGATTTACAAGGAGGACCAAAAAGAACTAGAACAGCAAGAAACCATTCTAATTGATCCTAGTAGTAGAGGTTATCAATTAGCTAAACAAATGGGGTATCAAGAGATAGGTGGCCTTGGGTCACACAAAAAAGGTCAATGAGAGCCTATCATAGTGGAACATAGAAAGAAAAATATGGGACTAGGTTATAAGCCAAAAGACGTGGTTACTCTAAAAATCGGAAAAACCTCTTTTAAGAAACGAGAAACTTCTACTAGCATTAAGGAACTAGATATCTACCATATCATGGACAATGATTTACCCGTCGAATACTTATTCAACAAATTTAGCATTGATAGGTTCCCCTCTAATATATCGAAACCTTCCCAATATCTATTACCATTCTGAAATGAACTCTAATGAATACGAATGGGATTCTCCTTCCTTCTTCACCAAATATGATTCCCCCACTTCTAGCAATGATGACCTAGACACCTAGTGGGAAAAAGATACCAGATCCATACTAACCCTTTCAACAACCTCCATAAGTTTTGGGGATAATGTTAATATCCTACCACTCTGCTACCCACAACTCATAGATTGGGATCAACAACAACATACACCTATTATGGATAAATTCCAGAATGACGAGGCAATCACAGAGTTCATGGGACTTCAAATAAAAATACCAGCAAGAGATCAAAAAGTAGGGTTCGTCATGGAACTCGAACATGATACATACTTTGGTGGAGAGATTGAATCTTCTAGTCGCAAAAATGAAAGAGAAAACATAAAAATGAACATGAGATCCCCTAGAGAAAACCATAGTGTGGCTCTATCAGATCCAGAAAAGAAGAAAATACAGGATGCATCCGATGGTGAAAACCTCCTCGAGGCACCCGAAAATGGAGGGTTCAATCTCCCCATATCTAAATATCAAGAAAGATCAATGCTCCTAGTAGAAGAAGCTGAGTCCATAAATGTTGGCACAACAGAAGACCCAAAGATAACATACCGTGCGACACCATTTGATCTTGAAGAGAAAGAAAACTTCACAGTTTTCATCAACACCAGGAAGGTAAACTTTGCATGGAACTATGCAGATAGGCCTAGAATAGATCCAACACTAGTGGTACATCATCTAGCCCTCTTCCTTGGAGCAAAGCCTATCAAGCAAAAACTTAGAAGAATGCATCCTTATATAGCATTATTGGTAAAGGTAGAACTAAAGAAGCTACTAGACGTGGGTTTCATTAGACCCATTGATTATCTAGAATGGATATCCAATCTAGTAATAGTGTTAAAGCCTACTGGGTGGATAAGGATATGCATAGACTTCAGGGACCTGAACAAAGGATGCCCAATGGATGACTTCCCCCTTCCAAGTATAGACATGATTTTGGATCTAACAATAGGGCATGAGATGCTATCCTTAATGAATAGTTTCTCCAGATATAACCATATAAAAATATATCCAAATGATCAACACAAAACAACATTTACTTGTGCTTGGGGGACATTCTGCTAGAATGTAATGCCATTTGGTCTAAAGAACGCAAGAGAAACATATCAAAGATCCATGCCAACCATCTTCCATGATATGCTACACATAATCATGGAAGACTATGGGTTGACATTCTAGCAAAGTTAATCAAAAGGGTAGATTACTTGACCAATCTTGCAAAGGTGTTTGATCATCTTGAACAATATAATTTGAGACTCAACCCTAAGAATGCATGTTCGGAGTGACATCCAAAAAATTGTTAGGGTACATAGTGTCAAGAAGGGGGATTGAAGTGGATCTTGCAAAGGTAAAATCTATAATAGAGATGCCTCCACCAAAGACATTAAAATAGCTGAGGAGTCTACAAGGAAAGTTGCAATCCATCAAGTGATTCATAGCACAACTAGCATAAAAATTTCACCCTTTCACTCATCTCCTACACAAAGACATCACCTTCAAGTGGGATGGGAGATGTGACCAAGCATTACAACAAGTTAAGGATTACCTACTTACTAATATTTTACTCATGCCACCAATTCCAGATAAGGAAATAGTAATTTACGTGTCTATCACACAAGCAACACTGGGAGCTCTCCTAGCCCAGCTAAATGATGATAACAAAGAAAGAGCAGTGTACTATATTAGTTGAACATTGGTGGGATATGAGTTGAACTACTCGCCCATAGAAAGAGCATGTCTCTTATTCATGTTTGCAACACAAAAGATGAGACAGTACATCTTAAACATGAAGGTAAGGCTTATTTCAAAAGTAGACCACTAAAGTACCTACTAGCAAAGGCAGCCCTAATAGGCCGAATAGCCAAATGGGTGATGATCTTGAGTGAATTTTAGATAGAGTATGTGGATGGAAGAGCCATGAAGGGAAAAATCATAGCAGACCAGCTAGCTAAAGCACCCATAGAGGATCACAAGCCTCTCACAACGGACTTTCCAGATGAAAGTATCTTAATGATAGAACATACAGGCCATTGGACTCTATACTTTGATGGGTCCCATACTCAACATGGCTTTGGAGTGGGTGTTCTATTTCTCACACCACAGGAAGATAGTATACCTAAGGCCTATAGGATCACTTTCCCATGCACAAACAATATATCAGAGTATGAAGCTTTGATCAAAAGGCTAAAAATGGATATCAAATGGAGAATAAAAGATCTACATGTCTTCAGAGACTCTCAGCTAGTGATCAGATAGGTGAACGATGACTACCAAAAATAAGATGACAAGCTGATGCCATATAAAAGTATGGTGGATAGTTTTAAGGAATACTTTGTCACAATAACCTTTGAACAACTTCCTCAGATCAACAACAGAGTTTCCAACGCAATGGAAACAATAGAATCACTGCTTGATATTCCACATAATGTTCCTAAGTATGAGTTCCTCATGGAACAACTATTCATACCTGCATTCAAAATTCCAAAATTGGAACTGGTATGTGTTGTTGTTGGTCCTAACTCCCCATGGTACCAAGATACATTTGACTACATCCAACACAGTATCATACCACTTGACCTAATGACCACTCAAAAGAAAACCTTCACCCGTAGAACTTCCCATTTTACAATCCTAGGAGATACCCTATACCATCATAGTCTAGATGGTATGTTACTCTAGTGTCTTAACGCAAAAGAATCACAAAAAACCTACAAAAGGTACACAAAGTTGTTTGCGGGTCCCACTCTAGTGGACCTAACCTAGTCCAAAAACTACTCAAAACGGGGTATTATTGGTCTTCCATGGAACAAGAATGCATGCAATATTCTAGAAAGTGTCGTCAATGCCAACAACATAGTGAACTTATCCATGCACCAGCACAAGAATTGAGACCCATCACAACACCATGGCCTTTCTCGCAATGGGGATTAGACCTAGTAGGAATATTTTGCTGGCTTCATCTAACATGCACAAGTTCATTATCACAACAACAAAGTATTTCACTAAGTGGATAGAGGAAATTGCATTGACCTATATCACTAGAAAACATATATCAAAATTCATTGTAAATTATTTGATCTACAGGTATGGAATTCCCCAAACAACAATAATGGATAATGAAACCCCGTTCAAAAATCAAGACATCCAAGAACTCTGTTCCCAATTTTCTATCTAGCATAGATTTTCCACACCCTATTAGCCCCAAGGAAATGGTCAGGTCGAGGCACCTAATAAAACCATATTGAAAATACTCAAAAAGACTATTAATGATTTTGACTGTGATTGGCATTTGCAGCTAAACCCAACCTTATAGGCTTATCGAACCAACATTTGAACACCTACAAGTGCCACACCATTTTCCTTGGTCTATAGATATGAGGTTATCTTACCTATTGAGGTTGAAATCCCCTCATTGTGAATCTCATTAAAAGGCATGGTAAAAAGTGAAGAATACCGGGTATCTAGGCTAAACAAATTAGAGCTCCTAGATGAAAGGAGTTTGAGCGCGTTAAACCATCTACAAGTTTATTAGAATCAACTCAAATGAAGCTATGGAAAAAAGATCAAGGAAAATAACTTTCAAGTTGGTGACCTAGTCCTCAAGGAGAATCAAAATGTACAACTAAATTAGGACAACAAAGGCGAGTTTGAGCCCAACTGGTTAGGCTCATTTATCATCATAGCAAGCTATGGTTATGGGTCATATTAGTTAGCTACTCATGAAGGAGAACCTTTGTTCAAACTATTGAACACCATCCACTTCAAGAATTTCTACACATGAATCATGTCAGAATACCTTAGCAAAAAGGATAAAATTCCAAAAAAATGGAAAAAATATAAAAAATACAAAAAAAAAAAAAGTAAGAAAAATAGTAAAGAGAAATAAAATGTTCTTTGCGTGAAAACCACTTTGTGGTGCTTGTAGAATAGGTACCGTAGTGAAAACCTAGAAAATAGGCACTATGTTTGAATAAAACTTGCACCATTATCTATTAGTACTATCCATAGCATCCACCCATTCGTCCCATAACAAAACATGTATCCAACCATGGCTTTCTACTAATTAAGGAAAGTAGTCTTATCTCCAACTAGGGGAAACTTCCTGAAGCTAGTCATGGATTAGATCTTGGAACATCCTATCATGGTAAAAAAAATAGCAAAATAAAAAACATTCAAAAAAATCAAAATAATTTTTTTTTTGTAAAACATCTAAAAAAAATAGCATTGGATTATTCCTTCACTCAAATAGTCTAAGATATCAACATCTTCTTGAACCTCACAACTAGTTCAAGTAGATTTCTTGCAACATATCCTCTAGACACAAAAGTAGAATACCAATCAAGATTATCAATGTTGTTTATCCCAAAAAAAAGCTTATGCTTTGAGTCAATCGGTCAAACTACGTGGTCTTTGCATGTAAAACATAGGCAAGGCTTAACAACCCCCAAGACCATAGGTCAATCCCCTTAGGTTTCTATCATGCTTTATTTCAACTTAGTGAAAAATACAAAATCCAAAAATAGTCACAAAAAATACAAAATCCAAAAACAGTCACAAAAAATTACAAAATCTAAAAATAGTCACAAAATAAAAAATCCAAAAATAGTCACAAAAATACAAATCCAAAAAAAATCACAAAAATACAAAATCCAAAAATAGTCACAAAAAATGCTAAAGCCAAAAACAGTCACAAAAACAATAAATCCAAAAACAGTCACAATTTTTTTTTCCAAAAATAGTCACAAAATATACAAATCCAAAAACATTCACACAACAAAAAAGGTCAAAACCATTCAAACCAAGTGAACTACGAGCCTACGTTGAGGCAAGGCTTATCTTTGATGAGCCCACAAGGCCCTAGGTTAGTCCCTTGAAAACAACAAAAACATAATAAAACTCAAAAAAATAAAAAAGATCCTAAACCCATCATCACAATCCACAATAAAATTTTTACCCATAATAAACAAATCATTCCACTCACCCTTTGAGAAAATAGACAAACAAACAAATCAAACATTAACAAGTAATAACTTTCAAGAAAAACAATCACATAGATTTGATCACAAAACAGACAGAAATAATGCCAAGGTATTTCCTACCTTTCTTTTGACAATTCACCAACAACATCCTGAGATATGCCTTAATGGTTATGTTCCTATGATAGAAATGATCAATAATGGATACTATTCCTGAAGCCTCGAACAAATATGGCAAGTGATACTACAATTTTTTTTAATCTTTTTGTATTATTATTTTTATTATTTATTTTTATTGACTCATTCCCAAGATCTTTCGAGGATGTCCATAAGGATTTAGAGAAGAAGGAATGGGGGAAATTGAGTGTCATTTCAATTTGTTGTTTCTAAGATATTTTTGTAATACTACCATTACGAATACTTGCTTTATTGAGTGTATGCAAGTTGTGTTGGAACAATTCGTTAAGTAGTTACATCTTAGGTGTTCTATACCTCTTTGTGTGACTAGTCTGAAAAGTTTTTAACACAACCCAACTATATAATTTAAACAAAATTTCCATATGTCTTGTATGAACAAGAATACTCTTTGTTTGTAGAGTCAAAGTCCATGCAATGGATACAAAACCACCTTATTCATTAATACCCTAGTGCATCATATCTATATGCTACATCAAATAGGATTGTCCAAACTACGAAGTCTCCAAGCAAAAGCAAAAGCAACACATCAACAACTAACAAACATAAAATTTCTATCCAATTTCTATCCATCATTAAATATTTCTTCTAACTAACATCCATCCTGCATCACAACTGCATTAGTACCATATCCATCCTACATCCACAATGTCGTCAATACATATCATGATTATAATAAAAATAATGAAAACATCATGAATCATGTATAAGGCATACATCCATCATATATCATCCATACATCATATAAACATCATAAATGAAAACGATATATTAATCATCCATCATAAAACATCATATAAAACAATATATGATCCATCCATCCACGTCATATGCATACATTAGAAAGTACAAAAACATACATCATCATACATTGTCATCCATGATCATCACATAAACACATAATGAGCTAAATCGAAGAGGGTATATCTCATATATGTCATCATAAAAAAAGGGAGAATTTCATAGTACACCATCATCATGAAACAAGTGTGATAGGATAATACAAAATAATACATATATACGAGGCCTCAACTAGGCTGATGAATATATATACAAAAATCATGTCTACAATATGTCTCTGAGTAATAAACAACATGGAGATCAAGTAAAAATATAACACTACCTGGTAGGAAGGAAGAACTCTATAGACCAGGCTTTGGACCACCATGTAGATCTGGCTATTAGATAGAATGCCCACTTGACTTGGTACCATGTCTACCTCCTGCAGTACTAGGCTCTCCAAATCGTGGACATCGTACAACCCTAAGAACAACGTCATCGTACAAGGTCTGATAGTATGTCGACATCTATAACAACCGATCTTGCTCAGCTCATAAACTGTCATTCTGTACTCTCAGACTGTCCCTCTCAGTAGTAACACTCTATAACTGTGTCTCAACAACGAGACAATGACCAATATCTATGTCTCTCTCTGCTCTGAATCTCTCTTGCTTTGTAGTAATATGAAAATATGTGCCTCACCAGCCTGTTGCCGCAATATCTTTGTATCTCTAGCAGCAATCATCTGAGCTAACTATATACCTCCATCCCCAGGTGGTGGAGGGGGGCCTAAAACTTGTCCATGAGCCTGAGGAATTTGATCACCTTGTACTTGATCACCCTAAACTCCATCATGTCGAGCCCTACCCGACTACTTTACAAGAACCTCAATATGCTGTCACTCCCTGTGATGACCTGTAATGCTTGCTCTACCTAATGTGGGATCACCACCAAGATCGTTGAACCTCAATAACACATGTCATGCCCACCACTGATCAAAATTGGGAGTGGTACCTAGATTTGCTAGACCCACTGGCCAACCCCATCCTACTGGGACGAGAGCTCTAAAAGTGAAAATCATAGCATCTCTATCTGCCAAATGACCCCATACACGGACCTCCCTGGTGGTCTAACTGAACTAAGCCTCATATGCATCAGGAAACCGACCCTATCTCCCTCCAAATTGTCGGCATACTTTGTTGGGTAAGTATCGCTCTAGAAGAGAGTGAGAGTGACCAATCAACCATCTAGTCTGCCAACAATACACTAGCTACTTCAGATCCTCTAGCCATGCCTCACAATGTATATAGGGTCTCTAAACAAAACCTGGCATGTCATCGAACACATGACGCTAGTACGAAAGATCCCCAGGCAAGGTGTAATGTAATAAATCTCCATAATGATATAAGTATGGATCCTCAATAGTATGATCATGTATACCATCAGGCCAAGCAACTGCAATGTGCTCCTAGGCCCCTATGTGCAAAAGAGAGACACCTGTGGAAATAGAGTTCCCGCCTCGATATGCAACCTCATGTATATCTCTGTAGAGATGGACAAGGACATGGACCCCATGCATATTTGGTCCTATGATCAAACATACCCTTAATACAAATACCCCATCCAACAAGGAACTACCAACCTCTCCTATCGGGAACAACTAACCCTAAAATTAAACAATACAAAACAAGGGAAAAAGGGTCTACACTGCCAACAAACTTAGACAAATCAATCTCAGACTATCAAACCTCCAAGTGTCTAACACTCAGCACATGCAACATGGCATGACTACCTTGTCATACATGGTATGTCACGAGCTCACCATGGATAGGAATGCAAAGAATCCTCCACACATCCTTGAGTGTAATGGTGGCATCTCCTGTAGGTAAATGGAATGAAGAAGTCTCTAAATGCCACTGCTCCACGAGTGTGGTCATCATCGTTGTCTGAGATCAGATGGGAGGCATGTAACAAATATGACAAAGCCCGACCGCATCTAGGAAATCTCGCTCCAAAACATCAAAGTGGGCAATCAGATCAAATAGATCCTGAGGTCATCTCTCCCTTGGTTGTAGTGGTTTAAGGACCACTTGTAATCATTTTAACCCACGATGTCAGGGTTTTACTCTAAACCCACAAAATGAAACAAAAATGATGAAAAATGAGACTTAGGGTTCCAAACATGCAAAATCAAGAAAAAATTAGCAAAATCAATGAAGTCACTAACAAGTGCGAGGAAAAAAGAAAAGTGCAAAGAGAAATTGCAAGGGTGAAAATATCAAAAGCGAAGAAATTTTGCAAGTGCACAAAGCTAAAGCAAGTGCACATAAACCAACTTAGAGCATTCAAAAGCGAAGGATTAGAGAAAAAGTGCATTCAAAATTGAAATTTCAAATCAAAGGCGTAGACCTAAGAAAGTGCATAGAAATAGAGTGAAAGCAAGCTTTCTAAAAATTCAAATGCCCGAAAACTAATGCAAGTTCACTGAAAACATAAAAAACTATGCTTTTGACTACTAAAGGAACTTTATACATGAATTACGAGAACATGAGAAAACAAAAACAAGAATCGAGAGGGTACATACCGGGCCACTAACGCCTGTGGGCCGTCCAAACTCTTGAACCGGGTTTGAATTATGTAGGGCTCCCTAAATCCTAGGCATTTCTCCTCGACAACTGATAGAATGAAAAATCTAGAGACAAGATTTCACTATAGGATCAAAGCACAAATGAGGTAATTAGAACCCTAATTACCTATTTTAACCCTCAAAAAACCCTAATTTCACCTAGGAAACCCTAATTTTTACTTTATGAACCTTCCTACGTTGAAATTAGGACTTCCCGGGAACATCAAGATGAGCAATGAGGGACCTATAGACCTAATTTTTCATTCTCTACACATTGAAACTAAAATAGAATAGAGTCATGAGCTTGACCTCAAAATCAATTTTTTTGGTCAACCTCTCAAGGGGGTAGCACAAAGTCCTACCATCATTCCGTTGACCATCGGGGCATAGTGGGGCATTTTTTTTTTTGAAAATCTTGATCTTAACATCAAATCTTTGAAACAAAGCAACCTATACTTTGTATCAAAGAGGGGAAAAATGTAGACATGTAAAATATACCTAACACTTATGACGCATACTAAATGACATTCTCGCATCATTGGCATCATTATCATTAAAAATCACTGCATTTCACATCAAAAGCATAAAAAACCCTGATTCCCCCTATTAATTGAATAATACAACATTATTTAATTAATTCACTTTTCCATCATTTTTGACCAATTAAATAAATTTTATTTATTTAACAAAGTCTTGAAAACCCTATTTCTGCTATTAATTGAATAATGTAACATTATTTAATTAATTCATGTTTTCATCATTTTGACCAATTAAATAAATTACGTTTATTTAATAAAGCCCTAATCTAATTTTATTCCTCTTGATTAGTTAAATAACACAAATTATTTAATTATGTTGCTAATCCACTTTATTCCCCTAAATCGATTAAATTATTAAATCATAATAATTTAATTAACTTAATTTCCCTCCAAATTTGAATAATTAAATCAAACTATTCAAATTATCATCAAAAATCAAATCAAACTAATGCAACTTTGTTTGCAAAAAGTTAAACTTAATTTGCACATTCAACTCCAAAGAGGATTAATTAATTAAATGAATTAATTGAATTATCCTCACTGACTTTGAGAAAATTACTCTCAACATAATTTCCTCACCAACTTTCTTCAATCTCACAAATCACTCTGTATAATTTTCTCAATCCCATTGTTGGCTCAAATTGATTCCTTCAATTCCATGAATTGCTCTACCTATTTCTTCAATCTCACAAATTTCTAAACAAAATTTCTTCAATCACACTGATTGTGTAATCTATTTTTTATAGTTCATTCATGTCTAAATCCTCTCAACAAATTTTGACCATTGATATGGATATTCTACAACACGATCCTGATCGTCCATTTCAAATCACATTTTCTATATAACAAACCTCTTTCCTCACAAAAAAGGATCGAAGAACAAACATCATTTGCACACCGAAGTACTATCAATATTCACAATCACCATTGATAGAGCTTCAACATATCTTCGATCAACCAACACTCGCATTACATCAAAACTTTCTCAAACACAACAATGGAAGCTTCACAGTGATATGAACAACCTGGCATCTTGTGAACACACTCTGATAGGAGATGGTAACCTCTCTTTGTTTTGAATTTAATTTGGTAATCATAGGATTTCATTATATGTTTTCAATAGCTTAGAAAGTCATTTCGTGAGTGTAGGAATAGTTCTAGATTAGTTTTCTTGATTTAGATTAGATTATATTTCATTTGCATTTTATCTCATTTACACTCTACGCTTTTCCCCTTCACGCGTGAGTGTAGGAATAGATCTAGATTAGTTTTATTGATTTAGATCAGATTCTATTTCATTTGCATTTTATCTCATTTACACTCTATGATTTTCCCCTCACACACTATTTAACTAATTAACAAATTGGATGATTTATTTGTTTGGTATTAATTATATTTATCACTCTTGTGTGAAAAATAATAATAGGCCAAAAGATGGTAGTAATTGAAAAAATATAAACTACTTAGTGTTGGAGTTAATGATTGAATTCTCATAGCACCCCAAAGATCACCTAGAATTAAAACACACAAGAGAGAAGTTACTAATTTTCTATGAAGCCTAAGATTGCATTAGATGTAAAATGAGTAATGATTGGTTATTTATAATATACAATGAGAATCCCTTGTTATAAAGATGAGGATGGAACCCTCGATAGGATTAAATTAGATCATGACATGTGTCTTAATCCTATGCCTTGAGGCAAAAAAAATTTAAATGACTAAGTAATATCAAGCATGCTAGTGTGAATAGGACCTAATAAGAACTAATTAGGTGATATATCTTTTTCACACCAATGTGATATTAGAAAAAGGAATCTAGATCCTAAATCACAATTCTTCCAATATGACAAATAGGGAAAGGACTAAATGTGATCTCAACACCCACTTGGCTACAAACCTCAATGGAAGATCTAGAATGGTGGATTAGGGTTTTAATCCTTTGCGAGGGGATGATGTTGACGTGATTAATTGATTATTAATTGATATAATTTGATGGTGCAATGATGTTCCTAGGTTATTTATAAAAATAGATCAAACTATTGAGATTTCTAAAAAAACATAATAGACAAATAGAAACAAAGTTTAGTATAGCAAACCTGACATACACAAAAGAATCTAGCATGTAAATTAGGCTTGAAATAGCTGGACAGGGGTGTTGGGTGTCCTAGACTAGGTAATACTTATTCAAGGTCTAATTTCAAAATCTTGTTGCTCCTGGTTTGTGTACTCTTATCTTTTGGACTCAATGTTAGAGCTTCATTTGTCACTAATAAAATCCACTTTCCTTGATTTGACTACTTATAGGGATTGAATGAGCAATTAGGTCTTTAATCTTCCTTGAATTCAATTCAGATTTGTAACCTACATACATAAAATAGGGGGAAGGGTTGTGTTGTATAGGGGCTTTCCTAAGTCAAACCTTTTTTTGGTATTTCCACCTCCACCACGGCTATAATGATATAAAAAGGGAGCTTACCCTCAATTGGGCAGACACAAAATGATAAATAAGTGACAAATTAATAATTGATGTAACTCACCACTCAAATATTCATTCCTTGATGGATTGAAGTCATGTACTCATCACCTTAAAGGAGAAATTTATGCTTGATTTGAAGTCCCGCAAGTGTTAGTACTCGCAAAACAAATGAACATAAAACATGAACAAAATCACATGAAAATATGATGCTTGAATGAAATAAATATCATTGTAATTATGCTAATTCTACTTTTTATTTCTCAATAATAATCTTAATTATCTTCTCAAACATGCTAGGATTCATTAGGATTAAAATGGTGAAAATGATATGTTTTTTTTTTGTTGCAAATCGTTGGCTTAGAGGGCAGCACTCCTTCCATTCATACCAAAGCAAGAAATTACATCAGGAGGACCAAAGCACATATTCACTATGTGTACTCTAGAATAGTGATTGTGCTTGTTCCAGTGACACAAAAGCTTATCAAGGACCTAGACAATGTGTATTAGCAGTTACACTACTATGAATTTTGACTCCTTATGAGAGCGAACCACAACTACCACCCGCAGTCGAAGCCACCAAAAAGCCACTCTTCCCAGGATCCAATTGGCTTCATGAACAACATGACATGAATGACACCTTCAAAACAAGCTTTCCATCAAACTGAAATACCTAACACCTGAAGGGGAGAGGAGACCATCAATGCACCAACCATGACTAGGAATCGACACCAATACCTTTTCCTGGAAGCCTTGTGGAACCCATAACAACAGTACGACCCAATTCCTTTTTCCATATCGACTAAAATTTCCAGGCCCGACCAACTTCCCAACCAATTTGAGAAGGCCACCTTGGCTTGCTAAAGAATGGCCTCCTTAGAGAGCGAATCTGCCACCCCATTTACTTCACGAAAGATTTGAGAAATTTTATAGTCGTGCAAATGGTCCATAAGGAAGTTTATTTTTGAAACCCAAAGATTGAGGCACCAGTTTGGAGCCTGCTTTGACAAGACCACCCTAATCACAATTTGAGAATCACTCTCTATGTCCAGATGTTTCATGTCGTTGTCAACTCAGAATTTCATGCCTTCATATAGGGCCATACACTCAACCACCGTATTAGTCCCCTTTAGAAACCTCTTGGAAGCAACCCATACCACTTTACCTTCCTCATTTATAATGATGAAGCCTACCCTAGAGGAACCTGGGTTCCCCCTAGAGGCTTCATTAAAATTTAATTTTAGCCTCCCTTTGGGGGGAAGAAGCCACTTTGGCTTCCCCTAGATGGATTTTTTTCTTAGTAGGGAACCTTTGGGAGGATTAAATATATGCCAGTTCTTGATCATCCTTTAATCCTAGGACGAAAATAATTTGAAGTGCTTGCCCCTGGATACTGAATTGAAATTCTCACACCCCAACCTCAATATTTTCTAGGATACCACCCAAATCTAATTGTGAGTCCTTAAAGATGTAGGTGTTTCATTATTTCTAAAGTTGTCAGATTATCATGGCCGACACCTCCTGCCACAGACCCGCCAGGGTTGAGCCTTTCCCTAATATCGATCAAGATTGAAAGAATTCCAGAAGGTTGTTCAGAAGGGGACTGAACCATTCTAGTTTGGTTGTAAAGAAGGACCAGCAAGCTTGAGCCACCTTGCATTGAAGAAGAAGGTGGTTGGTTGATTCCTTATTGTTTCTACAAAGTGGGTACCAATGACACCCCACTATACTAATCCTTTGGAGGTGATCACTTGTTAGAATCCTTGAGTGAAGATTTTTCCATGCAAACACGGCCACCTTCAGTAGGATGTGGTTTCCCCAACATAGAATGATAGGCCAGGATGCCAAAGATTCTTTCATATTTTGAATTTTATAGCCCAACCATAGGGAATACTCCCCTGAGTTAGCATCGAACCATTTAACCTCGTCTGGTTCCCCTGTGAAGAGGATTTGTCTTTTTTTTAATATGCATTGTAGGAGAGCACTTTGTTCTTTGCTTAAGCAATGAATCACCATCCAGAAAAATTCAATCCTCCCTTTGTCGTGCCATAGATTGACATACTCTCTTACCTAAGAGCCATAAAAACCAATAGCTTTTTGTATTACTTCCTCAAGAATGGGAAGCCTGTCAAGTGGTTCATGACCATTCCAAGAGTCATGCTAGAAAAAATCTCTACTCCCATCGTACACCATCCAAGAAATGTGCTCTGTGATGATTGGTCTGTAAGGTAGGATGAAGTGGTGAAAATGATTTGTATTTATATGCAATTCTTCTAATTTCCCAAAAATCAAACTACTAATAGTCGACAAATAATTTTATATTTTCAAAAATTAAAATGTCGACATTGACATATTTAAATTTTAGCCAAAATGGGTTGTACAAGTGTTATGTACCTAGGTCTATTATATTATAATGTATTTATATGGATGGAGATGTCGACATGTGGCACACATCCCTCAAGTTAGTTATATTAAGTCATGTGAATAACTTGTAATTATTTATATTGTGTGAATGAAAATTAGATCAAATGTTAAATGAAATCAAACACATATTAATAAAACATTAAATAAAAAAAAGCTGAAAAGAAACAGAATATGCAAACCGTTATTGCAGCTTTCCCGAAATCGTCTTATCTTCCTCTATCTCCAGCGTTTTGTTGCATCAAATTTCTCTCAGATCAGCAGACCAATGCTCAACAAAATGACAGCTAAAGAATGAGATTAAAACATGCATAATATGATAAATGCAAAAGCTATGCTGAGATGCTAGTATGGCTGTGATGCTAAAAGACTGTGATTGCATGAGCTGATTGCGTATATGCGTAGTGTATGCGTAAATGAGCACGTGCGTAAGTGAGTATATGAAGTGTGGGTATGTGAATGAATAGGTAACCAAAGCTTGGATTTGCACCGGCTTTTATAGAGTTTTTGAATGGATTTGATTGGCTGAATTGATCGACGGTCCGGATTAAGCTTGTTCGAACGGACGGCGAGAGATCTTCGAAAGTGGAAGAGAAGATGGAAGGTTTCCCTTTTCTTTCAATTTTTGTCATTGAGATCCGAAGGGAAACTTCCATTTCGAAGGATGAGATGAGAATTTGGAAGGGTGAGTTAGCATGAGTTAGAAATTAAATAAATTAAATTTATTTAATTAGGAAGTGGAGATGAAAATGGAAACCCACATAATTAAATAAATTATATTTAATTACGTTTTAGAAAATGAAATTAGGGTGAGAAAATATTAAATAAAATATTTAATATTTAAATCGATTATGGGATGGAGAATATTTCATTATTCAAATATTCAAAATATTTAAACTTTAGAATAGAATGATAATCAAATATAAATAAATTATGAAAAATTATTTAATTTAATTAAGCGGAATATGGAAATGTTAGTAATTAAATAAAATTATTTATTAAATTAAGGTAGAAGAATTAGAAAATGAACGATATAAATAAATAATTAAATTTATTTATATATAGATGACATTAGAGGAATTAATTAAATAAATCATATTTAATTAATTAACAAGCTTAATCATGACCATTTTTAGACGTATACGTTTTGCCCCTCTTTGAAGTGATGTGTAAAACACATTGCTTCAAAGAAAAATAAGATTTTTGCCCCAGATATGCTTTCGATATTTCTGCTGATGATGCCCCCTCGGGAGGTAAATTACGGATGAGAGAGAGTGATTTAGCTCGCGATAAATGATGAAAAAGAATGTCCATTTTGAAAATAAAGTCAAATTTACCCTTGTTTGACCTTTAAAAGGTAAAAAGGTTGAAAGAGACAAGTCATTTGCATTTTTGACTTTGGTGAATACTGTAGTTCTGAGAGTGACATCGCGACATGGAGATTCTGTATCATCACCACCGATTCGAGAGATCTCGCAGATACTAGAGAACAGCTGCGTATGGACCACCGGTGAGTCGATCTAACCTCTTGTGCTTTTGAATTTTTCCGTTTGAATCAAAAAATTTCATTTTTCTGTGGTTTTTAGATTTAAAAATGTTGTTTGCGTGCATATAGAATAGTTTAGGCGCTTTCGAAAAAAACAGGCACGTTTAGAGTAGAAACAAATGCGCATATAGGATAGATTTTAAATGATTTAGGTAAAACCAGTTTAGCGCATCCCGTGAAAACTAGCGTGCATATAGGGTAGGATTGAAAATTTTAGGGGTAGAGCACTTTTAGGGTAAACAGGCGCGCATATAGGAAAAAGTGCATCGGGAAAAAATAGTGGCGCTTAGGTGGAGTAAAGTTGCGCATACGGGAAAACGCGCATAGGAGGTCTGTTTAAGCGCATCCAGTGAAAACAAGGCTGCATACAGGTTTTAGCGCATCCCATGAAAAGAATGACGCATATATTGTTTGAGCGCATAGAGTCCACAGAATGGCATAATAGGCATAATTGATGTTTTGATGATAGTAATGTGAAAATGATGATTTGTATTGCTTCCTTAGTCAATAGATAAGTAAATTGTCGTGTCATCATGCTGATATGGATAAAAATGATGATTGAATAATCTGATGATTGATTGATAACTTTGCTTCCTAGAGTAGAAAACAAAGAGTAAATGATTGAACTGATAACTTTGCTTTCCATGAATGAAAAACAAAGAGTAATTAATTGATATGACTTCTGATAAATTTTCTTTCTGCGATATAAAACAAATAGTAATTGATTGTAGAACAGATTTGATTTGATTGTGTGATATGGGTCGTTGATTTGATACATTGATATGAATCATTAATATGGGTCTGATATAGTTCACTGATATAGGTCACTGGATAGATCACTGATATAGGTCATTGGTATAGGTCACTGATATAGGTCACTGAGATAGGTCACTGATATAGGTCACTTGATAGATATGAGTCTAATTGATGTTGTTTGAATGATTGATATGATTCTGATGAATTATCATTGTAATGAAAATAGGAGGTTTTCAAAAACCTCCAGATTAGAGAGCGACATTCAGTAGGATGGGATGGGATTCCTGAGTTGACACCTGCTGACATAGCGTTGATAGATACGTGTGGTTTGAGATCCTTGTTGGTGATGCCACCGATTAGGGTCAATAGAGGATTGTTGATGACACTTGCAGAGCGATGGCACTCAGAGCACAACACCTTTCACATGTTGACCGGTAAGGTGATAGTGACTCCTGAGGATGTGTACAAGATCTTAGGTATCCCCGTGGTTGGAGCCCTTGTGTATTATGATCACAAGGAGCTGGGGGGCATAGATGCTTTGAGGAGGGTGTATGGAGACGCACAGATCGCAAGGTACTGGGTATTGTGGGCTGATTTTCAAGGATATCCAGCCTTGCCAACAGTGTTGGGTGCATTCATTAGAGGTCTCCTTTGTCCAGATCGCCAGGCAAA
The DNA here is from genome assembly GCA_007258455.2 of Sequoia sempervirens. Taxonomy (NCBI): domain Eukaryota; kingdom Viridiplantae; phylum Streptophyta; class Pinopsida; order Cupressales; family Cupressaceae; genus Sequoia; species Sequoia sempervirens. Next base: position 939,069,788 of record VDFB02281492.1, on the reverse strand, counting down.
GGGATTATCAGTGGGTTGGGGCAGGATTTTGGAGCAGATGTTGCTACAACTGTGGCGATATGCATGGGGGAGTTGTATGCTAGCACATCTTTATCACGATTTGCACCAGGTGGTGTATAAAGGTTCGTCCAGTTTGTCTTGCAGGGTGACACTGCTGCAGATCTGGGCATGGGAGCATTTTTCTGTGACGAGACCGGCGTGCCCCAGAGTTAGGCCACCAGGCAGGCCTTATATATATGTATGTGATTTTCCTTACCCAACCCAAGCTGGGCAAGGTGGATTACTGGAGATGACTGTTGGATGACATGGACACAGTCGTATGGTGACCATATCTAGATTGCGAGCCATGGGCGACAGATGACACAGAGATGCCATATGTATGCATCCCTCGGTCCCTGATAGGGAGGACTCCCTTTATTCTGGAGAGGTTTCTGGCATTGCGGGTGCATAGATAGTTCAGATTCACGCAGGGGATGCCACAGGGGGTTGGACATTATGCCCGGAGTAGAGATGAGGCCGGATGGGGGCCATGTATTTCTTATCAAGCCGCATATACAGAGTTCATTGCATTAGCACCTGAGGTATGGGCTAACAGGCGAGACATTGTGGATGCTGGGATGTCTGATGAGTACTCTGCATATTTTCACATACATCCCTTTCCTTGGTTCACCAGTCTTGATGAGCCAACACCGATTTTGGTAGTACCACAGCCAGGGGCAGTGAGACAAGAGGATGTGGTTGGCGGCGAGCAGGGAGCAGTTGGAGGAGAGGAGGTGGAGAGCGGGGAGGAGGAGAGTACAGATGATGATGATGATGGAGATGATGGAGATGATGGCGGGGAGGGGGGACATGTGCTGGGGAGGTCAGGGCTGGATATTCTGAGGGGTGTCCAGATTATGCGGCGGCCGAGGACAGGGATAGGACGACGAATAGTGATCCGGATGGCATCCTCCTCGCAGCAGGGACAAATTGCTACACTTCAGGCCCAGGTGCAGACATTATAGGGGCAGCAGGGACAGTTGCAGAGTCAGCTGGGATAGGCATAGGGGTTCATTGTGCAGCTACAAACACAGCTAGCACAGGCACAGGCATAGGCACAGACACCTGCACAGGCACCTACCCCAGGCCCACAGTTAGCCCAGGTGATAGCAGAGAGAGATGCATTCATATGGCAGGTAGTAGAGGCTGAGGGCGTTGCACAGAGGCTGATGGGCACTGTAGAGATTGCGTCACTACGAGATGCCATTGCAGAGGGCATGGAGATGGCACGAGAGGCTGAGTACTACAGATTGAGATATGAGGAGCTGTGTCCTCTAGAGCGTAGAGAGCCATACCCGCGGTCCCATAGCAGGACCAAGAGTAGGTCACAGACACATACACAGAGCAAGGGAGTGACTGGGCCTCGGCAGGATCCAGATGTAGGTACCAGTGGCAGGCCACCTCCTTCCAGACTAGCACCATCAGGGGCATCGACCAGTTAGTTTCATTATGTATATCATTTTTGGAGCATGTATATGCCATTTTTGATCATATCTGATGTATTTTGCTTTGGATATTTTAGTTTCATTGGACAATTGGACATTTGTATCATTTTTGATGAGCGATGATATGCAGCGATGATGATTATTTTGATGATGATTTGATGTGCATTTATGATGTGATTTATGTGATGATGTGATATGCATTTATTTCTATGTTGATGGAGTTTGGTATGCATTTGAATGATTTGCAGGATGACTAACATGATATGCAGGATGATTTGATTATGATGATTTGATGATGTGTACTAATGATGTCATGCAGGTGGATGACTTATGATGTGTATATGGAAATGTATATTTTTTTTTTTGGTTTTTCAATGCAGGTAAAAGATGAAAAATGAATGTTGTGTTCATGATATGCATGATATGATGTGATGTAAAATGATATGAGTAGATAGTGTATGATAAAATGATATGACATGAGATGATAGGAATACTGATATAAAATTGAGATGAATAAATAGTGATGTATGATAAAATGATATGTGATGAAATATAATGATTGGTAATTAGAATGAATGGATAAATGAAATGATAAATGGGATTATAATGAAATGAAATGATATGAAATGATAAAATGATAAATGAAATGGTATGGAATGGAATGTTAAATGATATGAAATGAAATGTTAAATGATAAATGTTGATGAGATGAAATGACAATGATAATGTAATGATGATGGATATGAAATGATAAATGAAAATGAAATGGAAATGGAATGATAATGGATAATAATATAAATAATAATGAGAACAAATAAAATGAATGAAATTATGTCAAAGGTAATGAAACTAATCTGAAATGATAAGGAATGAAATGAGGAAATGTATATGAAATTAATAGGAGTGATAATGGTAATGCAATGATTTAAATGGTAATAATGATAATGAAAATAAAATGAAATGAATGAAATGACTATAATGGTAATGTGATGATGAGATTATAATAATATAGTGTAAATGATAATGAATGAAATGATGAAATGCCAATGAAACTAATATGAAATAATAATGAATGAAATGATGAAATGATAATGGATGCAATAATGAAATGATATGAAACTAGTATGAAATGATATGAAATGATGAAATGATAATGGATGCAATAATAAAATGATAATGATAATGATGATGATAATGCAATGATTAAGATGATAATGATAACAAATGTTTGCATTGTCCTCCACAAATAGTCCAAAGAAATATGACAGTCATTAACCTTTCAAAAACTCTTGATGCAAATCCAATATGCAGTTATGTACAATGACCTAAAATGAAATGCAACTAAAATGAAACCGACCATTTTGTTGAGCCTTTTAGTGAGCCTGCTTAAATCATCATAGACTGTTTGAAAATGTTGGAAGTGTGTACAAGCATCAGAGGGGAAATTAGCACCAATGATGACCTGAGTACAACTTTCATGATTTTTGATATAGCAAGTGAACACAAGCATCTAGGTATAATTGAACCGAGATGACTTGAACATTTCTTGCATAAACAGACAAAGACTAACCACTATCTGATGCAAATTTGGAACTGTCATCAATGATAAACTTTGGAAATCATGTCTCGCGACATACTTGCAACAGATAAACGATTAACCTCAAGACAACAGACAAAGAAAAATCATCCTCTTTCCTTGCCACTCTAGTTCAGTACATCATCAAGTGTGCTCCAGAGAAATGATATCGAAAAATTAAACAACCATTGTTCAAAAATGAAATACTGTGATTTCAAACATTAGTCATATTAGAGATCATCCAGATATGAGTCATGATAAGGTACGCAACTGAAAGTTATTGTGATATGGATCAATGATTGGTTGTTTTGGTTTGATTTGGTTGTTTTGTTTGCGTGATTGGTTTCGATGTCATTTTCCAGCTATTTTGGTAGAACTTGAAAGTTGATTGCCCCCAGTATGCACGTGTTTTTACCCTTGGTATCAACACAACTTGCTGAAATGAATATGTACAATAATCAAGCCATGGTAAGATGTTATCGCTCGAGGAAAATGATGATAGCATGTTGCTGGTGTGACCCTAAGATGATGAAAAATATGCATGAAAATGAAGGCTGAAGAGTTAAATGCAGAACATGAACTAATAGATGGAGAGCCCCAAATAGCATCTGTTTGCCAGATTTTCACTATTTGTTTTTATTGCATTTTTCTTGTCAATAGACTGCCTGTTTGCTAGGTTTTCACCCTATGACTTTTTTTTTTTACGAGATGCCCGCGTGTTTTCACCAAAACCTTTTTTTTCGGATTTTTTTTTATTTTGGATTTCTTCAAGACTTTTTTTTTGATTTTTATTTTTATTTTATTTTTTATTTTTGGCCATCGAGATGCTTGTTGCCGTGTTTTCATCGGTAACCATTTTTCAGGACTTTTTTTATTTTTTTGGATTTCTTCAAGACTTTTTCTGATTTTTTTTGGATTTCTTCAGGACTTTTTCTGATTTTTTTGTATTTTTTCAAGACTTTTTCTGATTTTTTTGTATATTTTTAGGAATTTTTGTGATGATGATAACCGCTTTAAACATAATACTTTTTCAGGTGCATGCTGTTGATAGGTTCGTCAAACAGGTCCCCTTCTGGTGCTGATAGCTTGTATGCTCCTGAACCATAAAATGCGATAACCACATAAGGACCTAGCCAATTTGGTTCGAACTTTCCTTTCTTTTCTCTATCTTGTTGATTACTTGGGTTCTCTTTCAAAACAAGATCACCCACTTGAAAGTTACGTGGCTTTACTTTGTGATTATAGCTGTGAGACATCATCTATTGATATGCTTTTAAGTGGTCTGCTGCTCTTTGTCTCTTTTCATCTAGGAGTTCCAATTCTTGGAGTCGGGAGACTCTGTATTCATCATCTATTGTAAGGCCTTTCAATGATACTCTGAGTGAGGGAATCTCCACTTCTAAAGGTAGTATGGCTTTTGCTCCATAGACAAGAGCGAATGGTGTTGCTCCTGTTGGTGTGCGGATACTGGTTCTGTAAGCCCATAGGGCAAGATTGAGTTGAACGTGCCAATCCTTCCCTGAAGCATTCACAGTCTTCTTCAAGATTTTCAATATTGTTTTATTTGAGGCCTTTGCTTGGCCATTCCCTTGTGGATAGTACAGTGTTGAATATCTATGCTGAATGTGAAATCTCTCACAAAGTTCATCAACATCCTGATTTTTGAATGGACGTCCATTATCTGTAATAATGGAGTTGGGAATGTCATACTGACAAATAATATAGTTGAGTATGAATGATGATATTTGTTTGCCGGTAACTTTAGTAAGAGGGACTGCCTCAATCCACTTGGTAAAATATTAAGTAGTTGTGATGATGAACTTATGCCCGTTTGATGAAGAAGGATGAATCTTGCCCACTAGATCTAACCTCCATTGAGAAAATGGCCAGGTTGGTGTGAATGGTTGAAGTTCATGTGCAAGAGCATGAATGAGATTCCCATGAATCTGAAATTTTGAGCATGTTTTCAAAAAAGTGAATGATTCCCTCTCCATTGTAGGCTAGTAGTAACCCATTCTAATCAACTTCTTAGATAAGGTCAGTCCATTCGAATGAGTACCACAGATGCCACCTTGAACTTCTTGTAAAGCTTTGTCAGATTCCTCATGTTCAAGACATTGGAGTAAAGTACCATCAAGACCATGACAATAAAGGGTGTCAGCGATAAGAGTGTAGCGAGCGGATTGGCGGATAAAATTGCATTTTTGGTTACGGGATAAATCGGGTGGTAAGATATCATCTTTGAGATAGGCATAAATTTTTCCGTACCAAGGAAAATCGGATCCTACCAAGTGGAAAATTATTTGGCTTTCAGGTGTATCATAAGTAGGTGTAAATGATTGTTCCACCAGAAATTCATAACGATTTTGAGTTTCTGGGAGTTGTAACAATGATGCGATTGTAGCCATAGCGTCAGCTGCTTTGTTATCAAGCCTTGGAATTTGTGTGAATTTTATGTCCACAAAATATTTCTTGAAGTCATCAACCATCTTTTTATATGGTATTAGTTTGTCATCTTTGGTTTGATAATCATTATTGATCTGATAAATGACCAGCTGTGAGTCGCCATACACCTGTAATTCTGTAATTCTCCATTCCAATGCTATTTTGAGTCTGGTGATTAATGCTTCATATTCGGCTATGTTGGTGCATGGAAACATCAACCTATATGATCGAGGTATGGTGTGTCCTTGAGGGGTGACGAAAAGTATGCCTGCCCCTGATCCATGTTGAGTGAAAGAACCATCAAAATATAGGGACCATGGTTGTTTAGATTCTGCAGTAAAAATATCAGCATCTGGAAATTCAATGTGCAGGGGATGATCTGCTTGTAATGGTGCTTCAGCTAATTGATCGGCAATAACTTGTCCTTTGATTGCTTTGTGATCAACATAATGAATGTCAAACTCACTCAGAATCATTACCCACTTTGCTAACCTTCCTGTCAATGATGCTTTGCTTAATAAATACTTGAGTGGATCAATCTTTGAAACCGGATTGATTGTATGGGTTAGCATGTAATGCCGAAACTTCTGTGAAGCAAAGACTACTACCAGACAAGCCTTCTCAATAGAAGTGTAGTTGAGCTCATGACTTGTCAATGTTCTACTGATGTAGTAGATTGCACGTTCCTTTCCTGTAGAGTCTTCTTGCGCTAGCAGTGCCCCCAAAGATGTTTCTGTTGCGACAATGTATAAGATTAGGGGTTTGTCTGGATTTGGTGGTACGAGAACTGGTGGTCATTAAATATTGTTTGATTTGCTGAAACACCAATTCACATTTGTCATCCCACTTCAAAGGAACATTTTTATGCAGTAGATGTGTGAAAGGTAAACTTTTATCAGCCAATTGTGCAATGAACCTCCATATAGATTGAAGTCGTCCTTGCAGTGATCTCAACTGACTGATGTTCTTTGGTGGAGGCATTTCCATAATTGCTTGCACTTTTGCCGGATCTACTTCAATTCCTTTTTCTGAAACAATGTACCCCAAGAGTTTTCCAGATTTGACCCCAAAAACACATTTCTTAGGGTTGAGGTGAACTTTGAATTTCTCTAGTCTTGCAAATATTTTGGATAATATTTCAAGATGTCCTTCTCTGGTGTATGATTTTGCCAATATGTCATCCACATAATCTTCCATGAAGACATGCATCATGTCATGAAAGATTGTAGTCATGGCTCTTTGGTAGGTAGCTCCAACATTCTTCAGACCGAAAGGCATGACGTTCCAACAATAAGTTCCCCACGGACATGTGAAATTTGTTTTCTCCTGGTCTTCAGGTGCAATCTTGATTTGATTGTAGCCAGAAAAACCATCCATTAATGAATACATGGCATGGCCAGCTGTCAGATCAACTATAGTGTTGATGTTTGGCAGTGGGAAGTCATCCTTAGGACATGCTTTGTTAAGATCTCTGAAATTTGTGCATATTCTCATAGTTTTATCTAGCTTGGATACAAGAACAATGTTGGAGATCCATTCTGCATAATCGATTGGTCTTATGAAGCCCACATCAAGGAGTTTTTTCAGTTCTTCATTAACCAATAATGCAACATGAGGGTGCATATTTCTGAGTTTTTGTTTCACCGGCTTGGCCCCTAGTTTGATAGACAAGTGATGCATGATAAGATAAGGATCAAGACCAGGCATGTCAGCGTAAGACCACACAAAATTGACTTGATTTTCTTTCAGGAACTCCATGAACTTTGGTATTTCTTTCTTTGTCATTGATGTAGCTAACTGTAAAATTCTTGGTTTGTCAGAAGTCTCAAGATCGACAACATTTGTAGGCTCAATCAAAATAGGCGATCGCTCATGGTAGTGCTCTGGGAGAGTGTCAAGATTCCCATCATCTGGTGCCTCAAAGAGGTTTTCACCATCGGATACACTCTTTATTTTATCTTTTGTTTGATCTAATACTGCCAGATTCTGGTTTTCACCATTAGATCTTTCTTTTTTGTTTTTACTTTTGCAGCTGGGAGACTTGACACTCTCCTGATCAAAAACTCTATGTCGAAAATCGCTGGTGGAACAATCATTTGTATCCTCTGTGGAAAGGAAGTTTAGGATAGCTTCATCATTTGGAAACATGGGTATATCAATAGGTTCGGTTGAATCCCAATCAATGAGATCAGGATAAATCAAAGGTATCAGGTCATCAGGTTGTGTGAAGTCGGCTATGGTTATGGTCATAACGGAGTGGTCCGTAGGATCTGAGGTATGAGGTGGGTCAATGATGATATTGTCCTCATGATAGTCTTGTTTGCTTAGATTTGACTCAGTATCACTAGAATCATAGTCGATTTGTGGTTCAGATTCTTGTGGTTGGGACCCTGAACCTTGACATTCAATTAGAGTTGGAGCGTACTGGTGTATTACATTAACCTCTTTGTCCCTCCAGAACTCATCATTGTAAATGGTGTCCCATTCATATTCAACAGAGTCTGTGTCAGAATTGTTTTCCAAGAAGTTATGAACTATTGTCAAACATGCTTCTTGTGAATCTGAGCCTTCTTGCAATGCGAAGACAGTGCCATGCAGTTGTTTGGATGTGATTTCTTTGGAGTGAGTATCATAACCCAATCCAGTTTTCTCTTTTGCAGCGAGTCCGCGGAGGTGAATGGGTTCAACTACTCCTTCCTTCCTTTTTCCGATAGGCCCTTCATCATAGCCCATCTTCTACATGATTGAATACCCTTTTCCATATTTTTCTGTGGGTAATTTGACATTAGAGACTGCTTCATCTTCATCTTTATAGAGCCAATTTAGAATTTCTGTATCCTCAGGATTTTCCATGGGGAATTTTTCTTTGATGAATTGTCCATTAAATTTTGTGATTGGCTCCATTGGTGTTTGCTTTGATGTTGATGCTGCTGATATTTGATGTTCCCTAATAGACGGTTGTCCATGTGATCGAGGTGATGTAGGTAGATTGGCAAGACAAAGAGAGTATTCTCCAACTCCATGATCCTTGAATTTCATCTTTTTGTCAAAACTATTGGTCAATTGACTGATTTGTGTGTCAATCTTTAGAGAAGTCTTAGCATGAGCTTCTCAATTGTTAGGGACCAAAGTATCTTGACTGGCTTTTATGTTGGCACAAGTTTGAATATTGGAATTATCAGCAGGTATCGTGATTTCCTGTCCATCATAAGGAAACTTAAGACATTGATGATAGGTTGATGGGACAGCTTGCATTTCGTGGATCCAAGGACGACCCAATAAGATGTTATATGCAAGATCACGGCCCAGTACTTGACATAAAGTATTCTTTATAACAGGGCTCACTCTGATTGGCAACATGATTAGACCTTTGGATGCTCTTTCTTCATCATCATAAGCTTTTATGGTAATCTTTCTTCTGAAATCAATGGAGTCCTTAGAAAATCCTAAGGCTTTAACCAACTTCATTATACAGATGTTCAAACTAGCACCTCCATCTATTAGAATTCGTCTGATACGAAACTTGTGAATCATGACTTCTAAGTACAATGATGAATTATGGGGATGAGTTATGGAAACGTCATCTTTGTCAGAGAATGAAAGGCAAGTGGGTGAGGACAAGTGTCCTACCATGGCTTGAAATTGATTCACATCCAAGTCAGTGGATACATTAGTTTCAACGAGGGCTTTTTCAAGAATTTCCTTATGGGCTAGAGAAATCTTCAATAGTTCCAGAATAGAAATTTGAGCGGGGGTTTTCCGAAGTTGGTTGACCAAATAATATTGATGTTGAGGTGGAGGTTCAGTGGTTTTTGAAGAGGCACCTTTTAAAACAACTTTAGCTTGCGCTCTTGTTGTTGCGTTGACTTCTTTATATTCCACCTTCTTGTTGACTTCAATGACATTTACCCGCTCGTCGTCTGAGTAGAGATGATTGATTATATGATCATCATTGATATGATTCACATTTTTTTCAGAAGACTCACCCTTTTGATAATTGGGCAATGGATTACGAAATGCTTGGTGGTCTACGTTGGTTTGTTGATTTCCTTCTATTGTAATGATTTCATTGTCGATTAAGTCTTGAATGGAATTCTTCAAGGCTTGGCAGTTGTTTGTGCGATGACCTTTACACCGATGATAATCACAATAGTATGCCTCATTCCATGATGGAGGCTTTACATTGGGTTCATAATTTCGTTGAGGCGGCAAAGTAATGAAATTTTTGGCCATCAACTCTTTGAATGTTGATTCTAAAGATTGTCCCAATGAAGTGAAAGTTCTTCTATTTGAGAAGAATGAAAATATTTGCGGATTTGAATTCAAGGTGTTCCCTAAGGAATTGTGATTGTTATTGGTTCCTCGGTAACCCTGGTTGTTGGAAGTCCCTTGATGGGGAGTAGAGTTTTGATTTGTATTGTTCCTCGGAGGAGGAGGATTATTTTCGTGATTTACAATTGAGTTGACATTGTTGTTGCGACTGTTTGGAGTACTAAGGACAAATGGTTTGGTCGAGGCATGATTTGCATCAACAACACCATTGTTCACCATATTTTTGGTGTGAGTCCAAAATTTGGACTTGTCCTGATTATTGTGATGGTTGGATGAGCTAGGATTTTCTTTGTCATGTTTTATTATTCCTCTTTTGACCAAAGCATTTTCAATGGTTATGGCATCTTCAATCATTTTCTCAAAAGAAGAGGGACAATGTAAGTTCAAGTGATAGCTCATTTATGAATTTAAACTGTTGATAAAAGTAACCATCTTTTCCTTTTCAGGAACAAGATGTGGATATCTGGAAAATATTCTTCTCCATCTCTGAAGAAATGTAATGAAAGATTCACCAGGTTTCTGTGCAACCTTGCAAAGATCTATCATGGTGATCTGATGTTGTATGTTGTAGGTATATTGTGATATGAATAGGTTGATCAATTCTTCAAATTTCCTGATGGGAGGTGTGATCTTAGATAACCATTCCATAGAGTGTACTCCAAGACTTCTAGGAAATAGTCGCATCAAGTAAGTATCTTCATGAGCGAATTCCAATGTCAAGTTTCTGAAGTCTCTAACGTGATCGATTGGATCCGTTTTCCCATTATAGCGATCAAATTTTGGCATTTCACAATGCTTGGGAAAAGGAATCATGTTTAGACTTCGGTCGAAAGGATAAGGACAAATGTCCTCGAGAGTGTATTTCTTTGTGGTTGTTCCCCCTTATAATTCTTTAACTTGTCCTTGAAGTGCCTTGATTTGTTGGGTCAAAGCACTAAGATCAGAAAGGGGTGTCTCTTCAGGTTTATTTTTCAAGTTTTTAGTGTCAAAGTCATGAGGCAATTTAGCCCCTTGTTCGGCTAGATAGTGAAAATATTTTTCCTTATCTCACTGCAAGATCTTTTCGATGGATTTATGGAATTTTGGATCTTGCTTAGCCTCTCTAAGACGTTCCTCATCTTGTTCCTCATCACTATCCACCTAGTTTTTATCTCTGTAATTATGAAAAAGATTTTCTTCTTTATTGTCCATGTTGTTGTTGAAAAGTGGATTTTGATTTATGCTGAAAAGGGGATTACTGCTTTCTCCTTCTTCTTGAGTGTTTTGAATATGACTTTCTTTTTGGATTGTATCCTTCAGTTTATTGTGTTGAGATCTTGTGGAGATAGGCATATGATTTTGGGAAATTCTTCTAAACTTAGACCCTAGTTTTGACAAGTGCGATGGTGATGATATCTTGATCCGATAAGATATGGAACTTATGATATGATCAAGGATGCTCCTAACTTATTGATTGTGGCTTCCAATTGATGAAGGATTTCAGAATCCTGTTGGGGAAGTTGAACCAAAAATTAGAAAGTTGTTTGAGAGATGCACTCTTAAAGTTTTGATCTTTGTTTTCGAAGAAAGGTTCCAAAATCAATGAAGGATTTGATTGGGATGTGAAGGATACTCTATAGAAGGTTGTGGTATGTTTCCAAATTCAAGAGGCTGGTTATGATTATGCCATTGTGATAGAGCTAATCTCTGATAATAAGCTCGAGAATCTAAGGGATCTACAACATACTCATCAGTGAATCCTCTAACAAAATACTGATATCTGTGAAGAAATACTCGATAGTGAAGCAAGAATTGTCGACTTTTGTACAAGAATTTTCTCTTTTGCAGTGTTTTCTTGTATCCTAACGGTTTCTTGGGTTTTCTGATTCTCTTGGAAACTGATTTCTTGGGAAATTTTGTTGACTTCTAGTCTCTAGCATGGGAAAAGTATTGGGACTGTTATTGGACCAATGCTATGAAAAACTTCTGAGTGGCTTTCAGTTGTTGTTCTTCATGTTCCTTTTGGATGATCTCTTTATCTGAATTAATGTAATGTAAGACACAACAAACATTTTTGAAAATAGTTGTTCTTAAAGCCCTATACTAACATGAAGTGTTTGATCAAGAAAATGTTTTTCATCAAATGTTTTCATAGGTTTTGTACATGAAAGACAATTCAGACAGACTCACTCTTAAGTGCTCAAGTAGGTCACTCTAGTAATCAACAACCCACATCTTAGAACTGCGTCGAATCACACAGCCGTGTCACCCCCGAAGGGGCGCCCGTGTTTTTGTCTTTTCCAGGTGCATACTCAGAGTTACAGAAGTGGATACCAGATCCCCTGAGCAAACGGTCCTTGGTAGTTATATGGTGAGTATCTTGGGGGAAGATTCTTCCCTCCCCTTGCACTGTGATTATTAGAATGTTTGGAAACTGACTCGGCTGGCCACTACACTAGGTTCGTAGTAAGGATTTCCATTCGGTGCGGCAATAATAAACTCCCTCAGGAGACCTCCCAACCTTTAGAACAAAGGTTTTGGGGATGGTTATCTTGCACACTACTGGCAAAAGAGGGTTTCCCTAGATTTGCTTTAAATTTTATAGTGGGGCAGAATAGTCTGGCTTTGGCTTGAACCCACTTGAGTCGTTCCCGTAGGGTGAGTACTTTTTCCCACTACGGCAGGCTCTCTAAAGGATGTAATTGAAACAATAAAATTCATGAAATGAAAAAGGAAAGTCTGGTATTCTGATCACCCAGTTAAGGGGAGAGCATAGACCTTTTGCTACAGTCAAAGCAAACAGATGTTCTTTTTAAGTTCCAAATCACAATGATCTAACCTAAGTGAAGATATTGCTTCACCAAAAATAGATTGTTCAATTTTAACTGCAAGATCATTGTTTGGTGACTATCCTAGATTGCTTCATTTTAATTCAGATGTGGCTACCCTAGGATTGCTTCATTTTAAAATTCAGAAAAAGAAAAAGAGTTCTGTCTGCAGAAGGTGTCAGACTCAGAATTCTATGTTTTTGTTACAGTCTATATGCGACAGAACATAAGCTATATGCGCCAGAATAGAGGGTATATGCGCCGGAAAAAATGCTATATGCGCCTAAACAGAAACTAAATGCGCCGTAAGAAAGATTTAAATGCTTTAAAAATAGGTACTGTGTATGCCAAAAGAAAGATTCTATATGCGTGTAAACAAAAACTAAATGTGCCTAAACAGTCACGGTATGTGCCGGAACAGTCACGGGATGCGCCTAAACAGTCACGGTATGCGCTCCAAAATCCTGCAAAACAAAAAGTTAAAAACTCCATATGCGCGTCAGAAAATTTTGAATGCGCCTAAATGCCAAATTTTTCCTGAAAGCTGATTCCAGAACGCAGAAACTGTCAACAGAAACTTGCAGAAAATTTTAAATTCATGGGTTTGAGCCCCACGGTGGGCCCCATTTTATGTGTGTGTGAAATATTGGATCAAATTTTAAATGAAAATCAAACACATATTAATAAGACATTATATCAGGAAAGACTGAAAAATAAAACAGAAATACGCAAATCGTTATCGCAGCTTTCCCGAAATCGTCCTATCTTCCTCTAACTCCAGCGTTTTGTTACATCAAATTGCTCTCAGATCAGCAAACCAATGCTCAACAAAATGACAGCTAAAGAACGAGATTAAAACATGCATAATATGCTAAATGCAAAGCTATGCTAAGATGCTAGGATGAGAATATGGCTATGATGCTGAAAACGATATGGATGCATAAGCTGATTTCGTGTATGCATAAATGAGCGTGTGCGTAAGTGAGTATACGAAGTGTGGGTATGCGAATGAATAGGTAACCAAAGCTTGGATTTACACCGGATTTTATAGAGTTTTCAAGTGGATTTGATTGGCTGAATCGATCGACGGTCCGGATTAAGCTTGTTCGAACAGATGGCGGGAGATCTTCGAAAGTGGAAGAGAAGATGGAAGGTTTCCCTTTTCTTTCAATTTTCGTCGTTGAGATCCGAAGGGAAACTTCCATTTCAAAGGATGAGATGAGAATTTGGAAGGGTGAGTTAGCATGAGTTAGAAATTAAATAAATTAAATTTATTTAATTAGGAAGTGGAGATGAAAATGGAAACCCACATAATTAAATAAATCATATTTAATTATGTTATAGAAAATGAAATTAGGGTGATAAAATATTAAATAAAATATTTAATATTTAAATCGATTATGGGATGGAGAATATTCCATTATTCAAATATTCAAAATATTTAAACTTTAGAATAGAATGATAATCAAATATAAATAAATTATGATTTTTTTTTAATTTAATTAAGCGGAAGATGGAAATGTTAGTAATTAAATAAAATTATTTATTAAATTAAGGTAGAAGAATTAGAAAATGAACGATATAAATAAATAATTAAATTTATTTATATGTAGATGACATTAGAGGAATTAATTAAATAAATCATATTTAATTAATTAACAAGCTTAATCATGACCATTTTTAGACGTATACATATATCACAAGTTGAGTAGGCCTTCAATTAGGATTACCATTCCATTATATTATTAGGAGGTGGTATATATAAATGAGGTTATTATCATTTTAAGTTAGGTGTGAAGTATTATATTGTATTTGGGACCTCTTGGAGATATAGTGTGGAGTGGCTTCTTCCTTAAGGAGTATTGTATGGTGTTACCCTACCTTAAGGGTTTACTCTATTTTGGAATATATTGGATATTAGGGAATAATGGCCCACAAACATCTCATGTTGTGTGAGATCTATCTTTTTCAATGTATTAATTCTATTATTATATGTTTGGATCTTATCAAGTGGTATTAGAGCATGATCTTGACACCGTAGAGGTAAGATTTTTTCTCAAAATTGGAGACGATTTTGGGGAGAACATATCTTTCATATTTTGGTGAGTTTTTTTCTTATTTTTAAAGGGTTTTTGAAGACAATATTAAAGAAGCTTCAGTACATATTTCAAAGGAATTAGAGCAGAATTGAGTGAATTATTGCAGAATTAGGGTTTTTGCACAATTTTTTTGGAAGCTACATATCTCTCAAATAAGGCTAGATTAGAGCCTAATTTTTAGTGGGTTTTTGAAGAAATAATAGATGAGACTACAATACAAAACTTAGGGTTTTATCATTAATATTTGGAGAGTTATTATAATTTTATGATTTTTCATAAATTTGCCTTCTAGGTCGCAAATCAAGGTATTTTTCTAAAAAAATTACATTTTTAGAAAGGCCATCAAAATTTATTGGAGGTATGTTAATTTCATTTTTTTACTTTGAGTTTGAATTCATCATGTTTTGGCCGGATCAATGTTGGGTCAATTGGATTTGATAGAAGGTTTATTTATTACAAGATTTTTCCCTTAAATCCTAGTTTCAATGGATGTTCCTAATTTTGATGGAAGTGGAGATGTATTGGAGTGGTGGATAAAATAAAAAATATCTTATGGTGAAAATATTTCATGGAAACTAAAGTTTTTTTTATTATTAAGAGATGAACCTTTCACATGGTATTTACCATTGGATAAGGACATTTCTTCCTTGGATGAAATAGAACAAGCTTTCTTAGATAGATGGGCTCAAAAAGAAGAAGATGATGAAGATGCTGAAGTAAATAAAGAAGAAGAGGAAGAATATGATCAAGAAAATAAAGGAGAGGAAGAAGGTGATGAAGAAAATATAGAAGAGAAAGAATATGATCAAGAAAATAAAGGAGAGGAAGAAGGTGATGAAGAAAATAAAGAAGAGGAAGAGGAGGAAGAGGAGGAAGAAAATGAAAAATAAGAGAAGGAAGAAAATGATGAAGATGAGGATGACTAAGAAAGAGAAGATGGAGAAAACTTAAAATAACAAGGAGATGATACAAGTACATACACTTTAGCTCCAGGGAAGGAAGATTCAATCCTTCAATTTCATGGGTGCATTCAAAAGGAAAATGTTATTGTCTCTACAAACCCTAGCAGCAAGTATAACTTAATCAACATGGAAGTAGCCAAGAAGCTACATGTACAAGCAAAGAACATCAAGGAAAGTCACATATTAGGTATAGATATTCAAAATTTTGAAGATTTAAAGCGCTCTGTGGATAAGTATGTTTTACATTCAAACTTTCATGCTTTGGATATGGATGGGTTGGATATTGTTCTTGGTTACCCTTGGTTAGAATCTTTTGGAACAATGAATATCAATGTGCAAAATAAGTTCATGAAACTTTGGTATAGAAGGAAAAAAAATGTATTATAAGATATTAAGCATAAAGAAGTCCAAAGGAAAGTCAAGGAAGAGAAAATTCAAGAATCTCATGAAGATTGTAACAATGAATTAGAGGAAAATAAAGAGGACCAAGATGTTGATAAAAATGAAGTGATAAATAATTCTACTAAGGAATCACAAACAAATGTAGAAATAAATGGTGAAGAATCAAAGAAGGTTTCGATAATGGAAAAGGGTGTAATTTTTAGGCATCCAAATCATTGTGAGAGGAAAGAATGATGGAGGAAACCATCATGGATACATGATAGTATTTGAAATCAACAAGGAAATTACTATGGGCCTACATGGAATCAAAGAAATAATTGTACCAATTGGGGGTATGATATAAGTAATGGCTACTCAGGGAAGCAAATGAGGACTTACTATGATAAGGAATGGAATTGGAGGGATACAAAAGAGCATGGTTCAGTGATGGGATCTAAGAAATTTCAAGCAAGAGGAACACAAATCAACTATGGATGGTTAGATGATTGTTCATGGAATCATATCTATAGTAACTTGCGACAGTCATACTATTTAGCTTCTTCTCATGTTTCGAGGGTGAAACATCTCAAGGAGGGATGTCATGTTATGTACCTAGGGCTATGATATTATAATCTATTTATATGGATGGAGATGTCGACATGTGGCACATATCCCTTAAGTCAGTTATATTAAGTCATGTCAATAACTTGTAATTATTTATATCAGGAGTTGAGTAGGCCTTAAATTAGGATTACCCTTCCATTATATTATTAGGAGGTGATATATATAAAGGAGGTTATTATCATTGTAAGATAGGTGTGATGTATGATATTGTATTTGGGATCTCTTGGAGATATAGCATGGAATGGCTTCTTCCTTAAGGAGCATTTTATGGTGTTACCCTACCTTAAGTGTTTACTCTATTTTGGCATATATTGGATATTAGGGCATATTGGCCCACAAACATCTTATGTTATCTGAGATCTATCTTTTACAATATATTAATTCCATTATTATATGTTTGGATCTTATCAACAAGGGCATTGGGTGCCCTAGTCTAGACCCATCCTTTTCAAGGCCTTAAACATCGGTATTAAATATTAAATATTTATTTTCAATCCCATATTTTAATTTTTCAAAAATATTTATAAAACAAGAAAATTGAATGCATAATTAAGTCCAAGCACATAGGGGGGGCTAAACCTAGTGTTAAATTACCAAGGGTGACAATTTTTGATGCTACAACCAAAATCCCCTTAAGTGTGATTCAAGAAGAATGATAAAGCGCAAAGATGCATTAATGATAAATTATGAATGGGTCCTAACTACAAGACTTGATGAGGTACCCATGTACAATCAAATAAATATCTAATAAATGAAGAAAAGGAGAAAACCTCATAGGAAAAAACTTCTCTCAAAAAAAGAGAAAAAAATGTAAATAAACTTGTACATGTGATGGAATAAAAGAGGACGCAAGATGACCCTCCAAGTACTAATTATGTCACAAATGTACATACATCTCACCATAGGAGAGAAAAATGAGACTATAAATCCCCCATAAAGAAGTAGCTCATGTGCCAATGATGAGATCTTGAAGATAGAAAACAATCCACTTGCAAATAAATTTTCTCCCCTTAGAAAGAAATGGATCCACTAGTGATTATATAATTTCTTCCCATAATCTAGATGAGTAGGGAATCCAAATCTAAATGTGTTCCTCTAAATGAAACTATGGTGTCCTCTACCAAAAAAAGAAATCTCCTCTAAATAGGAACAAAACATCCGATCAAAGAAGTGGAACTAGGAGAGGGAAGAATATAAATTACATTTGGAAACACCAAATATGTGATGACATCACTATTGTCAAAGAGGTAACGTGAATCCTTTAATGTGTCCTTAAGATCAATAATGTGAGACTCCACAAAAAGGGATGAAATTTTTAATAGATAGGAATCCCAAGTAACTATATATAGAATACAATGAATGTCCCACTATATCGAGTCAATAGAAGTCATGGATGTAGCAATACCAATCTCATCAAAAGTAAAAATAGATGGAGACACGATCTCAATAGGAGGAGAAGGAGCAAAAGGAGAGAATTTGTGTCACTAGAATATATTGTAGACCTTAAAGATACTCAAGATCATCTAAAGTATCATCATCTTGAAGGGTATACTAATTTTAATAATCAAGGGAAAATATTCATCCATAGCAAATGAGGCCAAATTGTACCAGTGACTATATTCTTAACATTGATAAATTGATAAATCCTTATGATGAAATATGCACTTGGTATGACACTTTAAGGAATCTATTTGAAAATAACCCTTCTTGGACTAATTCCTAAAATGTCTATTGTTTTGTAAGAATATTGTCTTGTAAGATCAAATATTGGTGGGAAGGACTAGTAGACCATGGACCTACTATAAGAATCGATGAAGACATTGATATTGTATAAGATGCAAATATGGGCAGAAAGGATATTGTAGATGTGGGATTTCCTTAGTTGAGATCTAATTTATTAGATCAATTTGTTGTAAATAGAACCAATAAGATTTAAGAAGCTAGTAAAACTTTGTACAATTTGAAGCTTAGGTTTAAGTTTATTTCATTAGTATAATCTATGTTTTGAGAAATATTTGTTTGCTGCAAGGCTTCAAAATGACCCAATTGCCAAATTTTTCAATTTAAATTATCTTCCATGCAAAATAGGGAAATGGATTGAGTAGTATATTATCAAAAAGAAAAGAGTGCCAGCATAATCTTGCACTTTATGTGAAATAAAAGGTTGCATTTCCATAAAATTATAGATCAATTTTTAATGAAGGAAATAGATGATAATATTATAGATTATAGTTCATGTAATCTAAAATAATTTATAGCCAAGTCAACCAATAATGAGTTTGATTTTTTTTTTAAAATCAAGCAATTCAGGAAAAAACGTTCTTGTAAACAATCTACCAAGAATAACTTTTTCTCTAAAGAAGAATTTTTTCCTAGTACATGAGGATTTTCTAAAAAATAGAGATTCAAAAGAAAATATAGAATAACCCTAATCCAAATGAGAAATTTCAAAAGGAAAGGCTTCAAACCTCCATCATATGTTCTTAATAAAAGCACTACTTTTGGAAAGGTCCCTAAGTATTATATTTGTTAAGGACCTCATTATGCCACATATTGCTCAAGAAAGAGTGAATTTTTCCCTAGAAGTATGCAGTTTTCCAACATAGTGATACAATTCAATAGTGGGATATTCTACCTTCCTACAAGCTTGCCAAGATATACAAACCTAGTATTATGAACTTATTGATGTTTCAAAATCCTATAGTATGGTAAAGGAAAATTCAACGAAAAAACAATTCATGTCCTAAAAGTTTATTTAATGATGAAAATAAAGATTTCAGAAAGACATGTCTAAAATAAAATTTAAAATAAGTACAAAAGAAATTAGAAGTGGAACATAATAGTGATCCATACAAATACACTACAATGAAGGAAGAGAGAAGGGCACAAAGGGAAAAAAAAATTTCATAGGTTAGAAGAATTAAAGCAAGAAAAAGAACATAATCAAAAGGAGTTTAAAGAACGTGCAAAGAAAAATTAGGATACAAGACAACTCCTTGACAGTTGAAAAAATATCATCTATTGATAAAACTTCTAGCAAAGATTTAAAAAAGAGATATGATTATAGTTCTAGTAGTGAATGTGATGAAATGATAACTACATTTAAAAAACTAGAGATGATCATGGAGGATACAACTAGAATAAAAATATTGGTCACAAAATAATAGAAAGAAATAGAGAAATTAAATTAGTCAGTGGTAGAAATCAGAGATATACTCTTCAAAGAAGATAAGAAGTTAACAAGTGATTATTCCTTTAAAAGGGAAAGTGAGAAAGAAAAATCTTCAACAATTTATCTTGTAAAAAATAGTGCATACATAAGAATAAAGCTTATTTTTCTTGATTAAAAGATTTTATAATTTGATGTATTTATTGATTCTATATTAGCAAAATCATTTGCTAAAACCAAAGATATTCTAGAAAAATATTGGAAATGAAGGCTAGAGCTCCCAAAGAGACTCTCTATTGTTGGAAATGTGACTCAAATTACTGGATGAATAATCCCCTCTTGGGTTAGTGTTTACTCCTTGATTGGTGTGACAATACTTTTTCTGTGGGACATAGTCCCTAGTCCCATCGATGGTCCGATGGTCTTTATCTATTCAACATTGTGTCTTATCAGCAAGAAGTGGTTAGATCATCGGGACATTGTTTTATGTCTCCTCATCAACCCGAAGCTTTGACTTGGTCATCATCGATAGGTCTTACTCTCATCGAAGGGAATCTATCTCAAATCTCTTTGATGGCCTGATGGAGCATGAAGGAAGCTCACCAAAGAGACTTAGCTTTATCAAAGGGACTCTACTCTAAGTCTCCTCGATGGTTTGATAGCTATGGTGATTGGCCAAGCAGTGGTGACATGGTGTCATGTTGGAAATAGGGACCACTTGGAACCTATGTCGGAGGGACATCCTCATATCGAAGGGACCTTGGGTGAACTCTCTTTGATGAGTCGATGAGCTAATGGAGGTGGGGACCACATGGGACAAGCCAATATGACTTCATCAAAGTGATTTCTTTATATCAAAGGGAGATGTTATATAGTCTCCTTGATATGGCGATGAGGTTGAATCGGTAACTCATGAGTAATGTCAAAGTGGGACTTGACTGATGTTGAGATGGAAAGTGATAATTGGCTATAAACTATTGACAGTTGTTTGACGACTGAATTGGAAAATGAATAGACATTGGAGGAATTGGGTGTTATCAAAGAGAGAGTGGAAGGAGTCTCTTTGATGGCCTGAAATAGTTATAATAGTTACATGTCTGTGATGGTTTGCGAACAGTTGATTTCCTAGAATTGGAGCGACCATGGCTGGATGTCATATATACGTTGTGACACTCTGCAATGAGTGTGGGTTGGTTAGAGGTTAATCTACATTGTATGTTGTAATAGCATTATAACAATGTGAGGATTGTTTTGATCAAGCTATGATTTGATTGTTAGGTTGATCAGGGAAATGTAACAAGAGAGGAGATAGGGTTGCAAAGAGGGGTTATGCTGTCAAGTTCCTCTAGATAGAATAGGATGTAAAAATCTATGTAAAGGCTTAGAGGCTAAATTTTATCATAACCATGAATTGTGTTGTTGAATAATACAATTGATCTCTGGGTTTTGGAGTGTGGGTTTTTTTACTCGTAAGTGTTTTCCCCACATAAATCTATGTGTTCATGTCTTATGTTCCATCTTTCATGTTTAATGGTTTTGCTTGGTTGAACCTGTTTAATGCTATTGTTTGGAACTGGTTAAATTTGCATGAGATTTTCTCAGAAGGATTAATGTGGGAAATGAACTATGTCTAATTTCTCTTTGTAGCATAGTAGTATGTGTTTTTGAGGCAA
This sequence comes from Sequoia sempervirens, assembly GCA_007258455.2. Taxonomy (NCBI): domain Eukaryota; kingdom Viridiplantae; phylum Streptophyta; class Pinopsida; order Cupressales; family Cupressaceae; genus Sequoia; species Sequoia sempervirens. Next base: position 939,048,236 of record VDFB02281492.1, on the reverse strand, counting down.
TCTAAAGAAATAAAAGTTACTGAAGGCACCTACGGTTCGTAGATGCTCTTTCTGAGATGAATTAAATTTCCCAACAAGTGGTATTAGAGCCTTCCTTTGGAATTTGATTCTTCCTGGTGTGTTTAGTTCTGTGTATTCCTTCGATGAAGATTTCTTAGTTTGGAAAGCTTGAGGAAATCTGAAGGAATCGACTGATGAATTGATCCTTTGGTGAGTAGAAGTTATTGCTCTTGTGTTTGAGTTTCAAGAGACAACACACATCATGAAGGATGGTGAATATGGATAAACTAGAGCTGGTCATACCAAAATGTTGTGATATGAGGTTCCTATTGACAGTAGTATAATCTTGATGCATGGGGTGGAATATTTTGTTTTGTGGTTGTGTTGTAGCAAAGCTTCCATGTTGGGTGTCTGTGTGAGAGGCTCCTTGATGATATGGAGAAGATTGGGTTGATTTTTAGTCACGGAGTAATGTGTCTATGTTGGGTGCTTTTTCTTGGTACTGGAAGGCATGGTTTTTTTGCTACCCTAATTGCATGGAGGCTATGGAGTTGATCATTGGATGATCTAAAAGATTCTGTAATAGCTTGTCTCCCTCACATGCATGTACATGTTGGTGGTTATTGAGTTGGCCTGAAATGGGCTTGAAGTTTCTGAGCTGCCTTTTCCTCTCATGGATGTTTTGTACTTGCATGACTCAGATTCATGCTTTTGGGTCCGAGGGTTGTATAGGTTTTCCCAAAAAATCTATGGTGATGCTCATTCATGATAATCCATTATTTTGGTTTAACTATTATGGTGTTTCTTGTTTCCATATTTTGGTGTTCTAGATGTGAAGTGGGTATGGATGTGCATGGGTTTTTTTCAAACATAGTGGTTTTGCATAGTCAAGAAAAACTTGTGGCTTTGTAGAGCTAGGGTTAAGCTATTTTCTAGGCCCTAACCTTTGAGGTCACTATATGAGATAGTTGCAGTTTTGCATGCATGCTTCATGCATAGTGTTATATGCTTTCTCTACATGGGAGTGTTGGTACATGATTAAGAAACTCAACATTTCTATGTAATGCTTGGAGAGTTTCCTAACTATGGTGCTCATGTTGTACTTTTGTTTGGAAAATCAAATCTATTGGTATTTTGATGTTTGAGTCATGAGAAGCTACATGATATCTTCTGTAAAATATTGGTTTTGCATGATACTAATATGATGATGGGTTTTCAAATTCTATGTTTGGAATCTTTTAGCTATGTAGTTAGTGGATTAGCTACCCATTGGCTGCATTGGGATAACTCGGAAGTGGACTGTCAATATCCACAAGATTGACATAAGTTGGTGTAGACTTAATCAGTTGGCCTTGTCTGTGGTCATTGGTATATTGGTGTGTGTTTCTTTAGGGTGAGAGGATGATGGTAAAAGAGCATGATAGTCCCCTATGGGGACCTATATCATGTTGTATTGTGAGGTCATGAATAGTTTGGATACACATTCTTGTGTAAGCCTTTGAGTGTGATGGTATTCTTTTTGTGCTTGGTCTGGAGATCTTGGTGTCACTTGGAATTGTTGTCAGATGGACATGTTGCTAAGTGGACTCAAATTATTTTTGGTTTCATAGATGTTTTTTCATGATGCTTGGAGAACTTGGTTGTCACAATTCAGTGGGAGCTTTAGCAATGACTATGGATTCATCACTTAGTGATGGATGATCTTCTTTAGTGTTGCAGATGTTACTAGGAGGAGCTCTTATATCTTGTTGTTGCATAAGGGTTCTTTCGCATTTGCATGTATACTATTTGAAGATGTGTAACACCTCAGAGACTTGTGTTTTTTGGGTTGAGGTGTTGATGGTGCTTGTCAGGTGATATTGGTTTAAAGTTTGTTTGATGTCATGGTATACTCTTGATTCTAGATTAGAGTTTTTGCATGATACTTTCTTATGTTCACTTGGAGCATGAGATCTCCTAAGGGAGATGGTAAGATCATGATGTCATGGTAAGTTCCCAATTCAAATGATTGGAGTTTTGGCAGTGATCTATTGGTTCTCTATGTTTTGGGTACATTGGTCATATGTTTGAGAACTTCATGATAATGCAGTGATGCATTTGAATTTTAGCATGAGATGATTATTTGCAGGTGCTCATGGATACATGGAGAATAAGGTGAGGCTGTATTTCTCTTGAGAGGAGAGAAGTGTTGTTGATGGTTACTCTTGATGAATATTTAAGTAGAAAGTCCAAGAAGCCTTCACCTTGGTTGGACGTGAGTTAAATAAGAGACCTATGAGGAGATTTCTCTTGAAGAATTCATTTTGGCTTGTATATCCTGAAGGAGCATTCTCATTCCCAGTCTTGGTCTACTCGACAACTTATCACTTGAGAGGTATTACCCATTGTTTCTTTCAGTCCCATTATGTTTGTCTTCTCATGAATATAGATCTTGAGCTATGGATACATGGTTTTGGAGGATTCATTTGAGTGTTGGCATGTTTATCTCCTTATGCATTGTGATTACATTCATTTATGTTGAGTTTAGGAGATGCATTGGGCTTATTTCCTTCATAGGGAATGGATTTAGTTTGATCTTCTTTGGCTTGAGAGGCTTACATCCATGTTGATTACATGATATATATGTTATGTTTGATCTTGGTGATTGAATGGTTGGGTGTTTTTATGGATTTTCTTTTGGGGTGTTGTGAAGGAGATCATACTTGACACAGTTTTCATTTAGAGGTGTATGTAGGAGGATTTTTTATAGGTACATGATGTGCAAAGTTTCTCTTTGGTCTTGGTTATCTTCCTGGATGTTTGATTTCACATTACATTGGTTTGAGGTTTGTTTGGAGCTATTGTGATCACTAGCTTGTTGTCATGTGTTCTCACTTATGTGCTTGGGTGATGACATGGAGGTTTCTTTATCTCTTCCTTTGTTGGGTGTGAAGAACTTGGGAGAGCTGTGAAGACTTGTGGTGAGAACTATTCTTAGAGGTTGCAAGTTTATAGGTTTTGCATATCATTGTGGATGATGTTGGTATGTGGCGACTGATCATGCTATATTGTATAGCCCATGGTATACTGTACACCCTAGCCGCTATCCTTGCCGGGGTCTAGGGCCAGGCTGGGCCCCAGGCGGGGGTTCGGGGGCGGTAGCCCTTGAGAAAAATTTTCTTCCTACTTTTTCGCATGATCACCGAAAAAGGGGAAAAAACCAATGAAAAAGGAAAAATCCGATTTTGTAGAACCCTAAAATCTGGAAGCTTCTAAGCTTGTTAAAAAGGGGTTCGGATGGATATTACAGTATGGAAAAAAAACGCGATTATTCGCAAGATTGTAATAGGTTTTACACTAGATAATAAAAGTATTGGATGGCTGCGGTTTGGTGGATGTAGCCCGGATTGGGTGAACCACGTTAAATTCTCTGTGTTATGATTTATTCTGTGTGTTTTAGTTTCTCTGTTTATTAATTAAATCTGCATTTAATTGTTAGATATCTGCCATCTCTAACCCTAACAAGTGGTATTAGAGCGGGTTGTGTTTCGATTTATCGTCTGTAGGAAGGTCTCACGGCTGAGTGGGAGTCTCATGGTTGAGGAGCAATGGCGCATTTCAGGGTAAGAAGGTTGAGAAGTTTAACCTGTGAAGAACTATTAGTTATGGAAGATACGTGATGGAGGACTATCTCATCGGTTGATTTGGCGGCGCTATTGGAAGGGAAACCAAGAAACCTGCAATAATGTCAGATGAGGACTAGGAGATTTTGGATAGAAAGGCTCTTGGCAGTATTTGCCTATGCCTGGCACAATCAGTGGCATTCAATATTACAATAGAAAAGACAACTCAAGAGTTGATGGAAACCCTGGTGAAGTTATATGAAAAGCCTTCCACTTCAAATAAGGTATTTCTTATGAAGCGTTTATTTAATATGAAAATGGTAGAAGGTGGGTCAGTTACTGATCATTTAAATGAGTTTAATATGGTCACTAGTCAATTAACTTCTGTAAAAGTAAACTTTGATGAAGAAGTTAGGGCTCTTTTGATTATGTGTTCTTTTCCTGAAAGCCGGAATAGCTTGGTAATGATTGTTAGCAACTCCTCGCTTCCGGGTTCAAAATACACAGCTTGATGATGTTGTTGGTGTTATTTTGAGCGAGGAAATTCGTAGAAAAAGCTCAGGTGGAACATCCACATCAGGCAGTGTTTTGAATGCAGAAAGCAGGGGCAGAACAAAGGAGAGAGGAAACGATTCCGGAAATCGTGGGAAGTCACGAGGAAAATCAAAGGACAGAAGGTCCCAATCTAGAAACAAGAAGGATTGCTGGTACTGTGGTAAGCCGGGTCATTTAAAGAAAGATTGCTGGTCTCAGAAAAATAAAGGAGACAGAAAGGAAGGAAGTAAAGAGGCAAATGTGGTAAGTAATAAATCTGATGAGGATGTTTTGATTCTTTCCCTTGATAATGTTGATGATTCTTGGGTGTTATATTCAGGGGCTTCATTTCATGCTACCCCCATAGAAGCTATTTTCTTGATTATGCGTCCAAGGATTTTGGGCTGGTTTATTTTAGGAGATAACGAACCCCTGGGCCAGATTGTTGAAAGGGAAGAATCAAGATTGTCGCATCGGGAATCATTGGCTACTACGGAGGTAAGGAATGTTCCAAAGCTACAGAAATTTAATTTCAGCAGGGCAACTAGATGATGAAGGTTGTGTTGTTACATTTAGTGATAAAAATTGAAAGGTCGCAAAGGGTGCCTTAGTGGTAGCAAAAGGTGTGAAAGTAGGCACCTTATATCTTTGTACAGGTCATATTGTTCCTTCTACTTTAATTGTTATGAAAAAGGTCAATGTTTAGGAACAATTGCTACAGTTTAGCATGTAGAAGATCATATAGTTGCTATGGACTCCTCAATCAACACCGGGTGGCATAATAGACTTGGGCATATGAGTGCAAAAGGTATGAAAGTACTTCATTCAAATAATGTTTTACCAGGTCTAAAAATGTGTTAATATGGATTGCGGAAAGTTGTGTGTATGGAAACAAAAAGAGAGTAAGTTTACCAAGGATGGGAAGCAAAAAGAAAGATGAGAAATTGAGCTTGCATATGGATGCATGGGGACCAGTTCAGGTATCTTCTCTCAGTGGCTCTCTGTATTATGTTACATTCACTGATGATGCAACTAGGAAGGTATGGATTTATTTCCTTAGGAAGAAATCTGATGTATTTGAAACTTTTAAAAAATGGAGAAGCTTGGTTGAGAATGAAATGGGTAAAAGGATAAAATGTCTTAGATCTAATAATGGTGGTGAGTATTGTAGAAAATAGTTTCAAGATTATTGTTCCTCTCATGGTATTCATAGGAAGAAAATGGTTCCAAGGACTCCACAGGAAAATGGAGTGGCTGGAGCACATGAATAAAACAACAATGGAGCGTGCACGGACTATGAGATTACATGCTGGGATGCCTTTAAAAATGTGGGCAGAGACTGTAAACACTGCTGTTTATTTAATCAACAGAGGTCCTTCTAATCCTTTGGGTTGTGGCATTCCAGAGGAAGCATGGAAAGGTAAGAAGGTGAGTTATTCTTTTCTCAAAACCTTCGGTTGTGAAGCATTTGCACATGTAGATTCTGAAAATAGAACCAAGCTTGATGCAAAATCAAAGAAATGTGTATTTGTTGGATATGGCATTGATGAATTTGGCTATAGGCTTTGGGATTTTAAAAATCAGAAAATTATAAGAAGCAGGGATGTCATATTCAATGAGAAGATGTTGTACAAAGATCAGTTGTAGCAACACGAGAAGAAAGAAAAGGATTATGCAAGAAGTTGGATGATATTCCAACAATGATGTTTCAAAGAGTTCTCATAATTGGGCAACAAATAAAGAACAAACAAATACCACAAACTCTGTTAGATGCTCTCTCAAGGATAAGTAGACCTTAAAGATTCTCTCCCCTTGTATACTATCTTTGTTAATTGGATGATGGTGAACCAGGAATATTATGATGAAGTTTAAGGTGTGGATACCAAGGTTCAAAGGGGGAGCATGGAATGGAAGAAGAAATGGACTCCCTTGATTTAAAAATCAGACTTGGGAATTATAAATCTCGCCCTCGCAGTAAAAAGGACGTACCTTCAAACAAATGGATTTATAGGCTGAAAGAGGAGGATGGAGGTAAGAAAAGATTTGTAAAGCCGATTAGTTGTAAAGGGATTTTGCATAGAAAAGGGTATTGATTTTGATGAGATTTTTCTCCCATTGTTAAAATGACTTCTATCTGCATTGTTTTAAGTATTGTGGCTGGCCTAAGATTTGCAATTTAGGAATAGCTTGATGTTAAAAAATAGCCTTTCCAAGCGGCGGGATTTGGAAGAGGAAATATATATGGACCAGCCACAAGGATTTGGAGGTCAAAGGTAAGGAGAAACTAGTAAAAGCGTGATTGAAGAAAAGTTTATATGGCTTGAAGCAAGCACCCCAAGAATGGTACTCTAAAATTTGATAGTTTTATGGTCGGAGCAAGGCTACAAACTCGTAATTCTGACCATTGTGTTTATTTTAAGATGTTGGATAATGATAGCCACATTATTTTATGTTTATATGTTGATGGCATGCTTGTAGTTGGGTCTAACATGGACTGGCATAAGTGAGTTAAAACAACAGTTAGAAAATTATTTTGCTATGAAGGATTTAGGGGTAGCAAAAAAAATCCTTGGTATGAAAATTTGTAGAGATAGGAAAAATAGAAAATTATTTTTATCTCAGGCTAATTATGTTGAAAAGGTGTTGCAGAGATTTCATATGGAGAATGCAAAAGCTGTCAGCACACCTTTGCCTAGTCATGTCAAATTGACTAAGGATATGTATCCAAAGACACAAGAGGAGGAAGAAAAAATGTCCAAGGTACCATATGCTTCAGCTGTAGGCAGTTTAATATACGCCATGGTATGCACAAGACCAGATATTGCACATGTTGTAGGAGTTGTTAGCAGGTATTTGAGTCATCCCGAAGTTGAGCATTGGAATGCTGTAAAATGGATTCTTAGGTACTTTAGAGGTACATCCAATAATTGTCTATGTTTTGGGGGCTCTAATACTGATTTAAAAGCCTATGTTGACTCAGATTTAGCAAGGGATATAGATACCAAGCGGAGTACCACAGGTTATGTATTTACAGTTGGTGGGATAGCAGTAAGTTGGATTTCTTGATTGCAGAAGGTCGTTGCTTTATCCACCACAGAGGCGAAAGGAGATGATATGGCTGCAACTTTTCATGGATGAGTTGGGAAAACAACAGTTGGAAATTACTTGTTTACAGATAGCCGTGAAAGTGCTATACATCTTGCAAATAATTTGCCATATCTCCAAAACAAAACACATCTAGTTGAGATATCATTTCATTCAGTTAGTGTTGGAGGATGGACAGGTTAAGTTGGACAAGATACATATAGATGTCAATCCAGCGGATATGTTTACGAAGGCGGTGACAAAGGAGAAGCTAAGCTCCTCTTCAGCTTCGGTTGGTCTTCAAGGTTGAATTCAAGTATAACAGAGCAGCAGGTCCAAGGTCCTTATTTCCAGTGGAGCTGTAATTGCGTAGTGTCGCCTAGAATTAGTCTCCAAGTGGGAGATTGTGTTGGTGTGGAGCCTGATCAGTCTCCAAGTGGGAGGTTGTTGGTATGTGGCGACTGATCATGCTATATTGTACATCCTAGCCCCTATCCTTGCCGGGGTCCAGGGTCGGGCTGGGCCTTGGGTAGGGGTTCGGGCGCAGCCCTCGAAAAAAAATTTCTTCCTACTTTTTCGCGTGATGACCGAAAAAGGGAAAAAAACCAATGAAAAAGGAAAAATTCGATTTTGTAGAACCCTAAAATTTGGAAGCTTCTAAGCTTGTTAAAAAGGAGTTCGGATGGGTATTACAGTATGGAAAAAAAACACGATTATTCGCAAGATTGTAATAGGTTTTACACTAGATAATAAAAGTATTGTATGGCTGCGGTTTGGTGGATGTAGCCCGGATTGGGTGAACCACGTTAAATTCTCTGTGTTATGATTTATTCTGTGTGTTTTAGTTTCTCTGTTTATTAATTAAATCTGCATTTAATTGTTAGATATCTACCATCTCTAACCCTAACAGATGATTCCTTGGTACTAAATGATGTTGTTTTACACTTTCTATATGATGCTATTGGTAGACTTGGTATGCCTTGATCATTTTCAAAATTTCATTACCCATGCAGGGGGAGCTCTTGGATGTGTATGTCACTCTTTGACATGTTTTCACATGGAGTTTATGATTGTAGTTTAATGGGTGTATATATTTATGGTATAAGTTTACTATGTTTGTATACCTTGGAGGTATGGGTGATTGGATGGATTAGCACATGTTGTGGGTGCTATTTTCAGTCATGTGGGTTAAGCAACTAGATAAAAGTAGTTAGTTTCCTAGTTGTTATTCTAGCTATTTTCTATCATTTTTTCTGGAGGATGACTTTAGGGTTCTGTTCTAGTTTGGGGCTTTGAATTTGATGTTGTTTATGCTTCTGTATAGCTTGTGTGCATAGTGGAGTGGTGGTAGTGACCTGTAATCGTTGCTGTTAGTTGGGCCTGATGACTGGTATTTTTAGATTGGTGCATATATACCATGGCTTGTTCCTTTCCTTTGGAGGATGGTTGGAACTATTACCAAAGATGATGAACTATTTTATAATGTTGTTGCATGTGTCTTGGGTGCTACAATGAATTTGAGAATTGATTGGAAGCATCCAGTAAGTTCTTCATCAAATGGGAGCATGCCGGAAATGTGACTCAAATTACTAGCTAAATAATCCCCTCTCGGGTTATTGTTTACTCCTTGATCGGTGTGATAGTACTTTTTTAGTCAAACATAGTCCCTAGTACCATCGATGGTCTGATGGTTTTTAGCTATTCACCATTTTTTCTTATCACAAGAAGTGGTTAGATTGTTGAGACATTGTTTTATGTCTCCTCGACAACCTGATGATTTGACTCGGTTGTCATCGACATGTCTTACTCTCATTAAAGGGAATCTATCTCGAGTCTCTTTGATGGCCCAATGGAGCATGAAGGAAGCTCACCAAAGAGACTTATCTTTATCAGAGGGACTCTACTTTGAGTCTCCTCAATGGGTCGATAGTTGTGGTGATTGGCCAAGTAGTGGTGACATGGTGTCGTGTTGGTAGTAGGGAACGCTTGGAACTTATGTCAGAGGGACATCCTAGTATCAAAGGGACCTTGGGTGAACTCTCTTCGACAAGCCAATGAACCGATGGAGGTGGGGACCACATGAGACAATTCAACAAGACTTCATAGAAGTGATTTCCTTATATCGAAGGAAGAAATTATATATTCTCCCTGATATGGCGATGAGGTTGACTTGGTAACTCATAGATAATGTCAAAGTGGGACCTGACTGGTGCTGAGATGGAAAGTGATAATTGGCTAGAAACTGTAGATGGTTGGTTGATGAATGACCTGGAAAATGAATAGACATTAGAGGAACTGAGTGTTATCAAAGAGAGAGTGGAAGGAGTCTCTTCGATGGCCCAACACAGTTATAACAGTTGCATGTTTGTGATAGTTTGCAAACGGTTGGTTTCCTAGAATTGGAGTAACTATGGATGGATGTTGTATATATGTTGTGACACTCTGCAATGAGTGTGGGTTGGTTAGAGGTTAATATGCATTGTATGTTGTAATAGCATTGTTACAATGTGAGGATTGTTCTAACCAATTTGTGATTCGACTATGAGGTTGATCAGGGAAATGTAATGAGAGAGGAGACATGGTTGTAGAGAGGGGTTTTGCTATCAAGTTCCTCCAAATAGAATAGGATGTAAAACTCTATGTAAAGGCTTAGAGGTTGAATTGTATTGTAACCACGAATTGTGTTGCTGAATAATACAATGGATCTCTAGCTTTTGGAGTGTGGGGTTTTTTACCTATAAGGGTTTTCCCCATGTAAATCTATGTGTTCATGTCTTATGTTCCTCTTTCATGTTTAATGGTTTTGCTTGGTTGAATCTATTTAATGTTGTTGTTTGGAATTGGTTAAATTTGCATGAGCTTTTCTTAGAAGGATTAATGTGGGAAATGGACGGTTTGATTTCACTTTTGGCATAGTAGTATGTGTTTTCAAGGAAATGTAAAGAAATAAAAGTTACCGAGGCACCTATGGTTCTCAGATTCTCTTTTTGATATGAATTAAATTTCCCAACATCTATTACTGGTGAAAATTTTAAAATGGGAACTGATATGCTCTAAATTTTCTATATCAATATCAATGGTAAAATCTTCATTATAGACTTCATGGAATTCAATGTTATGGATAGTAATTTATTGCTTGGATATTTATTTCTCACTAATGTGAACCTTTCATTTTAAGGAAGACATACATGTCTTTGAGAAATAATGATGTTCAAGTAAAAAATCCTATTCTTAAATTAGCCACATATTGATTAGAGGGAAAAAAAGATAATAAATCACCTACAAACATGCAAAGACTTATTTTGTGAAATTAGAGAAGGATTTGAAAAATATTGTTACAACATGAATCTTTTACAGTTCTAAACAATAAATTAAGATGAATGTGAGATAAATATACATCAAGAATGTTAATTGGTGATTCCACACAAACCTACCTATCTATTGAGTCTTATAGAGGTCAAAAAATTAGATGAACACCTAGATGAAATCCTTTCAAGAGGTTTTATTAGAAAAATAAAATTTCTATTTTCTTGTCTAATATTCTTGATCAATAAAAGAGAAAAAGGGGAGAAGGAAAGAAAATATTTTGTATAAATCATAAACCCTCAAGTGAAATAATTATTCCATTTAATAATCCTATTTTATTTAGTTCAAATCTTATCAAAAGAGCTACAAATAAAAAGTGAGTTTCTAAATTTGATTGCAAGTCAATATTTTGGAAAATTAAGATGAAAGAAATAGATAAATACAAAACTACATTTTCTATGCCTCAAGGATTATATGAATGGGATGTAAGGCCTTTGGTCTATGCATGACTCCAACTTACTTCCAAAGGATAATGGATTAGGCATTATGACATTTAATAATTGTGTAGTTTACATAGAAGATATAGCCATCTTGTTTGATAATGTTTTTGATCATTTTTCTCATTTAGAAAAATTAAGTTATGTAGCTATCACAAAGAATGAAATATCCTTGTTGACAAAAAAATATGATGATTGGAAAATTTAAAATAGATTTTCTTGGGCTACATATTAATGGAGGGAAGATAAGATTGCAACCCTATGTGCTCCAATGCATTCAATAATTTCTTATATTCTTATAGGTAAAAAAATAAATCCAAATATTTTTAACAATAGAAAGTCTTGTTATAAAGACCAAGGATGAAACCCTAGATAGGATTAAATTAGATCTAGAGAAGTGTCTTAATACTATGACTCGAGACACAAAAAAACACATGGCCTTAGTAAACATAAACATGCTAGTGTGATATAGGAGCTAATAAGAATTAATTAGGTAATATGCCTTTGTCATGCCAACAATTAAAATCAAAGTGAAAAGTCATCTTTTATATATGTAGATCAACTTCATCCCTAGTTTTTATTTCAAGATTATTATTTTAAATCATTTCCCAAGAAAAATGATATTTTATTTCCCTTTTGAAGATCAAGCCTACAACATGAGAGTTCATTCTATCTAGAATCACTTCAAATTAAGGGTTTAATTATGGTCCACCTTTTTGGTTATAGGATTGCTTGATATGGTCAAAGAAGGTATGTATTGTAATCTCTATATTATTAGGAAAAGAGTGGGAATTCAATGACTGGGTCAAACCCATGGAAAACAAATATTTCTTAGAGGGAGAAAAAAATCTTTATGGTAGTTTCATTCATGTTTGATATAATTAATTCTTTAAAATATTTTTATGAATAAATTTTACTAAATTTTTTACACGATTAAATAAGGCATTTAATTTTTTATTTTTTGATATATTGAATTGAATTAACATAATTTAAATGAGTTAGACCTATGATGACACATGTACTACATTCTTGTTAATGACATTAATTAGATTAATCTTAACCTTATGAAAAAATTCAATCAAGTGGTAAAAAATCTAATGGATTACTCTTTATGTGTGGAAAATGAGTGTCACAAATAATATTAATATGATCATGTGGAGTGGGAGTCACACCAATAGGTTCACTTTATTTGCAAGGATGGAATAACTAATCATAGACTTTGGTGTTTATTTAAATTGAGGTTTGTTTGGATGTCTTGTGGATTATTAAAGATGATTTGTTGGCATAATTATAATGTGCCTAAGTGAGTCCTTGGATTTAATTTTCTTGAGTTCATTTTTCACGAAGAGATGAAATGTGTTGAGCCTTCAATCCTCTAAGTAAATAATTCTTCTAAGAGTGTGATATCTCTTGCATAAAAATATTCTCCCCCACATCTTTGTTCATTGGCTAGATAGATTTACCTTAGGATTTATGCTTGTTCTTGGGCTTTCTCTTCGATGAGTGTTCCATAAATTGGTATATGTATTCTAATTTAATTTGATATTGGCTCAATCTAATCTTTCTTGATTTTGGGACACATTGTTTAAAATGTTAAGGAAAAGGGAGATCAAAAGAGTTTGTCTAGTATTTTTGCTTGCTTTACTTGATTTTTTTTTTAACGGGAATCGGGTGCAACGCCCCCATATAACCCCCCACCGCCGGTAAACTTTTTACCATGACCGGCAGTGTTGGCGGGACACAACAACCGGTACCACGGGAATGCCAGAGAGTCGAACCCATGGTGGGCGCCCTGCGACAGGGAACACCTTAACCAACTAGGTTGGGACCGACGCCCCGCTTGGTTTACTTGATTATCTTACTATGAAGTCTTTAATTTTTTTTTATGTTTATTAGGTGTCTCATGACTTTATCAAGGGATTTTGTTGATTTTTTTTGTGTTTTCATGATTTTATGAATAAAAATCTAAATAAATTATAGTATATAATAAAAAAAAAAATTCTATCTTTTTGTATTTTTTAGAAATAAAATGTGATCTAATTAATCTATTTGTAAAACAATTTTTTTCTTTTTGTATTTTTAGTGAATGCAACTAAGTTATTTTAGCTAAATATTTATAGATACAATTTATATGTTTTTTTTTTTAGTTTTTCCTTTCTTTAAACATGTTTGCGAGTTGCAATAACTCATGTTGGAATTGAGGGATGTTTGATTAAATACCTTATGTTAGAATCAAGGGCTTTCAAAGAACAAGAATCCAATCAAATGTAACTTAATCTAATCTAATCTAATCTAAAAAATAAATAAATAATTCCACTCTAACAAAGAGTTGGTAGCAAAATGTTACTATTCTTAGAAAATTTTGATTTCCTAATTAACATTTTAATCTACTGTAAAGAAATGAAAGCTTCTAAAATGTGAAGCCTATCTAAAACTTTGAAGCATCTTTGAAGTTTCATGCATCCCCAGGTGATATAGCCTCTATATCTTCTTCTCCAACAATGAACTACTCTTCTTTGATAGAAATGGAGTGACTGAAAACTCTTGATCATAGAAATTTGAGAGATTACATGGAAAGTAAAGAAAATCTTTGAAGCTTCTATGTAATAAACTAGGAAATGGCACATATGTCATGTACTGAGCATGAATATGTTGTGGAAATGCAATAGAGATGTACCCTAGAACTTCTAAAGATGTTTCACAATCCACTTGAAAAATAGGGAAAGGAATTACAACTTTGTGCAAAAAAAATGGCTAAAAGTTAAAAATAAATAACCTCTTGAATGTCAGTGATGAGGGAGTAAAAATAGGTGAAGAAACTTTACAATTAGTTGAGATGAATAAGAAATTAAAGAGGGTTGATTGTGAGTTAATAGGAGAGGAGATTTAGTCAAGGGAGGAAGAGGTCCAGTTAGAACTCTAATCAACTCACTATGAAAAGAAAGAAAGGCGGGAAAACTGTTAAAACTAAAGAAATAATACATCCTCCAAACATGACAAGATCGCCCCTTTTGAAGGTTTGGGTTTCCCAAGTGACCCTATAGATGAAGGTCTACAAAAGGGTTTTAGAAGTGCGTGAATAATTAGAAGCAAATATGGGGTTGGGAAAGGTGGAAATGAGGCTAGGAAGGCCACTAAAAACATATAAATTTTGTCATATCAAATCAAAAAATGTTGAGAAGAGATATATTTCACACCACATGGATCATGGGGTAGACCACTAGGTCATAATCGAACTACAATATTGGCATATAAAATTTTAGACCCTTGTAGATTCAAAGGTCACTAAATTTGATTGTTTAGATAAGGATAATTGTACTTTACTTTGACCTCAACTGTGATTCCCTTGTTTTTAGTTTTGATTATATGAAAGAAAAAAAATCCATATACTAATTATTTCCTTAATGTGAAAAGTATCACATTGATGGTGTAGACATGTCACAAAATTTACCACCAATTCACCATTCTAAAATTTCTATAAATTAATTAAATATGTTATTATTTAATTAATTTCCTTCACCATTCATCATTAATTAATTCTTCCATAAAGTTGGTTAATCAAATTAAATCAGTCAACCTTAGTCCCTAATTCCTCTAATTAATTAATCCCTATGATCATTTCCTTTAATATTAGAATCCACATATTCATTGATCCTTGTCCATTTAATCCTAGCCATTAAATCCATCTACATGGATTATAATCTAAACTTGACATCATCTAATATGTGTCCCCTCTACTTCCATGCTCCCATACATGTGAGCATGTCACTTTATTCCCCTCCTTGTTGACATGTGTGTGAGCATGCAATCTTGGAAGTATCTTTGACTTACACCTCAATCCTCCCATGCTCCCACATGTGTGAGAATACCATCTTCAAGTCATGTTAAGCCTCCACATCATCCTTAAATTTTGACTTATCTCCACTCCTTTTATCACACATGTGTGAGCTTATCTTCCACACATGCCACCTTGATCACACATGTGTGAGCATGCCTAGATCTTACACCTCATGTCACAATTGTCACATAAGTGTCACATAACTACAAATTCAATCCATGCCTCCATTCTCATCAAATCCCAGCCATCCATTAGCATTTCATCTTGGCTCTTGATTTTCCTCATAGAAAATCTATAAATTGAAGACCTCCCATTCCATTTGAAAATCCACTTACATGTTATCCTTATGCTGCCCATTTTTATCTTCTATTTTCATATCATCATGTTATCCATTTGATCTATCATCATTCAACCATATTATCATGCTACTAGTTTATTAAGCAACCGCATTCCACCATCAATTCATAGATCACAAAGAACACATCAAGTAGAGAATTGGGTGTACTCTACTTCGACTCAGTTAGAGGAGAAAATAAAACAAGATGAAAGGTTTCATTTATTGCATTTAAATCCTTGTGTTTTCCTCAATTTTTTTGTTGTCTTCATTTTGGCATGTCTGATGGGACCCACATCCATGTTACTAATTTTTAAATTTATATTTTTTAGTTTTTATGTGTAGTTTCTTGGTTTAGCACCTATTCTCTATGTTTCCAAATCAATACTTCCTCCTCTCACAACACTTACACATTTTCTCTATCTTAGATTTTGTTGTGTATTATTTCTAATTCTTCTCTTTGGTTTTTCTAACTTTTGTTTTTGTCTATTTTACAGTTTTATTATTATTTTTGTTATTTTAAACCCTAATTTTGGATTTATTACATCATTGTTAGTATAGATTAGAATAATAAATTAATTAATTAACATGCAAGTGTTAATTTATAAATAAATATTTGTTTTTAGTTACTAAATTATTAAATAATAAGTTGGGAGTTATTTTTGTAGGTAACTTGGGGTAGTTTTTGGAATTTCATGGGAATATAGCATTTCATCATTCTATGCAATTATATTGAAGAGTTCAATCTATATATTATATCTTTGTTTTTAATATTCATATGCAACAATGCTTTACTCTTTGTGCATGCTCACCATTTTAACATGGTATTAGAGAATTCACATCTTTTTCTTGTGCAGATGAAATGAAGAAATATATATTTTGGTTGGAGATACCAAAGTGTTTATCCATCCTATATCTTTGAGTATTACAACACCATTTTTTGGTAGATTGCGTTAAATTTAAAATGAATTTTCTTTATACCAATATAACATAGTCACAATAAAAATACAATATATTTGTCATTTCATAACAAAATTTAAAAATTCAAAGTGTCTTGGAAAGTTGATGAAGGGGACAATAAAACTTAGAAATGGTTTGAAGATGCTTTTTGTATTGAGTGAGTAATTTGAATCAAAAATAGTGGCTGTGAGTTTTGATGTTATTATTATTGTTGACTACGTGAAATTTTTGAATAAGAGATATCATTGTTTATTGCATGAGGATGAACATGTAAAAGAGTATGACATCTACTGAGAATGAAAATAAGTTTATACCCAATCTATTAAAAGTGAAAGGTGCAAAATTGTTTCAATTTAAGTTTAATTTTCTCTTGAAATATTTTTTTAAGTATCTTGTGGAATGGATTATAACATTCCTTTCAAAGATTTTATTTGAAAATTAAATAAGTACACGAGAAAGGAATTTAATAATTGATCTAATACATTTAAAGAGAAGTTTAGTGCAATTTTAGTAATCACATTTGAGAAAGATTTTAGGGGAGATATAAAGGAGATTCCTTTTATTTTAAGGAGAAATAAAAAGGATGTTTTGAATCTCCATAATTTGGAGTAATTAGAAACAATTTATGAATTAGAGTTGAAATTTCTTCATCAAAGTTTAAAAATCTATTTGAAGTGATAAGATTTTATTCTAAGGAGAAATAAGGTTGTATTTTTCTTTGGAGTTATAAGATTAATTTGGTCATATCATTGTAAGGTTGTATTATCAGTTGAAATCGACACTCAAATTATTACTTTTACATATGGCCACATAATACATGGTTTCTTGCATAATGCTTACATTCTCCAAGCCATCCATGTTATTCCTGAGAGAGATTTTAAATTCACATGCTTGGGCTATTAGAGAATATAATGTGACATCAAATGGATAAATTGTAATAGGATCATATTGGAGGTTGGAGATAATGAAGGTAGAAGGTATTTTATCATCTTGAGCTAGATTATCAGTCAAAGATGATTCATTGTATGAGAAGAACCACTTCACATCTGTGTCCCTTCATGGAGCAAGGGGGCTTGGCATCTTGATAGAGATTGTGGGTGGAGTTAATGTATCTACGTTGGTTAAGGTTATTTTGTATCACAGAGGAGGGATTGGTTCCCATAACACTAGAGGAGGGATATTAACAAACTCAAAGGGGAGATGTGGATTATCGAAGGATATTTTTTCTCTCATGTACATCACTAGAGGAAGGATTTTGACACACTTGAAGGAGATGTGGACTTTTAGACAAAAAATTCTCTCATTGTGCAAGGAGGATGGGGACACTTTATGTTATCTCATGTTGTATAGATGTTTTGTAGGTTCTATAGTCAAAAGATCCTCTTGTGGAGTTCGTTTGATGTTTCCTAGGGTGAGGAGAATTGGTGAAGACACTTCATTAAAGTCTCTAGAAGGGATGTTGTGATGAACTCTTGCAATGTTTGATCCTTGTTTGGATTGATGTAATAAGGGGGAATAATGGATTTATTAAATCATAGTTAGTATCTAGATTAGAATAATAAATAAATTAATTAACATGCAAATGTTAATCTATAAATAAATGTTAGTTTTTAGTTATTAAACTATTAAATAATAATTTGGGAGTTATTCTCGTAGGTAGTTTGGTGTAGTTTTTAGAATTTCATGAGAATGAAATTCTATATAAGAATTTGCATCATTCTATATAATTATCTTGAAGAGTTCAATCAATATATTATATTTTTTATTTTTATATTCATATGCAAAATGGTTTAATCTTTGTACGTGCTCACCATTTTAACACCTATGTGTACAATATTTTCATGTTTTATTGCATGTATTCAGTATTTGTTATTCATTTGAATAAGCATTTATGCCTTGTAGATTGACGTGTATGAAAATCAATGCTTTTGTACCCAAGCACTTTACTTTTTGTGCTTTGTGTTTTCTATTTTTTCACTTTGTTTTCTATCCGTTAGCCTATTTTTCTATTGTTTTCACCATTTTTAGCTTTTTATTATGTGTCCTTATTTTTCTAAAAAATAAATAATATTTATCTTATGTTCTATGTAGGTTATTGAATCATTTATTTTTCATATCGACACCTTCATGGCCCAACACTTTCATATATCAACACTTCTATAGATTTACTTCCATTTTTTTTTGTTTTATTCTTTATTTTCTTGGTTTTTTATGCCAACATTTCTATGCTAATTTGGTACTCTAACTAATTGGTGTAGCCATCTACGCTTGTACAAAACCATATTTCAAACTACTAATGTATTTGGTTTAGGCTATGTTTGTAAAATATTTTATTTTATCACTAGTTTAGTTGCACCTAAAGTAGAGTAGTGTGATAATTAACTTGTTTTCCATGTTTTAAGGAATTTTTGAAATGTATACTCGCTCCTTGAACTTAGTGTGATCTTGGGGATCAAATTTTTGAAACTTTTCCTTTATATTTTATATTAGAACCTAAGGGTATTAGTTTGTGTATGCTCCTACCTTGCACTTCATAAGATCTTGGGTGATAAAAAAACTTAACATTCCTTTCCCTTTAGGATGCCTACTTGGGGATTTTTTCACCTTAGGAATGAACCTAACTCTTGTGTTCTGGTAGAGTATATAAATTGGGGGGTGAATTGAAAGACACACCTTTTGGAAGAAATTTTTTGTTAATCTTGGCTAAGCCCACAAGAAATTTATATCTTGGGGAAGTGAAGGTGGGGAGTGGGTTACCCTTTCCTCTCAAATGTTTGGAAATTTTCCCTTTCATCTATATATTTGGCCTCATGTAATCTTAAGGTACATAAATGACTCCCTCAAAAACTTTGTTTATCCTAGTTTAAGACCTTTTAGTCTTCTTATTTGTGGTGCATCAAATATTTGTTAGTGAAAAAGAGGAAAAAATAGGGTTGGGTAAATGGGGTTCACCACAACGACCTATTTTCCTAATTTCATTCAAAATGTATGTTATAAAATGCAAATGAAGAATAATAATCAAATATGATAGAAACAACAATCAAAAGGTAGAACTGGAAAGGGGAAAACAATGTGTACCTTTCACCAAAAGTCACCTTTTGAAGCTTATCAAGGACTCACCCGCCCTATGGAAAATGGGTCCTGGCTAGGGTTCCTAAAAAAATATTTATGGGTTCTCTTCTACTATTTTTGCACTCCTAAATTCTAGGTGTTCATTGTTGGACAACTGAAAATAAAATCTGTAGAGGAGTTTCCACGATTTGGCAACTTTTCTTGCAACTTTGAAAACTTTGCAACTTTCTTCAATTTTTCTCTTCAAATGATCTTCAACCTAAAATTTGCAATCACACATCAAATAGAGAAAAATGTTATTTTGTTAGGTGAATGGGGGTTTGCCTTGGTCAAACCCTATTTTGGTAATAAAACCTTGAAATGAAATAGAAAAGCATGAAGGCATGATGAATGAAAAATAATATGTCACAACTCATGAAACCTTATTTGAACCTTGGAGTATAAATCTACAAACTTGCATGAAGTGGCCTCAATGGATGTAGATCTTGATCATGAAACTTGATGTGAAACAATGCTTGATTAGATCTTGAACACTTCATCACCATATTAGCTCAAACAACATGCATGATGCAATAAATATTTGACATGATGAAATGAATCTTGATTGCTACAATAATCTTCTATAATTCTGCCCTTGAAATACCTTGAAATTGCTCTCAAATACTCTTGATAATTCTCTTGTGAAATCTTAGGATGTTTGAATCAAAATTTCTAGGTGAAACTTAGTGAAATAGCCTTGTATTTATATGTATCTTAAGATTAATTCCTAAAATTCAAATATCACAAGCTGACATTAAATTGTAAATTTGGAATCATTAAAATACCACCAAAAAACATATTTTAAAGGGGGTTCCTAGGTCTAAGTGAGGAACCATTCACCATAGAGCGAATGGGTCCTAGGCCACTTACCTAGGACACACATTGGTCAATGTTAAATATTATGTTAAATTAGGGTCCTAGGTCTAAGTGAGGATCCATTCGCCCTATGGTGAATGGGTCCTAGGTCACTTACCTAGGACACACATCTTCCAAAGTTAAGTGTTGTGAAATGGTATTAATGAATGTCGAGTTTTATCTCTCATAATTTGCATTTAATTAGGCTTGGATTTGAATTAAAGGGGTCAATTAAGGAAAATTAACCTCAATCAATTAATAAAGCCCTAGATTAATGTGAAAGTGTAAAGGTACACCTTACAACACCAAAAATAAGGCACAATTAAGTTCATTTAATTTAAAAGGGCACTAAAATTAATGCGAATATGTAAAACATATTACAACACTAAATCAAGGAATAATTAAGCTCATTTATTTATTAATTATTTCCAAAATAAGTATGAAAAAGGGATACTTTTTCCTACACTACAATTAGTTCTAAGAAGTTACTCGCAATGTACTTATGAGTTATAGAGGTAGAGCTCACTTTGGGTAAGGATTTAAGCTTCCAAGGTAAGGGGTACATAGGTGGTCCATGACCTTACATTCTATAGCTACACACACCCTTGATAAATATATTAAATGTAGGCCCACAAAAGGTGATACTCATCCTGGAATAATGCATGATTTTACAAGTTTTTGGTGTGTCTTCTTGTGAAAAAACAATGCATGCTTATTATCCTACTCCCACTTATTACAACTTCTTTTTGGTGTGCTTTCAAATCCACTCCTTAGTCAAGAAAATAAACCTTCATCTTAAATCAACCATCCACTATTTTTCTTAAAATTATTTATTCTTTCCTCCAATACAAACCTTCATCTAAATCAACCATCCAATATTTTCTCCAAATAATTTATTCATTCCTCCAATACAATCCTTTATCCATCCCAATCCTCCATCCAAAAATAAAATTAATACCCTATCTAAAATCTAACTTTCTTAGTTTAGTGCCACCATCCTATGGATTGATACATTCATGAATAAATGCTCATGCAAATCATCACATTTATGGATCCAATTATATGGATCAACACATTACAAATTAGCACATATTTGAATCAACACATTCACAAATCAATTCTTTCATAATTCAACACTTTTATGTTTTGATGCCTTCCTCCTCATTCATTCATCCAAATCATCATCATACTTATCCCCGCTTAAATACAATTTTAATTTCATCCTTCATTTTAATCCTTAAGTATCATTATTTCAATCCCCAATCCACTTCTAATTCATTATCCTAAATTTCACCCCCCCTCCCAAAATCAAAGTCCAACCTTCTTAATAAACCTTTCATCCTTATTATTATCTGATTCCTCATCCAAATTATTTATTCTCAATCAACTCTATCCCATTACTCTAATCCTCTCCATAATCCTTCCCCTTAATCCTTAATCTACCCCATCCCCACCCATAATCCCCTTTCTCATATTCTAACAATACATCAATCATTTCCTAATCCAACCCCCAAACAATCTTATCATTCTTCCACTTCAACCACCTTATCCCATATCTAAGCATAAATAAATCCAACTTCGAGCTTTAACAAATAAATCATCCATATCATCCAACCATCTAATCCAAATCATCCTAATTCAATCTCTTATGATCTAATTTATTCCATCCCAATCTAACCCAACTCCATGCCTCCATTCTATACATCCCCACCAATCCCTAACAATGATGAGGTTAGTCTTACTGAACAACTTGAATATGATGACCATATGATGATAATGATATTTTATGGACCAAGATGAACTCCCTCTTCCTCTAATGAAATTTATCATCACTCATTCACCATCCCTCAAACCCAATCATCCACTAGTTCCACTCCCAATCACAAAGACATTCTAAACTACCTCTTCAACCAAGAGAAAGATGTCATAGTTATGTGCATCCTGAGTATTGGCATAAAAATATTATCCTCACAATCTTCCCTTAATCTCAATCCATATTCTATTTCTCATCCTTCCCATTCCTTTAACAAGGGAAAACGACCCTACATCCAAAATTCCCCTCAAACCCCATCCACATCCCAAATCCCCATTTCTAGCTCTCCAATATCCCTATCCTCATCCTTACTCCAAAAATATTTTGAATCCTCTACTTTTTTATTTCAATCCCTCATATCCCACATCCTCACAATCCACCCCATCTAAATCCTACAAATCCTCTTCATCCTAATTCTTTAATGATTTCCTCCAAGTACTATTAGCAAAAGGATCCTAAGTCATCATGTACTGATGAATTTGTGTATTCTCCTCATATCACCCATCCCACTTCATCTACTCATCCTCCATATACCAAGACTACCAAATCCATCTAATCCCTCCAATACAGCAAATAATCTATCTACAAACATAAAAAAATGACTCTCTC
>VDFB02281492.1:939012003-939025593 GCA_007258455.2 Sequoia sempervirens | reverse complement strand
TAAATGAACCGATCATATCATATATATATATAATGTAACTGTCATGGTACAAAATCAAGATCATGTGTGTCTATCAATCAATGTATACAAATGCCCACAGGGCTATCAAAAATGGAGCTCATGGATCTAAAAAAGAATTAAGTATTGCTGATCAAAACTGTATGAGCTATCCCTGATGGCTACTCCCCTCACCTGCTTGCCTCTCTGGCTGGTCTTTCCTATACCCTATCTACTAAGAAAACTCTAGAACCTGAGCCACCAACGGCACTACTTGTCGATAATGCAATCGGTAATACTTAGCCTCCCACACTGCCTCACAATACATCTACACGGGGACTGTCCTATCCTATGATGCATCAGCCATACTCTTTAACTGTTGTCACCTGCCAACCTCCTGGGCTAGCTGCAAGTCTTTCATTTGTCATTGTTCTCTCTCATGATCCTACTCTACCATGAGGGCCTAGACTTACTGTCTGGCCTAGTCCCTCTCCACTATGATGGCCTGCACCTATGCATGTAGCCCTTGTATCTACCCTTGCAACTTTTGGATCAGGGTGTCTCTCTGATCAGGTTGAGGTGACAGAGGTCGTGACGGCGGTGGCTGCTAATCCCTAGGATGATCCCTCTAATGGTGCCCATCTCCCTGATCCCTCTGGTCTAGCTAGTGTGGAGGTGGTCCCCCTCCTCCTCCACCTCCTCCTCCTATTGGAGCCTATCCCCTCCTAGTTGTCCTGCCTCGAGGTCTTTGTCATGGAAGTACTACCCTTGGAATCATTAATCAGATAGGAGGCCTAAACCAATCATCGTAGGCATGTGTGGTGATGGATCCACCTGTCCCTAATTGTAGGCCCATGGCCTAGCCACCAATTGTCTAAAACTATCAATTTCATCTAATGTTGGGATCGTCTGACCCCATGTGGTCTCTCTAGTGGATTGAGCGAAGATGGCCATGTACTGATCATCTGGCTTGTCCTAGATGTCCTCAAACTGCTAGGCTACCCTGTCTAGTAGGTAGCACTCGATCATGGTATGCTTGCACCCCTGCATCAATCTGTCCTACCTAGCATAGAATTAATGTTGTACATCATTGTACCAGGCTGACATTTGTAACCAAGGTCTCTAGGTGAACATTGTCATCTCATCCAAAACCCTCTGCCAATGAGGTAGGTCAGGCTGTCCTATATGTGTAAATGTGAGGCCGGCCCTGTACCTCCAAACTGTTGGGTCATCGGGCTCAACGTCAATCACTGTAACCCTCAATCGAAGAACAACTATGTGCTCCCATGCCTAGATATGTAAAAGTGTGATGCCAACACCAATCACTTTTGCTATCATAGTAGGAAAACTCATGCAAATCATGACATAATGAGGCCAACATCACTAGTCCCCAAGAAAAATAGGTCCTCCTGAACAACATCCGCTCCCAAGCCAAACCCCATCCTGGAATGAAATATCGGTCTCTCTGATCTGGAGTGACTAGTCCTGATATGATCAAAGCCACAATCAGTCAAAAATTTGACACCCAACCTCTATAATACTCAAGATCGATCTATCACTTGGTAAATACGATCTCATTTGTCCCCATGATCTTGTAGCATGCATCGGTGCCAACATCCATGTCATATATAACTCTCTTGTCATGGATGGGCAACAACAAAATACGCTAAACGTTCTCTAGTGTGATGGTGACCTCATCGGTGGGTAGATGAAATGATGATGTCTCACTTTCCATCACTAGACCCCCCAAAGTGCAAACCAAGCTGCAACATCATTGTTTGCATGAATGGGCCAGTTTGACCAGAAACCCTAAGACCTAACAGAAGCGCGGCATCGCCATTTGCGATGCCCTTTGGACTTTGAACTACTAAATCTAAACTGTGACATGACATCACAAGTCACAATAGTGGCGCGATTTCAAGCTTAGCGTTGCCGATTATACACTTTTAGCATCGCTATATAGCGACATTAGACAAGTTGACCCTTCAAAATGTAATAAATGCGCACAAAAATTGAAATTAAAGGTCGGGTTAGGAAAAAATTGTTGGATGTTGTGGATGTGTTGCTAATATGTAGTTGTCATTGATGTCAACACTATTAGCATTTGGTGTATTGAAGTTTGTATATGTCAAGGATATTGAGAAAATTGTTAAAAGAAGTGTTGCAAGTTCCCTGTGGAACTGTGAAGGTCATGAAGGTATCATGTTCTGTACGTCGAAGATCGATTATTGTGGATTAATGGGATTTTTTTTCAGTGTATCTAGTTCATCCTCCGGAAGTTTTAGAGGTCTGCGTGAAGATCTGTTCGTGCTATGAGTAATTATGTTCTGACAGTATTTCTGTGGGTTTTTTCAGTGTTCCAGAATGAAGTTTGTGTGTTTATGTTGTTTTGGATGCTTCTTTATTGTTTGTTGGTGCTTGTGGATGCTTCTAGATCATGATCTATCTTTGTGGTACGTCCACATTGATTTGTGTGCTCATGGTCAAATATTTTTCTCCGTATGTTCAGTTTTTCATGTTCTTGGCCAACATGATGGTGGTAGCATGTTGTGGATCTTTGAGGTGAAATTATTTAAAGTCTTTTTGTGTTGGAGTTGTTAATTTGGGTCTCCACTATGTTCTAGCCAACCTTGGTGGATTTTC
Source organism: Sequoia sempervirens (assembly GCA_007258455.2). NCBI lineage: Eukaryota > Viridiplantae > Streptophyta > Pinopsida > Cupressales > Cupressaceae > Sequoia > Sequoia sempervirens. Next base: position 939,022,953 of record VDFB02281492.1, on the reverse strand, counting down.
ATTGCAAATTTATTTGTAAATTTGGGCTAACATTAAAAATGTGTTTTATATTTCTGGCCGACTAAGTTGTTGATGTAATCTCATGTTGCAGATATATAAGAGCGATTGTTTCATCGATGTAAAGTGTGTGAAGTATGCTCAGATTTCTCAATGTTCTCTTGTGTGCGTATGTATGAATATCATTCGATAACAGAGCAAAGTGTGAAGGAGATTTAGCAAAGTGTGAAGAAGTTTGAGCAAAGAGTGAAGAAGGTTTTATATGCTTAACTGGAACTGTAATCAGGCTTGTGTAGAAGCTATTTTCTCAGTTCACAATTTGGATGGTCTTAATCCAAACCTCTCTTTGGATAGTGAGTCCTCTTTTGTATTTGAGCAGTAAGCTCTAAGCAGTGTGCCTGAATGCATGTGCATTCCCATTATTCTTGTACTTTTAACAGGGTATAATATTGTGGACTAACCTCCACCATGGTTTTTCCCCTAACAGGGTTTCCACATAAAAATCTTGGTGTTCTCTATGTTTCTGATGTGTTGATTGTCTATGATTTATTACTCATTCATCAGATCTTAGATTAAGTTAAGTAAAGATTGAAAATTTTAAAATACTCTGTGACAACTAATTCACCCCCCCTCTCAGTTGTTTGTCCTTATTTTTCCAACAATTGGTATTAGAGTAGGTTCCTCTAAAGAAGTTTAAAAGCTTAAGGTGATCCGAGATGGCATCATACAAGAAGGACAGTCCTAGATTTGATGGAACAAAATACTCATTGTGGAAAGCTAGGATGGAGTGTCATTTGAAGTGTATTGGTGAACCCTTCTGGAAAATTACAAAGAACAGATATGTTATTCCTGTGACTGGTCCCTCCACTGCTGATGAGATCAAAGAGGCTGAGAATAATTTTTGAGCTATGGAAGCTTTGTTGAGTGCTCTAACAGATTCAAAAATGAAAAATGTGTTAGGTCTGAAGACAGCTCATGAGATGTGGAAGAAGCTAGAAACTTTGTACAAAGGAGATGTACATGTGAAGATGGCTAAGCTACAAAGTTTGAAAGGCAAGTATGAAAATATGAAGATGGGTGAAGATGAGAATATTTCTTCTTTTATGTAGAAAGTAAATGAACTAGTGATGGGTATTAGATGTGTTGGTGGTATTCTGGAAGAGGAAGAAATTGTGGCCAAGGTGCTCAGATCATTTCCTCCCTCCTACAAAGAAAAGGCTCATGCTCTTGAAGAAATTGGATCATTGACGAATGTAACAAGGGACACATTGATTGGTAAACTTGTTGCCTTTGAGCTAAGAGAATTTGGTGATTATGTTCCTAAAACTAAAATTGCATTTAAAGCTACTGTATCCAAAAGAAACAAGAAAAGATATGATCTGGGAGAGAGCTCTAGGAAGACATTCAAGTATGAGGAAGAAATGAAACAGCTTGAAGATGAAGAAAGAGAAGTAGAAGAGTTGGAAGCACTGATTGTGAAGAAAGAAGGTAGAGGACAAGGTAAGTATAAAGTAAAGTTGCATATCAAATGTTTTTCTTGCAGTAAAATAGGTCATTTTTCTTCAAGGTGTCCTAAAAGAGTCCCTAGATCTAAGCCTTACAAACCTAAATTTCAAAAGAAATGCTATTTTTTTGAAGGAGTGACTGATTATGAGTCTGATATAGAGAATGGAAATGAAGATGATTGGGTTTTCATAGCTATCAAGGAAAATAGTCTTGAGGCTACTGAATCTGCTAAAGTTGAGAAAGCTCTTGCATCCCGAATTGAAGAAAAAGATGAGTGGGTCATTGATAATGGATGCTCACATCATATGACTGGTGACAAAAGGAAATTCTTAAGTATAGAGAAGTATGACAGTGGGGTTGTGACATTTGATGATAACAATGCTTGTGTGATTTGTGGTAGAGGATCTATTTGTCTTGGTGGTAAGCATAACACTGATGATGCTCTTTATGTTGAAGGATTAAAGCACAACCTGTTGAGTGTTGGATAGATGGTGGAAAATATTTATGATCTTTAGTTCAAAGATGGAAGATGCAGGATATATGGAAGCTCTGGAAATGTAATTGCTTCAGGTAAATAGACAAAAGGTAATATTTTTCACCTAAATGTTGCTAGTCAAAATAAGTTCCACTCAAGCAATAAGAGATCTACCTAAGCTAGTAAAGCCTGCTAGCACAATTTGCAAGGAGTGTTAGATGGGAAAACAGACTAGAGTTTCTTTTCGGAGCCAACAACATAATTCAAATGGATTACTGGAGTTGATACATACTAATCTATGTGGTCCCTCCAGAGTCAGAAGTCTCCATGGTGAAAGGTACTTTATGTTGATTATTGATGATTACTCTAGGATGATATGGGTTGCTTTCTTAAGAGAAAAATGTGAAGCATTAGAAAATTTCAAAAGTTTCAAAGCTATGGTAGAGAATGAAAAAGGTCTAAAAATAAAATGCTTAAAGTTAGAAAAAGGTGGTGAGTTCACCTCCAAGGACTTTAATTCTTTATGTGAAAAGCATGGAATCAGAAGACAATTATTTGCTCCCTGAACCCTTCAATAGAATGGAGTTGTAGAGAGGAAGAATAGAACAGTTCTAGATGCTGCTAGAACAATGATGATTGAAGGAAATGTGCCTCATATCTATTGGAGTGAATTTTTAAGCATTGTTGTGTACACTTTGAACTGGGTAAATGTAAATGGTAATTCTGGTAAGACTCCTTTTGAATTATGGTTTGGTTATAAGCCTACTGTTAAATACTTCAAGATCTTTGGAAGCAAATGCTACATCAAGAGAGATGATGATATAGGAAATTTTGATTCAAGAAGTGATGAAGGAATATTTCTAGGATACTCTACTAGAAGCAAGGCCTACCGGTGCTATAACAAAAGATTGAGAAAAATGGTTGAGAGTGCAAATGTCAGAGTTGATGAAGATTCTGCTAAATTATCCAGATATTGTGGATATGATTCAGATGAAAACAATACAAACAAAGGGAAGAATGTTCAGACAAAAAATCAACTTCAAATTGTGCCATATGTTCCATGTGTTTCAATAAATCAAGGTAGTCAAGAAGCAGAGACAAGTGCAAGTGCAGAAGAAATATCAGAAGAATCAGAAGTTCTTGAGAATCCTAAAACTCTGAGGTATGTAAAGCTAAATCACTTTGAAAATCAAATTATAGGAGACAAAAATAAAGGTGTGCAAACTAGAAGAAAGATTGCAGAAGAGTATTTCTTGATGTCCAATATTGAACCTAAAGATGTCAATGAAGCTTGCAATGATGAACACTGGATGAAAGCTATGAAGCAAGAATTAATGCAGATTGAAAAGAATAATACATGGGTACTTGTTCCTAGACCTGAAGACAAAAATGTGATTGGTACTAAATGGGTTCTTTCAGAATAAGATGAATGAACAAGGTGAAGTGGTCTGAAATAAAGCAAGATTGGTATGTAAAGGGTATTCACAAATGGAAGGTATTGATTTTGAAGAAACCTTTTCCCATGTTGCCAGAATTGAAGCTATAAGGTTATTTCTTTCTTATGCTACATATAAGAACTATAAAGTCTATCAAATGGATGTAAAGTCTGCTTTTCTAAATGGTGAGCTAGAAGAAGAGGTTTACATTGAGTAGTTGGATGGATTTCAAATGACTGACAAGGAAAACATAGTCTTCTGATTGAAGAAAGCTCTAGATATGGACTCAAGCAAGCCCCCAGAGCCTGGTATGCTAGACTGGATAGATATTTACTGAAGCTTGGATTCAATAAAGGTACTGCTGACAACAACTTATATTTCAAGTTGGATCTTGACAAAGAGTTGATTATTGAGGTCTTTGTTGATGACATTATTTTTGGAGGAGATGATAATTTATGTATGAATTTTGCTGATGAAATGAAGAATTAATTTGAGATGAGTATGATTCGAGAGATGAAATTCTTTCTAGGATTGCAAGTTACTTAGTTAGACAAGGGGATCTTCATATCTCAGTCCAAATATGTGAGAGAGTTGCTAAAGAAGTTTGGTATGTAAGACTCAAAACTTGTTGGTACTCACATGGTAACTAGATGCAATTAACACAAAATGATGATTCTCCTAAGGAAAATCAAACAAGGTATAGATCAATGATTGGTGGATTGCTCTACTTAACTCAGACTAGACTAGACACTATGAATGATGTGTGTATGGTTGCTATATTTCAGGATGATCCAAAAGAATCTCATGTGATTGTTGTTAAGAGAAATTTTAGGTATCTAAAAGGAACAATTGACTTTGGGCTTTGGTATCCTAAGGATGATGATCTTACTTTAAATGCATATACTGATGTGGATTGGGCAAGAGATGTAGATGATAGGAAGAGTACTAGTGGTAGTGCCTTCTTCCTAGGGAAGAAGCTAGTGTCTTGGTTGAGCAAAAAGCAGAATTCCATTTCTCTATCTACTACTGAGGCAAAGTATATTACTGCTGCAAACAATTGTACTCAAGTGATGTGGATGAAACAAATGCTAAAACATATCATAGTAGTATATGATGAACCTATTGCCATATACTGTGACAACTCAAGTGCAATAAACATACCAAAGAATCTGGTGCTACACTCTAAGACCAAGCATATATCAATCAAGTTCCACTTTCTGAGGGAGAAAGTGAGTGAGAAAGAAGTCAAACTAGAGGATGTGCCTACCAAAGAGTAGATTGCAGATATTTTCACTAAGCCATTGTCGAAAGATACTTTTGAGTATCTTAGAGGGATGCAAGGGGTGATTACCCCTCCTTTTATGAACTAGGATGCATTAATTTGCATCAATCCATGCATTTCATGATCATATTCTGATCCAGATTGATGTTTTTGTGGCTACTACTCAGGGGGAGTAGTCAGATGTGTAGATATGTGGTTCAGAGCTTGTATGTGGAAAGATAATGCTTATCTTTTCCATTGATGTCAAAGGGGGAGAAGAGTAATGTGAAAAATTGTTGCTTTTAGGGAGAAATTCATGTAGAAGAGGTCAAGGAAGAAGAGTCAGAATATAAGGAGTAAGTGTTGATTGAGAGTTGGGTTGATGGTGTTGTTCACATCATGTGTTTCCATCAATGCCAAAGGGGTGGATTGTTGGATGTTGTGGATGTGTTGCTGATATGTGATTGTCATTGATGTCAACACTATTAGCATTTGGTGTATTGAAGGCTATATATGTCAAGGATATTGAGAAAATTGTTAAAAGAAGTGTTGTAGGTTCCATGTGGAACTATGAAGGTCATGAAGGTGTCTTGTTCTGTATGTTGAAGATTAGTTGCTTTGGATTAATGTGTTTTTTGTTGAGTGTATCTAGTTCATCCTCTGGAAGTTTCAGAGGTCCATGTGAAGATCTGTTCGTGCTATGAGTAATTGTGTTTTGACAGTATTTATGTGGGTTTTGTCAGTGTTCCAGAATGAAGTTTGTGTGTTTTTGTTGCTATGGATGCTTCTCTATTGTTTCTTGGTGCTTGTGGATGCTTCTAAATCATGCTCTATCTTTGTGGTATGTCCACATTGATCCATGTGATCGTGTTCAAAATATTTCTTCGTATGTTTGGTTTTTCATGTTCTTAGCTGACATGATGGTGGTAGCGTGTTGTAGATTTTTGAGGTGAAATTATTTGAAGTATTTTTGTGTTGGAGTTGTTAATTTGGGTCTCCACTATGTTGTGGCTGACCTTGGTGGATTTGCATTACAAATTTATTTGTAAATTTGGGCTGACATTGAAAAAAAAATTATATTTCTAGCCGACTAAGTTGTTGATGTAATCTCATGTTGCGAATATATAAGACCAATTGTTTCATCGGTGTAAAGTTTGTGAAGTATGCTCAGAGTGATTGGTATGCTCTTGTGTGTGTATGTACGAATATCATTCGATAGCAGAGTAGAGTGTGAAAGAGATTGAGCAAAGTGTGAAGAAGTTTGAGCAAAGAGTGAAGAAGGTTTTTTGTGCTTAACTGGAACTGTAATCAGGCTTGTGTAGAAGCTATTTTCTCAGTTCACAATTTGGATGGTCTTAATCCAAACCTCTCTTTGGAAAATTAGTCATCTTTTGTATTTGAGCAATGAGCTCTAGGCAGTGTTCCTAAATGCATGTGTATTCCCATTATTCTTATACTTTTAATAGGGTATAATATTGTGGACTAACCTTCACCGTGGTTTTTCCCCTAATAGGGTTTCCACGTAAAAATATTGGTGTTCTCTGTGTTTCTGATGTGTTGATTGTCTATGATTTATTACTCATTCATCAGATCTAGGATTAAGTTAAGTAAAGATTGAAAATTTTAAATATTTTGTGACAACTAATTCACCCCCCCTCTCAGTTGTTTGTCCTTGTTTTTCGAACAAACATACCGATGGTCCTGCGCTTGGAGGTCACTAGTATACTCGAACTCGCTCAGAAATGTGTCGGGGAAGCACTCTTTGCACCATTTTGCAGGAGGGTCAAAGCTCAAAATGAAGGAAATTCTAAAGGTTGAGTGTGCAAATGAATTGAACGTGACCCCTCGAAGGCTATTCAAGCATGAAAAATTAGGGTTTTTTGCCCAGTTTTAGCCGCTAACCTAGGGTTTTGTGCCCCAACCCTGTTTTTTCCCAACTAAGGCTTTTTTTGCATCCTTTTCCGTGTTTCGCATATTTTTCGCACCCTAGAGCCTTCCTGGACCCGTTGGGTAGCTTGTCCTCCTTTTTCGAGAAATCACCCAAAAATCCAAATTTTCGTCCAATCTCTCGAAGGAGCAATATACCAGCGTAATTCTTCTCACTGGGGCAGTAGTGGGGCATTTAAAAAAAAAGGATTTTGATCTCGGCAAGGTTATTCTTTGAACCAATGCAGCAGGTACATTGCTTCAAAGGCAAAATGTAGACACGTAAATTATACTGATTGATCTCGCACACTTGATCCTGATTTACTAACACCAATTATTCCTGAATCATCTCTCTACTAATGATTTAATCGAATAATCTTTATTTGATTAAATTCATCATTATCTTCTATTAATTAAATAAATCATTTTGTTTAATTAATCCTAATGTTCCTCTTTTAATTAAATAAATCTTTATTTGATTAAATCATAATCTTCCTTTAATTAAATAAATTAACCTTTATTTGATTAAATCTAACATCATCCTTTTTAATTAAATAAATCAAACTTTATTTTATTAAATCTAATATTCATTATTCTTCCCATTTGATTTAAATACATCCAAAAAATCTAAGTCAAATATCAAATCAAACTAATTCCCATCTAAGTTAAATTCTAATTAACTCTAACTCTAATCCATCAAATCCTCTCAATCTTGCAACTTGTGCAAATAAATCAATTTATAATTTGATTTATAAATTCTTCTATTTTCTTTCAAAAAGGGCATCTAGTTGGAATATTCTCTTATTTTGAAATCTCCCGCCTAAAAGGACTTGTCCTCCAACATGGCATTAAAGCCTCTTACAAGTCCTTTTTTTTAAGCCAAGTGGCATTAACTCTTCTTCCATCTCTTCCTCCACAAGCCATCTTTTGAATTTCAAATTTTCACCTAATTGCATTTATTTGCACATCGATCAAAATGTGCTCCACCTCTCTCCACTAGCATGTTGACAAGTGGCACAAGGCCATTGGCTTATGTTTAGTCCCACATCCTTCATGTTTTGCATTCCTCCATCCTTCATTCCTATAAATGGAGGACTATTATATTGATTTTGGATCCACAACTTTATGCAAGGTTATTATCTATAGGTTTTGAGCAAATTCAACATTTTATCCAAGTTTTCATAGCTTTCATCCATCTTAGCTAAGTTATGGTCAAATTTCATCAAGGAGCATCAATCTTCATCGAATTTCATCAAAGCTTGCAGGGAATTGAAAAAGGGCTACTTTCCACATCAAAGTAGCACCAATTCCCCCATGGGATTGAGGGTTTGAATGTTTTGAGCAAGATTTAGTAGCTTTTATTTAATATTATTTGCTTTGTTTCTTGTTCTTTGCATTTGAATGAATTGCATGGGGAATGACTGTTTTAGATGTGTTTGATGACTAACATTGTGTTGTTTGTCTATGTTTGAGCAGGTCTAGAGCTACCATTCACAAATGTCATAAATCCTCTTTGATTAAATAATTTTTAAATTGTTTAATTAAAGTTTCTAATTCCTTAATTTGCACAATTAAATATTTTTTCTAAATTGTTTAATTGACTAATATTTTTTCAATCATTCATATAATATTTTCATGGAATATTCTCTTTTTAAATTCAAATTTCTCCCTCCACATAGAAAAATCTCCCACATATTTCCTAAAATCAAGAGATTTGTTAATCTCTCAAGGATTTTGGACCCTTGATTAAATCTTTGATCCATGCCATCATGAATTACAGACCCTTGATCCTTTTCTTGATCCATGCCTTCATCTGTAATCCAATTTCCTTCATTGATTAGCTAATTTAAACTTGACCATTGATTCAAATCAAAAATCTATAAATACTTCCCATTTTACATGAGATTTCATTCACAACCATTTTGAGCAAACTTGGGTAGGTCCCCATGCGGTTGCTTAGCTTATTTTGGCTAACAACCACTACTTAACTTATTTAAGAATTATTTGTGGAGTTAGTGACCCCATGAACAATTAATTTTCCTGCTTATTTTTAAGCAGTCAACTTAAATTTATATTTATAATATTTATTAATAATTTGTGCAATTAAAAATTGAAAAGAAAAAATGAAAACAAATATTAGAAAAGAGGGAAAGAAATTTGTGGAGCCATGCATAATTTTTGACATTATGCAGTTGCTACTTATTTCCAGCCCCTTTTTTTATTCACAGCTTATTTTCAATTCTTAAGCATTAGCTGCTCAAAAAAAATCCAAATTATCCTTTTCTTGTAATTATTATTTTTTGCATGGGAAAACTCCAGTTGCTTAAACTACTTAAATTTAAGCAGAAAACATGCTTAAGCAACTACTTGGGGATAGGGGGTTACTATACTAAAATCATTACTCACCCTTGAGATTTTGAACATTTGTGGATCACCATTATCAACCTTCACCAAACTTTTGCATCAACCTTAACCATGGATAAGACAATTTGAGCAATCCAACATTCTACCATCACTCAAGTTGCACTCAATCCACAATGACATTGTTGGTTTGCACCTTTAGTCAATTCCATTAGTTTCAATTGATGTTTAATTGTTTTAAAATGAATCTTCTTAATGTTGTAGGCCAATTTCATTGAATACAATACTTAATTGATCAATAGCTTACTTAATTTTAGTTTAACTCAGTTGTATTTGATCATGCTAGTTCACCATATGACAGATATAATCTCAAAACTTGAAATAAATAGCCAAAAATATATGTAGCTCTATTACCCATTAAGCATGCTCATCCTATAGAATCTGGGATTTATCTCATTGTTTATTTGACAATGTGAACTAAATAACCTCTGCTTGTGCTTCTATTTCCATTTTAAATCAGCAAAGCACAGAGCATGGTTGTAAACTCCCCTTATTTCGAGCTTCCCTTATTTCAAGCTTGTATTTCTAAATTAGACTTATACAATAAGTTACTTACTACCATACATATTCCCTGACCACTCGAACATATTAAGATCACTACTACAAGTTTACTTTCCATATTGGATTCTCTCATGAGCAGGGTAAGGGACATGTTTATCAGAAGAAACGAAGGACATGATCAACCAGAATGATAGACCAAAAATATTGGATAATGGAACAATATTAAAAAACAATTTTAGGAAAATTCGCTGTCAACAATTCACCGTTGGCAAATTCATCATTAGAAAATTCACCGCGGGAAAATTCATTGCCACGGGAAAATTCACCACCATGACATATTCACCTCATGAAAAATTCACCGCCAACAATTCATAGCGGTGAATTTTCCATGAGATGAATTTGTCATATGATGATGGCAGTGAATTTACCTAACGCCCCAAAAAACACCCTTTTAACTTGAATGAGTTTAGTGGTTCAAACTTTAGTCTAGACAAAAAAAAAATGATAACTTTTAACTCCTTAAGAAGGAGAATGTTAGGAATCATTAATCGCACCAAACTAGCCAGAGCATGCATTTTATTAGCATGAGAAGCACCCCTCAAGTCAAAGATGAGCATTGATCTTCATTTTGTAAAAAAATATCGTATTCCTCACATTTCAATCGCAGTAGATAATTGGATCATATGTTCAAATATGTAGAAACTTTCCTATCGTGGAAAAGTGGCAAAAGGGGTAATCATTATTTTAAGAAACGAAAACCTCCAAAGAGTCCTGCTTACTTTTGCTAGATGCAGATCTCTCTCTTCCATTGTTTTCTTTTACCATGTTGTTATATTCTAAGTTATTATGGATGTTTGTCTTTTTTGTCCCTACGCTATAATTATCCTATTGGTTTTAGCTATAATAACTTCTAGTTGCATATACAGAAATTTGATATGATATTTTGAGGGTAGTGTGGTATTATTTGTAATCGTTTTTTATGATTTATATTTGGTTTACAAATAGTATGTATATTTGTATTATTTTAATTGTGTGTATGTATAGTCTATGATTGTAAGCACGAGAATAAAAATGACTTAATCTGTAAATAATATTTATTGATACAATTTGATAAGAAAGAGGTGTACCGTCCATTCTACAAAATTCGAAGAAGAATGAAAATTCTGTTAATTTTTGCATCAAATTTGTGAATTTCATAGACTCACTTAATCCCATATGCATAGCTAATATCTAGATACAAGATGCACCATTTTATTGATTCTTTGGAGAGGTTTTTTCCTTTTTCATCTGTGTGGTCTCTTCACATGCCACAACTAAGTATTGTAAGTGGAACATGCTTCTCATCTCTATCATTTTTCCACTTTATAATTTCAAATAAATGTTGAAAACTAAGAACCAATTTCTGATAACTTCCTTTTTTTTAAAAA
>VDFB02281492.1:938786188-939011903 GCA_007258455.2 Sequoia sempervirens | reverse complement strand
AAGCACTTTACTTTTTGTGCTTTGTGTTTTCTATTTTTTCACTTTGTTTTCTATCCGTTAGCCTATTTTTCTATTGTTTTCACCATTTTTAGCTTTTTATTATGTGTCCTTATTTTTCTAAAAAATAAATAATATTTATCTTATGTTCTATGTAGGTTATTGAATCATTTATTTTTCATATCGACACCTTCATGGCCCAACACTTTCATATATCAACACTTCTATAGATTTACTTCCATTTTTTTTTGTTTTATTCTTTATTTTCTTGGTTTTTTATGCCAACATTTCTATGCTAATTTGGTACTCTAACTAATTGGTGTAGCCATCTACGCTTGTACAAAACCATATTTCAAACTACTAATGTATTTGGTTTAGGCTATGTTTGTAAAATATTTTATTTTATCACTAGTTTAGTTGCACCTAAAGTAGAGTAGTGTGATAATTAACTTGTTTTCCATGTTTTAAGTAATTTTTGAAATGTATACTCGCTCCTTGAACTTAGTGTGATCTTGGGGATCAAATTTTTGAAACTTTTCCTTTATATTTTATATTAGAACCTAAGGGTATTAGTTTGTGTATGCTCCTACCTTGCACTTCATAAGATCTTGGGTGATAAAAAAACTTAACATTCCTTTCCCTTTAGGATGCCTACTTGGGGATTTTTTCACCTTAGGAATGAACCTAACTCTTGTGTTCTGGTAGAGTATATAAATTGGGGGGTGAATTGAAAGACACACCTTTTGGAAGAAATTTTTTGTTAATCTTGGCTAAGCCCACAAGAAATTTATATCTTGGGGAAGTGAAGGTGGGGAGTGGGTTACCCTTTCCTCTCAAATGTTTGGAAATTTTCCCTTTCATCTATATATTTGGCCTCATGTAATCTTAAGGTACATAAATGACTCCCTCAAAAACTTTGTTTATCCTAGTTTAAGACCTTTTAGTCTTCTTATTTGTGGTGCATCAAATATTTGTTAGTGAAAAAGAGGAAAAAATAGGGTTGGGTAAATGGGGTTCACCACAACGACCTATTTTCCTAATTTCATTCAAAATGTATGTTATAAAATGCAAATGAAGAATAATAATCAAATATGATAGAAACAACAATCAAAAGGTAGAACTGGAAAGGGGAAAACAATGTGTACCTTTCACCAAAAGTCACCTTTTGAAGCTTATCAAGGACTCACCCGCCCTATGGAAAATGGGTCCTGGCTAGGGTTCCTAAAAAAATATTTATGGGTTCTCTTCTACTATTTTTGCACTCCTAAATTCTAGGTGTTCATTGTTGGACAACTGAAAATAAAATCTGTAGAGGAGTTTCCACGATTTGGCAACTTTTCTTGCAACTTTGAAAACTTTGCAACTTTCTTCAATTTTTCTCTTCAAATGATCTTCAACCTAAAATTTGCAATCACACATCAAATAGAGAAAAATGTTATTTTGTTAGGTGAATGGGGGTTTGCCTTGGTCAAACCCTATTTTGGTAATAAAACCTTGAAATGAAATAGAAAAGCATGAAGGCATGATGAATGAAAAATAATATGTCACAACTCATGAAACCTTATTTGAACCTTGGAGTATAAATCTACAAACTTGCATGAAGTGGCCTCAATGGATGTAGATCTTGATCATGAAACTTGATGTGAAACAATGCTTGATTAGATCTTGAACACTTCATCACCATATTAGCTCAAACAACATGCATGATGCAATAAATATTTGACATGATGAAATGAATCTTGATTGCTACAATAATCTTCTATAATTCTGCCCTTGAAATACCTTGAAATTGCTCTCAAATACTCTTGATAATTCTCTTGTGAAATCTTAGGATGTTTGAATCAAAATTTCTAGGTGAAACTTAGTGAAATAGCCTTGTATTTATATGTATCTTAAGATTAATTCCTAAAATTCAAATATCACAAGCTGACATTAAATTGTAAATTTGGAATCATTAAAATACCACCAAAAAACATATTTTAAAGGGGGTTCCTAGGTCTAAGTGAGGAACCATTCACCATAGAGCGAATGGGTCCTAGGCCACTTACCTAGGACACACATTGGTCAATGTTAAATATTATGTTAAATTAGGGTCCTAGGTCTAAGTGAGGATCCATTCGCCCTATGGTGAATGGGTCCTAGGTCACTTACCTAGGACACACATCTTCCAAAGTTAAGTGTTGTGAAATGGTATTAATGAATGTCGAGTTTTATCTCTCATAATTTGCATTTAATTAGGCTTGGATTTGAATTAAAGGGGCCAATTAAGGAAAATTAACCTCAATCAATTAATAAAGCCCTAGATTAATGTGAAAGTGTAAAGGTACACCTTACAACACCAAAAATAAGGCACAATTAAGTTCATTTAATTTAAAAGGGCACTAAAATTAATGCGAATATGTAAAACATATTACAACACTAAATCAAGGAATAATTAAGCTCATTTATTTATTAATTATTTCCAAAATAAGTATGAAAAAGGGATACTTTTTCCTACACTACAATTAGTTCTAAGAAGTTACTCGCAATGTACTTATGAGTTATAGAGGTAGAGCTCACTTTGGGTAAGGATTTAAGCTTCCAAGGTAAGGGGTACATAGGTGGTCCATGACCTTACATTCTATAGCTACACACACCCTTGATAAATATATTAAATGTGGGCCCACAAAAGGTGATACTCATCCTGGAATAATGCATGATTTTACAAGTTTTTGGTGTGTCTTCTTGTGAAAAACCAATGCATGCTTATTATCCTACTCCCACTTATTACAACTTCTTTTTGGTGTGCTTTCAAATCCACTCCTTAGTCAAGAAAATAAACCTTCATCTTAAATCAACCATCCACTATTTTTCTTAAAATTATTTATTCTTTCCTCCAATACAAACCTTCATCTAAATCAACCATCCAATATTTTCTCCAAATAATTTATTCATTCCTCCAATACAATCCTTTATCCATCCCAATCCTCCATCCAAAAATAAAATTAATACCCTATCTAAAATCTAACTTTCTTAGTTTAGTGCCACCATCCTATGGATTGATACATTCATGAATAAATGCTCATGCAAATCATCACATTTATGGATCCAATTATATGGATCAACACATTACAAATTAGCACATATTTGAATCAACACATTCACAAATCAATTCTTTCATAATTCAACACTTTTATGTTTTGATGCCTTCCTCCTCATTCATTCATCCAAATCATCATCATACTTATCCCCGCTTAAATACAATTTTAATTTCATCCTTCATTTTAATCCTTAAGTATCATTATTTCAATCCCCAATCCACTTCTAATTCATTATCCTAAATTTCACCCCCCCTCCCAAAATCAAAGTCCAACCTTCTTAATAAACCTTTCATCCTTATTATTATCTGATTCCTCATCCAAATTATTTATTCTCAATCAACTCTATCCCATTACTCTAATCCTCTCCATAATCCTTCCCCTTAATCCTTAATCTACCCCATCCCCACCCATAATCCCCTTTCTCATATTCTAACAATACATCAATCATTTCCTAATCCAACCCCCAAACAATCTTATCATTCTTCCACTTCAACCACCTTATCCCATATCTAAGCATAAATAAATCCAACTTCGAGCTTTAACAAATAAATCATCCATATCATCCAACCATCTAATCCAAATCATCCTAATTCAATCTCTTATGATCTAATTTATTCCATCCCAATCTAACCCAACTCCATGCCTCCATTCTATACATCCCCACCAATCCCTAACAATGATGAGGTTAGTCTTACTGAACAACTTGAATATGATGACCATATGATGATAATGATATTTTATGGACCAAGATGAACTCCCTCTTCCTCTAATGAAATTTATCATCACTCATTCACCATCCCTCAAACCCAATCATCCACTAGTTCCACTCCCAATCACAAAGACATTCTAAACTACCTCTTCAACCAAGAGAAAGATGTCATAGTTATGTGCATCCTGAGTATTGGCATAAAAATATTATCCTCACAATCTTCCCTTAATCTCAATCCATATTCTATTTCTCATCCTTCCCATTCCTTTAACAAGGGAAAACGACCCTACATCCAAAATTCCCCTCAAACCCCATCCACATCCCAAATCCCCATTTCTAGCTCTCCAATATCCCTATCCTCATCCTTACTCCAAAAATATTTTGAATCCTCTACTTTTTTATTTCAATCCCTCATATCCCACATCCTCACAATCCACCCCATCTAAATCCTACAAATCCTCTTCATCCTAATTCTTTAATGATTTCCTCCAAGTACTATTAGCAAAAGGATCCTAAGTCATCATGTACTGATGAATTTGTGTATTCTCCTCATATCACCCATCCCACTTCATCTACTCATCCTCCATATACCAAGACTACCAAATCCATCTAATCCCTCCAATACAGCAAATAATCTATCTACAAACATAAAAAAATGACTCTCTCATCCTTGTGCACCACTCTTATAGTCCATCCATGCACTTATTGCTAGCACCAAGATTCTATCCTCCCTCACCTTCTCAAAAATAATCTAGCTATGTTAATCCCTTTCTCCAAATAATGCTACCAAAAACTCCCTCCAAATCGAGATCAAATCATCCCTTTCACTCCCTCTCAAGATCCCACCACCCACATCCAACCCACCCATGAACCTCAAACATATTTACTTGGTTCCTCCATCTTCATCTGTTATGATTTCCTCCAAGAATCTATAATCCCTTCTTCCTACCCCACTCAAAATGGGCTCACAACTTGCTTCCAAAACAAAAAACATCCCATTATATTTAGATTTAAAAAAAAAAAAGCACTATGAAGGCAAAGGTTTAGGTCTTCATAAGAAAGGCATCTTAGAACAAATCCAAATCAAATCAAATACAAATTCTCATGTCCTTGGCTGCATAGCTCATTCTCAAGACATTGGTATCCCTCTCAAATCCAAAATCCCCCCATCTTCCAAACCCATTTTGGGCCCTCATGTCCCAAAGATCGTTTCTTCCTCTACCAAATCCATTTTGGGCACTTATATCCCACAAAAAAATCCTTCATACTTCCCATCCATCTTGGGTCCTTAAATCCCTAAGTCCCTAAATCCATCATCCCCATCACTCCTCTCCCAAAATTCCCACATCTTACCCATCCATCACCTCAACTCCCCAAGAATGATCCACAAAGGCACAAATACTTGAACCTCTTCCAACATCCTCCCTCCATAACTCCATCTATAAACATCACTAAATTATTCATCTTTGTACACCCATACGATTACTATTGGAAGCAATTTGGATGCTAAAAATAAATTGTTTAAATCCAAAAATCCACTCAAATCGAAGGATCAACATGTCCCATAAAAAATGAATGATAAAGAAAAGAAAAATCCAATCCAAAAATAAGCTATATCTAAAAGGCCACAAAGGCCTATGAAGAAAAATAAAAATAAAGATCATGTGGATTCAAAAGCACACAAAAGAAACAATGCATCCCAAAGCACAATCAAAATCAACATCCAAATTTTCTACTCCAAAAGCTTCCTCCGCTCCTAAGTCCTCCAATCCCTCCATCTAAGAGTATTCCAAATCCATGTTTGGCCCCTATTTCCCAAAATAAATTATTTAAAGTCTTCCATCGTCTCTTCAACCAATTTTAGGACCCTACGGCCTAATATCCACCTCCAATCCTCCATTTAAATCTTAAAATTCAAAATCTACTCCCACTCCACCACCTTTTAAGGTGTGTGCCAATGTTGGCCTTAACATCATTCTCATCCACTTATCTACAATTTTTTCAACACCTCTACATTATCTAACACCCATCCCCATTACAACCCTCTACTCACAACTTTTGCATAAACTCCTTATCCCCTCATCTCCCCATCCTCTTCATCCCCCTTTCAAAAATGTTATAAGCACACCTCCAATCATCATGGTTCATCATAACACTTATTCTAAGGATACAATTTATTTAAATAAATGCTTGAGTCTTTTCTCCATGTATCTATCACCTATATAATATATTCCACACTCACTTATCCACATCCTTATCCTCATCCTTCTCCATCCATACTATTCCAAATATCCAAAAAAGTGAAAAAGATATAAAAACAAAAAATATAAAATTAAAAAGAAAAAATACATCCAATTGTGAAAACCACTTGTGGAATTTTGGGAAAGTATCATGATAAAAAATTGAAAAAATAGGAATCATGTGTAATCTCCCATACTCTTGCACTCTAAACTTGGGGGCAAGCTCCATCCACTTCATCTCACCTTCCTCTTCCCATCCTATCCACATCCATCATCTCTTTCCACCTTTGATATTTATAATGCCGAGGGAAAAATATCATTACATGATTTGGAAAATACAAATCTTACTTCCTATACAATCCACCTCCCATACACATGCACCATCCTTCCATCTCATGCATCCTTTACCATCGTCAATCCTCAATTACACTATATCTAGTGTGGAACATCTCTTCCTTTACAACATAGTCCTTGGAGCTCCATCCTCCTATCCTCCTACCTACTATCACTATCCATCCACTCAATCCACCTATCTCCTATCTAAGAAATCCCTTCATCCTTCCATCCTTGTCCCAAACTGTGGTTCTCTCTTGTCATTGGTTCCCATCCATTCCACTATCCTAACCATCATATTCATATATATTGTATTCCATGATCCCCAATCCTCCATGCAATCTCATTCCATCCAATCCATTTATCCTCCCTCCATTCCTCCAATCTAAATACCCGAAAGACATTCATCCACAACCAATCCTAATCCATCTAATCCAAGCATTAAATATAGTTGTACTGTAGAAAAATATAAACCCTTACATTTTCACACTATGTTTTGGTCCCTTAATTAATTGGACTTAATTAAGCCTCTAATTTTCCCAATTATGCATTTAAAAGCCTAATTAATCTCATTTTATGAAAGAGGAAACTGTATTAAACAATTACAAACATTAATTAAATTTCCTTGGAAGTTGAGTGTCCTAGATTTAGGTCGTAGGACCCATTCACCCAAGGGCGAATAGGTTCCCCTTAAGTTTAGGATCTCAATTTTTAATATGTTTTTGGTGGAATTTTTATGATTCAAATTCAAATTGCAATTGTTGTCCTTTGATGTTTAATTATCAGTAAATTAGAAAATTACCTATAAATACAAGATCTTTTTATCATTTGAAACTAGATTTGAATTGGGAGAACTTCTTGTGAGAAAATATTATTATAAAGAGCATTCAAGAGTAGATTTATCCATCTTCTACACCAACATTCAAGATCTCAAGCATCATGTCAAAGTTATTTTCATCCATGCATGTTTTTGGAGCTAACATTGTGAAGTAGGTTTCAAGCATTTGAGAATCAAGGTCAACATCCAATCAGGAAATTTCATGCAAGATCAATACCTTGGAGAGATGTTTTAGACTCCAGTCCTCCAAAGATCTCCATTCAAGGGTTTGGTGAGTTGCAACATAGCATTGTTCATTCATCATTCCTCCCATTCATGTTTCATTTCATTTCAAGGTTTGATTACCAAAACAGGGTTTGACCAAGGGAAACCCCCATTCACCAAAAATAAACAAATTTTCCCTCTTTATATGTGCAAATTTTTAGGTGAAAAAGGATTGAAGATTAATCAAAAGTGCAATTTTGCAAAGTTGTCAAGACATAGAATCTTAGTTGCAAAATTTAATTCTGAATAATTTCCAACAATGAGATTTGGAGGAATCGGGAGTGCAAATCCAAGAGCAAAGGAGTGTGAAATTATATTTTGGATCCCTATAGGAAGACCCATTCGCCCCAGGGTGAATCTATCCCAAGAGGACACTCAACAATAACTTTTGGTGACTAGTACACATCAAATTACCCTTCTCATATTTGTCGGAAGCCTATTGTTTCTAATTGTCTTATACTTTAAATTGATGATTCAAGTTTCACATTGCATAATTGAGTTCATTTAATATTTTTAGTTTTTCTCCCCAAAGTGCTGTTTAAGCAGATTTTACCTTGTCTTTTCATAAGGAAAATAACAATTTCTCTATTAAGGTTGACTCACCTAAGGGTTGAAAGCCAATCTTACTTTCAGGGATATCTTTTTCCTAATGAAATTAGAAATATAGGTGCATCACATATTCAATCACCCCATTTTCAAACCCATAGACCTATTTTTCACCATTTCATTTTGGTGAACCTAACATTCTTGCACAATATTTTTTTTGATTTGGAGTTCATTCAAACCCTAGATCTAGAATTTGCAATAGTTTGCATTGCATTGCATTAGTTTTCATTTCATTTAGGGTTGTTAAAATTGCATTATTTTGCATCTCATTTAGGGTTTTAAATTTGCATTTTGCATTGTTTAAAATATGAAAAAATCTAAAAATTGCATGTATATTACATTGCTTTTTCATAGTACTTGCATATTAGTGTATATTTCAATCATTTGCATTCACAAATTTGATCAAAATTGCATTTCAAAAATTGTCACTTTTTTCATCATTTGTCACTAATTTCATTTGCATTAGGACACCAAAATCTGGAATTTTTTTTCACTAAAACCATAGTCTACAATTTGAAATTGGGAATTCAAACCTTAGCTCAAAAATTCAAACTTTCATTTTTAGAACCCTTACCTACGATCCATTCACCCTAGGACAAATCAGTCCCTATACAGGTGTTGTTTCAAAATTTGGGCAGTAATTTGTCTTTGTTTGCTTTGTTTTCTTCTACTGTTAAATCTGTGTTTCACTTTTAGAAATAAGAAAAATATGTACTTTCTTGCATTAAGTTCAATTGGTCAAATCAATTGCATTTTTTGAAATCAAAATTAGCATTAAAAAACATCATTTTCAGGTTTTTGCATAGCCTAATCAGTAAATTATCTCATTTCAAATCTAAAAATTGCAAAATGTTTTTACATACTTGCATTGCACTTCATATTTTTTAGGTTTTGATTGTATTTGTTTAGTACCTATTTTCCATTTTGGGTGTGCTTAAGTTTGGTGAAACTTGTATGAGATTCACATCCTAGTGTCCTATTGTCAATACTTTAGTGAGACATAGTTCGAGACTCATGTCATCCTGTGCTACTACATCCACTGTGGATCTTGAGTTTTCTAACTCTTTCAACTCATTGTGTTGATACTAGTCCACCCATTATGGACCATATCTTTGATACCACATTTACCATGACCACCTTACCCACAACCAATGTGACTAATGTTGAGACAATGGTTGCTAATATCCCTCAAGTGAAACTAAAATAAATGGATGAAGTCTTAGAAAAATTATAAAACTTTGTGAGTGTTGAATACATTGTTGGTATTGTGGTTCATGTCATAGATAACATGAGGAAAATTCTTGATAATGAACACATAACAGAAATTGTGCATAGCCTAGCTCATATTGTTGACAATAATGTTCCTACAACAGCTAATTGTGCTCAAACTTTGGGGTACACTCAAATTCAAGGTGGAAATCCAATTTCTCCTTCTACAATTGTGGCCTCTATTCCTACATACACTCATCCAACTATTACTCCAACAAGGCAACCCACTATTAATGTCAATACAACCTTAGGTATTTTCATTGGGAATCCCTTTATCTTTGTGCATTGAAATCTTATATATCCTAATCCATCTCCCCTCACAAACTTACAATTCACTTGTCCTCCAAATACATATACACCTCCATCTTATTCACCTACATCTCACAACACAATCAATGATTCCATCCTTAACCAACTCTTGAAAAATGTTTCATCCCTCCAACAACAAATTTCTACATTAAACCAAAATTAAAATGGCCAACCCTTGTAATATGTCAAAAGAAACCCATTATCCTTGGAGATATTGAGAGCACAAATTCCACAAGGCATATAGATTCCTATATTTGAGAAATATGGTGGTAAAGGAGATCCTAGCAACCATGTATTGGCGTACACAACCTTATGTAGTGACTTCATTTTTTAGGTCAAGCTCTTGGCTAAGCTTTTCCCTAGGTCTTTGAAAGATACAACCTTGGAATGGTTTTTCTCTTTACCAAATAACTCAATTAGTTCATTCAATGAGCTTTTTGATGCATTTCTCAACCATTTCCAAGTGCAAATTGGTCCCAAGATGACCTTAGTTGACTTAATGAAATGTAAACAAAAGGATGATGAAAAGATCATTGTTTTTATAGCACAATACCAATTTCTTTACTCAGAAATCAATATTAAGATTCCTGATGTTGATCTTCAAAGAATTTTCATTGAAAATTTGCAAAATAAAATTCAAGACAAGCTTTGAATGATGAAATTTCTCTCCTTTACATATTTGTGCATGACTCTTCATGACTATCAAAATTTGGCTAGCCATCGTGAAGAAAAAACTCCTAACCATCCTAAGAAATATGAATTCATGCCCCATAATAATTTCCAACCATTCAAGAAACAAAATAAGATACTTTTACAAATAAATCCACCCTAAACAAGTCAACATGTTGACTCTCAAGTAGCTGCCATAAAAACAACAAATTTATATCAATTCTGAGAAAGGAGTAGACAGTTTACCCCGTTAACCGATACCCTCCATTCCATGATGTTGCAACCTATGAATAAAAACAAATTTACCTTACCTCTTGTTAGATCCATTGATACCTCTATGCCCTTACCTCCAAACTTTAACTCAAATACCTTTTTCCATTATCACCGATAAAATGGATATGATACAAAGTATTGTAAGTGTCTTAAAAATATTGTGAAAGACCTCATTGATTTTAATCACATCCAAATTGAATTGATATTAATGATCAAGGAAATAAGTTTGTTGCACCACCCAACCAAAATTTTCAAATCTTTACTAATCCCATGCCAAATCATAACATCTCTTTTATGAAAGCTAATGATGTTAAGAATGATGTGATGAATGTTGACATGATTGATGATAACACAAATGATGATACCATGAGTGATGTTAATAATGGATATGATACTCTAGTCACTTTCATTGATGTTCAACCTTGGAAGGGCCAAAACAACTTGTCTATGAACATTGATTTCTCACAAAATGACATACTTAAACACGCACCCGATGGTCCTCTTTACATCACCAAAATAATCAATGACAAACCTACTAATGGGATATTAATTGATCCTGTGTGTGTAGAGAATGCAATCACTAAGGAATTATTATTTGTGCATTAACATTATCAAAAATCTTATGAACAACTGAAAGCATGGATCAAAACACATAATGGTTTTGCTTGCCCTACGATAGGTTCGATCACTCTTCCTTTAAAAGTGGGACCAAAAGAATTGAATTTCTCATTCTCCATCATCATGATGTCAGACCAATTCCATTTGAAGCTTGGTTATCCATAGCTACACTCCATGGATGCCATCCCATCAATAGTGCATAAATTCTTAAATTTTCCATTTGACAATGACATCTTTACTATGCATCATAGTGGCTTTAATCTTGTGTCTTCTTGTGGGAATTTCTCATTGGATTTCTTTTGGCCTTAACCCATGGAACCTATTAGTCCTCACGAGGACTTATTTTTTAAATCTTATCAAAATTTCAATGAAAAACATATAGTAAATTATCCCTTAGTAACATGCCTCAACCCATGATTGAGCCTCCTATGATTGATGAAGCCATGATTAAACCAAAAGCCTTTCAAGTAACCAAGACTGACCCATGGAAAATCCTTCACCCATTTCCTATAAAAGACCAAGAGATAACAATATAAGTCTTGTTGTTCCTCCTAAGATTAAACAAGTTTATAAAGCTAAAGAGAAAGTGGTTGAACAACTTTCCATGGTTCCTTTTGTTCCTCCTTTGTGGGAAGAAAAGAAACCTATGGTTGATAAACCCTCTCCTACACAATCACAACTTGAAAATTGTACAAAAAGAAACAAAAATACTAAAGAGCATAGATGTTGTGCTATTGCTCGTCAGTTAGAAGAAAAGAAAAAAATGAAAAATCAAGATCAAAATTTAACTCAAACAAAGTATGATGATTCTCCACCACCACAACAAAAAACACAAGAAACCTCTATGGAAATTGTCATTAGGCATTCAATTATGATTAACTTGGATGATGATGATGAGATTGCTAAGACTGGTGAGGAAGTGCATAATGAGCTAAATTTATTGTTTTCCTCTTCCATGAACTTAGATGATAACAATAGTGATGATCCTCCTAACAAGAGTGATTCACCACATGTTGAACCTAGTGATGCTCCTAGTACAAAAATTGTTATTGTCCCTTTGGCTAGTTATCCGCCTTCTGCATATGATGAACAAGATTGGGATGCATATGACCTACTATAGGTTGAATTGCATGTGCCATACTAGTCTTTTCTTTGTATTCCTTTCATGTTCTTTATGATTGCATGTGTGTAATGTGATCCCTCATACAGTGATACTTGGCATGTATTCATATGTCTATGAGCCTACTTTGGATGACCTTGTCACTCCGTTGGTGCAAGGATACATAGGAAGCAAATCTTTCATGACATTCTTCTATTTGTATCTATATTCTTCTATCATAACCATTCACCTTTAACTTTTCTTTTGTCTTATGTTTTCCTTTTGGGGATGATGCAAGGCATCAATACATTTAGGTCTCTTTCATGTTGACCCAAAATATTTTCTTTGTTTTCTCCCTCTATTTGTTATTCTTCCTTTGTGCTCATTGTTCCATGAGTTATTTTGGGAATGATGATGATTGTGAGCTCAATTATATCATTGTAGCAAAGACATAATGTTGACCCCAAATCTATGGATCCCTTATGTGTTATCTTAGGATTTCATATGGGGGGAAACCCTCCTTTCATGATGTAGCTCTATCTCAGAAACATCTGTTTACATAGGGATTTTATAATAAATATCTCATTGTTAGGATTTAGTAGACTGGATCAATAAAAATTAACAATTATATGCAAATTAAATAACCCATAAATGAAAATGAAGAATAACACAAAAGAGATCAACACAAAAATTTAACGTGGTTCACTCAATATGGGCTACATCCACAAAAACTCAGCCATCTAATGATTTTATTATCTAGTGCAAAGAAGATTACAATCTCATGAATCCAATACCACGACATACATCCCAGTCACTTATAACAAGCCTTTTGGAAGCTTCTAGAATTATGGTTTTACAAAGTTGTTTTTTCACATGACATGTTAGCAGGAAAACCTTGATATGTTAATGGGGAAAAAACCTTGATGTGTTAACAATTTTTTTTTTGAGGACTATGCCCCTAAAACCCTACTATCGGGGGCTGTCGGCCCTGAACCCTCACTTAGGGCTCAACCTGGACCCAAACCTTGACGAGATTAGGTTATGAGTGTACAATATTTGCATGATCAATCACCACATATCAACAATCTCCCACTTGGAGACTAATCCTGGATGACACCGCTTCACTTACAACTCCCACTAGATTACATGTCTGGCTAGTTTCTTAAGTCCACCATTATCAGTCATGAAGGCCAATAAAAATTGATAAGGAAACCAGTTTCTCTCGTATAACTGCCTTTGTGAACATATTTGCAGGATTCTCACTGGTGTGAATTTTCTCCAGCTTCAACTGTCCATCCTCCAAAACTAATCAAATAAAGTGGTATCTGAGCTATATGTGCTTAGTTTTTTAATGCAAAGCTGAATTCTTAGCAAGATGAATGGAACTTTAGCTATTAGTGTACAAAGGGTTATCTTCTTGTTGTTGTCCCAATTCCTCCAGAAAATGTTGTAACCAAATCATCTCCTTGCTAGCTTCTGTAGCAGCAACATACTCAACTTCAATGGTTGAAAGCACAATAACCTTTTGTAGCCTTGAAATCCAACTAACTGTAGTACCTCCTACAGTAAAAAAATACCCTGTAGTACTCCTACTACTATCAATATCACCCGCTAGATTAGACTCAACATATCCTTTTAGAGAAAAAATTATTCCTCCAAAACATAGTTTCTTTGAAGTAGTACCTCTCAAATATCAGAGAATCCATTTTACAACATTCCAATGTTCCATTCCCAGATTGCTCATATACCTACTGACAACTCCCACTACATGTACAATATTTGGCCTTGTGCATACCATTGCATACATCAAGCTACCAATTGTTGATGCATATGGTATCTTAGACTTTTTCTTCCTCCTCTTGTGTCTTTGGACACATCTCCGTAGTCAACTTAAAATGACTAGGAAAAGGTGTATTAACTACTTTTGCATTTTTCATGTTAAACCTTTTCAACACCTTCTCTACATACTTACTTTGAGACAAATAATTTTCTATTTGTCCTGTCCCGTGTGATCCTCATACCAAGGATTTGTTTTGTTGCACCCAAATCCTTCATAGCAAATGGATTTTCTAATTTTTTCTTAAGTTCATTAATATGCTGCATGTTAGACTTGGCAACAAGCATGTCATCAAGATAAATCAATAGGATAATATAGCTGCCATTATCCAATTTCTTAAAATAAACACAATAATCATAATGACATCTTTTGTAACCTTGTTCAACCATAAAACTATCAAATTTCAAATACCATTGATGAGGTGCTTGCTTCAGGCCATACAAACTCTTCTTTAACCTACACACAAATTCCTCCTTACCCTTGACCTCATATCCTTGTGGTTGCTTCATGTATATTTCCTCTTCCAAATCCCCATGGAGAAATATTGTTTTCACATCTAGTTGTTCAAGATGCAAGTCCTCCGTAGCCACAAGACTTAGAATAGTTCTAATAAAAGTCATCTTTACAACCAAAGAAAATATTTCATCAAAATCTATACCTTTTACCACGAGTCTGACCTTATATCTTTTCTTTCCTCCATATTCTTCCTTCAACCTATAAACCCATTTATTTTTCAATTCTCTTTTACCTACAAGAAATTGGAATAAGTCCCAAGTCTGATTCCGTACCAAGGAATCCATTTCCTCTTTCATGCCTAGCTCACACTTCTTTTTGGTATCTACTTGCATCGCTTCTTCATAACCTTCAGGTTCACTAGAATCAATTAATAATATAGAATATAACAATGGATAAAATATTTATGGAGGTCTAGTTATCCTTGTAGAACATCTAACACTTGCAGGAGTCTATGGGATAACTTGTTGAGCATCAGGTACCATCGGAATTTTATTTTTTGGAATCTCATCCAACACCACATATTCCTTTTTGGCTTATTCACGCTTCTTTTCCTATAGCTAATCCTTATACATGACCTTCTCATTGAATATAACATCTCTGCTCCTAATGATTCTATGATTTTCATAATCCCATAACCGATAATCAAATTCATCTACTCCATATCCAATGAAGGTACATTTTTTAGACTTAGCCTCAATCTTGGTTCTATTTTCAATATCAACATGGACAAAAGCTTCACAACCAAAGGTTTTCATAAATGAATAGTTTACATTTTTACCCATCCATGCCTCCTTTGGAATGCCACCATCTAAAGGATTTGAAGGTCCTCTATTTATTAAATAAAAAATGGTATGTACAACATTTTCCCAAAAATGTAAGGGTAGTCTAACATGCAATCTCATGCTCCTTTCACACTCCATAATGGTCCTATTCATCCTCTCAGACACACCATTTTCTTGTGGGGTTCTAGGAACCATTTTATTCCTACAATTCCATTGTATGAACAATGATTTTCAAATTCTCTAATGCAATTTACTCACCTCCATTATCAGATTTGAGACACTTCAACTTTTCTCCTATCTCATTCTCAACCAAAGCTTTCCACTTTTTAAAAGTTTCAAATAATTCTGATTTTTGTTTTAGGAAATCCCATGTTTTCCTAGTTGCATCATCAATAAAAGTAACATAATAACAAGAGACACCAAGAGAAGATACTTGAGCTGGTCCCCATACATCTAAATGCACAAGCTCTAATTTCTCACTCTTCTTCTCTTTCCCAACTTTGAGAAATCAGACTCTTTTTTGTTTTCCATAAACACAATTTTTGAAGAACTCCAAGTCAATCTACTTTAGACTTGGTAGCAACCTTTTGGAGTGAATTATCTTCATCCCTTTCTCACTCATGTGCCCAAGTCTATGGTGCCACAATTTTGTTTTTGTCCTTGCAACAAGTGCTCTAACTATTTCAGTAGCAACTAAGGTAGAATAAGTATTACCAATACACAAATACAATGTGCCTACCTTTTCACCTTTAGCTACTACTAATGCACCTTTAGTGACCTTCCAAAAAATTTCACAGGTAAAGTTAACTATGCAGCCTTCACTACCTAGTTGTCCTATAGAGATTAAATTTATTCTCAAATTTGGAACATGCCTTACCTCCTGTAGCAACCATTCATTTCCATTCTGCAACTTGATTTTTATTTTTCCTTTTCCCACAATCTGGAAGGGTTCATCATCACCCAAATATACTTGTCCAAAGTCACCTTGAACATAATATTTCCTATGGGGTGTGGCATGAAATGAAGCCCTTGAATCTATTACCCAAGAATCATTAACATTATCTAAACATAGAAATAAAGCATCTTGCAATTTATTAATTGCAACATTAGTTTCCTTATTGTCATCATATTGTTTGTCTCCTTGTTTTCCTTTTCGAAACCAACAATCCTTCTTCAAGTGTCTTGGCTTTCCAAAGTGCCAACAATCCATTTTTCCTCTAGATTTAGATCTACCTTTCTTCGACTTCCCTTGTCACTTCCCATGATTTGTTGGGCTTTTTACTCTCTCCTTTTTTCTTCCCTTGTTCTCTACAATCAAAGCATTACCTGATGTTGAAGTCTCACCTGTGCTTTTCTATCACATTTCCTTGCTAAGGATAACACCACCAACATCATCAAACTTCAATGTATTTGAACTAGAGACAGGGTTACTTACAACCATTACCAAGCTATTCCAAATTTCTGGAAAAGAACATAAAACCAAGAGAGCCCTCACCTCTTCATCAAAATTTACTTTTACAGAAGTTAACTAACTGGTAATCGTATTAAAATCATTTAAATGACCTGTCACAAATCCACCTTCAATCATTTTTAGATTAAACAAACGCTTCATGAGAAATACCTTATTTGAGGTTGAGGGTTTTTCATATAATTTAGCTAAATTTTCCATTAGATCCATTGTTGTCTTTGCTTCTATTATATTGAACGCCACAAATGGTGCCAAGAACAATCGAAAGGTTCCTAGCACCTTTCTATCCAGAATATTCCATTATTCATCATACATAGTAGTCTCTTTCTTTGTTTTTCCTTGAAATGGCCACCATAAACCCTTTTGATACAAATAATCTTCCATTAGCATCTTCTATAATTGATAATTTTGGCCGTTGAACTTCTCAACCTTGAATTTTCCTTCTTCCATTGCTCCCACTCAAATCTAGAGGTATCTTGCCAATCCACTAAAAACAAATGACTTTGATACCAATTGTTAGGATTTAGAAAGATTGGAGCAATAAACATTAACAATTATATGTAGATTAAATCACCCGGAAATAACAATGAAGAATAACACAAAAGAGATCAACACAAAAATTTAATGTAGTTCACCCAATATGGGCTACATCCACATAAATTCAGCCACCCAATGATTTTATCATCCAATGCAAAGCAGATTACAATCTCACAAATCCAATACCACAACACACATCCCAACTACTTATAACAAGCCTTTTGGAAGCTTCTAGAATTAGGGTTTTACAAAGTCATTTTTTCACATGACATGTTAGTGGGAAAACATTGACGTGTTAATAGGGAAAAAACCTTGACGTGTTAACATAATTTTTTTTTGGGGGGGTTGCATCCCCGAACCCTTGCTTTTGGGGGTTTTTTCCCTTGAAAGCTTGCTATCGGGGGCTTTCACCCCCAAACCCCCGCTCAGGGCCTGGTCTGGCCAAAACCCCAACGAGGATACATTATGAGTGTACATTATTTGTATGATTAGTTGCCACATACCAACACTCATGTATTGGAATTTATTGTGTTCTACTTTAAAGTAATTGCTCATAGCATGGTGTTTAGCAATTTATTTTAAGTGGGGGCATATGCGTCCCCACTCATTGTTTGTTTCAAAGTGTGGTCTTCTTACTTCACATGATGTGTCTTCTTGGTGGTGAAATTGGGTTTTATGTCCTTCAAGAGTGTGACCTTTCTTGGCATATAGTATTCTTCTTAGTGGTAATGCTACAACTTGCATTCCCTAAGTTGTGAATCTTTTATCCTTGACTAGTCCTCTCTTGGTGACATTAGGCATGATGTTCCCTAAGGTGAGATCTTTCATTAACTAAGCAAAAACCCTTTGACTATCCTATCCTATTGCATTTAAAACTTTGTCATGGCCACCAAGGATAACACAACTTGCTTGCCAATGGAGCCTTTATGTTTTTCATGAGTGCCTAGCTTAATGCAGCTTGCTAGCCTTGTAGAACCTTTTTGTGTGGCACCTTATCAAAGTTATCAGGAGGTATAAATTTTGGTATGGTTGACATATGGGAGCTTGTAGACTTGGTATGAATTTCGTATTACACACCTTCTTGGGGCTCACCTAGTGGACAACGGATTTCACTAGCCCTTTTTGAGTATATTTTGTTTGCATAGTGGAAAATGGGTTTCCACTTGTGAACATTTTTTTTGGATAAACACCTATGGCTTGATCCATACCTATTGGAAAAATAGTCAAGGCTTGATCCACCCTTTCTCTTTTCATCAATTTTGGTATTGTATGCTTGTGTATCTTGTCTTGTTGATGTATGTCATAAGTATATGTGTGTTCCTTTGTGCTTATGTTGGTTTGCCATGGGATCTTGATCCTAAGGGCTTGACCATCTCCTTGATCTTTTTCCTCCTATCTCATTAATATTTGTACACTTGGACCCCTCTTGACGTTTATTTATCTACTTTAAATTGTGAGTTTGAGCATAGGGTTCATCCTCTCACTAAAGTGGGGAGCTAAATGTAGTGTAGAAAAATGTACACCCTTACATTTTCACTCTATGTTTGGGTCCATTAATTAATTAGACTTAATTAAGCCTCTAATTGGCCCAATTATGCATTTAAAATCCTAATTAATCCTAATTTCTGAAAGGGGAACTTGTATTAAACAATTGAAAACATTAATTAAATTGCCTTGGAAGTTGAGTGTCCTGGATTTATGTCCTAGGACCCATTCGCCCAAGGGTGAATGGGTCCCCCTTAAGTTTAGGATCTCAAATTTTAATATGTTTTTGGCAGAATTTTTTATTCAAATTCAAATTGCAATTGTTGGCCTTTGATGTTTAATTGTCAGGAAATTAGTAAATTACCTATAAATAGAAGGTCTTTTTTATCATTTGAAACTAGATTTGAATTGGGATAACTTATTGTGATAAAATATTATTCTCAAGAGCATTCAAGAGCATATTTATTAGTCTTCTACAACAACATTCAAGATCTCAAGCATCATGTTAAAGTTATTTGCATCCATGCATGTTTTTGGAGCTAACATTGTGATGTAGGTTTCAAGAATTCAAGTATCAATTCAAGCATCAAGATAAACATCCAATCAATCCATTTCATGCAAGATCAAGACCTTGGAGAGATGTGTTAGACTTCAGTCCTCCAAGGATCTCCATTCAAGGGTTTGGTGAGTTGCAACATAACATTGTTTGAATTCATCATTCCTTCCATTCATGTTTCATTTCATTTCAAGGTTTAATTACCAAAATGTGGTTTGACCAAGGCAAACCCCCATTCACCAAAAAAAAAACAAACTCTTCCTTTCTTTATGTGTGCAAATTTGTAGGTGAAGAAGGATTGAAGATTGATCAAAAGTGCAATTTTGTAAAGTTTTCAAAGTTGTCATTAAAGTTGTCAAGACACAAAAGCTTACTTGCAAAATTTTATTTTTACTTTCTGACAGTGAGACCCAGAGGAATCAGGAGTGCAGATCCAAGAGAAAAGGAGTGTGAAATTAGATTTTGGACCCCTCTATCAAGACCCATTCACCCTAGGATGGATTTGTCCCAAGAGGACACTCAACAACAACTTTTGGTGACTAGTACACATCAACTTACCCTTCTTAGATTTGTCGAAAGGCTGTTGTTTCTGATTGTCTTATACTTTAAATTGATGATTCAAGTTTCACATTGCATAATTGAATTCATTTACTATTTTTTAGTTTTTCTCCCCAAATTGTTGTCCAAACATATTTTACCTCCTCTTGTCATAAGGAAAACAACAAGATCTCCATTAAGGTTGAATCACCTAAGGGTTGAAAGTCAATCTTACCTTTGGGGATCTCTTTTTCGCAATGAAATTATAAATATAGGCACATCATATATTCAATCACCCCATTTTCAAACCCCTAGCACCCATTTATCTTCATTGCACTAGTGTATCATCCAAATCCATCCATTATCTTTGATCCAAAATTAGTTGATCATCCATTGATTTGCAAGGATACTTTAATCCAATTATTGTCATAGGGATAATAATTTCCAATTCTCATGTTTTTTTTATCATTAGCAACATAATATTGGGATATACATTATTATTATCATTAAAATTATTATCCTCCTCATTAATCAATCAATTTATTTTTAGGTTGAATAAGGGCACAATATTGCTTTGTTTTTTTGCATGTGCATGCTTTCTTATTTTTTGTGTGTATTTTTAATTCTTAAATATCTCACACTCTTTGCACCATATTATCACATAGTCATCATGATCTTCCATATCATAGTTCCATAAGGCATATGTTTGTATTTGACCTTTTGATCATGTATTTGTCACATCATCACCTTGGTCCCTTATATATTTGTACATAATATCAAGTAAAATATAAAATCAAGGTTTTTTACATTGCTACAAAATGTCTCTCATCCCTCCTATTCATCTCCCCACTTTCCATACATACTTCTTTTTTCCTCTTTCCAACCTTCTTTATTAGTCCTCCCATCCATTTTGAGAGCACACCCATGTTCTTCAAATTGATCTATCCTCTCGAGGGGGCATATCAAATTCCCTCATCATCCTTCCAATCACTAAGGAACTTTTCCACTATTTCTAATTCATTCCTAGAAACTATGTTTTAATCTTATTTGATATGACATAACTTCTAGTCATGATGCTATATCAAAGAGAGGTAAAATGTATACATCCAAAATTTAATTAATTTCTTTCATCATTCATCATTAATTAATTCTTCCCCAAGGATAATTCATTAAATTAAATCAATTAGATTCAGCCCCCAATTCCTCTAACTTAATTAATTAATTAATCCCTATTACCATTTCCTCTAATATTTAAATCCACATCATGATTGATCCTTTTCCATTTATTCCTAGCCATTAAATCCATCTACATGGATTAAAATGTAAACTTTCTATCATTTGACATGTGTCCCCTCTCCTCCCATGCTCCTACATGTGTGAGCATGCCACCTTATCGGGCACTTCCTACTCACACATGTGTGAGCATGTACTGTTGAAAGCATCTTTGACTTCCACCTCAACCCTTCCATGCTCCCACATATTTGAGAATGCTAGCCTTATCCACATCTTTCTTACAAATATGTAAGCATGCTATCTTAAAGACATGCTAAGCCTCCACCTCATCCTTGAATTTTGGCGTATCCTACTCCCTTACTCACACATGTGTGATCATATCTCCCACGTATGCCACCTTGCTCACACATGTGTAAGAATGACTAGCTCTTACACCTTGTGTGACACTTGTTGAATATGACTAAAAATTCAATCCATGGATCCATTTCTCAAATCCTAGAAGTCCATTAACATTGCATCTTATCCCTTAATTGTCCTTGTGGAAAATCTATAAATTTGAGGCCTCCCATTCCATTTAAGAATCCACTTTCATGCTATCCTTATGCTACCCATTTTCATCTTCTATTTTCATATCATGTTGTCCATTTGATTTATTATCATTCAAACCTAATATCATGTTGTTGGTTTACTAATCTATCAAATTCCACCATCAATCCATACATCACAAATAACACATCAAGTAGAGCATTGGGTGCACTCTACTTTAGCTTAATTATAGGAGCAAAGAAAAAAGGGGAAAGGATTCATTTATTGCATTTGAATCCTTGTGTTTTCCTCCTTTCTTTTTTCCTTGTCTCCAAATGGAGGATATCAAAGCATGCTATTGCATATTTAGTTTATTGTTTTCTCTTATCAAAGGTCTATCTTGGTATTAAAGTTGCTTCATTTTTATGCATTAGCCCTATTTGTTATTATGGACATGGAAAAAGTAACCCTTTTCCTTTTTCTCATGTTCAAGTCCTAGTGGACTTTGGCTTGATTTTTCCTAGATTTAATGTTGTAATTCACATTAGGTCTTGGATCTTTGTAAATCATTAAGACTTCTAGGATGTCTTGTAAAGGTGTTGTGAAGTGTTGTAACCCACTTTCACACTTTTCTAGGACCCTTTCATTATAATTCACCTAAATATCCCCTTTTTATCACTTACCAAGTCTTATTTCAAAGTGTTGTAACCCACTTTCATGCTTTCCTAGACTTGTCATCACTAATTCAACCCTTTCTCATGTTTAAATTACCCCTTAATACACTTTCCAACCGTTTTTAAGTGTGTTTTTGAGGATATTCCTATTGGAAAACATTCAATGCCTTGTAATTCTCAACACCCACTTAATTTGCTTAAGTGGGACTAAGTCGCTAATAGGGACGACTTAGTCCTTTTTGGCACAAAACTCAAAATTATTTTAATTTTCTAGCGGGATTTTGTCCTCTAACCCTTGAGGTCAGCTTGTGATGTGTTATTTTTGGGAAAATTAGTAAGAAAAAGTATAAATAAGGGTTTTTCCCCTCATTTTACATCTCCTTATTCATTCAAGCATTCTCTCAAGCAATCAACTTGATCATTCTCAAGCATTCAAGCAATATAAGCACAATCAAGTCATCCATTGGAGCACTTCATTGCATATCTTCAGACTTCAAGGACAAGGGTTTGAATTTTTATGCGGATTTGTCAAAGAATTAGGTGTTGAAAAGTGTTCAAGAAGTCTTAAAAGTCAATCAAGTCAACATAACCCTAATTCAAGCTTGGTGATACTTTTTATTCTATTTTCTGTAGAATCAAGTGCGGACACCTGTTAGAAAAGCAAGTGCATACCTGAGGCTACAAAATCCTGTCTCGAGATTCCTAAAATCTGTAGGTGGACTAAGTCACCACTAGTGGTAGATTTGTCCCACTTCTGGGCCTAAAAAGTGGTTTCTACATTTTTGGATACCCATTCAGCAGATTCCTATTCTGATAAGTTTTCCTGAAACTGGGACTAAGTTGCCCAGCTTCGCGTAAGTGTCCTCGTCAACATTTTCAGTCAATTTTTTAGGATTCTAGAATCTCTCCACATCAAAATTCAGATTCTAGGTGCAACTCTCCAGTTCTATTAAGTTATTTCAACATTTACTTGCATTTCTAAGTGTTTTTGCATATCACAATGTATTTTCAAACACTTTGTATTTCTTAGGTAAATAACATCATTAATTCATTTTATTTTCATATCAGAGCATTAGTACATCATAATTAGACATAATACATCTCATTTACATTAATCTTGAGTGTAGACATTAGCATTTTGGCCCATCTCTCTCCTTTTATGTGAAGAACCCTAGAAGTGTTAGAGAGCATTAGGGAGCCAAAATAATTGTCCACAGTTATTAGTCATTGAAAAATACTTTAAACTAGGCCTTGAAAAGAAAACTTGAATTTTTAAATTTATGGTTTTTGTGCCATAACACATTATTACATAAATAATGCATCTTCATCTATTTTTGTATATGATTTATTTCATGATGATAAATGATAATAATAAAATAACTCTATAGTTCCTAATGCAAGTAGAATTTCTAGACAAATTAATTTTGTTGACAAGATTGATGGAATAAAGTAATAAGAGAATGTAATACCTACATGGATCTTCTAAGGTTATAATCTGTGAAGGGCATCAAATTTATTTATTTATGAGAGTTGGGGATAAACAAGCATAGGATTTTGCATTGATATCAGGGGCTATATGGGCTTCCATATAAAGTAGGAATTATAGTTATGTAGGGAAACAAGTTCTATATGCTCATAGCTAATTTTGAAATGACATGTTCAATAATTGGCCTATACTATTCCAACTACTAGAATCATGTCTTTTGGCTCCTATCTTCATATGTATAATATTATTCTACATGTATTAGTTTATGGTACAAAAAGTGATCATTGCTTGAATGGTGCATTTAAACCAAGAAACTCTTGTTATTGAGAGTTGAATGAGATGTTGCTGGAATCCATTTTCATACAATGCGACATATGCTTATGATCTTAGGAATTTGATCAATGTAACAATTTATGTTTGGTATTATAGACATCCTCCATGCTTTTGGAAGTGCACTCATTATTTTAATAAGTAGCCATTTTCTTATAAAATGAATGGAACTATAATAATTTAATTAGATGACATTCATATATTTATTATTGGTGATACATTATCTCTTTATTCAAATGCAAAATAGTGTAGTTAACATATGAATTTATTATGTTTTCATTCTAAGACTTCTTTATATAATTGTGTCACAACTAAAACTAGAAAATAAGTAGGTTTGGAACATAAATATTTAGACGATAATTGAATAAAGATTTTTGTCATTAGTTTGATAATAAATTTTATGTTAACTTATGGATAACTAACTTAAATGCAAAAGAAATGTTTTTTTTCAACAAATTTTAAGTCCATAATTATTATAAATTCTTGTGATGATGCTTAAACCCCATTAACTATTAATTGAATGGACCGCTTCCCTATGTAACCTTGAATTTTAGTTTTATTTTCCATTTTTAAGAGGATGCCAATATTATTAATTCAAATGCCTCCACCACCTAAAATACATGTCTTCAACTTATGCTAATAATTTTATACTCTCTCTAATATTAGCATAAGTGAAATAATAATTTTTATCTTCATGGATAATTAGTTGGATTTGTCTATTATGTGTAAAGAGAAATAGGTTTATTTTAAAAAAATGACACATTTTGAATATACATGTTATGAATACATGCATACACTTACAAAATCACCTAGTCTAAAATTGGTACCAATAAAATACATACATGTCTCATTCCACATACCTACAAAACACCTTGGATTCAATCCCATCAATATGTTGTATTCCACATTATTATAAAATCACCTTGGATTCAATTTTATCAATATGTCACATTCCACCTCTTCCAATAATTAGATTATAATTGAATATTGACATTGTATAGGGTATACTGATAATATTTATGTACTTAATGTTTTTATAGTACATGTTATGCTTATCTTTTAAATATCTTGGTCAACCTTTTTGTAACATATGTTTGTATTATACATAAGATATTACTATTGTATATAAATATGAAAAAAAAATAATGCATCCATTATTTTGAAATAATTATAGTCTTACTATAAAAATGCATTGCTTAATAGGAAAGGCAAATCTTGTGATTAAGACTTGCTTATCTAGTTTTGGTATCTTTTCAAATAATTATCAATATTAATAGATTATGATACATTCAAAGTCATTTAAAAATATATATTTATGAAAATCAAAAAAATATTGCACTCATTTAATTGTTATAAATTAGTAAAAGCACTTAAAAGTGCAAGTGAATGATTGATATACACATATTAATAGTTATGTTGGCCAAACACTATGCCAAATGAATTTGAAAAAAATAAATAAATATGCAATGTTTGATCGACAAATCAATACAATAATATCTAAAGATACTTTTATTAATTTTTATGAAATATTTACCCAAATTTTACATGAAGAAACTAATTTAAATTAAAAATAGAAAACATAGAGAGTGCTGGTTTTTTTTACTGGTCAATGCATGTCAAACAAGAATACATCATAATAATTAAGCCAAAGATGAGTCCGTACATGCACTTGTATGCAATTTTTTAAAATTATTAATTCAATTTATTTTTTTTAAGGGAAGAGCTATCGTTTTATCTTTTATTTTTGTCTCTTTGGGCAGGTTATAGGTTGGAAAGTTTTATAACTTCGAGGAGGCATTTTTTTTGTTTTTAGTTTTTGGAAGGAAAGATTTTTCTCTTGATCCTTCCCAAAGAAATAACGGTTTGTTGTTAAGAAGAAGCTTCTTCTTCGGTATTAAAATAAAATAAAAAAATTTAACATAAATTTTTAGAATAAAATAATTAAATAATAAGTTTATATGATAGTGTAAGTTTTTGGATTTAGTTGTAAAATATAATTTATTAGTAATATTTTAAATTATATTTTATGATCTTATATTAGGATGGAGAAAAGTTAATAGAGAAATGTAAATTGTAAAACTTGTTATTTAAAAGGCGAGTGAAAGTGATGTGAAAGGCCTGACAATAAGAGAATAAAGCTTAATAAGGTTGAAATAATGTTAAATGAAGAATTCAAATAAAGACACAAGCAATAAATATCAAAGGTCTAATTTAAACAAAATTCTACAAAATAATAAAAAAGATGAAAGAATAACATGTGATTAATATAAATGTCAAAGGTCTAATTCAGACATGTTGAAAATCAGAATCAAATTTGGTGTGTAAGCATTTAGTAAATGGCGGCAGTTGAGGTGGCAATGGTACAAGGGAATGGGCAGAGTTGGATAGTAAGACATGGGTGTTATCGTTAGAGGCAAGTGAAGGTTTTTATGCTAACATGTTGCTTTGTTTTGCAGGTACTTTCCTAATGAACAAGGGCTCAATTTTCACAAGTTACCAGGTAACTCATCCCCATTTTGAGGAGACATCATATCATCTCCCTTCGATAGAAGCAAGTCCCTTCGATGAATTTTATCGGCTTTTCGAAGAGAGTTCACCCATGGTCCCTTCGATACAAGATGTCCCATCTTTGTCATTGGACCATTGAGGAGACTTGAGGTAGAGTCCCTCTGATAAGGCTAAGTCTCTCTTATTGGCTTCCTTTACATGCTCCATTGGGCCATCAAAGAGACTCAGGATAGAGTCCCTTCGATGAAGTTGATTCCCATTGACGAAGACCAAGGCAAAGCTTTGGGCTATCGAGGAGACATTTCACAATGTCCTGTCGAACCATCATTCACAAGCTATTGGGTCACTCATTGCCATATTGAGGAGACATCACATTGTCTCCCTTCTACAAAAGCAAGTCCCTTCGATGAAGTTTATTGACTTGTCGAAGAGAGTTCACCCATGGTCCCTTCGATACAAGATGTCCCACCTCTGGCATTGAACCATCAAGGAGACTCGAGGTACAATCCCTCCGATAAGGCTAAGTCTCTCTGATTGGCTTCCTTTACATGCTCCATCAGGCTATCAAAGAGACTTGGGATAGAGTCCCTTCGATGAAGTTGATTTCCACCGACGAAGACCAAAACAAAGCTTTGGGTTGTTGAGGAGGCATTTCACAATGTCTTGTCGAACCATCACAATCTAATCAGCATGAGTCCTCCAGCCTCCCATTGGCGTATTGAGGAGACAAGACTCAAAGTCACAATGAACCCACGATGTCCCATCGACAATGATCCTCCATCCTTTCATCAACACTTCAACATGGAAGATTAATTTTGATCATCTTCTAAGGTGTTTTTTGTCTCTGAATATATGATGAATTTTGTGTCATGATTCAGGCTATGTACCATTTGTCGACAATGTATATATGCTCTATAAGAGGTTTTGAAATTCCCATGTAACTTCTTGAATTGTATATAGTCTTGGTCTAAGTTAGCAAATTAGCAAGCACAACTACAAGGGGTTGTAAGCATGAATTTTGTAAGGGATGTTCTCTGGTATGGAATTTGTTATGGGTCTCTGGTTATCATACAAGTTTGTTAATTACAGAGTCAATCCGTTTTCCAATTTACTTGGCTTTTGACAAAGACACTTTGTAAATCTCTAATTATATATTAATATATATAGGCATATCCTGCCTTTTGCTAAAAAAAAATGTCAAAGGTTTAATTTCAACAAAATTCTACAAAATAATAAAAAAGATTAAAGAACTAGCATATATATATTATTTATAAATAATATATATAAGAATGTTGAGAGATATCCTTTTCGAGGCGTCTATTGCACTAGCTGATTTCACCCTTGTAGAGTCAATTTTAAAAACTTTCTTGAAATTATTTTTAGAATAATCATCTAATTCTGGATACTCCCATTTGGGAATTAGAATGTATAGGTGCTTATTAGGGGAGAGGGCCCAGTAGTCGTGCATGCTAACTTCATGCTTCTAATAATCCTATGTTGAAATTTCAAATCACTCCCAATTTTTTACAGTAGCTTACTTGGCAAGTTCTCTGCTTATAACTAAGGTTTTAGGGCCACATCATCAAATATGATGCCACATAAGCATGTTTTTTGTCAAGGCGTCCAAAAAGGCCCCAAAAAATAGTGAGACCAATACTCGTGCATTACATCATGAGTAGTTGAGTGTATGTGATTGGTTGCTTTTTAGATCAAAAACATACATTTTGTTTAATTATGGGTAGTCAAATCACAACTGTTGGACATTATATAAACAACTATTGGGTATTATAATCATAATTGATTGCACGAATATTGGGCCCTCTCCCCTAATTGGATCGATTTCTATGGATGCCATCACTTGCAGATTCGTACAGCCCTTCAAAGAGCTAGAGAATTGCAGAGCACTTAACAACATAAATGCAAATAATGGTGAGTGTTGAGTGAGGTTTGGGAAGCTTTAAAAGGATCTTCATGCTTTGGGAAATACATGCCTTAATTGGAAGTGGTGAGAAATTGCCACCACATCCAAAAAATTATGAAAAATCTTTGGAACTTGACATCGAATTAATGGGATTGAGATTGAAAATACATCTCTCTGCCACCAACTAGCAAAATGCATGCTTAGCCTTTAGGACCTGTCCTTCTCACATGGTGGATGAAGGGAGAGAATGAATTATTATATCTCGAGGCTTTTGAAACCTTACAAAAACATAATTATATGACTGAAACATTACACGGTGTCGATGAGGCTTGTCGATCCCACCTATTAACACAACAAAACAATAATGGTTAGAATTACCCCGTTTAGTGGGGTTGACCTTCTTTGGAGGATATTTCTTCAAGAGACGGATACTTGTATATATCTCCTTTTATTAGCACTATTAGCTTGATTCTTGAATCACATGCCATGTTTGCTAAGTTATCTACAAATCAGTTGCATTCCTTGTAGTAATGGGATAGATAAAAGTATTCAAAATACTGAAGGTGTCATGAAGGAGACTGCTATTTTTTATACGCATTTATTATGTTCAAAGAATCACCCTCAATCCAAATTTTTCTTATATTTTCTTTCTTTTCCAGCATCATATCTGCTAATCAAGCTTGAGCTTCTGCCTTATTGGTTGTTCCCATGGGGAGTTTCAATGCTAAAGCTGCGAGTATTGATCCCTTCCAATATCTAATTATACATCCAACACATGAAACACTTGGGTTTCCTTGAGAAGCTTCATCAAAATTGAGCTTCCATAGTCTTTTTTGTGCAGGTGACCAATGAATTTGAGATCTATTTAGTGGATTAAGTCTTGAAAGAGGAATGGTTCTTGGTGTTGGAAGCACTATATTTGTCTATTTAGCCAACATTTAGAAATCCCATGAAGTAAATGGGATGCTATTCCTTGATGATTGAAGTTTTAACACCCTTGCCACGATTGTTTTTGAGATTTCCAATTCTAGTTTTTGTAGAACCTTTTTAATTGGGCTTATTTCCTTTCTAAATATTCTCCTATTTATTTCCCACCAAATGTTCTAGATAACCATTGAGGGTGATACTACCCAAAGAGATGATAAAAGAGAATAATTGTAAAGGGAGGTTCAATTATTAAATATTTGATCCAAAGAGTTACCAAGTGGAGCTTTCCAATCAAGTTGATTCTGCAGCCATTTCCAACATGTGCAAAATCACATTGGATAAGGAGGTGATCTAGTGATTCTTCACACTTAGCATAAAATACAGTTCAAGATGTTTGTAATACCTAGCTTATGTAGGTGCTCACTTGTCAAAATTATGTGGTTTAGAGCTCTCCATGCAAATGTTCTTACTTTTGGAAGTATAACATCATTCTAGCACAACTTATATGGTCATGCAATACTTTAAGGGAGTTCAAGTGCTACTTGAGATCTATACCCCTGCTTTACATTGTATGAACCTGATTTTGCAAGGGACCATATCAGTTTATTTGGATTTTCAAATAGGAATAATGATCTTTTCTTTAGGTGATTATTGAGATCTTTTTTCCTAGGGAAATGCACAATAAGAAAATTCTAGCCATTTAGTGTTTGCTCCATATGTGTGTGTATCATGTATTATATAATCTTTAACAAGATTACCTCAATTTTTCTTGAGAAAATTAGTTGCCTCCTAAATGCCCTCAAATTTACCAAGGGGAGGATGACCATTCCATGGATCCTCCCAAAAAAGAGCCTTATCACCATTATTTATGATACAAGTTAAGTGTGGAGTAATGACATCTCAAAATTCAATCAAGAAATTCTAGATCTTAGAGCTAGAACTTGGGTTTTAAATTGTTAAGATTCTTTTTGGATCATTCAAATCTAGATATTTGGCATGTATTAATCGACACCACTTAGCCTTAGGTTTAGCAAAAAATTTCCATGCTAGCTTTGTGCCTAAGGCCCTGTGTCTTGTTGATAAATTTTGTAAACTTGCTCTACCATGGATTTTTTCTTTACATAGGTTTTCCTATGACATAAGATAGATTTTTGACTTCTTATCTCCTAACTTATTGTATTGCCATAAAAATTATTTGACATGTTTTTCCACGTCATTTTGAATCATTTTAGGAAGCTTTAGAATTGACATGATGTAACTTGGAACTACAAGAACTGATCTGATCAATACCATCCTAGCTGCTAAAGACAACCACTTTCCCATCCATGCTACGATGTGACTTTTAATTGTTGATAACATCAAATCCCAAAATGATGTTTTATGAGCATTTGCAAAGAAAGGAATTCCCAAATATTTTCATGGCAAGGTAGCCATTTTGAAGCCCAAGATTAAAAGAATTCTTGTTGTAAATCTTGGCGAGGTGTTTAAGAAGATTTTTTTTTATTTGGATGGGTTGATCACTTGGCCTGATACTTGTGAATAAATTTTTAGGACCTCTTTGATACATTTAGCCTATGATATGGAGGGTTTACCCAACAACTATGTATCATTTTCAAAAAGAGAGTGTCATTGTTATCAATGCCCTTGGAATCGTGAGCCATTTCCATTGTTGCTCCCAATGATTTATTGCTATGTATATGCTTAAGGATTTTGCCATAAGAATGAATAAGAATGGGGAAAGGGGATCCCCTTGTCTTACACGTTGGGATGCACTGAAGAAACTATTTGGACTCCCATTTATAATGACTGAAAACTTTTCCCCTTTTAGACCTATGTATATCCATTTGCACCATTTCTAGAGAAGCCAAATTTAGCTAGAAATTTCATTAAGAATTCTCAATTCACTTTTTCATATGCTTTCATCATGTCCAATAGTTTGTCCATATGAATAGAATGTAGAGCTTCATGTGCTAGTTTTGACCCTTTTTCAATTTCCCTTCTAGGTACAAAACCTCCTTGTTCTTTTGATATTAGTTTAGGAATTAATTTTTCCAAATATAAACACATAGCTTTTGTGAAGATTTTATATATTATATTACATAGTGTTATTGGTTTAAAGTTTGCAAAGGAGAATGAATCTTTCTTTTTTGGTATTAGGGCAATAAAATTTGTATTAAAAGCATTTAGTATATTAGCATTCCACCTTGATTCCTCTAGGGCTAGCCAAATATATTTCCCCATAAAAGGGTCCTGTAAAGCCATCTATTTTAGGAGCTTTTTCAGGGGGAAGTGAGAAGACTACATTCTTCACTTCTTCTAATGAAAAACACTTCATCAATTCATTATTATCCTCCAGAGTTACTAAACCTATAATTTTATCCAAAATTTGATTCTGCATCTCTTGGGATTGTATTTGATTCCCAATTTGGTTAGATATGAGGAGGTTTGAGAAAAAAAATACCGCTTCTTTCTAAAAATGTATATTTTAAAAAAAAATTCCTTAATTTAAGCCCTAGGGAGCATATTTATGGAGTACTAATTTTCAAAGATTTGATTGTAGATTAATTATTTGAGGTCAAAAGAAAAAAAATGTAAAAAACAAATCCCTTGTATAATTCTAAGAGCTTTCCAGATTTGAAAAAAAAATAAAAAATTTGCTGATTTGCGACCATAATTTAAGATTTATGAAAAATCATAAAAAATATGATAATTTGTTCAAAAATGCCAAAATGAAGCTAAGTTTTGGACTGTAAGCTTATGATATGATCTCTGAGCTCCAATCAAAAGCCTAGGAAAAAAATGCATTTGTTTGGGAGATATGATGAAATCTTTGAAAATAACTAAATATAGCATAACTCACTAAGAAATGTCGATCTAAATCTAATTTTTGGAATGTATGCTCTTGATATGATCCTTGACCTGCAGTAAAAAAACCCAAAAAAAAAATCTTAGCCATTTGGAAGATATGATGAAATCTTTAGAAAATCCTAGGGTTTTGTCTTCAACCTGATCTACACAAGATTAGTCTTGATTTTTTTTAACAAAACAACAAAATAAGGTTAGAAAACCTCAAAAAATAAAGATACAATAAGGATGTTTGATTCATGTCGGGTTCACCAAAAGTAGATCAAGGTTAGAATTAGGGGAAATAAGCATG
Organism: Sequoia sempervirens; assembly: GCA_007258455.2. Classification (NCBI taxonomy): domain Eukaryota; kingdom Viridiplantae; phylum Streptophyta; class Pinopsida; order Cupressales; family Cupressaceae; genus Sequoia; species Sequoia sempervirens. The sequence goes on along the minus strand of VDFB02281492.1, from coordinate 938,979,120 downwards.
AATCAATAATATAGCAACCATAAAAATATTTAATCCAAGCTATGAAGACCCTAATCCAACAATAAAGCACAAATGACAATAGAAATTCACAATAATAAAGCAATAATACTCAATCTCTATGCCATTAAAGTTGATTAATCCCCATTGATCTTCTCCATTTTTCTTTATTTGTTCTCAAATAGTATGCAACATGTATGATAAGCTAGATGTTGATGCAAGATAGCTAGATCTCAAGATAGCAAAACTTTAAACATTGTGGTTTCTCAAGATGAATGATATGAGAAGAAAAATATTGAAGATTATGATTCTTCAAGATGAATGATTGAAAGCAAAATATTGAAAATTGTGGTTAACCTTGAAATGGTATGATAAGTTGCTTTTATCGAAAACCCAATTCAAATGAAGGGTTAGGATTGAATGATGAGGTATTCAATGATCAATGGATGAGATTAATTGAGAAGAAAAGAGATAAGGATGGGAATGATGGACCAAAACTCAAGAAATTGGTTGAGATTTAGGGCTTGGCTAAGAGGAAATTCAAATTAAATAATGATAACAATTATTTAATTTATGGGAGGGAAAATGAATAATTAAATAATTAAAAATAATTATTTAATTATAGAAGGATGGAGTGTTAAAATATTAAATAATTAAAAATAATTAATTATTTAATTATAGAAGGATGGAGTGTTAAAATATTAAATAATTAAAAATAATTATTTAATTATGGAGAAAAGAAAGTGATAAATGATTAAATAAATAAGAATTTATTTAATTATGGAGAGAAAAGGCTAATGAATAATTAAATAATTAAAATAATTATTTTATTATGGAGGAAATTAGAAATAAATAATTAACTAAATTTTTATTTAAGGATACAAAAATATAATTAGTTACATAATTTAAATAAAATTGTTATTTAATTATTTATTAAAATTATTTAATTATGCAAGGAAGAAGGTGAATTAGTGATAAATTGTTGCTTGTAGGTTCAAGACATTTTTTCAGTATCTACAAGACAAACCTAACAAGAGTCATGAACCACTAAAGGGATGCCCACGACCAACCCCAAAAACCAAACCCTCAGCTATTACAAACTTCCCTTTTGGTTGTGGATGCAATGCTTCTACTCTCTAAGGAAGCAATTGTGGAACATAATCATTTCCATGTTAATATGTCTAACACTATGAGAAACTTGGATGAGGAAGAACCCAAAGAGGAGGAGACACCTACTCTATAACTGAAACTATGTATAAGATAATGAGCTAGTATTAAATAACCATCATCATACTTATGTATGAATTATTAACTATTAATGATGAATATGAGGATATATATATATCTACAAATAATGTGTTATGATGATTTTGAGAATTATATGGGAATGGATTTCTAAATGTTGTGAATCATATGTTGTCTTGATTTTTTTCCATAATTCTAAATTTGATAAAAGATAAGATTTAAATGGAGTAACAAAGACAATTAAATAATACTCTCCTTGATCTCACAAAATCAATTTGATACATTAAGGAGGACCATAAGGAGAGGAACAAGCCCTAGCCTCGCTAAAATGCTATGTGCAAGTAAGGGGTGCAACGTCTCAACCTCCTACTCTACCTGAAGAGTTACAAGCTGAATTGAATGCACTTCATGAAAAGATAACATCACAAGAGCAACAAATTGAGGATCTGACAAGGAAAAAGGAGCAAGTAACTAACCACAACACTGGCATAGGAACTAAAGAGCCTGGTAGAGAGCACAATTAGCATATAAATTAGGAACATAAAATCAGCTCTAGAATTCCCACATACAGTCACTCTCTATTAGAGAAAAAATGAGGTATGGGGAAGGACCTAATGATTCAATAATTGAAGAAGATGCAAGCACCTAAGTTTGATGGTACTAGGGGTGGAAATAGAACTGAAGCTTGGTGGGGATGAATAAATATTTTATTCTTTTGGAATTAAACACTAATACCAAGGCTATAATCACCATCTACTAGCTAGAAGGTGAAGCCTCATTGTGGTGGGACCATTTGGCAGAAATAAAAAATTATGACATAAGTCAAATGACTTGGGATAAGTTCAATTTCTAGTTTCATAAGGAGTACCTATCTGCCCATCATTGAGACCAAAAGATGACCAAATTTCACTCCCTACATTAAGGGGGAATTTTGATAGTAGAATACAAGGCCAAGTTCATGAACCTACTTCGACATGTGCACTATATGAAAGAAGAAGAGGATCAGGTGAGAAAATTTATTTTGGGATTGAATAAAAAAATATTGTACACCACCAAGCTTTCTCAACCTAAAAATTTGAACCAAGCTATGGAGGTAGCCTTAGTAGCTGAGCAAAAGAAGAGTAAGCAAGAATGCAAAAAGAAGGTCCATTCTTCCAACTACGGATAATAAACAAAAGGATTCCTAGGAAGTTAAGCCTAAAGAAAAGGCTTCTCAGTGGTTTAAGAGGGGCCAAAATTACAACGAGAATCGAGGGTCAAAAAGTTGGTTCAGGACAAGGGAGAAAAAAGACAAAAATCATCTAGGCAAGTGGCTTAGGTTGACTCCACGAGAGGCAAGGAAGTCAAAAGAAGATTGGTGGATGGATGTTGGATGTGTGGAGGTGACCACTATATTAATGAGTGTCCCAAGAATCCAAACAAGACTGCCAAGCCCACCACTTGAATTTATGCAACTATGGATAACTATCAAGTAGGCCAACATGCCTCTCTAATAAAGCTCCAAGGTACACTTTCTTGCCAACCTATTTCTAGCTTGGAAAATTTAGGATCCATATACAACTTTATATCTTCTAATGTAATACATAAAAAAAAAATTGATCATAAGAGTCTAAGACGAGAGGAGATAAAGATTGAGTTTGGTTCAAGTATGACAAAAAAGATCAGGTTCTATCTATAGGGAGCTGAAATCAAATTAGAAATTATTAAGACTAAGGTAAACCTATGGATCACCCAGTTAGGATCCTATCACCTCATCCTAGGAATGGATTGGTTCCAGGAGCATCAAGCTAAGTTGGATTACTACAATAAGAAGATTGAATGTCTAGACAACCAAGGGAGACTAGTGTCTCTCTAGGGAACCCTAAGACCTTTAGTGTTGTGAATGATCTCAACCATGCAAGTTGAGAGGGTAGCAAGAAAGGGAACTAGTGCTGGTAGAGGAGGGTAGTGAGGACCCAAGTCTTAGCTTCGGATATCATCCAATCCTCCAGTAATAGCATGGTGTCTTTCTTGAAGAGTTTCTAGGATTACCTCCTAAATGACAGATGAATTTTACAATAGATCTAGTCCTAGGGGCTAAGCCTATTTCAAAATACCCTATAGAATGAACATGGTTGAATTACAAGAGCTTAAGATTTAGTTGCAAGATCTAATGGAGATGGGAAATTAATTCGACCTAGTGTGTCCCCTTAGGGATCCCTAGTGTTTTTCATTAAGAAGAAGGAGACAACCTTGAGTTTATGCATAGACTACCAAATTTTGAACAAGGTGACCATTCAAAATAGATATCCTCTACCTAGAATTGATGACTTGTTTGATCAAATGAAATGAGCTGCTATCTTCTCGAAAATAGATTTAAGGTCTGGTTATCACTAGTTAAGAATCAAAGAAGAGGATATTCTAAAAATAGCGTCTAGAACTGGTATGGCCACTATGAGTTCTTGGTAGTTCCCTTTGGACTAACAAATTCCCCCTCTGCTTTCATGAGTCTCATGAACCATGTTTTCCATGATTATCTGGACAAATTTGTGTTAATATTCGTTGATGAAATTTTAATTTACTTTAAAAGTCTGTAAGAACGTGAGGAGAATATTAGAATTATTTTGAAAAGGTTGAGAGATCATTAAATGTATGGGAAGTTTTCCAAGTGTTCCTTCTTTCAGCCCAAGGTACATTATCTCAGGCATATCATATCAGCTCAAGGAATTATAGTGGATCTAGCCAAGATACAAGCAATCATAGATTGGCCTATTCCTAAGAATGTGGCAAAAGTAAGAAGTTCCATAGGATTGGTAGGGTATTATCGATGGTTTGTAGCTAACTTCTCAAAATATCCAACCCCATAACCTCCCTTCAACAAAAAATGAAATAATTTTAAATGGACAGAGAAATGCAACATTGCTTTTTAGCAGTTGAAGGAAGCTCTTACCACTACACCAATCTTGCAAGTTCCTTATCTAAAAGAATAATTTGTAGTCTAGATGAATGCCTCTCTAGATGGGTTAGGTGGATTTATAATACAAAATGGATGCATTATTTCCTCTGATTATAGGAAACTAAAATATCATGAACTCAACTATCCTAACCACAACTTAGAGCTAGCCACAATCATGCATGCCTTGAAGGTATGGAAACACTATCTAGTAGGGAGACCCTTCAAGTTTAACATTGATCACAAGGGAATCTAATATCTATGCACACAACCTAATTTTGAATTTTCGACAAAGAAGATGGTTGAAATTCCTAAGAACCTATGAAATAGAGATTTCTTATGTTAAGAGGAAGAGAGCCAAGTTGCAAATTCCTTAAGACATAGGGCTAGATTAACCACAATCACCCAACTAAAATTTGAATTGCCAAAGATGATCAAGAAGATGCAAGCACGAGACCCCTTTTGTTAGAAAATGAAGTTATAAGTGCAACAAAGGATTAACCCAACCGAGTACCATGTGGAAGACAATGGAGTCCTTCATTACCTATGCTAAATTTATTAAGATTGAAAATTATCATAGAAGGCCATTATGTGCCCTATCAAGCACACCTAGGGGTAACTAAAATGTATGCGGATTTAAAAACTAATTACTTTTGGACGAGAATGAAGAAGAAGATAGCTAGTTATGTCACCAAATTTCTTGAATGCTAGTGAGTTAAAGTGGAACATTATCATCCTACAAGAACCCTCTATCCTCATGATCTACCTTGGCACAAATGGTCGGTAATTTCCATAGAATTAATGATTGGGTTGCCCAAAACTCAAAACTAGCACAACAATATTTTGGTAGTGGTTGATAAACTAATCAAGGCAGCACACTTCATACTAGGCAATGTAAAGGATGATGCCCCACTCTTATCTAAAAGATTCATAAAGGAAGTCATTAGACTACATGGGATGCCCGAGGTGACCATTTTTGATAGAGATAAGCTGTTTACTTCCAGGTTTTGGACCTCTCTTATGACTACATTAGACACCAAACTTAATTTTAGCACTACTTACCACCCTCAAACTGACAGTCAAATAAAAAAAGTTAAGCAAATCATGGAAGAAATGCTTTGAATGTATGCCATGGATCAACCCACTAAGTGGGAGGGGTATTTTCCTTTAGTAGATTTTCCATATAACAATTCATACCATTCCTCCATTCAAATTGGCACCATTCAAAGCATTGTATGGCAGGAAGTGCAGAACACCTGTAGAATGGGAGACTTTAGAAAATCGTGTAATGATTAGGCTGGAGCTTCTCCAAGAATATGACAATCAAGTGAAAATCATAAGGGAAAGGCTAAAAGAAGCTTCAAATCATCAAAAGAGTTATGTTGATGCAAAGTGGACTTTGAAGGAATTTTTAGTAGGTGAAAAGGTGTTTTTGCACATTTCAGACCTCATAAAATCTCAATAAAGTTTGGAAAGGCCGCTAAACTAGCTCCACGATACATAGGGCCATTTGAGATACTTGAGAAGATTATTTGTGTAGCTCACTGACTAGCTCTTTCACTGTCTCTCTCTAGCATTCATAATGTATTCCATGTATCCTTCCTTAAGAAATATATTGTTGACCCCACACATGTAATTGATTGGTAGGCACTATAGGTGGAAGATGCAGGAGATATCCACCTCAAATTAATTGCAATCATAGACAGACACAACCTATAGTCGTGCAGCCAAACCATCAAGCAAGTTAAGGTCCTATGAGACCAAAATAGGGGATAGGGAGCCACTTGGGAAGATGAAAATGTAATTAAACTAGAATATTCATACTTGTTTAACTAAGTCGAGCTGGCTCAATCCTAAGGGGGGAGTATGTCATATCCCCATAAGACTCGTAATTTTCTTGCATGACTCCTAGCCCCGTGGTAATTTGGACTAGAGAGGATTTGTGACCCTATTACATTAAATGAACTTCTATGTGTGTGACGATTACTTTTTGAACATGTTACTACTAATGACTATATGTATAACATTATTATGTTTTGGTGAAATTTAAATGCTTGATTTTTATTTATACCGACTCAGACTAATGACTTGGTTGGTGAACTTCTGTGCGGTTTGTTGTTGGATGCGGGGGCTTGAGGTGCAAGATGAGGTGGATTCTATGGTTCGATGATGAGACAAGAAAACTTAGAGCCAAAACCTAATGAAAAACTTTGTAGGGAACTTCATCTTAATCTAAAGTTTACCAGATCTAGGACCAAGTAAGAAATGTTGCTAAATGAACTAGTAATCAAACTCGTAAGGTTGTCTAAGGTGATAACTCCACAATAATGATTTGAGTTCTCAATGATATTAATTTATCTCATAATCCTATGATTTTAATCATCAAGGCTATTGCCATTATTTGTTTGAAAGATATCAAAGTTGATCCAATTATTATGGTCCATTAAAAACAAATATTGTCGATAATGTAAATTCATAGATAAAAATGTATAAATATAAATATAATATTTAATAAGCCTACATAAACAAATAATAAATAACAATAAAATAAAATTGAATTAAATATAAATCCTTATAAATAAATCATAATAATTAAAAATAAATTAAAAAACATACAAGTAAAACGTATAGGGCTAAATAAATTAACTATAAGTAAAAAACTATAGCTAAATAAATTAATATAGAAATAAGCATTTTATAAAGTGAGGAAATGAATTAAGAACCACGGTAAAAGCCACCAAATGGGGAAGGTTAAAAAAAAAAACCAAACATGAAGGAGCTAGAGGGAGGCACAACCTGCATAAATGAATAATTATCCTGTCATTAATGTGCAACCTTCTTACCCCATGGCTAGGAGACAGTCATGAGTAATGAGTAGAGGGAAAGCCTGAGAAAAGAGGGGTAGTTAATGGCTCAATTTGACCAAAATGATGCATCTATATACAAGACAAGTGGATTGTTGGAAAATCTGACCAAAACGTAATTTCTATGATTGTAGAGAAAACTATGTAGTGTGTGCCTAAGTATGAAATGATTAAGCTTCCATAGTCCATTATAAAACTAAGAAGCATAGACAAGACAAGTAGATTGTTGGACAAAACACCCCTAGAAAAGGCATTATATTGGGCATGGTCAAGATGGGTTTGAGGGGAAAACCTTAGAATATTGAAGCATGCATGGGTGAACCCTTTTTTTATGATTCTATAATAGCTAACATCCTAATTATCCCTAAAACAATGCAAAGGAAAACATAAAAAGATCCTTGCACTAGCTTAAAAAATTTCGGTTGATGAGAGGTTTTTAGTAAATGATTTAAAATTATTTGATACACTAGGGCATGTCCCTACATTTCTCAAGTAGGATTAATAGTCACCTCCATAAGGGTTTCAGTTCGTTGCAAACTCCACCAAGTTATTGTTGTCCTCTAAGGTTATTCTAGTTGGGACCTATTTTATCCACATGTCTACAAATAATGCATGAGCCAAAGTGTAGATCTTTAGACAACTTGGAAACCAATAAGTGGTGTGTGAAATTGAGCATCATCCTATTGTAGTTGTTGTAGAGATTTTTGAGTATTTAAAACTCACAATTTACCTTCTAATTTGATCCTATTCCCTTCCCTAAGTGACATTAAGTTTCAGTTTCTCAGATAAATGATATAACAACAACAAACTCCTTGAAACCAACCTTATTCTACCATGTTGCTAATGATCCATTTGAATAAATGAAGTCATTTAATGAATGCCAAGTATGCACAAGTAACACTCCATCTATAGATGTACATTTTGAAGCCCATTTATGGTTGTAAGGGAACTTAGAACAACTACAATAACTTTAAGTCAAGGGAATGATAGTAGCTGTAGATGGAGGAAATTTTTTATTCTGAAATCTTATGAGATTAAGATTAAGATTTTCACCATCCTCAATGAAGTTACCTGAAAAACACACATGCAAAAAAAAAAATCTAATCTAAACACACGTGCATATTTACAAGGATTCACTCCATTGTTCTTCTCAACCTCACATAAGAATGCAAAATTTCGAAGGATTTGGTTATGGAAGGAATGTTGGTCACTCACTTCAGCAGCATAATGATATAGCGAAGGTTCAAAGATGGAGGATGATGGATGAAAGACGATGAAAGATTGTAGAGATAATTCGACAGCGTAAGGGTACTCAAAAACTTCTCTCCCAAATGGCTTGTGAGAGGCCTTATTTATAGAGTTTCTATGTGGACGAAGAAGAAGATTTTATTTTTTGACAAAAGAGGAAACACAATGAGATGAGATAAGATTTTAAAAAGATAGAAATATTTTGATTTATTGTTTTAAAGGAAATAAATCCTGAAAAAGGCGAGAGGGATAATAAAATGGTAAACTTAATAAATAATGATAAAGCATTATCTAATAAAGGATAGGGATGATGTGGAAAGATAATTAAATAATGTAAAATCATTATTTAATTATAGACGAAGGTGAAAAGGATAATTAAATAAATAAAGATTTATTTAATTATAGGAGAATAGATAAATGACTAATTAAACAATTAAAATAATTATTTAATTAGAGAGGATAAATGGTCATGAATAATTAAATAAATAAATGTTTATTTAATTATAGAAAAATGGATTATGGATAAATAGGGAATAAATGAAATTAGTCAAATAAATAAAATTTATTTAACTAATTACGTGATGATATGGGTACCTAGGGCAAAACATGCTACAAGGTGTCTAAATGATGCGATGTTGTGACAAGGTATCGTAAGAGGACATTTTCAGGTGTCTAAATTTTGCCCCTCTTTGAGATGATGAGATTTGTGTCGAGTAACATCATTTCAAAGAAGCTAAGGTATGGATAGAGGAAAATGGACAATGATAGAAAGATAGGATGATGATGGTGATGTAAGGGTATGATGATGATGATGTAAGGGTATGATGATGCCCCCTCGAGAGGATAGGCGGGTTGAACAAACACGGGTAGGCTCTCGAAATGAAATGAAATGATAGAGGAGGGATAAGATAAATGATGCAATATAGGAAGTGGATGAAGGTGATGGAAGGATGCATTATGCTGCAAGAAAGTGAGCAACCATGATGTTTGATGTAGCACTAGACGTTATGCACCAAGGTATAAAGACCAAGGTGATGATGTGTCTCGTGCCCCAACATAATAAAACCTTGTCTAAATGTATGAGGAAGTAAACTTAGAGCACTAAAGTCCTAATGCACAAAAGGTGGGATGTGACCTTAGATGCAAAGGATAATGCAAAAAGCTTTTCCAACATACACAAGATATGAATATTAGTTGGAATGATACAAATTTTATACAAATGCAAGATAAAATGATAACACACACAAGCAAGCAATCAAACATGCACAAATGATACAAAAACAAAAAAGTAATTGCCCCTGTCAAGCTAAAACCAATGATTAATTGATTGATTGATTGATGATGATGATAGTGTTGTCATTGAGGGGAACGATATATCCTTAGATCAACACGAGGATGATGATAATTGATTGACTAATTGGTTGATTTGGTTTACGACAAGATTAGGATCAAGACCATTGATGCAATTGGATAATTGGACAAGATTGATTGACTTGATTGGTATGGATTGAGGATGAATTACATTTGGATTGTTGTTTGGATTAATTTTGAGTGATTTGATGTATGGATGAATGGGTTTGATGAAGATGATTGATTGGATGAATGGTTTGATGATTTAATTGAGTTGATGGATTGATTAGATGAAATTGGAAGAAGTGATTGGATGGGTTGATTTTATTGCTTGGATTTTTTGTTGGCTATTTGATTTTTTATTTATTTTTTTAGGACCTTTTTCCAATTTTTTTGTATTTTGTGGGGATATTTTGATTTTTTTGTATTTTCATAATATTCATTTTTTTTGGATTTTTTTTAGGACATTTTTTAATTTTTAGGGATTTTTTCAAGACATTTTAATGGAAGAATGCAAGGATAAGGATAATGAATAGGATGATCAAGATCAACTAGATAAGATATGGACACAAATGCCTAAGTATTTTTCCCCTATTCCTCATCAAGACCAAGGAAGGGAAGAAAAGATGTATTTAGATAAAATGATGAAATATGGATAAGGTAAAGGATATGTTACAGAAGATATGGATGAAGTGTATAGGATAAGATGTATGACGTTCAAGAAGATCCCTAACCTTGTCAAGATAAAAGGTGGAAAGGTAAAGGATGAAGTAAAGAGGGTAATGGATATGAATGACAGGATGGATGAAACTTGCCCCCAAGTGTAGAGTGCAAGAGGAATATGGAGGATAGGATATGGATAGGGATAAATGAATATGGAAGGTAGTATATGCATGATAGGAAGATGGAGGAAGGAATCAAGCATCAAGTTCCATGACTAATATCCCTTGAATATGTGCTCTAATAAGTCATGGCAATGAGGATTAGGCTCATAAATGTTGGTAGGTTAATGGTATGATGGAAGAAGCTAAGGACTTATGCAAAGGTTTGGATTAAAGGAGGATAATGGGGGATGGATGTTGGATAATGGATATGAGGTTGAAATACTTGTTGATGGTTATACAAAAATGATGGCAAGATCAACATAGACACACACCTTGAAGGGTGGTGGAGTGATGGAGGAAAAATGGAGTTTGAAGGTGACAAGTTTTTAGATAGACAATTGGAGGAAGCTTTTGGATTAGCAAATTTGGATGCCAATTTGGATTTTATTGCTTCTATGAGACTTTTAGGAATCCACATATAGCTTTTGACTTTGATTTTTTCTTTGTGTGCCTTTGTGGCTTTTGGAAATTTTCTCTTGTGGCTTTTGGAAATTTTCTCTTTGATTTGTGGCCTTTGTGGCCTTTGAATTTTTTCTTTTTGACTTGGGATTGTTATTTCTTTTATTTTTGCATGTCTCTTCGAGGAGACATGTTGATCCTTTGGTATATGTGGATTTTGATATGGAAGCTTTTGACATTTGGCACCCAAATTGCTTCCAAGAGCAATGGGATAGGTGGATTGAGATGAGTGATATGGAGGAATTATGGATGGGTTAATGTGGGTATAATTTTGAAAGGGCATCAAGGATGTGTGCCTTTTTTGTTCTTGATGAATATGATATGGGGGACTGTAGGGCCCCAATATTGATGGAAGGGTTGATAGAATAGGGTTTGGATTATAAGGATTAAGGATAGAGGGGTGATTCGATGGACTAAGATAAGGACCTAGGATAGATGGAAGGTTTGATGGACTAGGATAAGGACCTAGGATAGATGGAAGGTTTGATGGACTAGGATACTTAGGTTTATTTTGATGGAATTTGGACTTACAATGGGTACCAATGTCTAGAGCGTGAGGTGTATAACCAAGGCCATGATAGTATGGATTTTCTTGGATATAAAGGGGTTCTAGGATACCTTGTTCATGAAGGCCTAATCCTTTTCCTTTGTAGTTCATACTTTGACACATTCGTTTGCCAATGGGATATGTATTATTTATAAAACAAGATGCAAGTCCATCGTGAAGTGGATGTGATATGGAAGGAATAACAAGATCTTGGAGTAAACCACCTTGGATAAAAGTGAGGGAACCAATTTGATAGGTAAGGGGCTCATGAATAGCTTGAATAGGGGTGATAGACTCTTGTGGAGGATTATGATCATGAGGGGAATTAGGATAGGTGGTAGGATCTTGACATGGGGATGATGAGGTACGTTGATCTTGACTTGGAAAAGGATCATGAGGTGTAGGAGATGGAGTAGCTTGCTCTTTATTAGGTATGGAATCATCATGAGAAGGATGAGCATCATCATGGAATGAAAGGGTATCCTTGAATGGAGGTATATCTTGATCTTGATGAGGAAGGGAATCTTGAGATTTTGTAGAAAGCATATCTTGATCATCAGATGGTAGGACATCATTGGATATGATGGAAGAATTATCATGCTCTTGGGATGCAATGGAATCATGAGATGGTATGGATTCATTAGATGAGGTGGAAGAAGGACTTGGAAGGATACTTTTCTCTTGAGATGGAAGGGGATCATCATGAAATTCTTAAGAGATGGGATCTTGGTCAAAGATTGGAGAGCATTGGATATTTTTGGTATCATTGGATGGAGTGGAAAGAATACTTTAATCTTGATGTGCAAGGGAGTCTATGCTAGCATGCTTTGGACTAAGAGATTGACATGACTCATTGGATGTAGATGGTATGATGGGAGAGGATGGTCGGATATATTCATTAACATGGGTGAAAGACTCATGAGGTGTATTTTGACTTATGGGGGATGAAGATAGGTGCATGACATGGTAGGATTGCTCAATATTATTTGTGTTTGAGGACTTAGATTTGGGTTTCTCATTTAGCCTTTACAGAAAGTCATGGACATTAAACCTGGATGATTTAGTTTTGGGTGAGGATAAAGGCTTATGAGACAATTGCATCACTTCATTCAAATGTTGGGATTCTAGTTGTTTTTCAAGCTCTTTCAAACGATGGTCAAGATATTCAATCCTTTGGTTTCGTTTATAGGTCGGGGATGAATATGTAGGATAGCGGTTAGACATGCTTGGTTGATGGTTTTGGGAATGTTTGAGGTGTTGTAGGATGATTATAGATTATTAGAATGATATGTTTATGTGTTGGTGTTTATAGCTTGATGTGGCAACTTGCAAACAAATGATCACACACGCAAGACACATAAGAAAGTTTGAATTTGAAATTAGGAATGTGATGATTAAGCACACACTTGAAGAAGACACATCAAAAATTCATAGAACTACTCAAGTGGGTATGGCCAATGATGTTTCAAGCTAGGATGCACAAGGTTGACTAAGGATAATTTGAAAGAAAAATCTTGCCACACAGCCGAGAGAAAGGGGTAACCCACCCTTCACCTTCACTTCCCAAAGGTATAAAATTCTTTGGGGCTTAGCCAAGAGTGACAAGATTTTAACTGCCAAAAGAGAGTGTCTTTGGATTCACACTCGATTGAGGTCGTCCCTTGGAGGGGTGTGTGCTCCAAGCAGGCCTCCTACGAAGGGTATGACAAAAGAAAACCAAGTGAGGTGTTTTGGAGGACACACACACTTGATTCACACTCACAGTGATTAATTTCCCTTAGAAATGAAATGTGTGTAAGAAAAAAATGGAAGCACTTGTTCTTTTTAATCCAATTCCAAATGTGTAGGAAGATAGTGGTTAATTTTAGACCCGATTTCAAAATGTGATTGAAGACAAATTCATTTTAAGAGCCCAAATCCAAATGTGTGACAAACACGATTAAGAAATGAAAGATGGAATGTGTGCACCTAATTATTCACTTTCCAAGTTGATGTTGTGAATGATCCAAATGCTGCTATAGATCCTTTGATTCACTTACAAGCCACAAAATTGAGAAAGACCAAGTAAACTTGCATAGAAGAAAGCAATGTGAAAAAGAGGAATTTTGATAAAATCTGATTAATATGACCTGATACAGCTGAATGGATTGCATAAAAAGAAAATTCAGAAGATTTCATGCACTTTAAAAAAAATTCGTCGAAATTGGATAAAAAATGCAAAAGATATAAGCATTTGAAGTTTGCATGAAAGTTTGACTTTGACTGAATAAAAAGCCTGAAAATGATATAGTCACCTGAAATGGCCTTTGTCATTGCATAGTTCTCCAAGTCAGCTTTCCAACGTTTTTTGAATTTTGAAAATCTGACTTATAATGCAAAAGTTATGCCCGTTTTAGTAAAATTGCTATTTTAGAAAAATGCATGTAAGGAAGGAGTTAGATTAAACCCCTATACGCCTAAATTTCAGCCCCCACGTGACCAAAGGCTATGACTGAGTGTTGGGTGTCTGTTTATCATAGCCCATGGTCTCCCATATGACCTGGAGCTGACCTACAACAAAAATATAAAAAAATATATATATTTTTTATTAAATCCAATATAAAAATAAAACCGAATTTAATAATTTTAAAGAATTGGATTTCAAATATTGTTGAAAGTATAAAGGAAAGCTGCATGCGATGGAGGATTAAGACCTAGAATAGTCAGAAGGATTGTTATTTCATTTTTTTTTAAGCGATTAAACAAAAGAACTGCGGGTATACACGAGCATTACCATGCAGTGTGTATACACTCATGGTATATATTCATGAATACCACAGTATATATAATAAAAAAAATCTCGAATGTAATAAAAATTAAAATAAAATATATATACAAAGATTTATCAGAAAATATATATATATAGGATGAATATATACAACTGCAATAGTATATATAATGAAATATAACAATCAAAATGGTGAAGGAAATGCATGTAGATGGTGAAAATATACACCTACTCTATGTATGCATTTCAAATTTGTGTGTATATTTTCATAAAAATATCAAAAATATATATTCACTGTATATATTTTGCAAGTAAAATGGTGCTAAAAAAAAAATCAAAAAGTTTCCTGCAAGCAAAATATGTCAAATTATATGTCAAAAGTTGTCTCTTAGCCCCCTTATCACAATGGTGAGGCTAATTTTTGGATTCGGTGCTCCTATTAAAAACTTGATCTCCAAGCCCTCTTTAGAAAAACCCCTGACTTGGAAAATCAAACTCACAAAGGCTCAAAAGAACAAGGGTTAGAAGGTTGGGTTCACCAATGTAGACGGAGGAAATTTTTTATTCTGAAATCTTATGAGATTAAGATTCATATTTTCACCATCCTCAATGAAGTTACCTAAAAAACACACACACATGCAAAAAAAAATCTAATCTAAACACACATGCATATTAACAGGGATTCACTCCATTGTTCTTCTCAACCTCACATAAGAATGCAAGATTTCAAAGGATTTGGTTATGGAAGGAATGTTGGTTGCTCACTTTAGCAACATAACGATATAGCGAAGGTTCAAAGATGGAGGATGATGGATGAAAGACGATGAAAGATTGTAGATATAATTCGACAAAGTAAGGGTACTCAAAAGATCCTCTCCCAAATGGCCTGTGAGAGGTCATATTTATAGAATTTTTATGTGGAAGGAGAAGAAGATTTGATAAGATTTGATTTTTTGACAAAAGAGGACATACAATGAGATGAGATAAGATTTTAAAAAGATAGAAAGATTTTGATTTATTTTTTTAAAGGAAATAAATCCTGAAAAAGGTGAGAGGGATAATAAAATGATAAACTTATTAAATAATGATAAAGCATTATCTAATAAAGGATAGGGATGATGTGGAAAGATAATTAAATAATGTAAAATCATTATTTAATTATAGACGAAGTTGAAAAGGATAATTAAATAAATAAAGATTTATTTAATTATAGGAGAATTGATAAATGACTAATTAAACAATTAAAATAATTATTTAATTAGAGAGGATAAATGGTCATGAATAATTAAATAAATAAATGTTTATTTAATTATAGAAAATGGGATTATGGATAAATAGGGAATAATTGAAATTAGTCAAATAAATAAAATTTATTTAACTAATTAGGTGATGACATGGGTACCTAGGGCAAAACATGCTACAAGGTGTCTAAATGATGTGATGTTGTGACAAGGTATCGTAAGAGGACATTTTTAGGTGTCTACAATAGCAAACTATCACTAAATGCACGTAGCAAGTCGAGTGCCTTATCAGTGTTTGCTAGGAGTGAATAGTTACCTCCTTTTGGTTGAGTAACAACCATACAATTTGTAAATGAATGAATTCTAGAACCCCACATGTATCCCAACACCATAATGGGTAGTTGAATTTTTGAGGTGGTTGGGTTTAGAACTTATTTCGAGTTAGGAATTTGTTTTCCAATTCTAGTACTAAGATAGGTGCAGGCGCTAACTTTTATGGAAATAGATGGAATAGGACCCTATGAGGGTATAGATATAGGTGGTAATCCTCTAATATGTAGTCTATTCAGGACTACTCATCTGAGGTGATCACCAATGGAAAAATCTTATGACCCGCTTAGAGATAAGCATATCGATGCTCAAGATTGACATGAGTTAAGGATCATACTATATGTTGATAGACTATTAGTCACACCACTTGGATAATGGGATGGTTTTCACCAATAGCATGCGGGCCATAAGGCTAACAACATGGAGGTGATGAACCACCTCATTTGCTTAGTCATCTAATGGACTGTAGGAAGAGAATTTTGAATGTTTAGCTTAATGTAGGTAACAAACTGGATATACCTCATAGCATTAATGTGGGATAACTTGATATAGTGTTGGTATCTTAGTTTATAAATGGTTGGAACACCTTGGGTTGATGGTCAATAAAAAGTTGACCTTACACGCAACAAGCTGGTATACTTGTCAACTCTCTTATCTTGGGCCACAAAATCTGCTTGGAGGGGTGGATAGGAATTATATGCACTTGAAGGGATCATATTGCACCCCTAAGAGGAACTAAGGCAGGTTGAAGACATGAAGTCCACATGACCTTGCAGAATAATTATGGTAAGTTTCAAGTAATGATATATAGGATTAATTCATTAGATTTTCTATTCTAAATTACTAGCATTGATAGATTGATTGGCTATAGGCACGAATGGTAAATGAACTTTTTTCTAGAAATAAACTTGTATTGTTGACAATAATATTTTAAAAAAATGTGCTCATTTTCTGGATCTTGTTGGGGTTGTTATCACATGATGATGATGAACCTAGAAATGTGAAGGAAGCAATTAATTTTGCTAACATGAAGTCATAAAAAATCCACGTTTGAGGAGATGGTTATATGGGGCTTGTTGAAGCTTGCCAAGTATACAAAACTTTTTTGGTGTATATGGGTTTTCAAGAAGAAGTTCAATTCAAATGGTGAGATAAAGAAAAGGCAAGGTTAGTGGCAAAGAGTTGTTCCTAGGTAAATGGAATTGACTTTGGTGAGATCTCCTCACTTATTGTGAATCTTACATCTATCAATTTTTTTGTTGTCTTTTGATAATATGTTTGACCTTGAGGTTGAATTTATGGATGTTAAGACAAATTTCCTATATGGGGACTTGGAGGAGGAGATGTATGTAGCACAACTAGAGAATGTTGTGGTTAGGGGTGAGAAGGACTTAGAAAGCAATCCCCTAGATGTGATATAAAAAAAATGATTCATTTTTTTTTAATTTGGACTTTTTTAGATCTAAGTTAAATCACTATATTTGTATCAAACAAGATGGTGATCAGTTTATTGTTATTTATGTATCTATGTGGCACTTTAGAGTATTGGATTTTTTACTAAGAATGTATTTTGAATGACTTACAATAGTTTCTCAAATGAATTTAATCAAACTTATAATAGTACTTTAAGGAACTTACAACACACTTGTACTAGTACTTTAGGGAACCTATAGTACAATTGTGTTGATACTATGGGAAATTTGAAGCATGACATTAGTAGTTATACTTTGAGGAACTTGTATGACACTTCAATAGTAATTTTGGTAACCTACAAAATAACACTTTAAACAATACTATGATGCATCTCCAACACACTTTTAGTAGTATGGGAAATCTACAACATATTACATGTAGTATTACTAGTGACATTTGCAACAATACTATAGTAGACTTGTAAGAATCAATGGATATACATGGATTTGTAGATTGTAATTGGGTAGTGTTGTGACCCTTCACCACATGCCCCTAATTTTTTGTTGAATTAGGAACCCTTCATTTTTAGAGTCTTGTTAAATCACGTTATTGATACCCCTCCTTGGTCATGTGTGACTTTGTCGAGTGTTGTCACATTTATAATGTTTTCACAACTTCTCTTTGGTCCGCAAAATGGTATTTGAGTTTATTGGTCACCTTGGTATTTTGTCACATCCTGTCATGTTTGCTTTGATAGTGCATTGCATTTGGTCTCATCTTGTCACAAGTTGTACTTAGTTCATTTACCTATTGCCATGTTGCATGCTTGTGTGTGATGCTTTATCAGAATCTTTTAATCATTGCATATTGCATGTTGCATTTATTGTATTTTGTTCACATTTTTGTTGCATGGTGCTTAGTTTGTTGGACATATTTGGCCATAACTTGTCACATTTATTTATTTCATTTTTTGTCACATTTTATTATGTCATGTTTTTACAATTTGGATGACTTGTCACATTAAACATGTTTCCATTGTGATGTCATGTGTTCAATTTCACCCGATCACATGTTATAAAAGATAATTTAAATTTTGAATATTAAAATATTTTAATTCTATAATTTTAAATTTAAGCTTTGAATTTTAAAAAAGTTAAATTCAAAAATATTTAAAATTATAATTTAAAATATATATTTTTTAATTTTAATATTTAATTTAATTACATCAAAGTCAAAATTGAAATATAATGTTAAATTTTAAGTTTTGATATTTAAATGCTAAAGAAAAGTAATATTGTGATACTACAGATTTTCATCACCCAAATTATGAATAGCGAAAAGGTTCCAGAATTTACATAGTGTGAAGATTTTCCAAAATTTCAGAATACACAAGTTAAGTTCTTTCTGTTTCTGGAAGTGCAGTTGCAAAGTGCCAAAACTTTCCAATTTTTGGAACATTGCAAATTACAAATTTTTTCTGTAATGCCAGAATATACAAGCAAATGCAAAATGCAAATATTTTTTGGATTGCAAAATGCTTTCCATCCCTGAAGTTTGAAGGTAGGGTATACTAGCATATATATCTTAAAATTTAAGATATATAAATTACGCCGAGATATATCGAGATTTAAAAATTAAACGCCTCGATATATCCTGGCATAATTTATATATCTTAAATTTTAAGATATATATGCTAGTAACAATCACAACACAACACATAACATGAATTAATATATAATTATACTATATTATTTTATTATATTATTAGATAAATAATAATATTTTAGTATATTTAATATAAAAAAATTAATATAAGTTATAGTTAAGATTAGGAATAATTTTATTATTCAAAATAGGGTTAAAGCCAAGGTTAGGGTTAGAGATAGAATTAGGGTTAAGTTTGGGGTTAACATTAGTATTGTCATTAGGGTTATTCTTACATTTTATGGTTAGGGTTAGGGATAAGCTTGAGAATAATTTTATTATTACAAATAGGGTTAGTGTTAGGTTTACAAATGAAATTGGTATTAGGGTTATGCTTATATTTTAGGGTTAGCGTCAGTGTTATTAGCAGGATTAGTATTAGGGTTAGGTTGAGGGTTAGGGTTAGTGTTAAGGTTAGACAAAAAATGAGGGTTAAGGTTGGGAATAATTTTATTATTGAAAATATGGTTAGGGCTAGGTTTAGAGATAAAATGCAATAAACGCCTAGAGAAGGATATCTCTCAGCATATTTTATATATATTATTAGGATTAGCATTAGGGTTACACAAAAAATAAGGGTTAAGGTTGGGAATAATTTTATTAAGATGAAATGTACATATGGTTAAATTCAAGGTTAGGGTGAGAGATAAAATTAGGGTTAAGTTTGGGGTTAACATTAATATTGGCATTAGGGTTATGATTAGATTTTAGGGTTAGGGTTAAGCTTGGACTCTAAAAATGTTATTAATTAAACTCTAACCATAATTTAACCTTAACCCTAACCCTAATCGTAATTGAATTGTAACTGTAACTTTGAACATGATTTTAATCCTAACCCTAACACTAACCCTTATGTTGATTGAATCCTAAGTATAACCCTAACTATAATTGAGTCCTAACCCTAATTGATCCCCAATCCTAACCCTTTAATTGAATACTAAAACATAATTCTGATTATAAGCCTATTTGAACCCCAATTTTAACCCTAACCTCAAGCTTTATCATAAAATCATAACACTAATTGAACCCTTAGCTTAGCCCTAATTGATGCCTAACCCTAATTGAACGCTAATTTACAGGAACCTTAATTAAATCCTAACCTTGTTTGTACCCTATCCCTAATTGAACCTAGATTGAATTGTAACCCTAATTGTACTGTAAACATAATCCTAACTCTAACCTTAATTGAACCCTAATACTAACCCTAATTGAACAATATCCATAATTAGAATTAAAATCTAACCCTAATTTAACCAAAACCCTAATTGAACTCTAACCCTAATTGTAATCCTAACTTAAATTTAATTCTAATTGAATCCTAACCCTAATTGAATCTTACACTAATAATCTTAATTTTGTTGGATTCATTGAAGAATATTGCATGGTGGACATGAATGGAGACACTAATTGAACCCTATTTATATCTCTCAACATATTTTACATAAATTATTAAAATAATATAGATATGCTAGTAGCAATCATAATAGAACATGGAAGACAAAATTATCATGGTTAGGGTTAGGATAAGGGTTAGGGTTAATATTAGGGTTAGGGTTAGGGTTTGTGTTAAGGTTCAGGTTTAGGATTGGGGTTAACATTATGAATAAGGTTAGGGTTATGATTAAAGTTAACAATAGGATTAGGGTTAGGTTTGGAGATTATGTTTGGGATTAACATTTGGGATAGGGTTAGGGTTAGGGTTAGCATTAGTGTTAGAGATAAATTTAGGATTATGGTTGGATTAGCCTTAATAATAAGATTAGGGTTAGGGTTAAAGCTAGGATTAGGATTAGGGTAAGGATTTTAGTTAGGGATAGGGTTATGGTTAGAGATAGAAGTAGGGTTAGGGTTATGATTAGATATTTAATTATGGTTAAGGTTAAGGTTAGGGGTAGGATTAAGGTTTTAGATACTATCAGAGATATAATTAGGGTTATGGTTACAATTATGATTATGGTTTAGGTTAGGGTTAGGGTTAGGGTTAGGTTTATAGTTAGACACATACTTAGGGTTAGGATTGGGGTTAGGGTTTGGTTTTGGGTTTAAGGTTAGGGTTAGGGTTTGAGTTAATTTTTGAGTTAGAGTTTGGTTAAGGTTTGGTTTAGGGTTTAGGGTTAGGGTTAGGTTTATGGTTAGGATTGGGTTATGGTTAGGGTTTGAATTAATGTTTTGGAACTATAATTAGGGTTACAATTAAGGTTAGGGTTAGGATTAGGATTAGAGTGAGGATTATGATAAGAGACATAATTAGGATTAGGGCTAGGGTTGTAATTAGAATTAGTGTTAGTTATAGAATTAGGGTAGGTTAGAAATATTGTTAATGTTAGGGGTAGCCCTGGGTTAGAGTTAGAGCTAGGGTTAGGGTTAGGTTTAGGTTTAAAATTTGAGTTAGAATTAGGGTTAGGGTTGTAATTAGAATTAGTGTTAGTTGTAGATTTAGGGTGATTAAAAAATAGTGGTAGTTTTAGTGTTACAATTAGAATTATAATCTTTCCTTGTCCTACTTGTAATGATAATCCAAATTATAACCTTAACAATAATTATAGCCCTATTCATAATCATACTTATAATAAATACCTTAATTCTAATTGTAACCCTAATTGAATCTTAACCCTTATTGTAATTGCAACACTATCCCTAATCCTAGTTGAATTATAACCTTAACCCTAACACAAAAAATTATCCTAGAACCCTAACCCTAATTAAAAATCAATTGAACCTAACCCTAATTGAATCTTAACCCTTATTAACCCTAACTATAATAGTAATTAATCCCCAACCCTAACCCTAACCCTTACTCTAACATTGACCCTAATCTTAACTTATAACTCCTAACTCTAACGTTAATATAAATATAACCCTAACTCTAAGTATAATCCCTAACCCTAACCCTAATAGATACTTAACCCTAATTGAACACAAATCATAGCCTTAGGATCTATCTTAGAATCCTAAACCTAACCATAACCCTTATCTTTTTGAAATTCAACCCTAATTGAACCTAAAAACTTATCGTAACTTTAAGTCTAACTATAACCCTAATTGAACCTAAACACTAGCCCTAACCTTTAGTCTAACTGTAACCCTAATTAAACCCTCAACTTAAGCCTAAATAAAACCTAACTGTAACCTTACTTTAACCCTAATTATAATTAAATATTAATCCTAACCTTAGTTAAACCCTAACCCTAATTGAATATAAACCTTAACCGTATCCCTAATTAATTCCTAATTGAATCTTAACCCTTACCATAATTGTAACCCTAACCCTAATCCTAATTGAGTTCTAACCCCAATCCTAAGCCTTACCCCAAACTTTATCCTAGAATCCTTACCCTAATTGAACATCAATTGAACCCTAACCCACCCCAATTGAATCTTAGTCCTAATTAAATCCTAACCCTTACACTAATTAATCATCTAACACTAACCCTAACCTTACACAAAACCTAACACTAATCTTAATTTGTAACTCCTAAATCTAACCCTAACATAAATCTAACCCTAATTGAATGCAAACCCTTTAACCCTAGGATTTATATTAAAATCCTAACCCTAACCCCAACCCTATTAAAATTCAACCTTAATTAAGCTTGATCCCTAACTCTAAGCCTAACCTATTGAATCTTAACCCTAATTGAACTTTAACCCTAATTGAACCCAAACCACAATCCAAACCCTAATTGAACCCTAATCCTAATGCTAAACCCAAGCTTTATTTAGAACGGTCCTAACCGTAACTAAACCTCGACCTAACTTTAATCCTAGTTATAACCCTAATTGACCTCTAATTGAATACTAATTGAAGCTTAATCCTAACTAATCCCTAACCCTAACCCTATCCCTACTTCAACCCTAATCCTAATTAATCCTTAACCCTAACCCTAGTTGTCATCCTGATCTATCTTCAATCACCTAAAACCTCCAAGCTTTATCTTATAATTTTTATTGTATCCTAACCTAATTTAATCCTAATCCTAATCATATCCATCTCTCTCTCTCTATATATACATATATATCTCCCTCTCTCTCCTCTAGGGAGATATACATATATATCTCCCTCTCTCTATATATACATATATATCTCCATTTCTCTCTAATATATATGTATATTAGGTAATTTAATACATTTGTACCTCTCTCTATATATATCTCCCTCTCTACCTCTATATATAACTTCCTATATCTATCTATCCCTCCATAGATCTCCCTCTCTTTGTCTCCCCCTCTTTATATCTTTATTTCTCTCTCCCTCTCTCTCCATATCCTTCATCTCTATCTCTATATTCCTTTCTACCTCTCCCCTATCTTTATCTCCTTACCTCTCCCTACATATCTCTCTCTTTCCCCTATATCTTTTTTAATCTCTCTCTCTCCCCCCCCATCACTCTTTCTTTCTATATCTCTCTACTTCTCTATTCTCTTTATAGTTCTCTCCCCCAGTCTCTCTCTCTCTCCCTATATATCCCTCTTTATCTATATCTCAATATATCTCCCTCACTCACACACACACAGTCCCTATTTCTCCCTCCATATATTTATCTCTATATATTTCTCACTCTCACACATAAAATCCCTATTTCCCCCTCCCTATATCCACTTCTCCCCCCTCTATCTCTCTATCTCCCTCTCTATCTCTATTACTTATCTCTATCACCTCCTTTATATCTCACTCTTCCCCCTCTTTCTCTATCTTCCAATCTCTCCCTGTCCCTCACTCTTTATATCTCATCATCTTTATCTCACTTATTCACGCAATGTCTCCCTCCATATCTCCTACTCTCTATATCCCTCTCTACCTCTCTCTATTTATCACTTCCTATATCTGTATCTTACTCTCTCCAACTCCCCCTCTTTCATTGTCTCCCTCTTTTTGTCTCTATTTACCCCTTTCCCTCTTTTTCCCTCCTTCCATCTCTCCCTCTATATATTTATTGCTCTATATTTGTCTTTGACTCTCTAAATCTCACCCCCTCCATCTTTCCCAAGTTGTATCTATCTCTCCATCTCTCCTTTATATCCCTATCTCTCCCTCTTTCTATATCTATCTCTCCCTCTTCGCCCCTTTCTCCCTATTACTCCTTTTTATATCTTTATACTTCTCTCTCCTGTCTCTATTTTTCTCCTTCCTCTTCCTCCCTCTCTATATTTATACATAACTATCTCCCTCTCTCTCTCTCTTATGCACACACACACACACACACTCATTGTTTCTCCCTCCCTATATCTACCTCTATCTCTATATCTATCTCTCTACCTCTCTATCTATCTCTCCATATTTCTTCTTTCATCAATACCTCTATCTCTATGTTATTATCTCTACATGTCTCTCTACCCCTATATATTTCCATCTCTACTTCTTATATATCACTCCCTATATCTTTGTATTTTTATCCCCCCTCATTCCCTCCCTGTCTCTCCCTATCTCTCTATCTCTATATATTTACATCTTCCATCTCTATCTATCCCTCTATCCTCTCTCTCTATTTATCTCCCTCTCCTCTCCATGTCCATCTCCTTCATCTCCATCTCCATTTCCATTTTCATTTCGATCTCTATCTCTATCTCCTTACCCCTTTGTCTCTCTCTTGCTCTTCCCTCTATATCTCCCCCTCTTTTCATCTCTACCTCTCCCTCTCTCTCCCTCTCTCCCTATTTGAAGCATAACATGAGCCTATTGGTAATGGAGCTTAATTATCTTCCTAATTTAGATGTTTTAGTTTTAGTTGTGTGTAGATCATTCTAAGTGGATGCATAATTGATTTGAATTTTTCATATTTCTATTGAAATTTGAGACCTTTATTGCACAAACATCATTTTCTAAATGGACTACCAACTGAACTCATGTTTACTGCACAAATGTATGCAAAAAATAGACCAAAATTTTCCCTAATTTACCTTCCACACATCTTCGACATACCCATTGCACACCAAAGTGTGATTGCTAGTTTTAGATTGATTTTAGATGTTCTCTCCTTCTCTCTCCATATCCATCTTCATCTCCATCTCTATCTTCCTTTCTACCTCTCCCTGCATATCTCTCACTCTTTCCACTATACCTTTTCTAATCTCTCTCTCTCTATCACTCTCTCTTTCTATATCTCTCTACTTCTCTATTCTCTCTTTATTTCTCTCTCCCTCTCTCTCTCACCCTATATATATTTCTCTCTATTGATATCTCAGTATCCCTCTCTCACTCTCACACACACACTCCCTATTTCTCCCTCCCTATATTTATCTCTATATATTTCTCTCTCTCACACACAAAATCCCTATTTTCCCTTCCATATATCTGCCTCTCCCCCCCCTCTCTCTCTCTCCCTCTCTATCTTTATTACTTATCTCTATCACCCCCTTTATCTCTCACTCTCCCCCCTCTCTCTCTATCTTCCAATCTCTCCCTCTCCACTCTGTATATCTCATTATCTCTATCTCTCACTTATTCACTCAATCTCTCCCTCCATCTCTCCTACTCTCTCTATATCCCTCTCTACCTCTCTCTATTTATCACTTCCTATATCTATATCTTGCTCTCTCCAAATCCCCCTCTTTCATAGTCTCCCTCTTTTGTCTCTATTTATCCCTTTCCCTCTTTGTCTCTCCTTCCATATCTCCCTCTATATATTTATTGCCCTATCTTTTTCTTTAACTCTCTATATCTTACCCTCCATATTTCCCAAGTTGTATCTATCTCTCCATCTCTCCTTTATATCCCTATCTCTCCCTCTTTCTATCTCTATATCTCCCTCTCTCCCCTTTCTCCCTATCACTCCTTTCTATATCTTTATACTTCTCTCTCCTATCTCTATTTTTCTCCTTCCTCTCCCTCCCTCTCTATATATTTATACATAACTATCTCCCTCTCTCTCTTATGCATACACACACACTCCTTGTTTCTCCCTCCTTATCTCTACCTCTACCTCTATCTCTATCTCTCTACCTCTCTATCTCTATCACTCCATATTTCTTCTTTCATCAATACCTCTATCTCTATCTTATTATCTCTACATGTCTCTCTACCCCTATATCTTTCCATCTCTACCTCTTATATATCACTCCCTATATCTTTTTCTTTTTATCCCCCCTCATTCTCTCCTTGTCTCTCCCTATATCCCCATCTCTATATATTTTTCTTCCATCTCTATCTATCCCTCTATTCTCTCTCTCTCTATATATATATATATATTTATCTCCTTCTCCTCTCCATATCCCTCTCCTCCATCTCCATCTCCATCTCCATTTCCATTTCCATTTTCATTTCCATCTCTATCTCTATATCCTTACCTCTTTGTCTCTCTCTTGCTCTTCCCCCTATATCTCTCCTTGTTTCCATCTCTACTTCTCCCTCTCTCTCCCCTTCTCCCTATTTGAAGCATAACATGAGCCTATTGGTAATGGAGTTTGATTATCTTCCTAATTTAGATTTTTTTTTTCGTTGTGTGTAGATCCTTCTAAGTGGATGCATAATTGATTTGAATTTGTCGCTTTTCTATTGAAATTTGAGACTTTTATTGCACAAACATCATTTTCTAAATGGACTACCAATTGACCTCATTTTTACTGCACAAATGTTTGCAAAAAATAGACCAGAATTTTCCCTAATTTACCTTCCACACATCTTTGACATACCCATTGCACACCAAAGTGTGATTGCTAGTTTTAAATTGATTTTAGATGTGATCTTATTATGAAAGGCCTTATATTGGACTATATATTTAAGTTGCTCTATTTTTGTACAATTAAATCTTTGTTTATAATTTTTAATTTTGAATAAAATTGAATATTAATGATTTTTCCTTCTTAAAATATTTTCAAATTTTTAAAAAATATTGCATTTTTTTATGTTTTAAATATATTAATTTAGAAACATATTTTTATATGTAATAATAAATTTAAGATATTTTTTAATTTAATTTTCATTTTTTTATTTTAAATACATTAATTTATTTAGATCTCTCAAACACATTTTGATGATGTAATTCTTCCTAACTTCTTAAAACCCTCAAAATCCAAATACTTAAGCTTTCTCACATTTTCTAGTATGTTTAATGCCAAGCCAATCTGTCATAAACCACTTAATTGAGATAGTGAAGGTTATCAAGTGCTTGAAAGAGTGCTTCAACATTGTTAATCTTTCACAT
Organism: Sequoia sempervirens; assembly: GCA_007258455.2. NCBI lineage: Eukaryota > Viridiplantae > Streptophyta > Pinopsida > Cupressales > Cupressaceae > Sequoia > Sequoia sempervirens. The sequence goes on along the minus strand of VDFB02281492.1, from coordinate 938,951,998 downwards.
AAGGCCAACCTTCATATGTCGAAGATTTTATAAGTGCATAGCTAGTGAAGATAGCTTTTCCAATCTATTAACTCTAGATGGTCTAAGTATTTGATACACCAAAACTCTTTTGGAAGATTCATTATTTTAGTATTAAGATCATAAACCTTCTTTGCATTATACATAAGAGGAGCTTGCAAGTTTAGATTTCATTAGTTGAATGAGGGAAAAGAAAGGATGCTTCTAATAATATTAGAACTATAATTTGCTTCTTCTTTACATCTATAGATTTAAAACATACATCTATCTACTCCACGGCCTCACTGGAAATGTTGTTTCCCAGTAATATCATCAACTCTTTTAGTTCCTCCAATGCTCAGCTTAGATTTTCCAGTGTCAAATATGTGCCCTAATTGAATAATTTTGTATATTATTTAATGTTAAACGACAATGATATGGCATCAACCGTAAGCTTGGATTTCTCCAAAGGTCCATCTATCGGGTGGCCCTCTACACAATCGTAAAAGCTAGAGAGATTAAATTTATAAAATTGGAATGATGAGACCCCTCAACGAAAATTATAAAATGCAGGATACAAAAAGAGTGGAAAATTAGTGAGATTAATTTAATAAAATTGGAACCCATAGTTGAGAAGGTGCAGTTGATACCCACAATCTTCACTATATTACAATTATGGTAGTTAGGTCTCTGGGTGAGTATATCACCAAAGACTATGCATATTGGTTCGTAGTCACTTATGAGATCCAATCCCTCATTGAGAATCGACAAATGTAGAGTGTCAAATGGAGCTCCTGAACAAAGCCTTGAAAGTGATGGGAAAATTTTGGTCTATACTGAGCCTGAAAGCATACGCACAACACGCTTCAAAAACCATCTGCAGTTGGCCGATACAAGAGCAGACATGTGACTGTGCATAACTGTGCATACATGCAATAATAGAAATAAAACAAATAAAACAAAAAACAAAAAACCAATGCTGCATATTATACCCTACTGATCAGTTAGAGTATTTGGTTTGGATCTCTTTGAAAAACTGTAAAGCTCTGTTTTCGTGGAGGAAATTAAAGACAAGAAAAGGAAAGAAAGAGGTAAATCTATACATTTCATCTCACTGCATTAAATATATTCCAACGTACACTGGTGAATTGGAGTTTGAATTTGATTAGCCTTTGTAAGATCGAATCCTAGACCGATATAAAAATGAGTCGGTGACATTGCAATGCAATATTTTTAATAAAACCTTGCATAATGAAATATGACATATGCTTCATTTGAATAATCTCTAAATCATTCTCCCGTAGCTTCTTTGTTACTATTGCTATAGCAGCACACAGCAATGCCTCAGAATGCTTTCCAACTGGCCTCACCTTGTTCTTTCTTCATGGCATGGTAGATCTGTATGCCAAGAAGATCGGGTGTGATTCCGTGGTTCACAATGCGAATGTTGCTCCACACAACACTAACAAAGAAAACTGTAGATTGTTAACCCTTTACGGCAAAGACCAAACGCTTGACCTTTCACTACCATCCGACGAAAATGTAATTGTTATACCAAACGTTCATACTTGCTTCGTTATACAGCTTCGTATCCTGTAGAATAATTCTTCTTTATAATTTCTTCCATCGTGTCTTTTCCACTCCCATCGGCAGACCCTTCCACTTCCATCGGTTACTCTTGGGTTCCTCCACTATCCTTAGTTTAGTGTGGTGACTCTTCGACTGCCCACTACTCACATCCATTTCCACCGTTACAAACGTAACGGTTTAGCTTTCTTTTTATGTACTCAGGTTTACCTGATCCCCTGTTGTGACTGATAGAACGCCTCTCGGCGTAATAAAAATGGATACGAAGGGAAAGAAAGCTGTAGTATGTGAAAGGTTTCGGTCAAAATACCGTCGAACTTTTGGAGTTGCACAACTATGTAGACATCGACAAGGCATGCAGTGAACCGTTTATCTTCCCAAGCCTGTGTCCAAATTGAAAGCTACGAACCAGGTTATAAATATTTGTGTCAAATGTTGCAGTAGTGAACACTCCAGCATACATGTAAGCCAAATATGGAAGTAACCAGACAAAGTACGAAGCTGTTCGACAAAGTATTTCGAGGGAAATGTGAATGGTTTGGTAGAACACCATGAACAGAGGTAGGTTTCAGAAATCATTGCAGCATATTAGAGTGGCGAGAAAGTTGAAATCTGGAATCCAGTAATAAAAGTGGAATCAAAGTTCATTTAAATCCCAGGGCCACGGCTAGCTACAAACCAGGCCCTAAAAACCATTTATGCAGCATGCCTCAAAGAAATGTAACCTCGTGGAATGTTATGATTGCGGGATATGCGTAAAACTGGTAGATTCAAAGCCAAAATATATAATATTGTTCAACATCCTTTGCGCCTGAAACAGCTCGTAACCTATTGTACGTAAGAAAAAGGCACACCAAACGTTTGACAAAATGTCTATCTACTGCATGAGCGGTTCCTGTTCATTTTGGTGATGCATAAATCCTTAGTTATTGAAGCTAGGATTAGTAAGCTAAAAGCATCCCAAATTTTCATATGAAAAGAGCAAAATTGTAAATTTGCATGCTATACATGCTCGAGATTCCACTAAGCCTCAACCTAGAATCCGTGGCAGTTTAAATAAATGAGATTATATAATATTAGGGAATGCATTTGAAGAATCTGGCTGGTTGGTAATGCCATGCAAGAACATTTATATTCTATCTCATCTGAATAACATGACGGGTACGGTGTGTGGGTACAAGAATAACAATCACAACTTGGAGGTAAACGAGGAAAAATATTAGGAGGCTTTATCAGATACAGAAGAACAGAAAAATATCACTCATAATGATATAGAAACTTGTGGTCCAAATGGTCAGATTCAAGTAAAGCAAGAGATCACAATTATTGAAAGGTCATCAGGAACAAGTACTGCATCTAATGTCACAAGCTTGCAGCCTCTGTATGATGTGACAAAGGGACAAGGATTTGAGAAGGATGAAAAGAACCAGCTGAGAAGCTTTAAATTGGAGGAGAATCAAAAGAACAAGAGGACTGAAATGAAGGAGCAAGGTATAACCCAATTCTTGACATGAACTAATCAGTATCTTTGGATATGTGCCTGTCAGAATTTCAATCTTCTGAGTTTGGTTCTCATTCTCATGAGATCAGAATATGTTAGGATTGTGGAAAGAGCTGGAACACACAAAGGATCAATGTTTGGCAACCAGAAAATAACATATCGTAGTAACCCTTTGGAAAACAATTCGAGTTGCATAGAATACCATGAAGCAAGTGAGGAGCATCTTCACTTGGGCACTTCGAAACCTTCGTCCTTATCATTTGCTTCTCATTCTACCACTATTGTTTGTCAACCATGGAACACTCAGTTACTAGGCACTCTTATGACTTTTTTTATCCTTTTTCATGCCTTCAACAAGTTTGGTTGCAGTCCTTTGGTCAAACGCGCATCTGAATATTAAGGAGCAGCCTTTTCCTTTGACTTAATCTGGTGCACCTGTACCTTGTGGCGCATGCCTCTCCACTGAGTTGCACTTTTTCGTTAAAGCTTTTAAGTTTTCCCACTTCATGTAGCAGCCAACGTCCTCACGCTAGTGAACACTTCATAAAAAATGCCTTGAGGCTCAACTTTTGGTGCACTTCTTCACAGAGACACACAGGTGGGGTCATATTGGACTACTTTAAAAAACGACACCTTTTTAGACACTTAAAACAAATTTGGTACACCCCTTTGGTCAAGCCCACACCTCTACGCTAAGGAATACCTTTTTAAACACTGAAAACAAATCTGGTACACCCCTTTGGTCAAGCACATGTTTGAACATTGGGTGTATTGGTACCTTTTGACTCAAATCTTCATAGACATGTTTTCGTAGGGACACACGCCATTCCACTAGATTGCACCTTTTTTGAATTTGAAAACTTAAATGACCTCTGCTTCATGCAAACACATGGCAATGGTCTAGATGGGCAATTTTGATAACCTTTTCACTGACATGAATGATTGTTGTGCAAGCATACCCCTATTCATTAGGTATACCCTTTTCATGCCTTAGACAATCTTTTCCTTTCCTTCCTTGTCCGAACTCTATTCTTCAATTTGTCCGATGTATTGAAAAGCTTTTTGTATAGGCCTTGCAAAGTCATAGATTAGAAATGACAAACATGACATTCAAGGCTAAGGGGGACAAGGATTTTCCCTTGATTCATAAAATGAGGCTAAACAAGGATTTAGCTTGAAAGATCACTTAATGCCAAAATTTTCATATTGGCACAATTTTTTTTAAAAAAAAGGAAGTTATCAGAAATTGGTTCTTAGTTTTCAACATTTATTTGAAATTATAAAGTGGAAAAAAGATATAGATGAGAAGCATGTTCCACCTACAATACTTAGTTGCAGCATGTGAAAAGACCACACACATGAAAAAAGAAAAAAACTCTCCAAAGAATCAATAAAATGGTGCATCTTGTATCTAGATATTAGCTATAGATATGGAATTAAGTGAGTCTATGAAATTCACAAATTTGATGCAAAAATTAACAGAATTTTCATTCTTTGAATTTTGTAGAATGGACAGTACACCTCTTTCTTATCAAATTGTATCAATAAATATTATTTACAAATTAAGTCATTTTTATTCTCGTGCTTACAATCATAGACTATACATACACACAATTAAAATAATACAAATATACATACTATTTGTAAACCAAATATAAATCATAAACAACTATTACAAATAATACCACACTACCCTCAAAATATCATATCAAATTTCTCTATATGCAACTAGAAGTTATTACAGCTAAAACCGATAGAATAATTATAGCGTAGGGACAAAAAAAAAGACAGACATCCATAGCAACTTAGAATATAACAGCATGGTAAAAGAAAACAATGGAAGAGAGAGGGAGGGTCGAGAGAGAGGTCTGCATCTAGCAAAAGTAAGCAGGACTCTTTGGAGGTTTCCGTTTCTTAAAATAATGATTACCCCTTTTGCCACTTTTCCATGGCAAGAAAGTTTCTACATATTTGAACATATGATCCAATTAGATCTACTGCGATTGAAGTGTGAGGAATACGATATTTTTTTGCAAAATGAAGATCAATGCTCATCTCTGACTTGAGGGGTGCTTCTCATGCTAATAAAATGCATACTCTGGCTAGTTTGGTGCGATTAATGATTCCTAACATTCTCCTTCTTAAGGAGTTAAAAAGTTATATTTTTTTTTTTTGTCTAGACTAAAGTTTGAACCACTAAACTCATTCAAGTTAAAAGGGTGTTTTTTTAGGGCATTAGGTAAATTCACTGCCACCGTCATATGACAAATTCATCTCATGGAAAATTCACTGCTATGAATTGTTGGCGGTGAATTTTTCATGAGGTGAATATGTCATGGTGGTGAATTTTCCTATAGCAGTGAAATTTTCCATGGTGAATTTTCCAACAGTAAATTATTGACGGTGAATTTTCCTAAAACTATTTTTTAATATTGTTCCATTATCCAATATTTTCAATCTATCATTCTGGTTGATCATGTCCTTCGTTTCTTCATTTCTTCTGATAAATATGTCCCTTACCCTGCTCCCGAGAGAATCCAATATGGAAAGTAAACTTGTAGTAGTGTTCTTAATATGTTCGAGTGGTCAGGGAATAGGTATGGTAGTAAGTAACTTATCGTATAAGTCTAATTTAGAAATACAAGCTTGAAATAAGGGAAGCTCGAAATAAGGGGAGTTTACAACCATGCTCTGTGCTTTGCTAATTTAAAATGGAAATAGAAGCACAAGCAGAGGTTATTTAGTTCACATTGCCAAATAAACAATGAGATAAATCCCAGATTCTATAGGATGAGCATGTTTAATGGGTAATAGAGCTGCAGATATTTCTGGCTATTTATTTCAAGTCTTGAGATTATATGTCATATGGTGAACTAGCATGATCAAATACAACTGAGTTAAACTAAAATTAAGTAAGCTATTGATCAATTAAGTATTGTATTCAATGAAATTGGCCTACAACATTAACAAGATTAATTTCAAAATAATTAAACATCAATTGAAATTAATGGAACTGACTAAAGGTGCAAACCAACAATCTCATTGTGGATTGAGTGCAACTTGAGTGATGGTAGAATGTTGGATTGCTCAAATTGTCTTATCCATGGTTAAGGTTGATGCAAAAGCTTGGTGAAGGTTGATAATGGTGATCCACAAATGTTCAAAAGCTCAAGGGTGAGTAATGATTTCAGTATAGTAACCCCCTATCCCCAAGTAGCTGCTTAAGCATGTTTTCTGCTTAAATTTAAGTAGTTTAAGCAACTGGAGTTTTCCCATGCAAAAAAAAAAATTATTACAGGAAAATGATAATTTGGAATTTTTTTGAGCAGCTAATGCTTAAGAATTGAAAATAATCTGTGAATAAAAAAAGGGGCTGGAAATAAGTAGCAGCTACATAATGTCAAAAATGCCACATGGCTCCACAAATTTCTTTCCTTCTTTTCTAATATTTGTTTTCATTTTTTCTTTTCAATTTTTAATTGCACAAATTATTAATAAATATTATAAATATAAATTTAAGTTGACTGCTTAAAAATAAGCAACAAAATTAATTGTTCATGGGGTCACCAACTCCACAAATAATTCCTAACTAAGTTAAGTAGTGGCTGTTAGCCAAAATAAGCTAAGCAGCTGCATGGGAACCTACCCAAGTTTGCTCAAAATGGTTGTGAATGAAATCTCATGTAAAATGGGAAGTATTTATAGATTTTTGATTTGAATCAATGGTCAAGTTTAAATAAGCTAATCAATGAAGGAAATTGGATTAGAGATGAAGGCATGGATCAAGAAATGGATCAAGGGTCTGTAATTCATGATGGCATGGATCAAGGATTTAATCAAAGGTTCAAAATCCTTGAGAGATTAACAAATCTCTTGATTTTAGGAAGTATGTGGGAGATATTTCTATGTGGAGGGAGAATTTTGAATTTGAAAAGATAATATTCCATGAAAATATTATATGAATGATTGAAAAAATATTAGTCAATTAAACAATTTAGAAAAAATATTTAATTGTACAAATTAAGGAAATAGAAACTTTAATTAAACAATTTAAAAATTATTTAATCAAAGAGGATTTATGACATTTGTGAATGGTAGCTCTAGACCTGCTCAAACATAGACAAACAACACAATGCTAGTCATCAAACACATCTAAAACAATCATTCCCCATGTAATTGATTCAAATGCAAAGAACAAGAAACAAAGAAAATAATATCAAATAAAAGCTACTAAATCTTGCTCAAAACATTCAAACCCTCAATCCCATGGGGGAATTGGTGCTACTTTGATGTGGAAAGTAGCCCTTTTCCAATTCCCTGCAAGCTTTGATGAACTTTGATGAAGATTGATGCTCCTTGATGAAATTTGACCATAACCTAGCTAAGATGGATGAAAGCTATGAAAACTTGGATAAAATGTTGATGAATTTTCTCAAAACCTGTAAATAATAACCTTGCGTAAAGTTGTGGATCCAAAATCAATAGAATAGTCCTCCATTTATAGGAATGAAGGATGTGAGACTAAACATAAGCCAATGGCCTTGTGCCACTTGTCAACATGCTAGTGGAGATAGGTGGAGCACATTTTGATTGATGTGCAAATAAATGCAATTAGGTGAAAATTTGAAATTCAAAAGATGACTTGTGGAGGAAGAGATGGAAGAAGGGTTAATGCCACTTGGCTCAAGAAAAAGGACTTGTAAGAGGCTTTAATGCCATGTTGGAGGACAAGTCCTTTTAGGAGGGAGATTTCAAAATGAGAGAATATTCCAACTAGATGCCCTTTTTGAAAGAAAAAAGAAGAATTTATAAATCAAATAAATTGATTTATTTGCACAAGTTGCAAGATCTAGAGGATTTGATGGATTAGAGTTAGAGTTAATTAGGATTTAACTTAGATGGGAATTAGTTTGATTTGACATTTGACTTAGATTTTTTGGATGTATTTAAATCAAATGGGAAGAATAATGAATAATAGATTTAATTAAATAAAGTTTAATTTATTTAATTAAAAGGGATGATGTTAGATTTAATCAAATAAAGGTTAATTTATTTAATTAAAGGAAAATTATGATTCAATCAAATAAATATTTATTTAATTAAAAGAGGAACATTAGGATTAATTAAAAAAATGATTTATTTAATTAATAGAAGATAATGATGAATTTAATCAACTAAAGATTATTCGATTAAATGGTTAGTAGAGAGATGATTTAGGCAGAATTGGTGTTAGTAAATCAGGATCAAGTGTACAAGATCAATTAGTATAATTTATGTGTCTACATTTTTCCTTTGAAGCAATGTACTTGCTGCGTTGGTTCAAAGAATAACCTTGCTGAGATCAATTTTTTTAAAAATTCCCCACTGCTTCCCCAATGAGACGAATTACACTGGTATACTACCCCTTCGAGAGATCAGATGAAAATTTGGATTTTTGGGTGATTTCTCGAAAAAGGAGGACAAGTTGCCTAATGGGTCCAGAAAGGCTCTAGGATGCTGAAAATGTGCCAAAACATGGAAAAGGATGCAAAACAAGCCTTAGTTGGGCAAAAACAGGGTCGGGGGCACAAAACCCTAGGTTAGTGGCTAAAATAGGGCAAAAAACCCTAATTTCTCATGCTTAAATAGCCTTTGAGGGGTCACTTTCAATTCATTTGCACACTTAACCTTTAGAATTTCCTTCATTTTGAGCTCTGACCCTCCTGCAGAATGGTGCAAAGAGTGCTTCCCCAACACATTTCTGAGCGAGTTTGAGTCTACTAGAGACCTCTAGGCACAAGACCATTGGTATGTTTGTTGGAAAAACAAGGACAAACAACTAAGAGGGGGGTTGAATCAGTTGTCACAAAATATTTAAATTTTTCAATATTTACTTAACTTAATCTCAGATCTGATGAATGAGTAATAAATCATAGACAATCAACACATTAGAAACACAAAGAACACCAATATTTTTACGTGGAAACCCTATTAGAGGAAAAACCACGATGGAGGTTAGTCCACAATATTATACCCTGTTAAAAGTATAAGAATAATGGGAATACACATGCATTCAGGAACACTACCTAGAGCTCACTGCTCAAATACAAAAGAGGACTCACTATCCAAAGAGAGGTTTGGATTAAGACCATCCAAATTGTGAATTGAGAAAATAGCTTCTGCACAAGCCTGATTACAATTCCAGTTAAGCACACAAAACCTTCTTCACTCTTTGCTCAAACTTCTTCACACTTTGCTCAATCTCTTTCACACTCTGCTTAGCTATCGAATGATATTCGTACATACACACACAGGAGCACACCAAGCACTTTGAGCATACTTCACACACTTTACACCGATGAAACAATCGCTCTTATATATTCACAACATGAGATTACATCAACTTAGTCAACTAGAAATATAAAACACATTTTCAATGTCGGCCCAAATTTACAAATAAATTTGTAATGTGAATCCACCAAGGTCGGCCACAACATAGTGGAGACCCAAATTAATAACTCCAACACAAAAAGACTTCAAATAATTTCACCTTGAAGATCCACAACACGCTACCACCATCATGTCAGCTAGGAACATGAAAAAATGAACATACGGAGAATTTTTTTGACATGGATCAATATGGACATACCACAAAGATAGAGCATGATCTAGAAGCAGCCATGAGCACCAAGAAACAACAGAGAAGCATCCGCAACAACAAAAACATGCAAACTTCATTCTAGAACACTGACAAAACCCACAAAAATACTGTCAGAACACAATTACTCATAGCACAAATAGATCTTCATGCGGACCTTTGAAACTTCCAGAGGATGAACTAGATACACTCAACAAAAAAACCCATTAATCCAGAGCAATTGATCTTCAATGTACAGAACATGACACCTTCATGACCTTCACAGTTCCATAGGGAACCTACAACACTTCTTTTAACAATTTTCCCAATATCCTCAACATATACAACCTTCAATACACCAAATCCTAATATTGTTGATATCAATGACAACCACATATCAGCAACACATCCACAACATCCAACAATCTCCCCCTTTTGCATTGATGGCAACACATGATGTGAAAAACACCATCAACCCAACTCTTAATCAACACTTACTCCTTATATTCTGACTCTTCTTCCTTGACCTCTTCTGCATGAATTTTTCCCTAAAAGAAATAGTTTTTCACATTACTCTTCTCCCCCTTTGACATCAATGGTAAAGATAAGCATTATCTTTCCACATACAAGCTCTGAACCACATATCTACACATCTGACTACTCCCCCTACGTAGTAGCCACAAAAACATCAATCCGGATCAGAATATGACCATGAAATGCATGGATTGATGCAAATTAATGCATCCTAGTTCATATAAGGAGGGGTAATCACCCCTTGCATCCCTCTGAGATACTCAAAAGTATCCTTCGACAACGGCTTAGTGAAAATATCTGCAATCTACTCTTTGGTAGGCACATACTCCAATCTGACTTCTTTCTCACTCACTTTCTCCCTCAGAAAGTGGAACTTGATTGATATATGCTTGGTCTTAGAGTGTAGCACCAGATTCTTTGATATGTTTATTACACTTGAGTTGTCATAGTATATGGCAATAGGTTCATCATATACTACTCTGATATCTTTCAACATCTATTTCATCCACATCACTTGAATACAATTGTTTGCAACAACAATATACTTTTCCTCAGTAGTAGATAGAGAAATGGAATTCTTCTTTTTTCTCAACCAAGACACTAGCTTCTTCCCTAGGAAGAAGGCATCACCACTATTAATCTTCCTTTCATCTACATATCTTGCCCAATCCACATCAGTATATGCATTCAAAGTAAGATCATCATCCTTAGGATACCAAAGCCCAAAGTCAATTGTTCCTTTCAGTTACCTAAAAATTCTCTTAACAACAATCACATGAGATTCTTTTGGATCAGCCTGAAATCTAGCAACCATACACACATCATTCATAGTGTCTGGTCTGGTCTGAGTTAAGTAGAGTAATCCACCAATCATTGATCTATACCTTGTTTGATTTGTCTTAGGAGAATCATCATTATGTGTTAATTTGCATCTAGTTACCATGGGAGTACCAATAGGTTTTGAGTCTTACATACCAAACTTCTTCAACAACTCTCTCACATATTTGGAATGAGATATGAAGATCCCCTTGTCTAACTGAGTAACTTGCAATCCTAGAAAGAATTCCATCTCTCCAATCATACTCATCTCAAATTCATTCTGCATTTCATCAGCAAACTTCATACATAAATTATCATCTCCTCCAAAAATAATGTCATCAACAAAGACCTCAATAATCAACTCTTTGTCAAGATCCAACTTGAAATATAAGTTGTTGTCAGCAGTACCTTTATTGAATCCAAGCTTCAATAAATATTTGTCTAGTCTAGCATACCAGGCTCTGGGGGCTTGCTTGAGTCCATATCTAGAGCTTTCTTCAATCAACATACCATGTTTTCCTTGTCAGTCATTTGAAATCCATCTAACTGCTCAATGTAAGCCTCTTCTTCTAGCTCACCATTCAGAAAAGTAGACTTTACATCCATTTGATAGACTTTATAGTTCTTATATGCAACATAAGCAAGAAATAACCTTACAACTTCAATTCTGGCAATAGGGGAAAAGGGTTCTTCAAAATCAATACCTTCCATTTGTGAATACCCTTTACATACCAATCTTGCTTGATTTCATACCACTTTACCTTGTTCATTCATCTTGTTCCGAAAGACCCATTTAGTACCAATCACATTTTTGTCTTTAGGTCTAGGAACAAGTACCCATGTATTATTCTTTTCAATCTGCATTAATTCTTCCTTCATAGCTTCCATCTAGTGTTCATCATTGCAATCTTCATTGACATCTTTAGGTTCAATCTTGGACATCAGGCAATACTCTTTTGCAATCTTTCTTCTAGTTTGCACACCTTTATTTTTGTCTCCTGTAATTTGATTTTCAAAGAGATTCAGCTTTACATACCTCAGAGTTTTAGGTTTCTCAAGAACTTCTGATTCTTCTGATCTTTCTTTTGCACTTGCACTTGTCTTTGCTTCTTGACTACCTTGATTTACTGAAACACATGGAACATATGGAACATATGGCACAATTTGAAGTTGATTATGTGTCTGGACATTCTTCCCTTTGTTTGTATTATTTTCATCTAAATCATATCCACAATATCTAGATGATTTAGCATAATCTTCATCAACTCTGACATTTGCACTCTCAACCATTTTTCTCAATCTTCTTTTATAGCATTGGTAGGCCTTACTTCTAGTAGAGTATCCTAGAAATATTCCTTCATCACTTCTTGAATCAAACTTTCCTATATCATCATCTCTCTTGATGTAGCATTTGCTTCCAAAGATCTTGAAGTATTTAATAGTAGGCTTATAACCAAATCATAATTCAAAAAGAGTCTTACCAGAATTACCATTTACATTTACTTGGTTCAAAGTGTACACAAGAGTGCTTAAAGCTTCACTCCAATAGATATGAGGCACATTTCCTTCAATCATCATTGTTCTAGCAACATCCAGAACTGTTATGTTCTTCCTCTCTGCAACTCCATTTGTTGAGGGGTTCGGGGAGCAGATAACTGTCTTCTGATTCCATGCTCTTCACAGAAAGAATTAAACTCCTTGGAGGTCAACTCACCACCTCTTTCTGACCTTAAGCATTTGATTTTTAGACTTTTTCATTTTCTACCATAGCTTTGAAACTTTTGAAATTTTCTAATGCTTCACATTTTTCTCTTAAGAAAGCAACCCATATCATCCTAGAGTAATCATCAATAATCAACATAAAGTACCTTCCACCATGGAGACTTCTGAATCTGGAGGGACCACATAGATTAGTATGTATCAACTCCAGTAATCCATTTGAATTATGTTGTTGGCTCTGAAAAGAAACTCTAGTCTGTTTTCCCATCTAACACTCCTTGCAAATTGTGCTAGCAGGCTTTACTAGCTTAGGTAGATCTCTTACTGCTTGAGTGGAACTTATTTTGACTATTTTATCAAAATTCACATGATACAACCTTCTATACCATAGCTAGCTTTCATCTACTTGAGCAATTAAACAACTTTCAGTAGCAGCATTCAGGTGAAAAATATTACCTTTTGTTTGTTTACCTGAAGCAATTACATTTCCAGAGCTTCCATATATCCTGCATCTTCCATCTTTGAACTGAAGATCATAACCATTTTCCACCATCTATCCAACACTCAATAGGTTGTGCTTTAAGCCTTCAACATAAAGAACATCATCAATGTTATGCTTACCACCAAGACACATAGATCCTCTGCCACGAATCACACAAGCATTGTTATCACCAAATGTCACAACCCCACCATCATACTTCTCTAGACTTAAAAAATTCCTTTTGTCACCAGTCATATGATGTGAGCATCCACTATCAATGACCCACTCATCCTTTTATTCAATTCGGGTTGCCAGAGCTATCTCAACTTTAGCAGATTCAGTAGCCTCAGGACTATTTTCCTTGATAGCAATGAAAACCCAATAATCTTCATTTCCATTCTCTTTATCAGACCCATCATCAATCACTCCTTCAAAAAAATAGCATTTATTTTGAAATTTAGGTTTGTAATGCTTAGATCTAGGGACTCTTTCAGGACACCTTGAAGAAAAATGATCTATTTTACTGCAAAAAAAACATTTGATAGGCAACTTTCCTTTATACTTACCTTGTCCTCTACCTTCTTTCTTCACAATCAGTGCCTCCAGTTCTTCTACTTCTCTTTCTTCATCTTCAAGCTATTTCATTTCTTCCTCATACTTGAATGTCTTCCTAGAGCTCTCTCCCATATCATATCTTTGCTTGTTTCTTCTGGATACAGTAGCTTTAAATGCAGTTTCAGTTTTAGGAACAGAATCACCAAATTCACTTAGCTCAAAGGCAACAAGTTTACTGATCAGTGTGTCCCTTGTCACATTCGTCAATGATCTTGTTTCTTCAATAGAATGAGCCTTTTCTTTGTAGGAGGGAGGCAATGATCTGAGCATCTTGGCCACAATTTCTTCCTCTTCCAAAATACCACCAATACATCTAATACCCATCACTAGTTCATTTACTTTCTGCATAAAAGAAGAAATATTCTCATCTTCACCCATCTTCATATTTTCATACTTGCCTTTCAAACTCTATAGCTTAGCCATCTTCACATGTACATCTCCTTCGTACAAATTTTCTAGCTTCTTCCACATCTCATGAGTTGTCTTCATACCTAGCACATTTGTCATTTCTGAATCTGCTAGAGCACTCAACAAAGCTTCCATAGCCCAGACATTATTCTCAGCCTCTTTGATCTCATCAACAGTGGAGGGACAATCACAGGAATAACATATCTATTCTTTGTAATTTTCTAGAAGGGTTCACCAATACACTTCAAATGACACTCCATCATAGCTTTCCACAATGATTAGTTTGTTCCATCAAATATAGGACTGTCCTTGTATGATGCCATCTTGGATCGCCTCAATCTTTTAAAATTCTTCAGAGGAACCTTCTCTAATACCAATTGTTGGAAAAACAAGGACAAAAAATTGAGAGGGGGGGGGTGAATCAGTTGTCATAGAATATTTTAAACTTTTTAGTCTTTACTTAGCTTAATCTAAGATATGATGAATGAGTAATAAATCATAGACAATCAACACATCAAAAACACAAAGAACACCAATATTTTTATCTGGAAACCCTGTTAGGGGAAAAAACATGGTGGAGGTTAGTCCACAATATTATACCCTGTTAAAAGTATAAGAATAATGGGAATGCACATGCATTCAGGCACACTGCTTAGAGCTCACTGCTCAAATACAATAGAGGACTCACTGTCCAAAGAGAGGTTTGGATTAAGACCATCCAAATTGTGAATTGAGAAAATAGCTTCTACACAAGCCTGATTACAATTCTAGTTAAGCAGATAAAAATTTCTTCACTCTTTGCTCAAATTTCTTCACACTTTGCTCAATCTCCTTCACACTTTTCTCTGATAACGAATGATATTCACACATACACACATAGGAGCACACCGAGAAATCTGAGCATACTTCACACACTTTACATCGATGAAACAATCGCTCTTATATATCTACAACATGAGATTACATCAACAACTTAGTCGACTAGAAATATAAAACACATTTTCAATGTCAGCCCAAATTTACAAATATATTTTCAATGAAAATCCACCAAGGTCGGCCACAACATAGTGGAGACCAAATTAACAACTCTAACACAAAAAGACTTCAAATAATTTCACCTCAAAGATCCACAACATGCTACCACCATCATGTCGGCCAAGAACATGAAAAAATGAACATACGGAAAAAAATCTTTGACAACGAGCACACATATCAATGTGGACGTACCACAAAGATAGAGCATGATCTAGAAGAATCCACGAGCACCAAGAAATATAATCCATGTAATCTCATATATCTACAACATGAGATTACATCAACAACTTAGTTGACTAGAAATATAAAACACATTTTCAATGTCAGCCCAAATTTACAAATAAATTTTCAATGCAAATCCACCAAGGTTGGCCACAACATAGTGGAGACCCAAATTAACAACTCCAACACAAAAAGACTTCAAATAATTTCACCTCAAAGATCCACAACATGCTACCACCGTCATGTCGGCAAGAACATGAAAAAATGAACATACGGAGAAAAATCTTTGACAACGAGCACACGGATCAATGTGGACGTACCACAAAGATAGAGCATGATCTAGAAGAATCCACGAGCACCAAGAAATAACAGAGAAGCATCTGCAGCAACATAAACACACAAAATTCATTCTAGAACACTGACAAAATCCACAGAAATACTGTCAGAACATAATTACTCACAGCACAAACAGATCTTCATGCAGGCCTCTGAAACTTCCAAAGGATGAACTAGATACACTCAACAAAAAACCCATTAATCCACAATAACTGATCTTCACAATTCCACAAGGAACTTGCAACACTTCTTTTAACAATTTTCTCAATATCCTTGACATATACAACCTTCAATACACCAAATGCTAATAGTGTTGACATCAATGACAACTACATATCAGAAACACATCCACAACATCCAACAATGTTATCCTAACCCGACCTTTAATTTCAATTTTTGTGCACATTTATTACATTTTGAAGGGTTAACTTGTCTAGCGTCGCTATATAGCGACGCTAAAAGTGTATAATCGGAAACGATAAGCTTCAAATCACACCGCTATTGTGACTTGTGATGTCATGTCATAGTTTAGATTTAGCAGTTCAAAGTATAAAGGGCAGTGTCGTGCTTTTGTTAGGTCTTAGCGTTTCTGGTGAAATTGGCCCGTTCATGCAAACAACAATGTCACGGCCTGGTTTGCACTTTGGGGGGTCTAGCATCGTTGTTTGGAGTTTTCAAAGGGCGACGCCTTTGAAAATAGTGACACATTTGCTGTTTCAGTGTCAAAAACTTCAAATAGGGTCCAGTCTTTTTACAAAACCTGATGTTGTGGCTTCATGGGTGCAGGAGGATAGAGAGCCTATACATTCACGCGAGCACTGACATTTGGTGTTGAGTAGATTGAGGGGACTGCACGAGTTACTACATGAGCACCTTGGCGCGATCAGCCTTTGGTACGTTGCTTACGTGCCTGCGATTAGGACCCATTTGGTGATGATGACCGTGTTAGTAGAGCGATGGCAAGTGAGATGTCATCATTTCATCTACCCACCGGCGAGGTCACCATCACACTAGAGGAAATTTAGCATATTTTGTGATTGCCCATCCACAATTAGAGAGTTATATATGACATGGATGTTGGCATCGATGCATGCTACAAGATCATGGGGACATATGAGATCGTATTTACTGAGTGATAGATCGATCTTGAGTATTATAGAGGTCGGGTGTCAAATTTTTGACTGATTGTGGTTGTGATCATATCAGGACTAGTCACTCCAGATCGGCGAGACTAATATTTCAGTCCTAGATGGGGTTTGGCTTGGGAGCGGATGCTGTTTAGGAGGACTTGTTTTGCTTGGGGACCAGTGATGCTGGCCTCATTATATCATGATTTGCATGAGTTTTCCTACTGTGATAGCAGAGCAATTGGTGTTGGCATCACACTTTTAAATATCTAGGCATGGGAGCACATAGCTGTGCTTCGATTGAGGGTTACAGTGGTTGATGTCGAGCCCAATGACCCAATAGTTTGGAGGTACAGGGGCGACCTCACATTTATACATACAAGACAACCTAGCCTACTTCATTGGGGGAGTGTTTTGGACGAGATGATAGTGTTCACCTAGAGACCTTCGTTACAAATGTCGGCCTAATACAACGATGTACAACAATTATTCTATGCCAAGTAGGACAGATTGATGCAAGGGCACAAGCACACCATGATCGAGTGCTACCTACTAGATAGGGTAGCCTAGCAATTTGGGGACATCTAGGACAGACCAGATGATCAATACATGGCTGTCTTCACTTGATCCACTAGAGAGACCACATGGGTCAGACAATCCCAACATCAGATGCAGTTGATAGTTTTAGACAACTGGTGGCTAGGCCATGGGCCTACAATCAGGGACAGGTGGATCTAGGCACCACACGTGCCTATGATGATTAGTTCAGGCCTCCAGTTTGATTGACGATTCCATGGGTAGTACTTCCATGATGAAGACCTTGAGGCAGGACAACCATGAGGGGATAGGCTTCAGTAGGAGGAGGAGGTGGAGGAGGAGGAGGACCACCTCCACACTAGCGAGACTAGAAGGATTAGGGAGATGGGCACCAACAGAGGGATCATCCCAGGGATTAGCAACTGCCACAGAGGGACCAGTAGCCACCACAAATGGATCAGCCACTGTCACCACCACCTCCGCCACCTCAGCCCGATCAGAGAGATACCCTGATCTAGTAGTTACAAGGGTAGATACAAGGGCTACAAGCATAGGTGCAGGCCATCACAACAGAGAGGGACCAAGCCAGAAACTAGGTCTAGGCCCTCATGACAGAGCAGGATCATGAGAGACAACAACGACAGATGACAGAGTTGCAGCTAGCCTAGGAGGTCGACAGGTGACAATAGTTAAAGAGTATGGCTGCTACATCACAGGGTAGGATAGTCCCCATGCAAATGTATTGTGAGGCAGTGTAGGAGGCTGAGTATTACCGGTTGCATTATCGACAAGTCGTGCCTTTAGTGGATCAGGTGCCAGATTTTTCTTAGCAGAAAGGGTATAGGCAGGACCAGCTAGAGAGGTAGGCAGGTGAGGGGAGTAGCCATCAGGGCTAGCTCATACAGTTTTGATCAGTGGTACTTGATTTTTTTGAGATCCATGAGCTCCATTTTTGATAGCCCTGTGGGAATTTGTATACATTGATTGATAGACACACATGATCTTGATTTTGCACCATGATAGTTGCATTATATATATATATATATATATATATATATGATCGATTCATTTATATGATGTGCCTACTTTATTTATGCATTTATGGATGGATGTATATGTGATGTTCTATATGTGATGTGACTCTATTTTATGTGGTGCGATGTATGATTATGCAGATGCTTATGGATGCATTTATTTTTTGTATAATTTCTATGTACTTTTATGATGATTATGTATGGATGATATGGATGCAAATGTTATGATATGCAAATTATTTTAATATGCTTAGACTAACAGATCTATATTATGCAAAATGAATGATGTGATGTGTTATGATCATGGGATGTATGAGATGTTATGATATGCTCTTTTTCTTTTTCAGTATCTTTTTCATGTATGATATGATGATGCATATGGTGATGCTTATATGGATGATATGATGATGCACATATGGTGGTATGATGATGCATATGATGATGCTTTTATGATTATGCAATGATGAAATACAATGCATATGAGAGGATCAATGTTTCCTATATGACATGATATGGATGATATGAGGTTTGTGGATGTAGGATGGATGCATTGGTGATGTTTTTGATTAACTGTCATGGTACCATGTTAGTGCAGAGAGAAGAAAGAAGAAACGAGATGATGACAAGAGAATCCAACAAGTCCATGATCTGTGAGACTTTATTAGAGATGATGATGATGCATTGCTTATTAGGAATTGGGATTTTAAAAATGGATTCCTTACCTTATGTTTGATAACACACATAGGCATGATACATCAAGGTATAAAGAACCAGGATGGCGTTGAACCTAGTGTGATGGACTTTGACTCGACAATCAGATAGGAGTGCTCCTATTCACACCTGACATACAAAACCTCATTTAAAATGTAGTTCAAATATTCCAAACATCTTGGACCAAAACATAGAAAGGAAAGCCTTCTTATGTGGTCAACAAGACACCTAAAACACCCTCCCTACAAACCAAACAAAGCACGCATGACCAAGGTTATCTTACAAGAATATCCAACAAGCACAACGGATAAAAAGATAATGATCGTTGCCCCATTCCTTTCTCTCTAAATCCCTTCGTTTGGACATCATCGAGAGGTCATCAAAATGAGCACAATAAGATAAATCAATAGGAAAAAGATCAAATAAACAAACAAGTTAATGTTCTTCATGCTGCTAGCCAAGACTAAACTACGGTGATGCCTAATGTTGATGTCCATTGTAGGAAGGATGCATCCTAGGACATGATGTTATCAGATGCTTTTGGGATTGATTGGATGATGGGATATTAGTACCATGAGTTGACCAACTTGTTTACCTACTGACCTATTTTGAGACTTTTGACATTTTGAGTTTTCACTTTTAACTTGCTAGACTTGTTTCCAATTGTTTTACTAAAGGTTGAGGCCAATGATGATTGATTTATTGTGAGTGGATGTTTATTTCAGGTGAATGTGAAATGGGATGGATGGATTTCTTCAAATATTTGGATGTTTTGATGTTTTTTAAATGTTTTGAGGTTGTTTTTGGTATTTTCAAGATTTTTGCAAATGTTTTGATTTTCAAATTTTCAATATTTTGGTGTTTTCTGAGATTTTGACCAAGAGACTAACCTAAAGACCTATCCTAGGGGACTCATGGGCTAATAAAAAATTATGCTTTCCTACGTTATACACGTAGAGACCACGTAGTTCGATTGACACAATCAATTATTGATGAGATATGAATGAATGGATTGCCAGTTTATTGTGACAGACTCCTAAAGGACTGACCTAAGTGTCTCAAGGGATGATCAAAGATCAACCTTGCCTACATTTAGAGCTCAGAGATGATGTAGTTCGACAAGACGACTCTATTTTTGACTTTTTGACTGACTTTTTGACTTGTTTTTGGGATTTTTTATTTTATTTTATGAATGTTTTTGGATTTTTCTGATTTAGGGAAGACTTCAAGAATATACACGAATCTGATCTAATAAGAACAAGCCCCCAACATGATGTAATAGACTACTTTGATATAGGTAGGACAAACTGACCTTATAAATGTGCCAAGTAGTACTAGGAGGGATCATGATACGAACAAAGGATCAAGCTATGATGCGAACGCGGATGGGTGACAGATGGATGCGATGGAAGTGTGATGGATGGATGATGCAAGACAAGCCATGGAGATCCTGGTGGATGGAAAGTGCTTATTTACATAAGGTGCCTGTTTTCCAGGTTTTCACCAAGGTACTTTCCCAAAGCGCCACCGAAGTGGTTTTCACTAGAGGTCAATTTTTTTTTCTTTACTATTTTTAATCTCTTTTTTGATATTTTAAGATTTTTATATTTTTTGATTTTTTTGTATTTTTGGATTTATACCCTGTAAGATTAGGCATAATTTTTTTTTGAGATGGGATTTATTCATGGGCTCCTACAGAGGTTCACCTTTGAGCATTGATAGCTAGTATGCTCTTGATTTGTAGCTTGCTGTGATGATGAAGGGTCCCAACCAATTGGGTTCAAACTTTCCCTTGCTGTCTAGATTTGGTAATTTTTTTTTATTCTCCTTCAATACAAGATCTCCAACTTGAAAGGTTTGAATCTTGATTTTCTTGTTGTAGCTCTGCTTGAGATGGTTTAGGGAATCCATGCGCCGCTCATCCAGTAATTCCAGCTTGTTCAACCATGACACCTGATATTCTTCATTTGTGATGAGATTTTGCAATGATATTCTTAGGGATGGGAGCTCGATCTCAATAGGGAGGATGGATTTTGATCTGTAGACTAGGGAGAAAGGGGTGACACCTTTTGGTGTACGAATACTTGTTTGGTAGGCCCATAAGGAGGGATTTAACTATAGGTGCCAGTCACGACCAGCTTCATTGAATATTTTCTTGAGGATTTTAAAGATGGTTTTATTTGTAGCCTCATCTTGGCCATTATCTTGGGGGTAGTATGGGGTGGAAAAACGATGTTGGATATTGAACTTTTGGCATAGGTCCTGAACATCCTAGTTTTTGAAAGGTGTCTCGTTATCTAAGATAATGGCTTGAGGGACACTGTAGTGGAAAATTAGGTAGTTCAAGATGAACTTGAATATCTACTTTCCTATGATATAGGTCATGGGAATGGCCTCTACCCACTTCGTGAAGTACTCTGTGGCGGTGATGATGAACTTATGTCCACTAGATGAGGTAGGGGTGATTTTTCCAATGAGATCGAGCCCCCATTGTGAAAAGGGACAAGGTGTAATGATTGGGTGGAGGTCCTGAGCTAGTGCATGGATGAGGTCCCCACACTGTTGACACTACAAACACCTTCGGACATAGTCGTGAGATTCTCTTTCTATTGTAGGCCAATAGTACCCATTCCTTAGCAATTTCTTATCCAAGGTCATACCACTCAAATGTGAACCACAAATGCCATTGTGTACCTTGGTTAAAGTAATCAAATCTTCCTCAGTGTTTAGGCATCGTAAAAGGGTTCCTTCAATGCTCCTACAGTATAGGGTGTCTCCTAAGATGACAAAATGAGATGCCTTCTTGACAAATGTTCTTTTAAGGTTCAGGGTTATATCAGTGGGGAGGACTCCTATTCTCATGTAGGTGTATATCATGATACTAGGGATCACCGGGACCAACAATTTCACACACAAATTCAAACTCTGGTACGAGAAGCTTCTCTACAAGGAATTCTTGCTTAGGGATATTGTGTGGGACATCTAATAGCAATCCAATTGTTTCCATAGCATCCACCGCTCTGTTATTTTCTCTTGGTAGCTTCTCGAATGTGATATCAATGAAGAACTCTTTGAGGCTTTCTACTAGTTTCTTATATGGGGTCAATTTTTCATCTTTCATTTGATACTCATCATTGACTTGGTTGATGATAAATTACAAATCTCCATAGACCTTGAGTTCCATGATTTTCCACTATATTGCAATTCTTAGTCCAATGACAAGAGCCTCATATTTTACAATGTTATTTGTGCAAGGAAATGATAGCTTATATGATTTAGGTATGCAATCCCCTTGTGGTGTGATGAAGAAGATTCCCACTCCTGACTCGTGTTGTGTGTAGGATCCATGAAAGTACATTTTCTAGTGATCTCCTACACTTACATTAAACATGGATTCATCGGGGAACTCTGACACATGTGGGTTCTCTAAATATATTGGTGCTTCTACTAGCTGATTTGTAATTACTTGTCCTTTAATAGCCTTGTGTTCCACATACTCAATGTCGTGTTCTATCAGGATCATAACCCATTTAGTCGTTTGCCCTATAAGCATTGCTTTAGAAAGTAGGTACTTCAGAGGGTCTATCTTTGCAATGAGTTTTATTTGATGTGCTAGCATATAGTGCTTGAACTTTTGTGTTGTGAACATGACTGCTAAGCAAGCCTTCTCAATGAATGTGTAATTCAGCTCGTGTTCCACCATGGTTCTACTAATGTATTAAATATCTCTCTCCTTCCCATTTTCATCATGTTGTGCCAAGAGAGAACCAAGGGTTTCTGCCGTTGCCGATATATATAGGATGAAGGGTTTTTCTAGGATTGGTGGAATGAGAACTGGTGGTGTAAGCAAGTAATCCTTGATTTTTTTGAAAGCCTAGTCACATTTCTTGTCCCATTTGTATGCTACCTCCTTGTGGAGTAGATGAGAATATGGGATAGCCTTGTCTACTAGTTGCGCTATGAATCAGTGGATGGACTGGAGTCTTCCTTGTAAGCCTCTTAGTTGTTTCAATATTTTTGGCACCTCCATTTCAAGAATTTCCTTGACCTTGGTGGGATCTATCTCAATTTCTCTCATAGACACGATGTACCCTAGTAATTTGCCTGATTTTTACCCCAAAGACACACTTCTTTGGATTGAGCCCGACCTTGTATTCTTCTAGCCTATTGAAGATGGAGCCTAACGCTGCTATGTGATCTCGATGTTTCCTTGACTTAGCCAATATGTCATCCACATAATCTTCCACAATTTTTTGAATCATATCATGAAAGATTAGTGTCATGGCCCTTTGATAGGTAGCTCCTGCATTTTTCAGCCTGAATGGCATCATATTCCAACAATATGTTCCCCATGGACAATTGAAAGCCATTTTGTGTTGGTCATCCTTAGCTATCATGATCTGATTGTACTCTAAGAATTTGTCCACTAGCAATAGCATTTCATGTCTTGCTGTCATATCCACAATCATGTCAATGTTTGGGAGATGGAAATCATCCTTGGGACATGCTTTGTTCAAATATCTAAACTTTGTGCAGATGAGGATGCCCCTAGTGGGCTTTGAATCAAGTACAAGGTTTGAGACCCACTCTAGATAATCAATTGGTTGTATGAAACCAACATCTAGGAGCTTTTGTAATTCCATCTTCACCAATAATTCTATTTGTGGATGCATCTTCCTTAGCTTTTGTCTTACAGGCTTTGCTTCGAGATATATAGCTAGGTGGTGAACTAAAACTTTTGGATCAAGCCCAGGCATGTTGTTATAGGTCCATGCAAAGTTTATCTTTCTTTCTTTTAGAAATGCAACTAGGAGTTCCTATTCCTTTGTCAAGAGTGATTCTGCATATAAGGTGATATGGGGCGTTTTTTCTGTTCCTAGGTTGACTAGATTGCACTTCTCTGCTAAAACCACTGACTTCTCTTGATGAATAGCACTAAGGGGAAGATTGAATCCCTCATCCTCTGGTGCCTCAGGGAGGTTTTCACCATTGGACATGTCCTTTATTTTTACTATTTTCGAGTTAGAGAGTGCCATAGTGTGGTTTTCACTCAAAGACCTAGAGATTATTCTCAAATTTTCACTTTTGCGATTGAGGGATTCAATTATCTCCCCATAATAGGCATGTGTGTCTAGCACAATGTCAAACCCAGCTTTGTGATCTCCATATGGTATAGTATCCCGCAATCCCATGAACTTCGAGAGAGCATCATCATTTTTTAATGTGTCCAAAATTGGTGGTCCTCGTTGGTTGTAATTGATGAGTTGGGGATAAACTAAGTTTATCTCATGGGTTTAGTTATTTGACTCAAAAGATAGGGTACTAATCATGAGAAGGGAGGAATCCTCGAATAGCATGGGTAAGTCAATTAGGGGGTCCTCGTCACACACATTGATTATGTCAAAGGTATAATTTTCTAAGGGAAAACCCGTGGATACCAGTAGTTGAGGGGGAGCTTTGACTTCTCTAATTGGGGCCTTCTTGCCAAGTATGGTTACTTTCAGAGGGGTACATCCAAGGCCAAGATTTCTCATATGCTTCCCAGGAATGAGAGGTACTAGAAGACCATTATTGTTTTTTCCAAGTTTCTTATTTTTGTTATAGCCCATACCAAGCATCATTTGTAGTCCTTTGCTACTATCATCCATGGGAAGATCAGGCATGAGCCTTTCATCCTTGTATAGGATACTTGATATGTCCTTTTCATCTACCACTTCCCGACTTAGGTCTCCCCAACATTTGAATCTAAAGGGGTCTACTTTGAAGGTTTGGGATGATATTTCAATCGATTGGGGCTGCCCGTGAGACCTAAGAGATTGAGGTAACTCTCCTATTATGAAAGAACTTTTCTTCATCTCGTAATCTTCACACCCATTGTCTTGGATAATGACTTTGATTTTAGAGATGTCAAGAATGACGGGTGTCTTTGTCTTAGAAGTGGAGGCCAAGGTAGTTGGGTCTACATATAGAATCGTAGGGCCTTCATCATTCTTTGGGACTTGATGGATTTTGTAGTACTTTGCTTCCAGGTTCTTGCAATAATAAAAGGGGTCGGGATCACCATGGACCGTGACCTCTTGATTCTGATAGGGAAACTTGACACATTGATGGAAAGTAGATGCAATTGCTTGCATCCCATGGATCCATGGATGCCCTAGGAGGATGTTATAAGGTAAATCAAGGTCAAGGACCTAGAATGTGGTTTCCATGATGGTTGTCCCTACTTGGATAGGGTGTTGAATAGTGCCTTGAGACACTCTTTCCCAGTCATCATATGCTTTGATTGCACTGGTACATTTTGACCAATTTTTTGACGATGGCCCGTCAAAATTTCGATAGCTGTTCGTTGCTATAATTTCGTGAAAATTTCGACGACATTTGAAACATCAAAATTCTGGCCTGACATCCGTTGAAAAATTGGTCAAAATGTACCAGTGTTGTAATACCTTTTCCTTTTTCAATGGCATCCTCGAAGAATCCCAGATTAACAAATATTTAGACTTGCACCCCCATCCACCAAGACCCTTTTGAATTTATTTTTATGAACCAAGACTTCAAGGTGGAGCGTGTGGTTATGAGATGGTTGAGTGGGGAAGTATTGATTAGAAAAAGTTAGGAGATGTGGGGTGGTGATGTTTCTAACCATAGCTTGGAATTGATAACATCAAGATTCGTGGAAATAGTGGATGAAGCCAAGGCTTCCTTTAGGATTTTTCTATGTGCGGGTGAGATCTTCAGTAAATCCATGATGGAGATCTAAGCAGGGATTATTTTTAGTTGGTCCAAGAAATTGTAACCATTGGGAATGGATTTTGGATTGGAGGTGAATATCCTAGGTGGTTGTGATGATCCTACAATGGTAACTTTTATGCCATGTGTGGTGACTCCACAATCGGTTTTGGCTCCCTTGATGTTAACAATAGTGACCCATTCATCTAGGGATGTGACCACATGATCGTAAACATGGTTTAAATTGCCATATTTTGTCTTTCCATGGTTGTTCCATTTATTGTGATTCGACATCGGATTCGTGTACATTTTATGGTCTTGATTCCCCATAGGTTGTTGAATGTTTATGACTTTGTCATCGATAAGGTCTTAGATCAGATTTTTTAACCTCATGCAACTGGCCATTGTGTGCCCCTTGATTTTATGAAAATCACAAAGTTGGTTTTCATTGTACCATGGTGGTTTCACTTGGGGCTCTTGATAATTCTCATAAACGATAATTTTAATGAGATTCTCATTTACCAACTTCTTCATGACAGATTTGATTGATTCCCCAAGGGCTATGTATTTTTGTTTTGGGGGATATTGTTTGTTCTGTGGGGGTGGTCCCCCTTGATTATTCATATTGTTGACTTGATTATTGGGTGGTTGTTGTGACATTGTGTTGGCTTGTGTTTTTTTTCTATTGTTTCCTTGTGGTTGTTGGTATGGTTGTGTGTTTTGTTTTGGAGCACTGATTATGACCTTGGCATCAACCACACCATCATTAGTGATGTTTTTTTTCTTTGCCCATGTGCTAGGTTTTTTGTTATAGCTGGTTGATGGTCGATTATCTTGATATTCTTGATATGTGGGTATCCCCCCTTCTGCAATAAGGGATCTTTCAATGTTGAGTGCCTTGGGGATCAAATGGTCGTATGTGGTGATACATTGCATCTTTAGATGGAAGGACAAGGTTTTCTCGAGATTCATAATGACGGTCTAGATTTGTTATTCCTTTGGCATGGTCCATTTGCTTCTGTTGGCCTTGGATCACCATCATTGGAAGAAGGAAGTGAATGTTTTCACCTTAGCTTATTTAAGAGCAAATAGTTCTTCTAGACTCACATCCATGCCTATGTTGAATGCATAGTTCTTTATGGATGCGCCCATGATTTCTTGGAACTTTTTGATTCTAGGAGGAAGGTGAGAGAACCATTCCATTTATGGTCTAGCCAAACTTGGAGGGAAAAGTCACATTAGATATGTATCGTCATATGCAACTTCCATACAATGTACCTTGAATTCCCTGATGTGATCTTTAGGATTACCCATCCCATGATATTTGTCAAATTTGGGGATTTCAAATCCTTTTGGGAATGGTACCATCGCAAGGCTCCTGCCGAAGGGCTAAGGGCACAAATTGCTTGGTGTTTTCATTGTTTTCCCTGATTGGAGGTCTAACACTTGTTGCGAAAGCAACTTGACTTGTGTCGTTACGTCATTTTACGGATCGGGAGGTGGGGTGAACATGTTTTAAGGTGGTTGGATTGTTTGAGTGATGGGTAGGGTGTTTTGCATGTTTGTGGGAGGTTGTTGCAAGCTCTGCTATGCAATCAAGGCTTGTTGATATGCCTACAATTGTTGTTGTTCCAACAATGCTTGTTGTTGGGCTAATAGTTGGGCTGCTTCTTGTTG
This sequence comes from Sequoia sempervirens, assembly GCA_007258455.2. NCBI lineage: Eukaryota > Viridiplantae > Streptophyta > Pinopsida > Cupressales > Cupressaceae > Sequoia > Sequoia sempervirens. The sequence goes on along the minus strand of VDFB02281492.1, from coordinate 938,924,313 downwards.
CACTTGGTACTATTGCAGGGCTTGCTGATATGCTTACTTCTGGGTAGCTTGGTATTGTTCTTGCGCTTGTGCTTACTGAGCTTGATATTGGGCTTGCACTTGAGCTTGAGCCTTTTGGACAGCTTGTGTAGCCTGGGCGGCTTGTGCGGCTTGTGTAGCTTGGGTGACTTGCTATTGTTACAATAAATCTTGAGCTTGGACAACTTGTTGTGCTTGTTGTGCGACTTTTTGTGCTTGTGGTTATTGAGCAACTTGTGTGGTTTGCTGAGCTTGAAACTGCTGAAGTGCCTTTTGGTAGGCTTGTTGAGTTGCTTGTAATGTTATGTTGTACTGGTTTGGCATGTTTGGTCTTAGTGGTGGTGGTGGAGGATTCAAAATGGTGTGAGATGTTGTGATGAGAGGTGTTGTTGGATTGATGATAGGGGGTTGTATGGTAGATGGTGCGATTGATATACTAGGTCCTTTAGAGACCACATTTATAGATGGTGTGGCAATTGATTGGGTTGTTTTGATGGTTTCCACTTGTTGTTGTGATATCGGTGGCATGATTGGAAGATTGGTATGTTGGTTTGATTTATGATTGGGGGATTGTTTTGATTTTGTTGATTGAGTATTGGTAAAGGGGGTTTCCCTAGACCAAGGATTGGTGCAAATGTTAGTGGTAGTGGTGGAAATTGTGGGAAAATGGGTGGTGTGTTCCCTTGAACAAATGATGATGATGAGGGATCAAAGATTCCTCTTTGTCCAAATATTCCTCCTTCTCCTTGCGAAGTCATGGGGAGAGATACTTGTGTGTTAAGAGGGTATGTCGGTGTTGCTTTGAAAGAGGATGGGTCATTGGGGTCATGAAAGATGAGCATAACATATGGGTGTTTCATATTTTGAGGAGCAGATTGACCCAAGATGGTGTTTGCATCCAAATCTTGGTTTTTTACAAGGGGATGTGTTTGAAGAGCATGAAGCAATGAGCTTCCCTTGTTGACAATTGGTTGAGTTGGAGAAAGAGATGATGTGGGTTGTGGGATGGGTTGAATGATGCTTTGGAATGAAGGTGTGAATGAGACTGGTGGCATAATTCCAAGAGGTTTGTCCACAATAGTGATTACATCAACATCAGAAGGGAGTTTAGCTCCTTTTTGCAATTCTAACATGTATTGTGAAGGATTAAGTTTCATCATGGCATTGACAATTTTTTGAGTCTCAGGATTTTGGACTATTTCTATGATTTCATCTTGAGGCATCCCTAAGACATTGCTAGTGATATCCTCCACTTGGCCACCTTCCTCTTGAGGATCTTGTTGCATTAGAGGAAGATTGGGTGGAGGATTGCTAGATCCAATGAGATTGATTTTGGGTGTGGTTTGACTTAAGTCACTTTAAGTGGATGTTTCTTTGTTTTTTTCCATGTTCTTCTTGTGTTGAGATCTAGTTTGGACCATAAATTAAGGATCAATTTTTTAGGAATGTGGGAGGTAAGCCTCTAACTCCTTGGATTGATCTAAGCTTTAGGTATGAAAAAGAAAGTCTAAAATATTAAGGATCAAAGGATGGCGATGAGATAGTGAAAGATAGATGATTGTGAATGATTGAACTCTTAAGAAACCTTGAAGGAGATACTAGACTTTAGGAATTTTGGATTTTGATGTTGGATTTTGATTTATATTTGGTTTGGATTTGATTGGATTTGATTTGATTTGGATTTGATAATGAACTCATAAAATCCAAGAGGTTAGATGTTGTCTTGGAATAAATTTGTCCACAAGGTGATAATTTAACTAAGTGTATGAAGAAGGATGCATCTACACACACTTGGTCAAATAAGATGATTTTGATTTGGTTCAAAGGATTTTCCCAAAGTCTAGTATGAAGGATTTTTTCAAGATCTCTAAGAGTTGTTTGTGAGATGGATTTTGATTAATGTTTGGGGGATGGATGGAAGTTTTGATTTTGATCCTAAGTGAATTTAGAGAGACTTTTGTTTACAAGACTTAGGTATTGAAGAACATGCTATACTTCCTATGTGAGAAACTCAAACCTTTGAAAAAGACTTAGATTTTGACAATAGTAAAATGAATACAAATTGGGATTATCCTTTGATGCACATTTGTAAAAGTTATATACCAATCTTTCCCTAACTTCGTAAAGCATAGACAAACATTTCTTGAGAGCTTTTGGACTAAGACCTTTGGATTTTGGTTTTTGGGTTTTGATCTTTCGGGAAATCATGAGAGCAAGCACATGTGAGGTCCAATTTGTCTTTTATCTTGATTAATGAGTTCTTTTTACCACAAACGCTTTCTTTCTTATCTTTTGAACTAAATGCCTAATGTCTCAATCTCTTTTCATCCCACAAAATCCATTATGTGGAAATCAAGGAAATCAAGGAAATAGTTCCCTAATGTTGACTTTAGAGAGCAAATTTTGATACAAACCCAAATACTTAGAAGCCTCTAAGGATGAAATCCCAAGGGAAAAGTAGTAGCACTTGGATTCTTTCAAAGGTATTTTCTCCTACTAAAGGGTTTGAAATTTGATGACTAGTGTTGAATGTTTATTTTCAGGATTTTGGATCCAATAAATGTGTTTAATTGACTCCAAATTGCACAATCCTAGGATGGAAAGGAAAATATTTATTGAATTTCCCACTTGGATAAATCCAGTTGCACTTATTTAGAGCGGATGACTAGAAGCTTAACCACACTAGCTCCCCTCCATGACACTCACTTTTGTAGGTCAACCAAGCTTCAGTTCTCATGAATATCCCATGATGAACTTCTCATCTCTACAAAGAATTGCAAGTATGTGGGATGACTTTGAACGTCTGACCTCTTGATGCCAACAAATATTGGGATTTTTGGCTACTACACAATGGTTTGTAATAAGGGCATTCAATTCATAGGACATGATGATAAACTACCTCAAGAGGTCTCCCAACCCTTAGAACAAGGGCTTTACATGTCATAAAGATACCGTAGGAGAGATATCACACATCACTAAGCTGATTGCAAACTTTCCTTGCAACCACAAACTTGTATAGCAGTTTGGAAGAGCCTGGCTTATGCTCGTTACCGCTTGGGTCATTCCCTTGGGGTGAGTACTTTTTCCCATCAAGGTAGGCTCTCTAAAGGTAAACAAAACTGAATAAGCACATCTATAGTTTGATCAATCTATGTTTGTGTGAACAAAGAGAGAACACACACAATGTACTCACTCACACTCGCAATATTTTTTCAATTTTTAAAAGCCCCAATTTGAAGTGTGGAGGCAATCTTTTAGACAACCTAATATCACCAAAAAGACTTTTTATTCTCAAGATCACCATGAAGCGTGAGAGAAGTGCATATGCCTTTAAATGATATTAGTTTGTAGAAAAGAATACAAAACAAGATAAGAAAATGTTCATTTTAAACCTCAAAAGCAGTAAATAGATTCTTTTTATAGCACCAAATCAAGTGTTTGAAGTTGTTTTGTTCAATTCTTAAAACCCAAAACCAAATCTAGTGAGTTTCTAATGTTTTTTTTAACCCTTTGATTGTTCTTTTTAAAACCCAAACAAAATTTATTTTGAGTCCTAAAACTTGGAGAGAACAAAAGCCTTAAAATGGGATTATAATTGCTCCCAAAGTGTTTAAACACTTGTTACAATTAAGTGATGATGCCATAGAAAGCCTTTGTCTTTGTTTCCTTCTTTCCCTCTTGCTCACTTCAACCTATAAAAGCTAGTTAAACTAACAAAAAACAAAGCCACAAACTAGTTAGAAGTCAAAGGTGATCAAAATAAAAATGCACATGTTGAATTTTACCCCACCCCAACGACACAATCCACAAAGGCTATTGGATCTTAGTTGTGTTCATGGTTTTTCCTTGATGACAAAATCACTTTTTGGGTCTCATGGTCTGACAGTTTCAGATTTGGTCTCTCAGAATTTTTATGATCTCCATATTCATGTTACATGTTGATATTATTCATGTGGCTTCTGGTTAAGATTTATGAATGCAATTATCTTTAGATGGTTATGGTTACTGACAGTGTTGATAAGGTTTGATACAAGTTATTCGGATGATGTTCATTGTGACAGGGCATGCATTAGCTTCTATGATAAATGATATTGCTATCTTGACAAGTCATTCAAGTTGATCATGGTTCAGATTATTCAGGTATATCATTTTCAGTATGATCTTGGCTTCATTGTTATTTATCAGGTTAATTTTGTCATATGATGTTCAATTATCATTGAGCTTTTTTATCACACTCTATTGGAGGTAAAGCCACACATGGCTTTGACTTGGCTTTGTTAGTAATCGGGTTCTTCACATTTCAAATGAGATATGGTTTACATTGCATATTACACTTAGTGTATTTTGACCTTCGTCTTAGGCAGTTTGGTTATTGTTTCAATTGCTCCATGAAACTTGGTATAGTAACATCATTGCTCTCATGTCTCTAAAGCCATCCTAAACTCACATTTCATTTGGTGGCATAGTATACACTTCAGTTCTAGTATCTCACTTGTTTGATGGTTTTTATTGGCTCACATGGCATATAATTTTTACTTTTTATTTGGAGCCTCTTATGCTCTAGCCTTGACTCTATAGTCGACATTCAAAGGCAAGTGCTTATATTTATTAGTTGAAGCCTTTTCTTTGTACAAATGATAATTATATATAATTGTCATGATAATATTTTGTGGGGTCGACATCTAAATGGAAACAACCCTATTGGGTTTCCCTTAGCATATTTCAGTGGTAATATCTATTGGGTTCGATTTATGTAAAAGGCCACTTGTTTATATCACTTGGAAGCCATCCTTCTCCATATTTTTAAGTCGGCATTATGAGAATCTTTGACTTAGAATATAGTTTATTTTAATGATCATTATGTGTCAAAAGTTTGCAAGAAAAATTTGGAGGTGATCATGTTGTCGGGTCCTTGGTAAATGATTAGTCAAGCAGACTCATAAGCATTTTTAATTAGTTGATTATTATTGTGTCTTTTTTCCTTCGGACTCCAAATCTTTATTAACTTTGGAAAAGTCGTCGACTGACTTGAGAGAAGACTTGTTTAGGGAAAAATGATATTGAATTTTCATTGATTATGGTTTGGAACCCTAACACCACCATGCTGGAATTTCAGTTGCATATTGTGCAAGTTTGTTGTGGTATTCTGATTTGGTTTTCAGTTATGTTGGTCTTTGATGGTTGGAAAGATTGTTGGCGGTTTTTGTTTGAGCTGGAAGCGGTAGTTTGGGCAGTTTTCATGAAGAAATTTAGGGATTTTATTTGCAGGGTAAATCCACCGTGACAGAGGTAATATCTATGCACTATGTTTGATTTTTCAAAGGTAAATCTGGTAAATGAGAAGTAAAAGAGGAAAACTTTGTTTTAGTTTCGAATAAACTTCTTAACTAATATGAAACTACCTTGAACTCGAGTGTAAACTCAAGGGTTTCATCTCACAGTGGCATTTCATCTTCATAACATTGATTTTTTTAAAAAAATCCTTGATTGGCATCATGGTCAAATATTATGTTTCTTACCAGTTCAAAAACTCTGGTTATTGAATGCATTTTTTTCTTGACAAAGATGTATAACCGTTCACAAAAATTGTATATATGTATCTCTGCAAAAACACAAAAGAGGGTGTGATGTGAAGAGAGGAAATTGTATGGATAGATTATTGCTTATTGTGAAATCATTTTGTAAAAAGAGAAGAGTGGGCTCATCTTGTTTCTATCTCTGATTGTATTACAGAGATTATGTTTTGAGTTGAGCATTATTGCAAAATCATTTTGTATCCTATTGTAATTTTATGATTGCAAAGAATGATTGCAATTATAAGGTTCTGATGGGTTGCAATATTTTTAATGTTTGATGAAGTTGGTGCTTGAAAAAGATTATGGGAGTTGGTGCTCCACATTGTTACAGAGTTGATGCTCTTTGATTAATAAAAGGGAAATTTTAGCGAGTGGTTTTTATACCCCAAGAGGGTTTTTCCACTGAGGAAATCTCATGTTATGTGATTTTATTTTTCTCTCATTTTGTTTCATGTTAATGTGCTCATTCAGTCAATGCTTTGATACTTTTAGTATGCTCAAAAGTTTCTTATTTCAAAAGGTTGTCATGCAAAGTTAAAAAGTCTTCTATTAAGAAAATTAAAAGTGCATTGGGAAAAGTTGCTCTATTACAAAAGCACATACGAGATTGTTCACACTTTAATTGAACAATATCATATGATGCTTTTAACATGAGTTGTAAATGTTAATCAAATTTCATGTCAATCTGATTTTAAATGTTGATGTACACTTGCATAAACAAGTCTGCCACGTTGAGTTTAAATTTGTAAAAAGTTTCGTTGTGCCTTCAGAGTCAAAATTTTAAAAATTAATTCACTCTGATTCACCCCCCTCTCAGAGTGAATCGACTTCCAACAAAGGCATTGATGTTTGGAGAAATCCAGCGGCACTCTAGTGAAACCAACATCACTCTATGGAAAAAAAGAGACCGTGATTGCGTCGTTGTTTCTCCAAGCATCACTCTTTGGAGTTTGGTTGATCTGGCCTTAGGAAAATGGCATAAGCATCACCCTTTGAATAGACACAACATTGCTATATAGCGATGTTGGACTAATAGCATCATTGTTTGTCTTTTGCAGCATCGCTGTTTCTTATAAAAAACAATAGAATTTTGATAAAAAAATGTGCTAATTTCTCAAGATTCGCCCTCCTTCTAGCACCAAAATGTGAATGGTAGCTCTAGATCTACTCAAACATAGACAAACAACACAATGTTAGTCATCAAATACATCTAAAACAATCATTCCTCATGCAATTCATACAAATGCAAAGAACAAGAAATAAAACAAATAATATCAAATAAAAGCTACTAAATCTTGCTCAAAACATTCAAACCCTCAATCCCATGGGGGAATCGGTGCTACTTTGATGTGGAAATTATCCCTTTCCCAATTCCTTGCAAGCTTCGATGACCTTCGATGAAGATTGATGCTCCTTGATGAAATTTGACCATAACCTAGCTAAGTTGGATGAAAGCTATGAAAACTTGGATGAAATGTTGATGAATTTTCTCAAAACCTGTAGATAATAACCTTGCATAAAGTTGTGGATCCAAAATCAATAGAACAATCCTCCATTTATAGGAATGAAGGATGGAGGAATGCAAAACATGAAGGATGTAGGACTAAACATAAGCCAATGGAATTGTGCCACTTGTCAACATGCTAGTGGAGAGAGGTGGAGCACATTTTGATCAATGTGCAAATAAATGCAATTAGGTGAAAATTTGAAATTCAAAAGATGGCTTGTGGAGGAAGATATGGAAGAAGAGTTAATGCCACTTGGCTCAAGAAAAAGGACTTGTAAGAGGCTTTAATGCCATGTTGGAGGATAAGTCCCTTTAGGAGGGAGATTTCAAAATGAAAGAATATTCCAACGAGATGCCCTTTTTGAAAGAAAATAGAAGAATTTATAAATCAAATAAATTGATTTATTTGCACAAGTTGCAAGATCTAGAGGATTTGATGGATTAGAGTTAGAGTTAATTAGGATTTAACTTAGATGGGAATTAGTTTGATTTGATATTTGACTTAGATTTTTTGGATGCATTTAAATCAAATGGGAGGAATAATGAATATTAAATTTAATTAAATAAAGTTTGATTTCTTTAATTAAAAGGGATGATGTTAGATTTAATCAAATAAAGGTTAATTTATTTAATTAATGGAAGATTATGATTTAATCAAGTAAAGGGATTTATTTAATTAAAAGAGGAAGATTAGGATTAATTAAAAAAAATGATTTATTTAATTAATAGAAGATAATGATGAATTTAATCAAATAAAGATTATTCGATTAAATGGTTAGTAGAGAGATTATTCAGGAAAAATTGGTGTTAGTAAATCAGGATCAAGTGTGCAAGATCAATCAGTATAATTTACATGTCTACAACATTTAATTAAATAATTTGACATTATTATTATTATTAAGATAGAATGAACAAATTGCAGACAATGACGGATGGAGAATGCGTTTGCGGGAGCTTCCAGTTCACGTGGGATAGGTTCTCCCTAACTTGTGCCTTTTGTTTGCTTTTTTTGCTATGTGAGCTATGTGAGGAGGGCGTTTTCTGGTTTGGGGGTTTGAATTCTTCATTTGTGCTGTTGTAGTTGGTGGCAGTTTTTCCAGTTTTTGTCAGGTGGATTTCTTTGTTGGTCATTTCTTTTTGTGTTTTATGTTATGTTTTTCCAGTGTTTGCTTCATGGAGGGGCAATGAGCTTATTCAAGTTTGGTAGTTGTCAATGTTAGGGGATAGAGTGGTGCTACTGGTATGCATGCAAGGCCTTTGGCTTCTTTTGGTGGTAGGGAGGTTCCTTTCTATGAGGTTGTTTCACCGAAACTCAAGAAGGTTAATGGGTATTTGGAGAGGAGCCAAGATCGTCTAGTTTTGGTTATCCAGCCAGAATCAGTGGTTGAGGATGTGTCTTATTTCAACAATCATGCCCTTATTTGTAAATTCATGGGGATTCATATTTCTTTGCTTGCTTTGGAAGAATGGATTCATTAGAATCGACAAATTGAAGGGGATATGGAGCTTATGCTTGCAGAAAATAATTATTTTATGGTTGTTTTTTCTTCTATGGCTGACTGGAACAGGGTTTTTGAAGGGGGCCCTTATTTCTTTAATAAGATTGGTTTGTTTATTAAACATTGGCATGTGGGCTTTAATTCTACGAAGGAGCTTTTGTCAAGAGTTTTTGTGTGGGTGTGGCTTCCACGGCTCTCATTGGAATTTTGGAGGAATGATATCTTGCTCAGGATTGCTTCCTTGCTTGGGAAGCCAGTTGGGACAACCCAACAAACTTTGGACAGGAAGGTAATTACTTATGCCCATATTTGTGTAGAAATTGATTTAAATAACCCTTTTCCAAATTTAATGGAAATTTATTTAGGTTCTTCTTCCTGGATTCAACAACTGGATTATGAAACTCTTCCATTTCGCTGTCGAATTTTTCATGCGTATGAGCATGTTCAACTAAAATGCCATAGGGTTAATCAGTCCTTTGATGCAAGTAATTATTCCCCTTCCCCAGCTCCATTGGAGGATAAAGGGAAGGCACCAATGATTGGGGGGTTGTTGATAAGGAGGGTTTTGTTCCTATCAAGCCTCACAATAAAGGGAGGGGCCAGAAGAGAACCTCCAAAGAGAGGTAGAATGATGAGGTCTTTAATAATTTTGATGCTTTGGACGCTATGGCTCAGGAGGAGGGGATTCTAGTTGATTTAAATTTTGGGGTTAATCCTATGGGATTGGATGAGGTGCATGGCATGGAGGAGGAGAATGGTAATCTACCTTTGGATACTTTGCCCGACTCTCACCTGCTAGTTAAGGACCCTACTGATTTGGTGCCACCTAGATCCTTGGAAGTGAAGGATGACATCATTCTGGCTAACTTGGCTAAGGAGGCTTTGGTTTTTGCTAAAGGTAATGACTCTTCTCTTGTTTTGGGGTTGTAGCAAAAATCTTTCAAAAAATACCTTTCAGAGAAACCTTCTAAAGTGGGGCGAAAGAAGGATCAAGAGAAAGTTAAATTGATTGGTGAGACATTGGTGGAATCTGGGTCAGTGCATACCATTGCCTCCCATTTCTCCCAATCTTAATAATGATTGTTCTCTTGTGGAATGTACACAAGGGTTGAATAGAATCCCTAGGCAAAAGGCTATTTATGATTTGATTGTTTCTCATTCTCCGTATTTGGTTTGTATTCAAGAAACTAAGTTATCTGTAGAGGGCATGTTGCAACATGCTTCTAATATTTGGAGGCATGGTTAGTGTCAATGCATTGGGGCTTCTAGTTGCTTTGGAGGGGTGGCATATTTTTGGGACCCAAAGAAGATTTCACCTATTTGGTGGATTTCTAGTCAGTCTTCTATCTCTTTGGTTGCTTCATGCTTGGATTTTGGCGAGCTTGTTTTACTATCTAATGTGTATGCTCTAAGTGATTTTTTAGGGAAATATTTGCTTTGGGATCATTTAAGATATGTTCAGACTCTTGCTCCTTACCTTCCTTAGACTGTTGCCTGGGACTTTAATTTTGTTCTTCATTTGGAAGAAAAAAGGGGTGGTATTGCTAGGCTGGACCCCTCTCTAGGTCTTCTGAGGGATAATGTGGAGCTTCTTAACTTGATTGATGTGAAACCGAGTAATGGTATCTTTACTTGGAATAATCAGTGATGTGGGGAGAATGTTATATTTGAGAGGCTAGATAGGTTTTTGGTCTCTTGTTTCTGGATTGGAGATAGGTGGACTACCAGTTTAGAAATTCTTGACTAGCGGGGATCAACTCACCGACTGATTAAGTTGATGACAATTAGTTATTTAGGCCCCAAAAATCCTTCGTTTAAGTTTTAGCTCATGTGGCTTATAGATTCCTCACTCTGGGATTTGATGAGTTAGTGGTGGCGTCAAGGGAGTCCTGCTTATGGAACAATCAAATTCTTTTGTTAAAAATTTGTAGTTTGTGAAATATAAACTTAAGAGATGGAATAAGCAATGTTTTGGTAATCTTTTTGCTACTAGGAGGTTGCTATAGGAGCAGCTAGATCAAATTACCCATCAGATTCGTGATCATGGTTTCATTGAGGATCTGGGTAGAGATGAGGCTCAGGTATTGAAGGACCTGGAGGAGTGGGAGCTTAGGGAGGAAATATTTTGGAAGCAGAAAGCGAGGGTGGATTAGCTTCAGGAAGGTGACAAAAATACTGCCTTCTTTCATAATTATGTTAAAGCTAGGTGGCAAGGGGGTCATATTTCTTCTCTTGTGACTTTAGAAGGGGTTTATTTTTCCTCCTTAAAGGAGATGTCTCGTGAGGCTACTCGGTTTTATTCTACCTTGTTCTCAAAGGATTCTCCTACTAGTGATGAGGAGGATTTGATCTTGAATTGTATCCTCTCTTTAGTCTCCAAGGAGATGAATGCAACTTTGCTTCAACCAATCTCTATGTTTGAATTAGAAAAGTTTGTTTTTGATATGAATAAAGGTAAGGCTTCTGGTTCTGATGGGTTTCCTATTGAGTTTTTCTAGGAGTTTTGGTAGATAATCAATTTTGATCTTCTAGATGTTGTCCAGGAGTCTTAATGTAATAAGTAGATCCTCCGAGATCTGAATGCCACTTTTCTTGTTCTTATTCCTAAAAAGGAAGGAGCTAATAGTTTAGATCAATTTTGACCCATTGCTCTTTGTAATATGGTGTATAAAATTATTACTAAGCTGATTGATGCAAGGTGTAAGCCTTGGCTTAATGACTTGATTTCAGAAGAGTAGGGAGGATTTGTTGTTGGTAGACAAATTCTTGATCAGGTGGTGATTGCAACATAATTTATTCACTCCATGACTACATCTAAGGAAAAGGCTATGTTAGTTAAACTTGAGATGGCTAAAGCTTATGACAGGGTTAAGTGGCAGGGTAAGTGCACAAAGATGGTTCCCAAAAAGGGGGCTTAAGTGACCACTTTTTTCCTAAAATCAGGAAATACTGACCTTGGACATGAAATTGAGGAAAGTTACACCCAAAATTTTGAGATGGAACAAAAACAAGGATCGAAGTGCTCTAAGTCTACTTTCTAAACTACTAATTTATTTTGAAAATGGTTGAGATTAAGGGGTTCAAAAGAGGGACATACACAAATTGGTGTTTTTTTTGTCAGAAAAACATAACATAGCAACTCTTGTACGACCCTAGCATAGTGAACTTTTTTTTAGTATTTTTAAAATCACTATGATCAAAAGTTAGCTAACAGTATGTAGTTGATGCACGATTTTTCTGATAATTTTTTAATGAATATTTGATTTTTTACTAATTTTCTAAGTGGACACTTCCTGAAAAACAAAATTTTGGCCGTGCTACCCCTACAAATTTTGGAAACTAATTGATTTTTTTAAAAAAAATTATAGAATGGAGTCTAGTTTCTAAAAATGCAATTTATTTGAATTTTCGATGAACGGTTAATTTATAATGAAAAAACACTAAACACTACTTTTTTTCCAAAAAGAGACACAAAAAAAATAAATTATGGATGAAAGGCTTAACATTGTCAAAAAGTGAAAAAAATTACATTGTTGGATAGCTAAGAGAGAACCTAACATTACCCAGATGTTTGATTTGCTCGATATTGAACCACATGCAATCCTGACAGTGAGCACGAACCCGATTATGTGAAAGATTGTATAATTTGCAAAAACACGTCTCTAGTCATTGGGAATGCCCTCCAAGCCTTTGGGTTGGTATTCCAAGGAAAATACCAATCCCAAGGCTTAGGGATTCCCAAAGCAAGATATAATGCACTCACATTATATCTTAGTTTTGATATGGCTTTTGCATTTTGTAAATGCATTAACGCACTCACGTTTTGATCTATATTGAATTTATTTTTCTTCTTTTTTTTTCTTTCTTCTCGTTATCTTTGAGGGAAACTATATACATAAAATAAACATTTAAGTATAAGTTGACATTTACATATGGACGTTTACTTTCTTATACTTTAAGTTATATTTCATGTATATAGTTTTAGGATGTTTGAGAGTGGTTTTGGATCTCTAGGAGTTATAATGAAAATTCTAGTTTTTGGAAGATCTCACAAATTTTAGACTTAGTCAATTTTCAGTAATCAAGAGGTCAAATTTTAGTAATGAAAAATTTGTATTATTTCTCTCTCTCTCTATCTCACTCATTTTTTATCCCTTACACTCTAGACCTATCTATCACTATCTCTCTCTCTCTATCATTTTCCCTCTAATTCTCTCTATCTCACTTCTCTCTCCCTCCCTCCCTTCTTCCCTCTCTATTTATCTCTATCTCCCTCCCTCCATCCTTCTCTCTCTCTCTACCTCTCCCTCCATCACTCCCTACCACTCTATTTCTCTCTACCTCACCTCTACCTCACCTCCCTCTCTCTCCCTCCATACTTCTCTCTCCCTCTCTTCTTCGCTATCTACTCTCTATCTCCCAATCCCTCTCTCTACCTACCTTTGCATCCATCAAACCTTACCACTCTCTCTACACCTCTCTATCTCACCTTTCTCTCCCTCCCACCCTCATTCCCTCTCTACTTCTCTCTATCTCTCCTTCCCTCTCTCCTTATCTTTATCTCCTCTCTCCCTCTCTCTACCTACCTCTCCTTCCACTACTCTCTATTTCTCCCTATCTCACCTCTCTCTCCCTCACTACATCTCCCTCCATTCCCTCCCTCTCTAATAATCTATATCTCCCCTCTCCCTCTCTACTCTCTATCTCCCTAATCCCTCTCTACCTACCTCTCCATCCATCACTCCCTAACACTCTCTCTACACCTCTCTATCTTTCTTATCTCCCTCCCTCCTTCATTCCCTTTCTACTTCTATCTCTCTACCTCTCCTTCCATCTCTAATTATCTTTATCTCCCCTAGCCCTCTCTCTCTCTCACTAGATTTCTCCCTCCCTACCTTTTCCCCTATCTACTCTCTATCTCTCCTCTCCCTCCCTCTACCTCTCTCTCTCTCTCTCCCTCTCACTCCTCCCTCACCCTCTTTCTCTCTCACTCTCTCCTCTCTATCTCATCATTCTCTCTTTCCCTCTCTATAACTCTCTCCTTTATATGTCACCATTCTCTCTCTACTTATCTTTATCTCACCTATCCCTCTTTACCTCTCCCTCCCTCCCCTCTCTTACCCGCCCTCCCTCCTTCCCTCTATCTCTATCTCTCTCTACTTCTTTCTATCTCACCTATCCCTTTCTATCCACATATCCCTCCATTGCTCCCTACCACACTCTCTCTATTGTTCTCTATCTCACCTCTCTCTCACCTCCCTCCATCTCCCTCCATACCTCTCCCTCTCCTCTCTCTACTCTCTATCTCCCTAATCCCTCTCTACGTACCTCTCCATCCATCACTACCTACCACTCTCTCTAAACCTCTCTATCTTGCTTCTCTCCCTCCCTCATTCTCTCTCTACTTCTCTCTCTCTACCTCTCCTTTCTTTAATTATCTTTAGCTCCCTGAGCCCTCTCTCTCTCTCTCTCTCTCACTAGATGTCTCTCTAACTCTCCTTTCTTTAATTATCTTTAGCTCCCCTATCCCTCTCTCTCTCACTAGATGTCTCCCTCCCTACCTTTTCTCCTATCTACTCTCTATATCTCCTCTCCCTCCCTCTACCTCTCTCCCTCTCTCTCTCTCTCGCTCTCTCTCACCCCTCCTTCACCCTATTTCTCTCTCACTCTCTCCTTTCTATCTCATCATTCTCTCTTTCCCTCTCTATAAATCTCTCCTTCTCTATATGTCACCATTCTCTCTACTTATCTTTATCTCACCTATCCCTCTTTACCCCTCCCTTCCTCCCCTCCCTCACCCATCCTCCCTCCTTCCCTCTATCTCTATCTCTCTCTACTCTCTATCTCACCTATCCTTCTCTACCCACATATCCCTCTATCACTCCCTACCACACTCTCTTTATTGCTCTCTATCTCACCTCTCTCTCACCTCCCTCTCTCTCCCTCCATATGTCCTTCCTTATCTACTCTTTATATCTCATGTATCTCTACCTCTCCTTCCCTCTCTACTTATCTTTATCTCCCCTTTCCCTCCCAATATCTCTCTCTCTCCCCAATCCCTCCACCCCCCTCTTTCTCCCCCACCTATGAGGGTTGAGGGTTTAAGGTTTAGTGTTTAAGGTATAGGGTTGAGGTTATAGGGTTAAGTGTATAGGGTATAGAGATTAGGGTTTAGGATATTAGGTATAAAGTTGAGGGTATAGGGTACATGGATGAAAGGTGAGGGTTTAGGGTTTAGGGTATAGGATTGAGGTTTAGTGTTTAGGGTTGAGGGTATAAAGTTAAGTGTATAGGTTATAAGGAATATGGTTTAGGATATTGGGTATATAGTTGAGGGTATTGGGTTGAGGATATTAGGTTTAGGGTTGAGGGTTTATGGTTTATGATTTATGTAGAATTTTAAGGGTTGACGGTTGAGGTATAATGTTCAAGGTTGAGGGTATGAGGTTAAGTGTATAGGTTATAGGGATTAGGGTTTAGGGTGTAGGGTTAAGGGTATAAGGTATAGGGTTAAGATTGAGAGTGTAGGGTTTGTCGTTTATGTATAGGGTTGAGGGATAATGTTTAGGGTTTAGGGTATAAGGTTGAGGGTATAGGGTATAGAGATGAGGGTTGAGGGTGTAGGGTTTAGGGTTTAAGGTATAGGGTTGAGGGTTGAGGGATATTGTTCAAGGTTGAGGGTATTGGGTTTAGGATTGAGGTTTAGGGTTTAGGGTTTAGTGTACAAGGTTGAATGTAGGGTTTGGGTTTAAGTATAGGGTTGAGGGATGATTTTTAGGGCTTAGGTTATAAGGTTGAGGGTATAGGGTATAGGGATGAGGGTTGAAGGTGTAGGGTTTAGGGTTTAAGGTATAAGGTTGAGGGTTGAGGTATAGTGTTCAAGGTTAATAGTGTAGGGTTAAGTGTATAGGGTATAGGGATTAGGGTTTAGGATATTGGGTATAGGGTTGAGGGTATTGGGTTTAGGGTTGAGGGTTTAGGGTACAAGGTTTAATGTAGGGTTTAGCATTTAATTATAGGGTTAAGGGTTAAGGGATAATGTTTAGGGTTTAGTGTATAGGGTATAGGGATGAGGATTGAGGGTGTAGGGTTTATGGTTTAAGGTATTGGGTTGAAGGTATAAGGTTAAGCTTATAGGGTATAGGGATTAGGGTTTAGGATATTAGGTATAGGGTTGAGAGTATTGGGTTGAAAGTTTAAGGTTAAGTTTATAGGGCATGGGGATTAGGGTTTCATAGAGAGAGAGAGAGAGGATGAGGGGGTGTGAGGGAGAGACATGAGAGAGAGAGAGTATTCTCTAGTTAGGGTGGGAGGGAAAGACTTGAGAGAGGGGGAGTGGATGGGAGGGACAGACTTGAGAGAGAGGGAGAGAGAGAGATGGCCCCATTTCTTGGACCCATTTTTTCTAACATGCCACTACATGGCCAATTTCATTGATTTGGCAAGCTAGTGGGCCCACTAGCTTGGCAATTCGGTGAAATTTGCAACCTAACTTGCTTGTTTGAAAAAATGAGTCCAAGAAATAGGGTCTCCTGGTGATGTAAATCACTTGGAAACCCCATTTCTTGGACCCATTTTTTCAAACAGGCCACTACGTTTGCCAATTTCACTGAATTGGCAAGCCAATGGGTCCACTAGCTTGGAAATTCGGTGATATTGGAAACCTAACTTGCTTGTTTGAAAAAATGGGTCCAAGAAATGGGGTCTCTCGGTGATGTAAATCACCAGGAGACCCCATTTCTTGGACCCATTTTTTCAAATAGGCCAAGTTAGGATAAATCACTAGGAGACCCCATTTCTTGGACCCAATTTTTCAAACAGGCAAGTTAGGTTGCCAATTTCACCCACTAGCTTGCCAATTCAGTGAAATTTGCTATGTAGTGGCCTGTTTGAAAAAATGGGTCCAAGAAATGGCGTCTCCCGGTGATGTAACCGAGATACCCCATTTCTTGGACCCATTTTTTCAAACAGGCTACTACATTGCCAATTTCATCAAATTGGCAAAGCCAGTGGGCCCATTAGCTTAGCAATTCAGTGAAATTGGCAACCTAACTTGTGTTGATGGTGTTTTCTGCACAGCAACAACTCAGACAAAATGCAATATTCTATCTCTCTTGAAAGGTTATTTTCAATAATAAATCACTGAAAATCACCCCAAGGTCTCTCGGGTGTTAGGTCATAACAATGCATAAACAACTCATATAATTATGTGAAAATGTTGATAATCACAATCAGACCTTACTACAAGCAAACTGTATCTTTCCACTTATCAGATCTTGCAATATGATGATCTTAAATCCTAAATCTAACTGGATAATAAAGAAATAGTAAAAGATAAGGGTGCAAGGATTTGATAAAATCTAAACTATTCCTAGAATGAACAATGCAAGTGACATATATCTGGAATGGACCTATCTCAAATAACCAGTTCTTGATCAACCCACAATGCAATCTTACAAGAACGGTGCAATCTTCTGAGGTATACAAATTTTCAAATCATAGACATTCATCTACAATCGAACTTAAGCACATTAAATATATGGTCCAGGTTGACTTCACCAGCCTACTACAATCAGATAGTTACTGGGAGTATAGACTAGAGATAGCTACAAACATTCCAAATATGAAATCATAAACATCATTCATCAAACTAAAACTAATCTAATTCTAAACACTAAACCCTAAATCTTCAAGCAATTTTGAAAGATAGAACAATAAGAACCATGCAAGATAAAATAACACGAGATTTCACCAGATAAACCACAATGCCATCTGTTGTATTAGATCACCAGAATGCTGCAACAATTCAACTGTTCTGATACAGTATTTGCTTCAAGAAATTGAATACTACTCCTACTACAAAATACTCTAGCTCTTTTTTCTCTTGCTTATCTCTATTAATTTCTAGCTAACCCTTACAATGAGGCAAAAATTCCTTTTATAGCAAATCTCAAGATATGTCAGCCCAACCAAACATTTTTACAAAATAAGAATAACCGCCAAAACAAGTCGGCCAAGGAAGAATCAAACTAAGGCACACATTAAATGCCATTCACCATCAAGGTCGGCCTTGACATAGTCCCCAATGTAGTCTGGTCCAATGCATGCCCTATGATAATAGGGAAGCACAAATCTTAAAATAGGCATTAACAGCCGCTTCCTTTATCCTTGGTCTTCCCCAACGAACCCTGCACCCTCAAGTATGCTCTGTCCAACTCGGTGACAGGTGGCAAAGGCAATACCCTAAGCCGACATTTAATGGAATCTATCTCCTCTTTTGACTGTTCAACAGTCTTATCCCAATCCTCTTTATTGGCTTGATATTTGTCCATTACTGCCAGATATGTGGCTACATCATCTAATTGGTGACCAGTTATTACATTCTTAGAATCTGGGGCATAAACTTCATGCCACCACTCTTTCAGCTGTTCCAGACTTAGATATTTTGGGGCAATCTTTCTCCTTCCAGTCATCACCTCAAAGAAGGCAATGCATCCATCATACACTGCAGTAAGATCACCATCAATTGATTTCCTTTGTTTTTGGATCTTTTTCATGGCCTTTTTCTGAATTTGTAGAGCCTCAAACCATTCCCAAGGTTCATCTAATCTGGAAGAAGGAAGGATCCCATCTGCAGCCAATTGTTCTTTACCATGCCCCATGATGACCCTAGATTTCTGCAGCAAGAGATCAATGTCTTCCTTGTCCTGTGATAGCACATGCTCCAATAAATCCTTGGCTCGGACTGCCTCACTCCCAACTGATAGAATGTCCTTGATCGCGTTATCTCCCTTCATTGCACATCCTTCAGCCATTCTATTGCAGCTTGAGCAGAGGCTTTCATTTTCTCAATTCCGGAGATAGTTTCCTTGGGCAGAAAGCCGGGAGTGGCAGAAGAAGAAGGATGGAGAGACTGCAGGGGTTTCATCACTTCTTCCAAGCATTTCTTAAGCCTTTCATTCTCCTTCCTCAGCTCATGCTTGGTTTGGGTCTCTTTCCTCAACCTTCCAATAATTACAGCACTAGACCCTTCATACTCCTCTATGTCCTGCTCCATGGAGACCAGTCCGAGGTTGATAGTCTGCACATGGTAGTCCTGGCCGGTGACTTCTTCCCTAGTTTTGTCTGTGGCAGGGGTGGCGATGTGGATAACCCTGTTGTTTGTTTCATCTCTTTCCACCCTTGAGACCACCTTCGCTGCCTTCCTTTTCTTCCCTTTACCGATTTTAGACAACATTTCATCCCAATCCAAGGGAGTGTCTTCAACTACGACCTGTTTCTTTCTTGCAATCTCTTTTTCAAGCCAGTCCGGGGCTGCAGGCTCTACCCGGATTTCTTCTGTCCTTGCTTCTTCTGGCTGCTCTGTCACTTTCTCTTCTTCCTCTGCAGTTATTTTATCCTCCTTCTCAGGGAGTTGCTCACTTTGATCGATTTCTTCAAGCTCCACCTCCTACACCGGTGATGGGGTTCTAACAGGGATGTCTTCTTTCTGCTCAGGGGATCCGTTACCTCTGCCATTCTCCAGAGAATCCTCATACATCACTAGAGGAGAAGTATGCCTTTCCTCCCCTTCTGCTTCGTGCTCAGTTGCCTCATCAAAGAGTACCCCTTCCTTGAATGGCTTCGCCTCCCCGCTAGTTTCATGCTTCTCCGGAATTTCCTGTTCAAGTGCACTTGGTGGAGGAGAAGTAGCCTTGGATGGTTCTGCGGTTGGTGATTTTGGCGGAGGATCTGCCTTTGGCACAGTGTCCTTTGGAGAGGGAGTCCTAGATCTCCTCATGTAAACCTTTGCTTTCTCCCCTCCTGAACTCTCCACCTCAACAATAGGAGGCTCATCTTTTGATGTATATTGACTCTTCTTCTTTGAAGCCCTGATTGTTCTTGCCTTCTTCGGTGGTGGAGGAACATCTTCCTCTTCTGCTTTTTCCGACTCTTCCTCATCAGAGGACTTACTAATCTTCAAAGTCTTCCATCTCCTCTTTCCTTTTGGCTTCCTTTTTGTTTCGGGCTCACTTTCCTTGGGGCCTCTAATCTTTATCTTGAAAGGAGAGCTTTTTGCAGTTTTCCCTTTGGGGTCATCTTCCCCGGATTCCTCTGAAGTAGACATAGGGTCGAGGCCTCCCATCAAATTGAAGGTACAAGGTACCTTCTCACTCTCCAACTGCCAAACCTTATGCTTCAACCAGGAAGAAGTGAATTTCAAGACCGGGGCCATTAGGTCCTCCAACTCTGTGACCTCATCATCATTCCAGCTGATATCCCCGATTGGCTTGTCTTTTACAGCTTCATAGGTGTGGTCCTGCACCAGGTTTCCATCATCCTCTAGTTGGTCTGGGATCAACTTGACATTATATTTCCTAATCGCCTCCACAGGGAGCCTGGAGTACCTCTTCTTTCTGGCTTCAAGATCATCTTTGATATTGACCCAATAGTCTTCTAGGTCATCCTTATGCCGGTACTCCCTAGTGGCTTTCTTCTGTGCCTCTCCAGTAATATCAAAGTTCATCCTTTTGGAGTGGAAGGGGAAACCATATGCTGCCAATTCTTCTCCTGCAGTGTGGGCTGATTGGATGGAAGGGCATATTTCTGCTACACCAATCCCAAGAGGGAAATCTCCACCGAAACCTGTCTTATGCTTCTCTCTCTTCACAACGACGTCAAATTCACAAATTTGCCTCACAATTTCCAACAAAACAATGTGATCAGTAGGATACCGAGGTAACCTGTATGGAGTGACTGAACATCCATCAATTCTAAGGTAGGTGAAGGTGGGAAATTGGATGAACCAGGCTCCGTAGTTCTTTATCAAACCTTTGGCTCCATCCGATAGCCTCATATGCTCCGCATTCTGAAACATCCGGGTAATATGCATTGTGAATGCATCATTAGCCCTTCTGTAGTCCTTGTGTCCTAGATGCAGTTCCGGATAAATCTCGTAGATTATGTCCTGTCCGAATGTCCCCTGTGGATTCAAACCCCTGTACGGGTAGAATCTGGCAAGCACGTACATGACATAGGAGGACATGGTAAATCTTTTGGTCTCCAGGACACTCCTCAGCTGTTTGTCAATTTCAGAGCTAATAAGCCCGGCCCAGTGATAATTGGTGCCCTGTTCAATCTTGCTAATCACGTTCACCATCCAACTCTCCAACACTCCCGCACTTTTCAATCCTGCCACCTTGCTTAGGAATGTTATAGCATCATAGATGTCCGACCTGAACTTAACTTTGTGCAACTGCTTGGGTAGTTTAGAATAGTGTGATTTTGGTTTCTCCAACCAAGCGTTGATCATCTGCTGAGCCTTGATTGGCTCATTCTCATAGTATGTCCTAGCCAAGTCCATGTTTAGAGTACATACTGAAGGCATATCAGGCATGTCGAAGGCTTGTGCAATGGAAACATGACTGAAATTGGCCAAGACCCTTCCCTCGGTACTGACGACCCTTTGTGTATCAAAATCATACTGCCTGGCACATTCTAATATAAGCTCATAGCACTGGACCGCTGGAGGAAACCCTGCCACATGCACTAGCCCGGACTTCATCATTCCATTCCTTAAGGCTGACAAATCCTTCTCAGCTGTCCTCTGCTTAAACTATTCATACCTCCAAGCTCCCACATTAGTATCAGACACATCGGACCATACGGAGGATATCCTGCTCTCAGGAAGCTGACTCTTGATGTCCAACCTTAGTCGTTCTGCCTCAGAAATGGATGACCCCTCGATGCCACCCTTAGACTTTCCGGTAGCAGCCTTGCTTGATTCGACTTGCATCCACAAAAGTCGTCATTAGTATTCAATTATTGTTCATATTCCAACCAAAAGATCAGCATAAAATCATATAAAACGATTGAAATCTATCGCAAACTACTAATCCATGAAAGTCCAGAAAAATAAAGCAGTCCGGGAAAACCATGCAAACCGGGAAAATCCAGTCGAGGCGGAATTTCGGAGAAATCCGACCCAGACGGATTCTCGCTGCCAAAACATCATTAGTCAAATAAATCATTAATTCAGCCAAAAGATCATCAGATTATCATGAAACTCATTCATTGGCAACAAGAAATAAGCATTCAGCATTTGTTCCATCAATCCTATCTTCGGAAAATCAAAAAGGATGAAGCCAGACAGGAAATCCGGAAAAATCCAGATGGGACGGATTTTCGCGGACAGTTCGAAATGTTTCAGAAATTGCAACACTCCACGGAATTAGCCTAAACCGAGAAAATCCGGGTACCCCAGAATTCCGCGGTCACCTCAGAAACTTGATAATCGGTGACATCCAAACTATTAATCAAATAATCATGTAATCTTCCCCACCTGGATTCTATCGGTCTCAAAATCAACTCTACTCAACAAGACTCAGAATGCAAAGGATTTCAAATTCTCAAAGTTCTCAAATGATGAGTCCTTACGCCAAAACAATGATGCCCTAATTTTGATGAAAAGACCCTCCGCCATTAAAACCAGGGAAAACTTCAAGGTTTAAAATATCAGCTAATGATTAACCTAAAGCACCCCGAATCCTCACATGGCGGGGGTCAGCGTAATGCAAGGACAAGATCGATCAATCACAACGAATTTTCCGTTCTGGGCCGAACACCGAAAAAAAAACCTAACCTTGCACAATATGGCAGACTTCACACTAAGAGGGCAAACAATCTAACTCTAAACCCCCTCCAGACATGCGCACCCATCGTCTAATGGATAAATAGCGCTCATAGGGCGCGGGTGACCAGGTTCTACGACAAAACAGGTCAAACCCTAACTCTATAAATGCGGAATCAAAACCCAGCAAAGGCCGACCCAAAATGATCACCATTCAATACGGAAGAACCCAACCATTGTGCAAACAAACAAAAGGGGCCATCGATAACATACCATGGACTGATTCAGTTGAAACTCGGGGTCGAAGAAGCAATCACGAAGCAAACACGTCCTTAGCAACCAAATCCAGACACCGACGCCCAACAATCCACACGCAAGCAGCACAGGATCAATGCTCAAAGCTCGAATGAAAACACTTAATCGCCAGAGCAGCAAGCAAGGTGAACAATGAAGTCAGAATGATGTTTAAAATGCCCTAAATCAGCCCATATACGCATCTGAGCAAAGGTACCTTGGTCATTAATGAATGACAAGACGCGTCTGACAAGTCCGGAAACCCGAGCCCAGGATGGAATTTCGGAAAATCTCAAAATACGCAGAAATCTGGATGGACAGAAATTTCACGGAAATGCAGAAACCGGGAATATAACGAAGTTCAGGATTTTGGCGCAGACCGGGAAAATCTGCCAGAACCGGAAAATCCCGAGGTCATGCAGAAACCCAGATTCGGAGAATCCAGCCAGAAACGGACAAAGAACCAGGGCCCGGGAAAATCCGCCGGAGCTGGAAAATCCTAGAGTTAGGTGAAAACCCGGATTTTGCTTAAAACCCAATTTCAATCAATTCCAGCCTCAAGGCAAGGTTAAAGCTAGCAAGATCAACATGTCAAGACCTCAAAAGATAAATCCAATAAAACCAAAGGTCAAAGGACATTCAAAAAGAGGGTCCCCACTCCAAGTGGGGCATGTGTGCAAAAACTGCACAACAACTTGCTTGTTTGAAAAAATGGGTCCAAGAAATGGGGTACCCCATTTCTTGGACCCATTTTTTCAAATAGGCCACTACATTGCCAATTTTACTGAATTGGCAAGCTAGTGGGTGAAATTGGCATCCTAACTTGGCCTATTTGAAAAAATGGGTCCAAGAAATGGGGTCTCCCGGTGATGTTTGAAAAAATGGGTCTTGGACCCATTTTTTCAAATAGGCCACTACATTGCCAATTTCACTGAATTGACAAGCTAGTGGGTGAAATTGGCATCCTAACTTGGCCTATTTGAAAAAATGGGTCCAAGAAATGGGGTCTCTTGAGGACCCATTTTTTCAAACATCACCGGGAGACCCCATTTCTTGGACCCATTTTCTCAAACAGGCCAAGTTAGGATGCCAATTTCACCCACTAGCTTGCTAATTTGGTGAAATTAGCAATGTAGTGGCCAAATTAGCAAACTAGTGGGTGAAAAAATGGGTCCAAGAAATGGGGTCTCCCAGTGATTTACATCATTGAGAGACCCCATTTCTTGGACCCATTTTTTCAAACAGGCAAATTTAAGTTGCCAATTTCACCAAATTGGTAAGCTAGTGGGCCCAATAGCTTGCTAATTTGGTGAAATTTGCAATGTAGTGGCTTGTGTTGAAAAAGTGGGTCCAAGAAATGGGGTCTCCTGGTGATTTTAAATCACTAAGAGACCCCATTTCTTTGAACCACTTTTTCAAATAGGCCACTACATTGCCAATTTCACTGAATTGGCAAGCTAGTGGGTGAAATTGGCATCCTAACTTGACCCATTTGAAAAAATGGGTCCAAGAAATGGGGTCTCATCACCGGGAAACCCCATTTCTTGGACCCATTTTTTCAAACAGGCCACTACATTTCCAATTTCACCAAATTGGAAAGCTAGTGGGTGAAATTGGCATCCTAACTTGGCTTGTTTGAAAAAATGGGTCCAAGAAATGGAGTCTCCCAGTGATTTAAACTCTCTACCCAATTAAACTCTCTACCCTAATCCCTCAACCCTTAAAACCTCAACTTTTAAACCCTCAACCCTCAACCCTCAACCCTTAAACCCTAATCCCTCAACCCCTATACCCTTTCCTATACATTGGACCCTCAACCCTAATCCCTCAACCCTATATCCTCAACCTTAAACCCTCAACTCTCAACTCTTAAACCCTCTACACTCTAACCTATACATGAAACCATCAACGCTCAATTCTCAACCCTCAACCCTATATAATGGACCATCAACCCTAATCCCTCAACCCTCAACCCTAAACCCTCTACCTCAAACAGTAAAACCTTAAGCCCTCTACCCTATACATTAAACCCTCAACCATCAATTATCAACCCTCATCCCTTAATCCCTCAACCCTCAACCCTTAAACCCTTAACCCTCAACCCCTATACCCTACCCTATACATTGGACCCTCAACCCTAATCCTTCAACCATATACCCTCAAAGTTATACCCTAAACCCTAAACCCTCTACCCTCAACCCTAAACCCTTAATTCATCAACCCTTAATCCCTCAATCCTCAACCCTTACACTGTAATCCCTCAACCCCTATACTCTCTACCCTATACATTGGGCCCTCAATCCTAATCCCTCAACCCTATACCCTCAATCCTCTACCCTCAACCTTAAACCCTAAACCCTCAATCCCTAAACCCTAATCCCTTAATCCCTTTACCCTCTACCCTCTACCCTCTACCCTATACATTAAACCATCAACCCTCAATTCTCAACCCTCAACCCTCAACCCTTAATCCCTCAACCCTAAACCCTTAACCCTCAACCCCTATACCCTCTACCCTATATATTGGACCCTCAACCTAATCCTTCAACCATATATCCTCAAACCTATACCTTAAACCCTCAACCCTCAACCCTCAACCCTTTAACCCTAAACCCTTAAACCTTATACCCTCTACCCTCAACCCAATACCCTCTACCCTATACCCTCAACCCAATACCCTAAATCATCAACCCTATAGGTCCTCCACCCTAATCCCTCAACCCTATACCATCAACCCCTATCCCTCTCTCTCTATATATACATCTCACCTCTCTCTCCCTCCCTCTCTCCTACAATCTCTAATTGTCTCTATCTATCCTCTCCTTTCTACGTACCTCTTTCTCAATCAATCCCTACCACTCTCTCTTGCTCCCTCTATCTATGTCTCTCTATCTACCTCCCATTACCTCTCCATCACTCCCTCTCTCTCCCACTCCCTCTTAGGGTTTAGGGATTAGTTTAGAGATATTTCTTGGGTTTAAGGATTTAAGGGTTGAGGGTAGAGGGTATTTGGTTGAGGGTAGAGACCCAATACCCTCTACCCTCAACCCTAATCCCTCAACCTTATACCCTCAACCCAATACCCTAAATCATCAACCCTATAGGTCCTCCATCCTAATCCCTCAGCCCTATACCCTCAACCCCTATCCCTTCCTCTCTATCTATACATCTCACCTCTCTCTCCCTCCCTCTCTCCTACCCTCTCTAATTGTCTCTATACACCCTCTCCCTCTTTCTACGTACCTCTTGCTCAATCAATCCCTACCACTCGCTTTCGATCCCTCTATCTATCTCTCTCTATCTCCCTCCCACTACCTCTCCATCACTCCCTCTCTCTCCCACTCCCTCTTAGGGTTTAGGGATTAGGGTAGAGAGTTTTCTTGGGTTTAAGGGTTTAAGGGTTGATGGATTAGGGTTGAGGATAGAGGGTATTGAGTTAACCCAATACCCTAATTCCTCAACCCTATACCCTCAACCCAATACCATAAATCATCAACCCTATATGTCCTCCACCCTAATCCCTCAACCTTATACCCTCAACCCCTATCCATTTCTCTCTATCTATACATCCCACCTCTCTCCCTCCCTCTCTCCTACCCTCTCTAATTGTCTCTATCTACCCTCTCCCTCTTTCTACGTACCTCTTTCTCAATCAATCCCTACCACTCTCTCTCACTCCCTCTATCTATCTCTCTCCCACTCCCTCTTAGGGTAACTTGGAAATTCGGTGAAATTGGAAACCTAACTTGCGTGCTTGAAAAAATGGGTCCAAGAAATTGGGTCTTACATCACTGGGAGATCCCATTTCTTGGACCCATTTTTTCAAATAGGCCACTACTTTCCCAATTTCACTGAATTGGTAAGCTAGGCTATAGGGTTTAAGGGTAGAGGGGAGAGAGATAGGAGTGAGTGAGTGAGAGAGAGAGACTTGAGAGAGGGAGGGAGGGGGAGAGACTTGAGAGAAAGAGGGAGAGGGAGGGTGTGAGAGAGATAGAGGGTAGAGGGTAGAGGGTTTAAGGTTAAGGGTAGAGGTAGATGGTTAATGGTAGAGGGGAGAGAGATAGGAGTGAGTGAGAGAGAGAGACCTGAGAGAGGGAGAAGGGGTAGGAGTGAGAGACTTGATAGAGATAGAGGGTAGAGAGTTAAGAGTAGAGGGTTTAAGGGTTTAAGGTTTAAGGGTTTAGGGTTTTGGAAGGATTTAGGGTTTAGAGGATTAAGGCAGAGGAGAGATAGAGGGAGTGAGTGAGAGAGAGACCGAGAGAGGGAGAGGAGTAGAAGGTAGAAACATGAGAGAGAGAGAGAGTGAGTGGGAGAGAGATAGAGGGTAGAGGGTAGAGGGCCCACTAGCTTTCCAATTGAAATTGGCAACCTAACTTGGCTTTTTTGAAAAAATGGGTCCGAGAAATGGGGTCTCTCAGTGATTTACATCATTGGGAGACCCCATTTCTTGGACCCATTTTGTCAAATAGGCCACTACATTGCCAATTTCACCAAATTGGCAAGCTAGGGTAGAGGGTTTAAGGGTTTAAGGGTTAAGGATAGAGGGTAAAGGGTTAAGGGGAGATGGGAGAGAGATAGAAGGAGTGAGTAAGTGAGTGAGAGAGAGACTTGAGAGAGGAAGAGGGGATAGGAGAGAGAGACTTGAAGAGAGAGAGAGAGATAGAGAGAGCGAGGGAGTGGGAGAGAGATAGAGGGTAGAGGGTTTAAGGGTAGAGGATAGAGGGGAGAGAGATAGGAGTGAGTGAGTGGGAGAGAGAGACTTGAGAGAGGGAGAGGGGTTATGAGGGAGATACTTGAGAGAGAGAGAGTGAGGGAGTGGGAGACAAATAGAGGGTAGAGGGTAGAGGATTTAATGGTTTAATGGTTAAGGGTAGAAGGGAGAGAGATAGAAGGAGTGAGTGAGTGAGTGAGAGAGACTTGAGAGAGGGAGAGGGGGCAGGAGGGAGAGACTTGAGAGAGAGAGAGGGGGTGTGAGGGAGAGACCTTAGAGAAGGAGACATAGAGAGAGAGAGATAGTTCTCTAGTTAGAGTGGGATGCAGAGACCTAAGAGAGGGAGAGAGGGTGGGATGGAGAGACCTGGGAGAGAGGGAGAGAGTGAGAGAGAGAGAGAGTTCTCTAGTTAGTTTGGGAGGGAGAGACTTGGGAGAGGGAGGGGGTGGGAGAGAGAGATCATAGAGATAGGGGAGAGAGATATTTATCTAGTTAGGGTGGAAGGGAGAGACCTGAGAAATGGAGAGGGGATGGGAGGGAGGGAGAGGGATAGATAGGGAGTGGGAGAGAGATAGAGAGATAGATATGGAGAGAGAGAGAGAGATATAGTGTGTGTGTGTGTTTTCTCTAGTTAGCGTGGGAGGGAGAGACTTGAGAGAGGGGGAGGGGCTGGGGTGGACTTGAGAGAGAGGGGGTAAGAAGGAGAGACTTGAGAGAAGGGGAGGGGCTGGGAGGAATAGACTTGAGAGAGAGGGAGGAGGTGGGAGGGATAGACCTAAGTGAGAGGGAGAGAGGGGAGAGAGAGAGAGAGTTCTCTAGTTAGGGTGGGAGGGAGAGACTCTGAGAGAGGGAGATGGGCTAGGAGAGGGAGAGGGGGTGGCAGAGAGTGACCTGAGAAATAGGGGCTAAGAGAAAGAGAGAGATTCTCTAGTTAGGGTGGGAGGGAGAGACTTGAGAGACGGAGAGGGGTGGTAGGGAGAGACTTGGGAGAGAGGGAGTGGGAGAGAGAGAGAGAGGGTGGGTGTGAGGGAGAGACCTTAGAGAGAGAAAAAGAGAGTGTGTGTTCTCTAGCTAGGGTGGGAGGGAGAGACTTGAGAAGAGAGGAAGGGGGTGGGAGGGAGAGAGAGATTTCTCTCATTAGGGTGGGAGGGATAGATGTGAGAGAGGGAGAGGGGACCTAGGAGGGAGAGACCTGAGAGAGAGAGAGAGGGAGTGAGATATATACTTGAGAGAGAGAGATAGAGGAAGTGAGAGACATACCTAAGAGAGAGAGGGGGTGGGAGGGATAGGAGGGATAGACTTGCGAGAGAGGGGGAGAAAGAGGGGGTTGGACCTAAAGCCTAAGCCATAAACCGTAAAGCCTAAAGCCTAAACCATAAATCCTAAACCAAAGAGAGAGATGGGGGAGGGAGAGAGTGTGTGAGAGAGAAACGCAAAGGGAAGGAGGAAGGTTGGGAGATTAAGAGAGAGGGAGAGAGGGAGGGAGAGTGAGAGCGAATGAGGGAGGGAGAGGTAGAGATGGAGAGAGGTAGAGAGGGGGAGGGAGGGAGAGATAGAGGGAGAGAGAAGTGTGATAAAGAGAATGAGAGAGAGAGGAGTGAAGGAGGAAGGTGGAGATATTGAGAGAGAGAAGAGGGAGGGTAAGAGATAGGTAGAGAGGGATAAGTTAGATAGAAAGAAGTAGAGAGGGAAGGTGGTTGGGATGAAGGAAGAGAGAGAGGAGGGAGGGGGAGAGAGAGGTAGAGAGGGATAGGTTAGATATAGTGAAGTAGAGAGGGAAGGTGGGTGGGAGGAAGGAAGAGAGAGAAAGAGGAGGTGATAGAGAAAATTAGAGAGGGAAGGAGGGAAGGAGGAAAGGAGGGAAGGATGGAGGGGGCGAGAGAGGTTAGATAGATAAAAATATAGAGGGAAGGAGAGAGTGTGTGAGAGAGGTCTAGAGTATAAGGGATAAAAAATGAGTGAGATAGAGAGAGAATATGATACAACTTGCTGATTACTAAAATTTGACCTCTTGATTACTGAAATTTGACATGCTGATTATTGAAATTTGACTAAGTCTGAATTTTTTCAGATCTTCCAAAAACTAGAATTTGCATTATAACTCCTAGAGATCCGAAACCACTCAAACATCTTGAAACTATCTACATGAAATATAACTTAAAGTATAAGTTGACATTTATACTTAAATTTTTATTTCATGTATATAGTTTCCATGAAGGATAACAAGAAGAAAGAGATAAGAAAAAGAGAAGAAAAAAATTCAATGTAGACCAAAACACGAGTGCATTATAACGCACTCACGTTTTGGAAATGTTTTTTTGATTTCAAAAAATGCACATTTTTTGAACTTAAAATACGAATATTTTTTGAAATTTAAACCATAACACGAGTGCATTATAACACACTTGCATTATGGATTGGTAATGACTGATCCTAGGCTCGATCACTACCAAACCATAATGCGAGTACATTTTACTATAACGCGCTTGTGTTTTCGCTATTTCAGGATGAAAAATTAAATTGGCCACAAATTGGCTACCCATCTTCATGCATTTTCCTGACAGTTCTTGCAAAAAATTATTTTGGAATTTGGATTTGATTAGGATTGGGTGGAATGGGTCATGAGTTGTGTTACTTCTTCCTCTTTCTCAGTTATTATTAATGGGGAACCTTCAGATTTGTTTACGGTTTCTAGGAGTCTTCGCTAGGGGGATCCTTTATCACCCTATTTGTTTATTATTTTGGTTGAAGGTTTAGGAATATTTCTCAAGGCTCAGGTTTCTCATAAAGTGATTCAAGGGTGGAGCTAGGGTTCTAGTTTGACTCTCCTTTCTCATTTGTAGTTTTTTGATGATATTGTTTTAATGGGGCTTTCCTGTATTCAAGAAGCTGAGAATTTTAGGACTTTGGACATTTATTTGGCTGCTTCATGTCAGAAAAACAATGATCATAAATCTTCTATTTATTTTTTTAACACCCGTGTGCGTATTCAAAAAAGGATTGTTGAGATTCTAAGGTTTCAAATTGGTTCCTTCCCTATGGTTTATATTGGAGTTCCTCTTGGGGTGAGTTCTTAGCTTAGGGATTCTTAGAAGCAGTTGCTAGAAGAGTTGAGGTAGAGGGTTACTCATTGGGCACATAGATGGTTGTCTACTACTGCTTGAGTGACTCTTTTGCATTCTATGATTTAGGCTCTTCTTATTTACAAGTGCTTCGTTCATGTGGCCCCCTCAAAGTTTCTTAAAGAGTTTGATGCTCTTTCCTGCAAATTTCTTTGGATTGGAAATCTACTTACTTCTAAGTGGAGTTTGGTTAAATGGGATTTTGTTGCAAGCCTCAGTGTGAGGGCAGGCTTGGTCTTCGTTCCGCAGCTCTGAATGGGCAACGACTTGCTGCTAAATTGTATTAGTGTAGGTGTGTGAGTCAGGATAAGTTTTAGGCTCGTATTCTCACTTATAAGTACCTTGGAGGGATTGATGGTGTTGATGTTCTTAAATGTGGTCTGGAAGGTAAAGGCTCTATGATTTGGAATACTCTTAAATCTGGAGCTCGCCTTGCTAAGCAGGGGATTTTTTGAATTTTTCATAGGGACTCTAGAGCTTTGTTTAGGGGGGATTCTTGGGATGGTCACCCTCCTCTTCTCTTGATTTACCCTCATTTACGGGCTCTCAGTGATAGTTTTATTGGTGTTGGTTGGTGTAGGGTGGTTTATTTTAAGTCAGTTCAACACTTGGGATAGGGTTTTGTGTGCAATTGGAAAGATCCTCAAGAATGGCCTCTAGGGGGGGCTGAGGAGGAGTGGCGGGATTTAGCTAGGATTCTTGCTAATAGGGAATGCTTGTCTCTTTTGGGCAAGGATATTTTGGCTTGGGGACAAGATTCAACAGGGAATTTTTTGGTGGCTTCTGGGTATCTTAAGTTGGACAGGAAAATTTTTGGGAGGATTGGTGTGCCTTAGTGGAAACGGGTGTGGAACAAGTTTTCTTGGCCCAAATGTAACTTTTTTCTTTGGCTGCTAACTAAGAATCGATGTCTCACTTGGGATAATTTGCAAAAAAGAGGTTTTCATGGCCCATCTATTTGTGTTATGTGCTATAATAGTGAGGAGTGCACTTCTCACCTTTTTTTTAGTGTTCTTTTGCTAGGGAGATTTGGCATCTATGGTGGGGGGTTTGGAATCAACCCTGTTTGCATGTCTCTTCGTTGGCTGAGTTTTGGGCTTGTCTCGGTTCACTGCCAGTTAAGACTTCTTTTCTTCAGGTTGCTTGGGATATTGGGCCTTCCTTTATTCTTTCAAATCTTTGGTTGGAATGGAATCGTCAAATATTCCATGGGGCACAATTGGTTGTCAAGCAACTATGGCAGTGAATTGTTTGCATTCTCTAGGAGATTGTCATGGCTAAGTGTGATCTTGCTAGTCCTGTGGATTTTACTGAATTGTATACTTTTAGAAGGTTGAGATTCCATGCTCAAGAGAATGGTATTCCTATTAGATAGAGGCGTAGATGGGTTAAGGAGAAATTTGTGAGGAAAGGAAAATGGCATCCTCCCCCTCCTAGGGTTCTGAAGATTAATACAGATGGCTCTTCTAGAGGGAATCTTGGCCCTGTGGGGATAGGTGGTATTGGTAGAGATAGTTTTGGAGATGTCCAGTTCTTTTCTACTTATAAATGGTTTCATACTAATAATTTAAGGGAAGCCCTTGCTATTTGATATGCTTTGGAGAGAGCTTTGCTCTGGGTTGGAGAAGGGTCCTTTGTGAATCCGATTTAGAGGTGGTAGTTTCAATGTTGACTGAGAGGCCGTTGGATGGGGATGATTGGTGGTTACCCCTGGTTATTCATAAAATTCTTAGTTTGAGTGGGTGTTTTGACTCGACTTCTTTTTCCCATATTCCTCGGGAGTCAAATGGTGTGGCAGATTGCTTGGCTAAATGGGCGTTTGATCAGCTGGAAGGCTGGAATATTGTTGACATGGGTTCTTTTCCTTTGGGTCTTTCTTGTATGTTAGATCAATTAATTGATAAAGATAAGGTTGGTTAGTGGTTGGTTTTGATTTGGGTGTACTTCCCTTCTTTGAGATTAATAAATTTTTACCCCTTTTTAAAAAAAAAATCAAAAGGGAAGAAAAATTAGTAATAAAGGTGATGAATTAATCCAATAAAATTAATTATTCGATTAATAGAAGAAAATGGTGAATTTAACTAAATAATTGAAATTATTTAATTAAATAGATGAATTAGGTGAGAAATAGTGTTAATAAGTGAATGTCAGTGTATGATATACTTAGGATATTTTTAAGTGTATGCATTTTGTCCCTCTTTGAAGCAAGGTACTTGTTGCATTGCTTTGAAGAATTGATACTACTTAGATCAAAATTCAATTTTTTTTTAATTTTTTTTTATCGCCCACTATGCCCTAGTGGATGAAGAAATTCTTGAGTGTTGCTCCCTCAAGAGATCCAGCGAAAAATTGACTTTCGGGTTGAGCTCGCGACAATGTCATGAGAATGGTTCAGCTACATAAAGGATGAAAAAATATGTCCTAGGAAGCTCAGTTGCTTGATGTAGACATATTTTATGATGTATACACACTCATCAACTATGTATAACCTCATGTATATTTTTTATGTATATAAAATAGATTTGATACTTGGATAGAAATGTTAGTAAAGATAGAGGTAGAAGAATGAGATGGAAACAATATATTAGTATTGTGTTGAGATTGATTCAGATGCCAAAAAAACCTATGATTATTCAAGATTTTATTGGATATGTGATGAGATAAGATAGATGATATTGCTTTTACTCCTCGGATTAGGCTTAATTTCATCATAGCAATCCTTATTTTTTATATAGCAAATAGGCACGATGCACCAAGGTATTAAGAACTATGGTGGCTTTGTATCTAATGCATGGAATTTGACTTTGCAAACAAATAGGAGTCTCCTTGTTCATATATGACATACACAAACTTTGTTTAATCGTGTGAAATAATAAATTCATCAAAGGAGATTAATACACAAAAGGTATGAAGAACCTGATATGCCCTAGCCATTGTTTTACTTGAGATTACCCCCGCACACACAAGACAAGTATGAAGATTCACCAACGTCATATTACAAGAATATCCAAAAATTAAAACAAACAAAAGCAATGATAAATTCCCCATTCCTTTATCTCTAAATCATTGTGTAGAAATCATCAAGCAATCATCAGAATGGACAAATATGATAAATCAAAATGAACAAATTGTCAATTTTATTCACATCTCTTGCCAAAGGATGTTGTTTTAGGGTGATATTTGAAATGAATGTCTATTGTTGGAAAGATATATCCATAAGACATGCATTGGATAAGGATTGTTTGATAGTTGTTTGATAAGCCATTGATATGAATGTTAACCGACATGTTTGACCATGATCAAGACTTAGGATTATGTGTTTAAATTTTTTTGTGTTTTGCTAATTTGTTGTACCTACTTCCATTTGTGTTACCAAGAGTTGAAGGTCATGATCAAATTATTATGTTTTAAATTTTATTGTGGATGAAAGCGAGATGGCATGGGTGATTTTGCTTTCCAAGTTTTGCATTGTTTTGAGGCTATTTTTGGGTATTTTTGAGGTTTTATGAATGTTTTATGTTTTTTCATATTTCGAGGGTGTTTTGAGGTTTTGCATGACATTTTACAAATGTTTTGAGTTTCAAAAATTTTAAATGTTTTTGAGTTTTCCCAGGTTAGACCAAGAGATCAGGACTTAAGGGGGATTGACCTAATGCATCAAGGGCTCATCGATGATGGCCTTGCCTACGTAACTGCACAAAGGCTTTGTAGTTTGATTATTGGACTGGGATATTAGCACATGATGGCTAATAACATTTTTTTTTTTCGACCTTTTTCTATGGAGTTTTGACTTGATTTGGATGTTTTTTGTATTTTGACATGATTTGGATGTTTTTGGATTTTGAAATGTTTCAAAAAAATTTTGGAATTTTTGAGGATATTTTAAACGTTTTTGGATTTTGACATGTTATGGATGTTTTTGGATTTTGAAGATGTTATGGATGTTTTTGAGATTTTTTAAATGATACCTATATCATGATGTTGATATCACATTATGAGATATAGGACATGGATCAAGATTTATTCAAAATAAAGATGCAAGTACCTACCCCCAATGTTGAAGAATGTCTAATATTTCATGAGTGGATGCATAGATCAGGAAGATGAATGTATAAGCATGTGAAGGATGGAAAATATTTATCTCATTATAGGATCATTATGATAATGCTAGATATAGGCTATAGGACTTCATGGGACCAATTAGGATTAGTGGTGAAGACCATATCAACATTTTTTCCATAAGCAAAGTTGATGTGTCTATTGAACCTTTGTCAAGATCAAGATAATTTCACAAATTGGGATGAAGATGGACTAGATGGATGGTAGATGGAATGCTGAATTTATTATGAAGGGGATGAGATGCTTTCAGTTGAAATGGTGCATGCAGATGCTCAATTTTATTATTAAGGGGATGAGATGCTTTCACTTGAAATGGTGCACATAGATGTTCAATTTTACCCATGACACATATTTTCTAGGTTTTCATCATGGTACTTGTCCAAAGTGCCACCACAGTGGTTTTCATTGGAGGTCAATTTTTCTCTTTATTGTTTTCTTGATTTTTTGTTTTTTTTGGTTTTTTAAATTTTTTGAAGGTTTATGATCATGTCGAGCCACCTGGTGGTGTTGATGTAGATGATACTGTTGTTAAGATATTCCAATAGTATCCTTCCTAGAGGAGTTTCTTTACCAAGATACATGCACTTGAATGTAACCCCTAGATGTTCTTGTCTTCTTTTTCCATACCAGAGTTAACCTCATCTAGATGCACACATTGTGATTGAGTTCCCTTAGAGTCCTTATGATAAAGTGTTGCCGCCAAGACACGGTCAATGCGAGATTTAGATACCATTGATGTCAAAGTGGATGGTGGAATGCGATGAGGAATATGAGATGTAGATGGATTGGTCGATAGTTTGGAATATTTAATTCTCCAAACTTTGGATGATGAGCAATGAAAGGTGGATATGAAATTTCGAGTGGAATTAGGACCAACTTCTTGATACACTTTGTATGTCACTCTTAAAGCCTTCTTTTGCATTAGCGAAATTTTTTATGGATGAAGTTCCCTTTATTATTTTTCCCCATAGTTTCTTTGACTAATGGAGTTTGATAGGGATGAGTTTCTTTCTTTTGTTGTGGCATCCATTTGACTTTTATTTGTCCATTTTGATTTGTCAATTATTTTGTTTTGATGACTTACTCTTTTCTTTGATATATAGACTTTTCTCTTTATGTTGGTCGTAATTTACGGATGGAAATGTGTGAGGATGATGATTCATGATATGACTTATTGTAGCATTGGTAGTGGTTTATCATAAGGACTCTTCATGCTCCCCATGTTGATGTTTGCACTAGATGGAGTTCCTCTCGACATTATGGAGGTATTTCTGACATGATTAAATTCTTCGACTGTTGAATAACCAATACCTTGTTGCTCATTATTGTTGACTGTCTGTACTTATTTCAAGATACCATGTTTATGTAGGCCTAATCCTTTGATTTGATAATGCATCCATTGAAAAAATTCCACTAAAAATGATTTGTCATGGAAACATGATGTCACTTCTTCTACGCTCTGTTGGGAATACTCAAAAGTAGTACTAGATACAAATTTTTATTTTTCTTCAACATATGCTTGTGATTCATAGTCAATATAGGAGTCTTCTTCAAAATCCATTATTTGAAGGTCACATTAAATCTTTGTGCATTCTTTTATTTCTTGATCATTTGTGATGTTGTCAAGAATATGAGACTCTTTTTTGAATGATCATCTATATGTTCATCAGAAGGATGCATCCCATGGGTAGAAGTTAAGATGTTTGGTGTAGGAACAAGATCATCATTTTTGAAATATCGGATGGATTGGAAGAGAATAATTAATTCATGATAGTATTTTTTGGTGGTGAGCTCTTCATCTTGGCTTATTTCAGAACAATTATCACAAACAAATTGGAAAAAACTATGGAGATCATGATAATATGTTGAACACCTGGAATACTGAGAGGGGGGTGAATCAATATTCACTAATTTTTTTTAAATTTATCAAATTTAAACATTAATTCAATGCATCACATTAAACTTGCAGTAATGGAAAGGAGCATAGAAAAATGCATCACATCAAAGAACACAAGAACACCATATTTATTTGAAAAACCCAAAAAGGGAAAAACTACTGTGAGGATTAGCTCACAATATATATTATAATTGGTTACAATGTTTGATACAAAATGGTGGACTCACTATCCAAAATAGAAAGGATCACTATCGGTGGATCACTGCCCAGAATCGAAAGAGATAGAGAAAGTGGTGGCTCACTACCAAAAGTGAACTACTAATAATGCATGTAACCCATGCTAAAGTTACAGTTCCACTAAAGCTTAGAAAACTAACTTGACACACTTCATACTTCACCTCAGTCACAACTCACACTTCTCTACACTAGATCTCACACAAAATATTACTTCTCTCACATCTCATCCATCCACACAAGGAATTAACCTTGTATATACACCGCAACAAACAAAAACATAAATTAGATCGGCTTAATTGATGTACCATACAACACCACAACATGTCGGCCCAAAACACCAACACACAAAA
Source organism: Sequoia sempervirens (assembly GCA_007258455.2). NCBI lineage: Eukaryota > Viridiplantae > Streptophyta > Pinopsida > Cupressales > Cupressaceae > Sequoia > Sequoia sempervirens. The sequence continues at coordinate 938,887,374 of VDFB02281492.1, read as the reverse complement.
AAAAAACATATATATAATCAAATATATGTTGGTATGACCCATAATCACTCCCATAATTGTACTCTGGATACTATATCCAAATCTGCACAAACCCAAAATACTTAGGTTGGTTGCACATAGAAAAATTGGTGAAGTAAAACTAAATGAACCAACTGTTCATCCACATCTTGACACGTGGACCACAAAAAAACTTTCCACTTGGAATGCAAAAAACTATGACACTTATAAACATTTCCACAAATCCACAAAAAAAATTCATCCATGGTGGAATGCGGAGCATTCCAACATACACTTTGCACCACTAACATTGCTATTACAGACCTTGATACTCTATCACCATTAGCTTTGATTGCAGAAGACATCAAGTCATGAAAAAAATTTAGATATAGAGTCTTCCAATGTACCAATATTACTCTTGAACCACATAACCAGATTCCTCATAGCCAATCAATGTGGACCCAAAAAATGGTTCTTTGAAAATTAAAAAACTATACTTTGGACTTAGGCAATTATTCAACACATTTGGTTTTCTCTAAACCAACACTTCTCTGCCATGGATTGCTATAAGTAATGGGTTTCCATCAATGATAACACCATATATTGTCATACTTATCAATCCTCATCAATCTTCATCATGCTTATGTTTCCAACCAACAATCTTCTAAATGACAAATAACCTTCCAAAAATCTCCCCCAACAAGTCAGGTTTCCAACAATCTCCCCCTTTGTCATTGATGGTAAGACGTTCTCAAAACCCTTAAATTTCTCAAACTTCTCCCCCCTTTGACATCAAGGGAAAAGGGTTCTCAATGTCAAACCTATCAAACTGCTTCAATTGTTCTTCCCCTTTGTAGATATACATGTATATACATGAGAATGACTCCCCCTTACTACTTCACTCCTATACTCAACACTTCTTCAATCATTTACATTAGAGAGATTCCCCCTAACAAATTTATCCAACAAAAATGACCAAAATTGTACTGCAAAACTCTCTAATACTTCCACATATGTACATTGCAATAAAGAAAGCTATCTATACAGAACAAAAATGTACAACTTAACTTGAGGAGGGAAAATTACCTTGATTAGACACTCTTAATTTCACAAGGTGTTCCTCCCAATCCTTCTTTGTTTTCTCCCACTCCTTCTTAGTGAAGGAAAGTATAATGCATTAACTCTCAAGATTCAAATGGATCTCTTCATCTTCATCCAAAGAACTAGGTACCGTATTCCTCTGTAACATCTTATCTACATCAACCAAGATTTTAGTTAGAGATGTAAGCCTTGCATTTATCAAGTCTTTGAGCTGACTATACTGCACAATGATTTTCTCTTTCTATTCTTGCAGTTGGAAGAATTGACCATTCATATTTTCAATAGCATCCCTTGTTGCACTATCTGCATCACTAACTAGATCATAAACACCAGAAGCCTAAGCAATCTATGACTCAATTGATTCCTTTTGGTCTTTTATGCTATTTGTAGAATTAGGCCATTTTAATGAAAATTGAAACAATATTTTTTCTTCCTCCACACAATTTCAAATATCTTTTAAGTTGCTTTGCAAATTATCATGTGAAACAACACATTTGTTAGAGGCATCTTCTAACCTCTTTTCATTTACCTTCTTATTCATTTCCTTTTCCAATCTTCCCTCTAAAATAGTAGAATATTCCTTGAAGGAATAAAATAGTAGCCTTAGTTGTTGCACATTGGATAAAGAATTGTCAACATTTGCGTCAGGAAAGCTATCTTGCAACACTTTTACCACTTCATCAATCATCTTATGACTCTTCTAGTCAGTCTACAGTATCTCTTTTCTCACAAAGGAATGAAATGTATCATCAAGTTGTAATTTATGCAAGGGAGATATTTTCCCATGTCAACTTGTCCTTGTTGCATTAGAATTTGTAGTAATTGTGTTGACACCACCGATTGGAACTGAAGTTGTATGTCCAATAGAATTTTCAAAGAATCCCCAGGTGCTTTGGAGGATTCATTAATTTTTTGAGTACCTCATTCTTCCTTTTCGTCTTTCTCCTTCTTCTACTCCACTTTAGGAGTAGTCTTTTGCATTCTTCTCTTCCTCAACAAATTTTTCATTATCTAGAGGAGGCAAGTCTTCAGTATTTTGTGCCTTCGATTTTTCTAGACTAATTTTTTCTCATCATCCTTATTCATATCCATAGAGGGTAGATTTTATTCTAATTTTGATTCATCCTTCTCTGGGATGTCTTGTTTCTCTTTCTTTTGTTCCTCTGCAACCATATTCTCCACATCTGGAGGAATATTTTCAGTCATTACATCTTCTTGAATATTCTCCTTTGCAGGCTCATGCTCATGACATTTAGTATTGGGTTCATGGACTTCCAAGACATAGGTGTCATGTTTCATTTTAATTTCTTCATTAGGAGACATTCTCAATTCCTTTTCCAAATCTGCAACCTTCTATAGTGTTTCATTCTTTAATCTTTCTATTTCTTCATTGTCCCTACTCATCAAAGTGTTAACTCTTTTTTTGTTTTGAACTTTCTATTGTATAGCTGAGCCAATTTAGCTCTATCTTCATCAGAAAGAAAAGAACCAATCTTCTCCAAGGAAAATGCCCTAATTTTTTCATCTTATTCAACAACTTTTTTAATTTTCATACTCAATACATTCTTCAAATCATCAGGAAATTGATCTTCAATCTGTCCTAAGCTGGTACAAAATGTTACCATGTACTTCACAATAGCTTCTTTTATAGTTTCCTTATCTGTATCATCCAATTCCAGATACATTTTAGCAATTTCTTCCAACATCCCATGTTTAGAAATACCATTAAATAGTGCATCTAACCTTAGGGGGCTATGCTTTCTTATCGTAGGGGTCTTCTCTTTCTTCTTCCCCTTACCTTTAGGAGACTTTTCTTCTTTTTCATACCTTGAATTCTTCTCCTTCACATAGATCTTGAAATCTTGCTTCTACTTTTCAACTTCTTCTTCACTATCAGTATCAACTATTTCCACTTTGGTTTTCTTTGCACTTGTCTCTACTTGAGAGACACCAAATTTCCTTTTTTCGGATCAATTGAGGTCCTTCTTCTTCTATGTCCTTTTCATCCTCATAGCTAGTATATATTTCTCTTGTGGCTTTTTCTTTCATTCTCCTCTGTAGATAACTTTTTTGTGTTGTAGGGGCACTGGATGTAGCTTTCTTCTTAACACCAACAACAAGCTTAGTTTCGAAGGTTTTGGGAATGAATAGAGAGGGATTAAAGGTCCTGATAGACCTTCTTGTGCTTGGTGTCTCTTGTGGAGCCACTAAGGAGGCTTTGATTTTCTCTGTAGACCCTTTTGAACAACCAACAATCTCCTCCAATTATGCCTTCATATTCTCTACCTTCTTTATTTTTGTTTACTTGTGCTTCAGATGCACTTCACTAGACTTCTCCTTATAGGTTCCAAACCTATCTATAGATGGGTATCTTGGTTTTTTGAACATTAGATCTGCAAGACCTATGATTACATCTTCTACCACTTCATATCCCATTTTAGGAATCCAGACTGTTCTGGGTTTCATTGCTTCCATAATGCATTCATCTTTGGTAACCATAAAGGTAATATCATTATTGTATTTATCAATAAAACTCTTAGGAATACTCTCTCTTGTATGCATCTAAGATTGAAAGGATTTGAAAAATTCCCATAAAGCCTGATCCCTAGACTCATCATCTTGAAATCTTCTCAAATGATCCCTTATTTGTATTGCAACATGCATATTATCTAACCATACTATGTTCTTTGTTCTGAGCACCTCTATAAGAAAGTAAAATAATAAGAAAGTGATCAAATTTCCATACTAAAAAGGATATTTTTATTCTTTTGTCTTTTGTAGGTTCTCCATCAAATGTTGTCTCAAGAGCTCATATAAATCAATGTCCAAACCATCTTTCACCATCTGGTGAGTAGTGTGTATATTTTTGGCTGACATAGAATTATCTCTATTAGTGTAATATATCTTGTAACCAATCATCATCAAAGCATATTTAACCATTGGATCATCTATGTTCTTCACCATTAGGGCATATTTGTCAAATTTTTCACTAGTTAGCTTCATTACCATCTCATTCTTCACATAATTCATCGTAGGAATGGGTCCTTCAGAGCATAACCTAGTAACTGCATTGATAGCTTGCTTGTTGATCAAATGTGGCATATCCAACCACAAGAATTTTTCATGGAGTTTTCTAAATACATATCTAACCCACTCATCCATGTAACAAAAAATAGGGAAATTGTTCCAAACATCTAATTTGGAACAAGGAAAGGTCCCTACTAAAGAGAAAGACAAGGCAATGCCTAATTCTAAGGGAAATAAATCAACTTTGCAAGGCTCTTCCCATCACCAAGAAAAATGCAAAGGGAAAACAAATGTAAAATCTAAAAAAGAAGGTTGTACTTTATGTAAGAAAACAAACCATTGATAATTTGAGTGTTTTAAGAAAATGGTGGACTTGAAAGAAGATATGAAAAAATGCAACTTCCTCCTTATAAGACAAGAGCTTCTCTTTTTTCTAAAATAATCAAATCACTTGTATCTTAATGGATTATGTATTGAGGATATTTCCAACACATCACCCATGATATCTCACTATTTGATAGTCTTGAATAAAGCCACAAAACTAAAAAAATTATGGTAAAATATAGTTCTCTCTTGATTGAGGGAGAGGTGTGTTAAGACGAAGAATGGTGGTTTCAAAAAATTTCTCCATATTTCAGACTTTAAACTCTTCTATGAACTTCCTATCCATTTATCAAATCACATAATTAGGTGAAGGAAAAAAATATTGAGTTTACACATATAAATGTTGTTATCTACATATCAAACACTAGAGTTTTATTCTACCATTATTAAGGTTTATCATCATGCAAGGATTTACATGAGAACTTTGGCATGAGAACTTTGGTCATCTCAATTATTTATCATCGCAAGATCTTAACAAGCATAAAATGGTCATTGATTTGCTAAAAGTTTCATTCATAAATGATGTTTGTTCAAGTTGTGCACTTAGAAAACAACACAAAAATCCATTTTCTAAAGGTAAATTTTATAGGTAAAATGATATATTATAGTTGGTTCATAATGATTTTATGCCCTCTTCCAATGTTCCTATTAAAAAACATAAGTATGTGTTTAAATTTATTGATGATTTCTCTCCTTACTTGGGTATACTTTTTGAAAAACAAAAGTGAAATTTTTGAACACTTCAAAAATTTAAAATCCCTTGTTGAAAGCAAATTAGAGAGAAAGATTCAATGAATTAAATAGATAATGGAGGATAGTTTTCAAATAATCAAATGAGTTCCTTCTATGAATAAGCAAACATTCAAATTCAACATATTATATGCTACACCCCTTGGTATAATGGTGTAGCTAAGTAAAAAACTTACACACTCAAATAAATAGAAAATTGCATGGAACATTCTAAATATTTACCTCCCTAGTTTTGGGTAAAGGAAATTCAATGTACAAATTATATTCAAAATTATACTCCTTGTTGAGTGCCATCAATTGTCAATAAACTCGATACAACTAAGGTTTGCATAAAACTCAAAAAACATCCATATCTCATAACAAGTAGCCTATTGAACTATGTTACTACACTTATCTTATCAATTCAAGGACAAATTCTTCTTGGTATGGTGATGCAACTATATGTATGGTAGTGGGATTCTAGGGATTGATTCAAAATTTGTGTATAATAGGAAATTATAAAAAATTTAAATTAAGAGAAATACAAGGAAATAAATTCCATTAAATTTTAAATCAAACAACAACTATATAATAATTACTACAAGTTAATTAAATTTCCTTATTAATGATGGTAAACTGATTATGGAGAAAAAATATAGCTATGATTGTGAAAATCATTAAACTAGAACAAAATGAAAGCTTGGGTGAAATTCACCTCAAGTGGTCCCTTGCTTGAATCAACAACACCCTTATCTTCTCATTAATAAATTATTAACTATATTATGATTCATAACATAAAAATTAGTTTATATGGTAATATTTTCTTTGAATTATATGCCTGAATCTAGTACAAGCTTGTAGAAAATCTATATCTAGATATATTGGATTGTTTAAAATATATGTGTCGAAATTTATTTCTACCATTTATGGACTCTAAAATAATCACAATTGTCTACTCACTCCCTTTTATATAGGAGGAGGAATTCCTTATTTTGGAAATATAAGTAAAACTAGGATACTAAGTTTGAATCAATTCTAAAGAAGAATAATCCTACTAGAACATTCCAATCTATGCATACAAAAAAAAAAAGCTTATTGGGAAACATAAAGACAAGCAGTGTAGTCTATTTAATCCTTTTATGATCCTTGCTAGATAATTGATATTACATTTCCACCTATTGAACATTCTTGTTTTGGTGAGATTCATCCTTAACTACATAGAAATAAATAACTATTGTTGAATAATTATTGACAACTACGATCTTTCGTTGTGGGCACTTGTGGCTTTGGCTATAGGCATGCTACAACCTTGAGTGAAATTTGTCTTCCTTAATTAAAATTTAGCTTCATATAAAATATTTACTCTAAGATCATTATAATTAGAATAACATGCCTTATTATCTTGGAAATAATGGTTTAAACACATAAATATTCATTAAAACATTATACATATAACATAGTGCTTTTATCCAAATATAAATAAAAATTCTTAAATATGCAACAAGAATATCTTTGGAAATATTCTTAAAATAGGAAACTAAAGCAATAAATAGGGATGGTCATGAGACCCATCACTCCCCACTTAATGTAATATTTTACTTTTGAATAAAAATTATTTTGTGTCAAGCCTAATGTTTCATTTTTTGAATTTTTGGATGGAATGCTTAGGTGCCAATCCCATATGGTACACACAAATAAATAGAAAATAAGGTCAACCTTCTATCTTTGTTGGTTATCATGAAGATGTGAAAGTATATCACCTTCTTGTTTCAATCACCACTAGTATTTTATAGGTGGGGTGAACTATTTGATAAAGAATCTCCCAAGCTTACAAGCAAACACCACATCCTACTCAATTGGTTTATGTTGAGAAAAAATAACTTTAGATTTTTATTATGAAGAACAAGGTAATTTAGATCAATTTTATTCTAAGTGTCACTACAATTCAGATGATGAGCTATAAGGGGGACAACAAGCACCTTCATTGCAAATGCTAGCAAATATTTAGAATGCACCTACTTAAACACTACAACCTGAACCTAAATGGGCCCACATAGCATACAAAGAGGTTGGTACATTGGCAGGGGATCCTAGTGAACCAAGCACAACAAGATAACAACTCCAGTATGGTGTTGAACACTTGGCACAATTGGTAGTGACAAAATATCCTAAGACTTATCATCAAGCTTTTGAGAATCTTGAATGGAAAGAAACTATGATAGAACAAAATTATTTATTTAAACAATAAGAATAGATAGAACTTGGTTCCACTTTTGGTGAGATGTAAATGGATGTATTGAACTAAAAGTGTAGAATATTGTTCCATTGATAGCTATAAATCTTGGATTGCAACAAAAGAAGTTTTGTGGGTTGATGATGTTGATTACCATGAATTTTTTTCTCAAGTATCCGATATGAATTATATCAATATTTTAATCTTCTTAGTTGCAACACAAAGATTTGAAGTTCATAAAATGGATGTCAAAAGTACCTTCTTCTCTGAAAAATTATAGGAATTAATTTACATACCCAAATTTTAGGGTCTATCAATAGTGCAAAATCTAGCTATGTGTGTATATTGAAAAGTTCCTTGTATGGATTGAAATAGTCTCCTCGAGACGGGTATGAAAATATTGACATGTTTCTCATCAATTTTTGTTTTACATGAATTCCGTCTAACCCTATAGTATACACTCATAAATTAGATGGAAAAATCCTAACTCTTTCCTCTTTTTTAATGACCTAATCATCATAGGAGCTTCCATAAAGTAGATTCATGATATAAAATCTTGCCTAATGAAGTATTTTGAGATGATTGAATTAGATTTGTTATATTTTTTTCTTTGTCTAAAAATTTCATAATCTTCAAAAGAATTTTTTTTAATCAAACCAAATATGATTAAGAAATTTTACAATGCTTCAACATGGAAAATTTCAAGTCCACATCAAATATTTTTCATTTGGAATCAATATTTCTACAAAGTTTTCTTCTCCTACAATTAATCACATCTTTATCTTTCATTTGTTGTGAATATTGTATAACACTTTTGTTAGAATCCTCATGATAGCCATTAGGAAGTTGCAAAACACATTTGACAATATACACACTATTAAAATTGTGGTATTGACTACAAGTTAGGTAGTAAAACCTCAATTTATAGGTATACCTCTAGAGGAAATAATAAAATATCTTACTCCTTTTAGAGACAAATCCACTATTAAAGGCTCTATCGGTAGTCATGGTAAATATATCTAAATGATTTCAAGTCAACCATAATTTGTATCTATCATCTCGGGGTAGGTCTCATGACTTGGTCTTGTAAGCAACAAAATACTATTTCTTTTGTATATTATTAGTGTTGAGTATATTAGAGTTGTTGTTTGTTACACCCCAATTGTGTAATTACTATTTATTATGACTATGTAGGGTTAATATGAATTTGAATTCTGGAGATGAATAAATTGTGCTTGCACTTTGTTATCAACATATTATGAATGTATGTTATCACATTTTATGTTGTGTGAAAAGTACTACATATATGTGTTTGAATGGTTATTGAATTAATATTCTAACTTTGGAGATGTATTACGTGTACCACATTTTGTAAACATTTGACTATCATGTGCATGTGTTAGTGGTTTTAGGTATATGTTCAATTCCTCCAGGTAGAGGGGAAGTATCATTCAGGAGAAGATCTTGGTTGAGTAATCAGTAACAAAAACAATCTGAGCATACACACACCATAGTAGAATATTTCAGTTGAGTTATTAATTGGGAAGTTGGTAAGTCATCCTTAGTTGATGTGTCTGCATTAGTAAAGTCTTGTTTACTATTGAGTGCATTACTTGGTGATGTTTATTTATTTAAGCTTTGGAGTTATTTCTTATTTTATTATGGTTATATTGATAAGAAGGACATATGTGGAGTACGGGTATATCTATACACGTGCATGTCAAAGAGATCTAACGACATGTATATGCATATGAATAGATGTACCACACATAAATGTTTATAATTACAACCGTAATTGTGGATGGTTATATGTGAATCGAATGTGTACATATATATATAGTATATAGATATATCCATATGTATATATGTATTGATACACATGTACAATGGAAAACATACATGCCAATACAAATGTATCGATACATGTATACATATGTATACATGTACATAGAGGTATATACTTATATACATATATATATGTATACAATCAATATATTATGATTTGTATGTGAATACTATTGTGATTATAATTATTTGTATATTGAATGTATACTTACATTGATGGTTTATGATATAAATAAATATTAACATATATATATATATATATACATATATATATATATATATAAATATATGTTGTTATATATATATATGTATGTATATGTAATATATATATATATAATATATATTTTGTTATATATATATATGTATGTATATGTAATATTATATATTAATATATATTTAATATATTATCTACTACTTGAAATTGACTATCATTAACAATTATAGAGGCTGATTATAAGTTACTTATAACTACATTTTGTAAGGCTGAGTTTTACTCTTGCTGCCACACATAGTGGAGTATGTATACTACAATGTAGCTCACTACATTAAGTCGATACTTGGTGAAGATTAAGTTGACGCATTTGATGGGAATTTTACTTGACTTAGTAAACTTTAAACGCCATGTCTTTATGCTTAAGCTAACATCTATAAAAGGCGAGCAAGATGATGAGTAAAAAAATTGACGACTTTGTCAAATTGATTTATTATCTGAATAGACTCATGCTGAGACTTGGTCAATGCAAACTTGTTGTAGTATATTTGATGTTGACTATTTCAAATAAGATAGAAACCATGCCAACTATTGGATAGAGATATTTTCTTGGCGCCACCTTTAGAAACCTGTTTGTTGTAGATGTCTATTGTTTAATTCAAATTACACCATAACAATCACGTGTTGATTTGAATGTCTCATTTTTTTGTCAATCAATAAGGTCAATCTGTAGCTATAAATTGTTGAGTACAATCTTATGTTTGTGCCACCTTTATGCTAAGTCAAGTGAGTAGGTTGTGCATGAAAATTGTTGTCAATATCCATGCCTTAATTGTAGGATGTGAGGCCTCATTGATGTTGTATAAATAGTAGAGAAAACTCATTTGTTGGGGATGCATTGCTGCAAGCATTTTACTCTACATTTTTATTAGTTACTCAATTTTATTTGAGAGAGAGAGAGATAGTTGTATTATACTGAGAAAGAGTAGTATTTGAGAGAAGTATTCTATCAACTTGAGTATTAGAGGGTTATTGTGACATCTCTTGAGAAGCTATAATCAGTCTAGTTGTTGTTTAGGGGAAGCTACATTGTTGTCAATTGATTGGATAATCAAAAATAGGTATGAGGATATTCTTCTTTTTTATTTTAATTATGAAAGGTTGTTCTCCATGAATGCTTTGAATTGTCTTTTATGAGTACTTGCATTTATGGAAACTAGAATGGATTTGAAAAGGAAATATAAGCTATTATGTTGTTTTTATGATGTGCTTGTATGTACTCCATAATGATGATGTTGGTGTTTATCATAGGTATTACATACTAGATATGAGTAAACATGAGTGGCGTATGAGTTACTCTTAGCTAGGTTATTAATTTAACTAGCATAGATTATGTTTGCTCCTAGGATTGTTTATCCAGTATAGGTTGGAGCTTGTGTATTTACTTTGTTAAAGTATATTCATTCCAAGTATGTAGAAATGGTGATAGGTTATCTTTGGGGTGATAGATTATCCATTGAAGGAAATATCAATGCATAGTTTAAGATGACCTTAAGTCAAATCGGCCCTGAGTAGTGTATTTGATAGATGACCTTCATTCAAAGTACCGTTTGAGAACACTTTGGCCAAAGTAGTGTGACTACCTCTGGATCCACTGTTAGTTCGCCATGATCCAATATTACATGCTAGTTCCAGATTGTGGGATTACAAGTTGTAGTTATGTAGGACAAAACACTATGCTTAGTTGGTTGTTGTTATTCGGTTCCTCTACCAATCTCTTCGTCGAAGGGAAGGGACATCTATGAAATGATAGATGTGTGAGGGATCGTATATGAGTTCATGGTTGGTGGAAAAGCACTTGAGTGATGCTTCTCCTCCACATCAAGCGATAGAAGAACCAAAATTTGAAAGGAAGGATCATGGACCATCTTTAAGCTATTTGTTCCAAAGCTCATTGAGCTATGTTTGTAAATGTATGCATTCTTGTATGATTGTAACTTGAAAAGTTATTATAATGAAATGGAATCCTTATTGTATTATGTTATGGCATCTTTGTTCATATTTTCTCAATAAGGAAAATAATTTTTTTTATTGTCATGGCTTGTTACATAGTTTATTTACTCGCAAAGTGAAAACTTAGGAATTTTTACTCCATTGAAGGGTTAGTATGTTACGTATGGTATTAGAGGCAGGTTTAGCTTTGGAATCTATGAGCTCATCATTCTTTCTGTTCAACATTATCTAATGTTGTGAATTCTTGTGCCAGGATGGTGTGTCTCAAATTAATGGCTCAAAAGTCAGTAATCATAAATGAGCGCTACATCAAGGCCAAGAGGAAAGAGAAGCCATCACTATAATAATAGAGGGTACCAACTTCAACAATTTCATTTGGTTGAGTGACACTGAAACCTTTAGTCATGCATTTTCTTAGATCAGTGATGTGAAGAGGAAGAGGAAGATGAAGATGGAGGCCAAGTACAACTACCCACCTTCCATCTAACCAGAAAATTTTGAGTCATTATCACTTTCCAATGATATGCCCTCAAAAGGGAGTGTCAGTCTGACATTTACCTTTAGGGAACCTAGAGTTCTTCCACTAGTGGAAGTAATTGTGATTTCCTCGAGTAATGAATCTCAGCGATATGTACCTTGTAACTATGTATCAGATGACAAATCTGAAGGCTATTATCCTTTTTGGGATATGTATGAACAAATGAGGGATGAGCAACAATATTAGTCTATAGGTTATACTCCTTTAAGTTATGTGTCAAAGAGTGAATCCCAAGGATACTCTCCACTTGACTATTTGAATAGTCACTCCATGTAATCAAAGGGATATTGAAATCCTTGTGAAATTGAATAAAATTATATGTTTATCAAAAAGCATGTACTTAATCTTATGTGGAATTCTTTATGTGCACATGAATGCCATTTTTAATGTTTTCCATATGATAGTTGATAACATAATTTAGTCTAGCATGGATAAACATTTAGGTAAAACTTGATCTATTGAAGATGGTGAGGACACAAACTAACCTTGGTAGAAGCCAAAAAGTTGGACAAGGATCCACAGGGATTGAAGCCAGACTTGACCAAATCTTGGCAAGGTTGGATGACCTTGAGCAAGAAAGAGTTAAGGATAGGGTAGAGAAAGAAGTTTTTGTTAATGAGCTCGAGGGAGAATACTCTTCTCATGGGCATGATGAAACTCATGATCATGTGAAGGAAAAATCACCTACGCCATCTGAGGAAAGAAATAAGAAGCATATGGATTTCAAACTTTCCAAGGACATGAAGAAGATTAACCTGCCCAAGTTTGATGGAAGTGCTAGTGGAGATGAGGCTAAGGTGTGGCTTGTCCAAATGGAAAAGTATTTTGAAATCTAAAACTACACTGAGACCACTAAATCCGTGTGGGGTGCGTACTAGTCAACAGGAGAAGCCTCTAATTGGTGGATGAACAAAAAGTTGGAACTCAACATTAACTCATGGAAGCTTACATGGGGAGAATTTTTTGATATCTTCCATAAGAGATGGTTGCCCCAACTCTATTATGAACAAAAAATCTCGTACTTCCAGGGTTTGAAAAAGGGCAATATGACAGTCAATGAGTATTGGGATAAGTTTACCTGACTTCTACATTGCGTTCCCATATATCACAAGGATGAATGCTTCTGCATAAGAAAGTTTATTGTGGGACTTAACAATTAGATTAGAGGAGAAGTGGATATGCATGGTCCAATAAAAATGGATCTTGTATGAAAGAAAGAAATTAAATAGGAGCAAAAGCTCAAGAATAACTCCACTCATCAAGAAAGTAGAGAGAAAAGAAGGTTGTGGAAGTTCTTGACAAGGAAGCTCCAAAGAAGGTGGAATCTGTGCAAAATGTTCCAAGGAAAAAGGGAAAAGGGCTCCGCAATGATGGAAAGGAGTCTAGAAGAGAGTGTAAGAGTAATAGTTCTAGCATGGGTAATACAAACAAAGCTAATGAAAATATCAAAAATTCTAGAGAACTCGTTAGGAAAAGAGGACCAGCTATGGGATGTTATGCATGTGGAGGGGACCACTATGCTAACAAATTTCCTAATAAAAATTCTGGATCACGACCATATGGTAATTCCTTACCAACCTAACAGGTGATGTTTCAATAAAAGATACATGTGGATTTGGATGATCTTCAAGTAGAGTATCAAGTAACTCTAGATGAAATGCCAAGTATTTTGTTTAGCTTACCTATTTTTGTTCTTATTGATACTAGTGCAACTAAGAATTTCATTTCACCTTGAGTAGCTAAGCAATTATCTAGGAAGGCTAGATACATGGCAATGTCTTGGGATGTAGAGTATGCAAACCGGACAAGATAAAAGGTGGAACAATGTCTATTCGAGGCTAGGATAGAACTACCTAGTTTTTCTATAGAAATAAACCTTTATGTCACACCTCTAGGATCATATGATGTTATCCTAGGTATGAATTGGTTGTAGAGACATAGGGCTACGGTATATTGTCATGCTAAAATTTTAGAGTGCCTAGATGATTTTGGAAATCACATAAAATTTCAAGGGACACTTAGAGAGGTCAGGATTCGTCAAATTACAACAATGCAACTATTCAGAGCTAAGAAGAAAGGTTGTAAACTATTTTCTGTTAAGATAGAAGAACTGGAAAAGGATTTTGATAACTTGGAATTCCAGAGCTTTCAAGAGTTAGAAGATGGTGAAATAGATGAAACTCGAAAATCAGATATGGAGAAGTATCCAATATTGAGAAAATTTTCAGATGTGTTTCCAGATGAGTTACTAGGGTTACCCTCAAAAAGAATATTTGAATTCTCTATTCATATATTTCTAGGGTGTGAACCTATTTCCAAGGTGCCCTATAGGATAAAAACCACTGAATTTATGGAACTTAAGGCAAAATTGGATGAATTGTTGTCTAAAGGGTTGATAAGACCAAGTGTTTCACCTTGGGGAGTGTTAGTCATCTTTGTTAAAAAGAAGAATGGAACTTTGTGTTTGTGCATCGACTATCATATCCTTAACAAAGCTACGGTTAAGAACAAGTATTTGTTTCCAGACATAGACAATCTTTTTGATCAAATGAGGGGAGCCATCGTATTCTCTAAAATAGATATGAGATCTTGATATCAGCAATTGAGGATTAAGGATGAAGACATTTTAAAAACTGCATTCAAAACTAGATATGGACACTAAGAGTTCATTTTTTTACCCTTTAGTTTAAAAAATGCACCTACAAAATTTGTGATCTTGATGAATAGCGTATTTAGGGACTTCCTAGACAAGTTTGTGTTAGTTTTTCTAGATGACATCTTGATTTATTCTAGAAATGAGGAGGAACATTGCAAGCATTCAGAGATAGTCCTACATTGTTTGAGCGAACATAAGTTGTATGGTAAACTTTCTAAGTGTACATGTTCTTCCAAAAGAAGATACATTATTTGGGTCATGTAACTTTAGCAGATGGAATTTCAGTAGATCCAACTAAGATCAAGGTGGTACTTGAGAGGCTTGTACCTAAGAATGTGTCAGAGGTAAGAATTTTCATGGGTCTAGCAGGGTTTTATAGAAAGTTTGTTGCAAACTTCTCTAATATCACTTTCCCAATTACTTCTTTACAAAATAAATGAAAGAAATTTGAATGTACTGAGAGGTGTCAAGAATCTTTTGACCTACTCAAAGAGAAATTAACTACCGTACTGATCTTGAAAGTACCAAATCCTGAGGGAAACTTTACTCTTATCACAGATGCATCTAGAGAGGGGTTAGGAGGTGTGTTAATCCATGATGGGAAAGTAATTGCTTATGAATCTAGGAAGCTAAAACCTTATGAGATGAATTATGCATCACATGATTTATAATTAGCAGCTATGGTTCACACATTGCAAATATGGAGGCATTACTTGTTGGGAAAACCCTTTGAGATAAAAACTAATCATAATGGGTTAAATTATCTTTTCACTCAACCCAATTTGAATGCTAGACAGATAAGATGGTTAGAGTTAATAGCTGATTATGACTTTAATATCTATTATATAAAAGGGAAGGAAAATCAGGGTACCGACACCTTGAATCGAAGATGACATATTGCTTCAATAGTAATGATTCAAACCGACTTTAAAGGGAAAGTGTTGCAGAAATGTAAAGAGGATGAGCACTACTTGCAAGTCAAGCAAGCAATCACTAACAATCCGCAAGATTCTAGGTATGAAGGTTTTCTTTTTGAACCTAATGGATTACTTAGATATAAGGGTAGAATGTATGTACCTGATGTAGAAGGGTTAAGAAATCTGGTATGGAAGGAAGTACACAAATCACTATACTTTGGACACCCTTGAGTGATGAAAATGATGGCAGATGTAAAGCCATTATACTTCTAGAAAGGGATGAAAGTAGATGCTGCTAGATTTATGGCTAGGTGTTTTGAGTGTTAAAGGGTGAAAGCAGAGCATCATCATCTTGCAAGCTTGTTATACCCACATGATATACTAGTGAGGAAGTGGCAAGTCATAAGTATGGACTTTGTGCAAGGATTGCCTATGTCAAGAAATAAGCAAAATGCCATTCTTATGGTTGTAGATAAGCTTACCAAAATAGCACATTTTATACCCGGGAATCTAACTAATGGAGCACTTGTCATAGCAAGGAAATTTGTGCAAGAATTTTTTAGGTTGCATGGGATTCCTGAGAAGATTATCTTAGATAGGGATGCAAGATTCACTCCTAAGTTTTGGAAAACTTTATTTTATGCACTAGGGACTCAATTGAATATTAGCTCAACATATCATCTAAAAACAGATGGAAAAACTGAAAGGGTGAATTAAGTATTGGAAGACCTACTTAGGATGTATTATATGGATCAACAGTACAAGTGGGAAGATTAATTACCCTTATTATAATTTTCCTACAACAACTTGTATCATTCTATGATAAAGATGGCTCCTTTCAAAGCATTGTATGGTAGAAAGTGTTGAACTCCTATAAGTTGGGATAGACTTCAAGACATAGTGATTCTTGGGCCAGAAATGTTAGCAGAAATGGAGGAGCAAGTTAAGATTGTTAAGCAAAGGTTGGATGAAGCTAACAACTATTAGAAAACCTATGTTGATACCAAAAGAGTGCCCCAAAATTTTGCAGTTGGTGACAAAGCATTGTTGAGAGTGAAACCTCACAAGAGCTCAATTAGATTTGGAAATTCTTCTAAGTTAGCCCCGCATTATGTAGGACCTTTTGAGATTCTAGAGGAGGTGAATCTAGTAACTTATCAAATTACGTTGCCACCAGCTCTTGCCAGAATGCATAACGTATTCCATGTGTCCTACCTCAAACATTATATACCAGGTGATAATCATATGATTGATTGGATTGCTTTATAGGTACAGGACCCCAGAGTGGTAACTCTCGAGCCCATCAAGGTGCTCAGAACACGTAAGCTTCATTTGTGTAACAAAGAAGTCTTGCAATGCAAAGTCCAGTGGGACCAATATGCAGAAGACTCGGCCACTTGAAGAGGACTATGTTGAGATTCAACAAAAGTTTCCTCATGTTCTTGATGCTTTTGAGAATGCTTGAAACACTATATTGTTCATTGTTGTTTGTTTTATGTTGCTACATAAAATCATCAAGGATGATGATTCACAAGGGGGGGTATGTTACACCCCAATTGTGTAATTACTATTTATTATGATTGTGTAGGGTAAACATGAATGTGAATTATGGAGATGAATAAATTGTGTTTGTACTTTGTTATCAATGCATTATGAATGTATGTTATCACATTTTATGTTGTGTGAAAAGTACTGCATATAGGTGTTTGAATGGTTATTGAATTAATATTCTAACTTTGGAGATGTATTATGTGTACCGCATATTTTGTGAATATTTGACTGTTGTGTGCATGTGTTAGTGGTTGCAGTTATATGTTCAATTCCTCCAGGTAGAGGGGAAGTATCACTCAAGAGAAGATCTTGGTCGGGTAACCGGTAACAAAAACTATCTAAGCATACACACACCACAGTAGAATATTTGAGTTGAGTCATTAAGTGGGAAGTTGGTAAGTCATCCATAGTTGATGTGTTTGCATTAGTAAAGTCTTGTTTACAATTGAGTGCATTACTTGGTGATGTTTATTTATTTGAGATTTGGAGTTCTTTCCTATTTTATTACGGTTATATTGATAAGAACATATGTGGAGTACATGTATATATATACACATGCATGCCAAAGAGATCTAACAACATGTATATGCATATGAATAAATGTACCACACATAAATGTTTATCAATAAAATGGAAATTGTGAATGGTTATATGTGAATCAAATGTGAATCAAATGTGTACATATTGTAGTCACCCCCAATCTGACTTTACTTCATCTTAATTAATTAAATATTTTTATTTAATTAATTCACCCTTATTAATTAAATACATTTATTTAATTAATTAGCCCATTTCCTCTCATAATTAATTAAATATTTATTTAATTAATTATGTCATTACCGAAACCTATAATTCTTCTAGTCAATTAAGTAATTTTAGTTATTTAATTGTTCCCATCAAAATCCTATTTCTTCCTAAATCCAACTACATTAGTTAATCCATGATTAATTAATGAGCTAACCTCCATTAGCCCATTCTCCAACTTTTGACTCCACTTGGGTCAATAAATCTATGGTTTTTGTAACCTCACCCATCACATTTTTCCAATTAATCCCTCATTAACCAGCTTAACCCCCATCATTACTAGTATTTCTTAATTTAAAATTCACCATCAACCCCCTAATCTTATCTCATTAATGCTAAAAATTCCACCTACCTCCACTATCTTACACCTTGCCTCCAAAATTAAATGAGGTGTCATTCCAAGGTGTGCTCACACATGTCTGAGCACACCTCACCCTTCTCCATGCATTCAATTGTGACACTTATCATAATGCTAATTGGCCACATCCATTGATCCATGCATCACCTCCACACTCAATCCTATCCCTTCATTAACTTTCAATCCTAGACCTTCATTTTACCCTACAATTTTCTATAAATTGGGCCTTCATCCTCTCATTTCTCCATCTTGAATTTGGATAACTTCATGCTGGTGCAATTGTGAGCAATCCACATATCCATACTTAGAGAAAATCAAACAAGATTTGGGTGCATTTTGGAGCTCAATCAAGGAGGGTCATCAAATGTATAACTTTGTGTTATGTTGTTATGCTTATTTACTTTGTGTTTTTATGCTTTTGATGATAAATTAACCCCCTCTACATTTGGAATGCCCAATGGGACCCACATCCCTTTAACACTTTTTGCAAAGTTTGTGTGTTTTTAGGATTTTGCAAGTTCGACCATTGTCAAATCATGCCTACATATCAACTCTTAGCGCTTCCATCGTGACTTGTCGTGCCTACGTCTCAAATTTTGGTGATCGTGTCTTAAATTATGACACCTGCACAATGACCTATGGCGCCTATGTCTATGATTTCAACGCTCTCATTATCAGAGTTTCACCTATCTTTTGTGCTAATCAACTTTTTATGTTGTAGGTTTTCTATGCCATTCAGGGTGGTGTTTGGCATTTAATTAAGCTTTGTAGCTTACATTACTTACTAGCATCTGCTAATATTTAGTTTGTTTCTTTTTATTTTACTACAACTACAAATCTCACACTAAGAGGCAAAGATAAAAAAAACATATGATTAAAATCAATCTAAAATCTACCTAGGCTAACTAGGTTCACTAGACAACACCTCACATTTTGTTTTGGGTTCTATAAATTAACCTAAAGGGAAAATGAACTCACATTTTGTTTAAGTTTTGGGACTAATTGGGTCATTACTAGTTTTCAGCACCTCTATCTAAAATATCTTTGCTTGTGTTGTGACTGGTGGCACCTGTGTTGCAGTGCCTGTGAAATGACTCTCGATGCCTCTGTTTGCACAAACAATGCCTCCGTTTACATTCAAATTAGGATCTTCTAATTCACAGCTAATCAGTTTTGGTACTTAGTATCAATATTGATTTGCAAAAGCATTAGAAATTTACATCTTTTGGCTAAGAGAAAGTGGTATTTTTGTTATTTTTGAACATAAAATCAACCTAATCAGGCTTTTGAGTGTAGGCACCGTTTTGGTCATAGAACTGTTCTTTTATTTGGGACATGTAATATGATCTTTTCACAACATATTTTGGCATATTTTCTTATTTCTAGTAATTGAACACTCAAGAATATATTATTAGATAGTACAAAATAACTTATATCATTAGTATTCAATCCTAAGAGTTATTATTGCACTTAATTTTATGTAAGCACCATTTTGTTCACCCTATTGCACTTCAATTTTCTGTGGTAATTTTGAAAATTTGTCTTTTGACACCTATGTTTTTGTTTTCTATAAGACTACATCTGCATTCTAGTTTAAATATTTTGAGCTAACTTTCAGACTAACAAGTGGTGCAGTTGTTGATTGTCAAAGACCAATATTGAAAAACTACTAATTTGTCGTTCTGCAAGATGTTTGGCCAAGATATATTTTTTTCCACTAATTTAGGCACTAAATTAGAGTAGTGGGAAATTAACTTGTTTGCCATGCTTGGAAGGGTGTAAAAGATGTACACTCTCCCCTCTCACCTAGTGTGATCTTTGGGATCAGAAATCTTTACATCTCTTCATTTTGTTTAGATCAATGTTTTAGGTAATTATAAGGTCACTAGTTTGTGTGTATGCTCTCCCCTCACACTTCGTGCAATCTTGGGGATCAAAAAAACCTAGTGTTCCTTTCCTTTTAGGGGACCTACCTAGGGATTTCATCACCCTAGGGGATGATCCCAACCATGCATACCAGTGAGGTATATAAAGGGGGGAGAACTAAAGTTGTACCCCAATCTAGTTGTGTTGTAATTGTTGGAGCTCTGATTGCCTAGGTTGATTCCAGGATAGGAGTGAAGGGTTGGTTTGAGCTCTCAGTACCTCATTGAAGCTCTTGATTCATGCTTATGATGGACTAGTGTTCACAGTTTGGGCCTCACATAACTTGTGTCTATTGAGGACTCCCTAGAAAAACATTGTAAACTTAGAAAGCCATCAAACATAGGTTAGTGTGGTGCAAGGGATGTAGATCGTACCTTGAAGTTACTCACCATGTACTCGCTTAAGTTGAGATATAAATCCTTGTTGATAACTACAATAGTTCCCAAGGAGAGAGAGAAGGTGAGCCCGTTGGAATCTGTTGACGACCCAGTGCCACTGGATCTCTAGCTATCTGCCTTCACAAAAAAGGGTGCCCCAAAGAACCACCCCAGTATCAAGGAGTATTAACCCAAGCTTGCTTGGGTGGTGAGCCCACATTAATCTGTAAACTTGCTTTATCTTAGGTTTTGTAATCAAGTGCTTGGAGTGTCTTCTTGTGTGAAGCCCATGAAGATGAATCAGCCAAAGGGCTGAGAATTTGGCTATACCCTCTTAAAACATCAGAAAATTTCAAACCCAACCAATGTGTTTTATTTTTTTCTAAAATCTCTTTCCAAAAAGACTCAGACTGTCAAACTATCCCTAAGACATAAACTATTGCACCTCCATTAAACCCTGCTACGCTTGAGAATATGCACCTTCGTTAAAACCTACCGCACTTGCATTTTCCTAAAATTGCACCTCTATCCTGTCACAAAATATGAGTCCTTCACTTTGACCTCTTAGGGTTACTTGGTCTAGTTGGAAATTAATCTACAACTCTACCATCTTCTAATCATTGGTCAAACCATTATCATACCTAAAAATTTCCATTATCAAGCACCCACCCTCCCCATCATTCAAATCTACCCCTTTGGACTTAGGAAAACCTCAATCACCTCCATACTATAAACTTGATCATCATTATCCAAATCCAATCAAAAGGATACATCCTCCAAATCTTCAAAAATCATCACCCATCATCACCCATTTCAAAACAAGTTTGTCAATCTAGATCCCACATCATCCTCTTTAATTTAAGGATAACTTAAGAATTTTCCTATCTTAGGTTACACCTTTAATTAAACCATCCCTTTCTTTTTGGATAATTTAGCCTAATGAGCGGCTCCCTTTTGCTAAATTTTTCAAAATCCCCCCCATCGAGCCTTGCTTGGGAATTTTCCTATCCTAAGTAAGAAAATCATAAATCATCCATACTAGGGATCTAGATCACAACACCAAATCAATCCAATCATCTTGCTTTACCTTATCCTCCTAAACCTAATGACATCATCAAAATGAATCATCCCAAATCAATCCTAAGGTCATCATAATTCACCCAAACCTTATCACAAATCTAAGTCCAAATCTAATCCAAACTCCACATCACTAATCTATTAAATAATCCCCTCCTTGCATTCCAATCACTAGATCACAAGAAAAGAAAATAATGGATTCTCACAGGGAGGACCTTTTCTTATCCCAACAACCCACTCCGTAGGAAGACATGGTAGATGCTCTCGAAGAGTCCCCTAGACTAAGGGAATTTTCCAATGATCCCTATAATCAACAAATGATGGAGAGAATAATTCTCCTTTAAAAAGACCACCTTGTCCTTAGTCTCCAAACACAAGGAGCTAAAATACCTTCCATAGAGGAAATCCTACAATTAAGGAATAGTGACCCTTCAAACAATCCTTCATCATCCACTAACCTCTTTGATCACCTTGTTGGGTCTCAACTGAATACCAACATCCCCTCTTCCACCAACATAAATCAATCCAATATTCCCTTAAACACAAGCTCTTCAATGAACACAATCTCATCCAACATCAACCAACCACGTTCCTCAAATACTAAAACACCTCTCATCATAAACAAAAAATTTCTTATTTCCACAAACACAACACAACCTCTCAACAACTTACCCCCACTTTCATCACACCAAAGGGTCACTATTCCCCCCAATGCTAGCATCACTTATGCTCCCACCAACCCCACCATAACCACATAATATCACCCCACTTCATCTATTCATTCCAATTGTATTGCCCCAAAAAATGCATCCCAACCCCCCTAATAACACATTACTTCACCCAAACCTTCTTTTCCTCCAACATTCACATGAGTTAAAAAATTAGGGAATGTTAGCGATGAGCAGGAGCAGGAAGCAAGCGATTTCAAACTCAGAAGGGGTTGGGTCTAAGGCAGCGGCTAATAGTGAGGATGATGATGAAGCAGATGGTTCTCCTGGTCCACATGAGTACTTCCTCTGCTCTACGGACCTCTACTTTGCTAGATTGGTGGTTTCTTTGGAGGAGAGTGAGTTGTGGGAGGGGTCTCTTCTTGTGGCTTCCCCTCTACTTTTTGTTTGGCCTTTTGGATTTACTATGTTTGAGCACCTTTTGGTGGTGTTTCTTGCTATGGATTCAGTGGTCAGTGATGGATGTTGGCCTATTTTTCAACTCCCCTTTGTGTCAGAGGGTTTTCTTCCTGAGGATTTGTTTGAAGGTATGTGGGAGACTTCACCATGTTTGGAGCTTTTGTTTCTCTACAATGAAGCTGTGGGTTTGGTTGCTAGGTTGGGAGATGGATTTCTCATTCGGATTTTGTTGGTTATGCCTCTCCCTTGCTTTTGTTGGGCGTTCCTATTGGGGGTTTCTGTGGCCTTTGGTTATTCATGTATCTAGTTTTTGCTAGGTAATTTTTTGTTGCTTTTGTGGGATGCTTCTCCTATAGAAAATTCTCTGAGTGGCTTCTTGGTGAGCAATGGTTGTTGTCCTTTTTCCCTCCTCAGTCTTTTGGGCTTACATGTTTTTCTTTCATTGGTTCATCCTCCTTGTATTTGGTGCAGGGGAGGTGTGTATTTTTGGTCTGTTGGAAGAGTTCCCTTGTTCGGGTCTTGGAAACTGGTTGGTTGTTGCTTACTGATGGGGATTTTGTGTCTTGTGCCTCTACATCCTTTCTTGTCTTATTTATTTTTTGTTATAGGTGCTTTGTCTAGCTCTTGTGGGATTTTTATGGGTTTTCTATTTTTCTTGGATGGTGTGATTTTGAACCCCAAGTGTTCCTTGAATATTTTACTTTTTTTAGGGTTTGCGGTTGCCGATACAGAGGTACCATTGGATACTTTGGCTCCAGAATCTTGTATTTTTGGGGCCTGCTACTTGTGGGTTCTGGTCTCTTGTTCTCTAAGTTCTCCTTTTTGTTGTAGGCTTGGTGGTTTTCTAAGTTTCTCTTCTTGTCCCAGCGGGCTAAGTCCCCTTAGGTTCAGTGGTTTTATTTTGAAGACTGTTGTCTATAGGTGATGGCTTCTTACCAGGTTTTTCCTAAGGGTGGTATGGATACTTGGTTTGCTACTACACTAATCTTCTTCCCAGATCCTATGGAGGTGGATTCTACTCCTATGGAGGTGGAGTTGGGAGGTGTTTGTCTTTGGCTTCCTCAATTGTTGATTATGCTGAGGTGGACGCTTCTCCAATGGAGGTGGAGGTTGAGGGTGCTAGAGTCTTCTTGCGGTAGTGGACATGGTGGGTATATCATCGTATCCAATCGAGGGGAGATCCTTCCTATTGAGGTGGTTTCAGAGTTGGCTTCCTAGTTTGAGCAGGGGCTTTGGGCTGAGTGGTTTGTTGTGCTCTTGGTCTCCCCTATTGAGGTGGGGTTTTTAGATTTTCTCAAGTTTTTGATTAGGGTACTGATGGTGTCTTACACCATTGTGTAGATTATCTTTCTTAGCTCAGTGGTGTCTTCCATGAGTGGCTAGTTTGTTGATGCTTGGTAGATGCAGGCAGGTTCTATGTGTATCTAATTGGGTTTCTAGTCTCGGTTAAAACCAAGTTTTTAAAGGGTTTCAAGCCCTTGCTTGTTTGTAAGTTGCAGCATGTGTAGTCATGTTAATCTTTAAAGGCTATTATGGGGCTACTGTTGGCTTATGGTTTATTTTATTTGTAGCTTACTTATCTTTGTAATGGGTTTTGGGCCCCATCAAAACCCATTTTTTACCTCTAATCAAAAATAAATTACTTCCCCCACCCCCTAACAATATTAATCCTCAAATCGTCCATAATCAATCCTTACCTAGATATAACACATTCACTTCTAAACCTCAAATCATCACTACCACCATTCATACCCAACATAACACCTCGATTCCCCCTACCAATATACTTACAATCAACCACCCTCACAAGACCCATACCTCACCCAAGAGTTGCAGAAAATGAAAGACATGATCCAAGGAATCCAAAGTGGTTGAGCCAAGAAGACCTTAAGATACAAAGACATATGTTCTTACCCATTTGAACAATCTATATTAGCCATTCCCTTCCCTAAATATTATGAGATCCCAAAGTCTGATAAGTATAAAGGGAAGAGAAACCCCATTGAACACTTAAAGGATTTTAGAGTCCAATGCCAAGAAGTGGCCTACAATGATATATACCTTATGAAGTTGTTCCCTAAGAGCCTTACTGGTACAACCTTAGACTGGTTTATACAATTATCTCAGGGATCCATTAAGTCCTTTGTAGACCTAGCTAAACATTTTGTAACACACTTTTCTTATAACATTGATCAACAAATAACTTTGGCTAAGTTATGCACAACAAAACAAAACAATGGAGAAAGTTTTTTTGCATTCCTTCAAAGATGATGACACCTTGCAAACAAATTTCCTCTACAAGTACTAGAAAAACAAATGGTTGACATATTCATTGAAAATCTACACCCAAAAATTTCTCTACACTTGAGACTACAATGTGTCACTACATTTGATGATGTCATTGAAAAAGGGTTAACCATTGTGTTATCATAGAATCTAGAAGCGCTCGATTCATGGATAAAACCTCCCATGAAACTTGTCTATTTCATAGGTTCATGATGTTCAAGCACGCAAAATAAGGTGAATTTCAATTCACCTCAAAGTGTGTTCCAAAATCTCAAATAGTCTATTTGAGTGTCCTCCCATATCCATCTTTTGAAGAGCTTCGAAACGAGCATCTTTGTCAACTTCCAACCTTTGGGAGTTGTGAAAATTGGAAAAAATATAGGATCATTAATTTTTAGTTCTCCTACATGTTGAGTTTGAAAATTTTCAAAGTCCTTAAAGTGCACAAGCGCTAAAAATCAGCGCTTGTGCATTTTTCTTCAAATTCAGTCTTTTGTGCACAAGCGCTAAAAATTAGCACTTGTGCATTCTTGTCAAATTTAGTCTTTTGTGCACAAGTGTTAAAAATCAACACTTGTGCATTTTTGTCAAAGTCAGTCTTTTGTGCACAAGCGCTGATTTTTAGTGCTCTTACATATTACATGCCTTAGTCATTTTCTGGCACATGTAGGAGTGGGGTTTTTTAGTGCTTCCACATCTTAAAACTCAAGTCACATGTAAAAGCTCTGATTTTCACCGCTCTTACATATTTCATGCAAAAGCGTTGTTTTTTATCGCTTTGACATGTGATATGTTGAAGTGTTATTTTTTGGCACTTTTACACAAAATACAATTTCCTTCTAAAACATGTCAGATTGTTGTTTTTTAGCACTTGTGCATGAAGTGCAGATCTTCCAACATGTAAGGGCATTAATTTTTAGCGCCCTTACATATGAAATCATCTCTTAAGTGTAGGAGAATTGATTTTCAACACTCCTACACATTTGGCAGTTTTTTCCTTAAACACATCCAAATCACTCCATTTTTGCTCTGAACACCATTTCTTTGCTCCCGCTTTGTTTTACGTGCCTAATTTCTTGTTTCATTATTTCTCAACATCGTTTGCTTGCTTCATGCTTCCCAATGCTACTTGTTCTACTAATGCCTGTTGATTCACCATGCTTGCAGTTTCTCTCCAGATTTTGTCAAGTGATCCTAAAGGTGACATCTTTTGATTGAGTGAACTATCCCAGATCTACAAAGAAGTTGTCATGCAACAAGTGGAGGATGCCAAATTTTCCAAAGCCTCAATGCATGTCATTTATGATACAAGAATGACCATTGATAATCTCAACATGCATCTTCGTAGGTGCAAGAAAATCCATTCATCTGCTAGAAGGTCAATCACAAGAGTTTACACCCTTGTGTATTACATAGTTGGCCTAGATGATGAGTTCATATAGGAGACCAAGAAGAAGTATGAAGAATTTTGTGCCCAAAGCAAGGAACCATGAAGACTCTTGATCTCCAATGTTAAACTTTTTGATGCTACCCTTTATGCATCTTGTAAATAGTTTTTGACATCTTAAATGTCTTTTCAGCAAATGTAATTACTCGTAAAATATGAGATGTTTTCCCACAAAGATGGACAACATTTTGACTTAGTCAAAGTTAGGTGAGATTTTCCTAAATTATCTCACCTAACTCTCCTAATTTTACTCACCTAATTTCCTAGATTTTCTCTTCCCCCTCTTTTATAAATAAGAGGGATTTCTATTGTAATCTTTACCTTTAGTATTTTGCAACGAAGTGCTGCCCTTTTTGAATCAGATTTGTGAAACTTTGTGTTCATTTTTACGAATGAAAATCTGATCAATAAAGAAGAGAATTGCATACGATACTTTGTGTTGGAATCAATAATCTTGTGGATTTATCATAGTAGTAGTGATTAGTAGATGAGATTTGAAGGACTTCGAATGAATTTATGTAAACTTTGTGTTACATTCTTTATTTGAATTTACATTTATGTTTGAGTAACTATTGTTGAATGATATACAAGACTTTGTGCTTGTAATTGTTCATGCTATTCATGGAATTGCTATATCTAGAAGACTTTGTGCTTCTAATACAACAAACAGTACATCTCTCATAGATCCATCAGTGAAAAAGCTATAGAACGACAGTGTTCCTTCGTGAGGTTTACTTTCTCATTTTATTGTTATTATTACCATACCTGGTATCTCTACGCTTTTCTTTGACAAGATAGAGGTATTGGAATTACTACTTTTTTTTAGTTTAAAGTTATTTTGAATTAGAACTATCAACTATGAAGCATTGTAAGACATCTTCTCTGAAAAAAGAGAGAAGCATGAATGTGACACACCCCCCCCATTTCGTAAGTGTAGTGTACATTTTGTAAATACTTGATTAGTTTTACTTAGCTTATGTTAGTAGTAAGAAGGGCGCCTCCTCTATCTGAGAGGAGAGATCATATCTCACACAGTTGTGGTTGAAATCTAGGTTATGTAATATATTGAAAAGATGATTACATAATTTTTGTCTAACAGTTTTTTGGCGACTCCGCTGGGGACATGATACACATTAGAAAGCCTCGCACTTTCATTTGAAGTATACACGTGTCCTTTTTCATTGTAATTTATTTTCTTGTAAGTTTTTCAAGCTTTCACCAAGAACATGTAAATGGCTTCTCAAGGTCCTTGTGGAAATGCTTTTGGTCTATTGAGTCTAGCTCTACCCCTACATGCTCTTCCTGAAGCCTCATGAAAGAACATTCCCAAGTTCTTTGGTGATGGAAAACAACATCCAAGCGAGCACGTTGTTGCTTTCTACATCGCTTGTGGAGTTGATGGTGTTGAACATGAAGATGTATCTGTAAGGTTGTTTGTGGAGACTCTCCAAGGTGTTGATGTAGATTGGTTTTATCGTTTGGTGCCATGTACCATCACAAACTAGAAAACTATCATATCCAAGTTTGAAGAAAGGTTCAAACCTCCTGAAGACACTCATGCTTTGTTGGCTCAGCTCACCTAGTTGAAGAAGGAATCTCACATGCCTATGCACGAGTTCATTGCTCACTTCAATAAGTTGACATGAAGAATTCCAACTATTGCTCAACCTACTACAGAGAATTTTAAATATTTCTTTGTAAATGCTCAAGTTCTCGAAGTAGGTTTCCTATTGAGAAGAGCAGCCCCAGCTACTCTTGCAGTTATGTAGACCTTGGCGACAGAAATTGAAGATGATCTCATTCTTGCTAGGCAAATAAGAATTGAATCACATGAATATGAAGAAAGTCCCTCTTTGGAGTTATTTTCTTCCATCACAAGGATAGATCCTATGGTGCAAAGGTTGGAAAATGAGCTACTTTTCCTCAAAAATTAGCTAGCTCAAGGTGTGTTTTTTGTGCCTCACAAGGACGTACCAAGAAGGTCACTTTCAAATGTTGCTCATAATTTTTCTGTTGGGAATCAACACAAGTTATCTTCACCTCCGAAGAGGCTTGCTCTTGAGGCACCATTAGTAAAAGAAGTAGAAAAGCATCCTGACTCCAATCCAAGTGATCTCTCTATTGTCTTCCGAGAAAAGGAACCAGACATAGCTGGCGACTCCCAATTCTAGTTTATGTAGTCTCAAAAATCCATTGATGAAAAGAAAAAGGATCAAAGTCATTTTTCTAAAGTTCAAGTGAATGAATACAATCTTGTCTTGAGATCTAAAAAGATGGACATGTGCACAAAGGTCTCAATCAAGTTGAAAAGAATGCATCTATGTTTCAAAGTCATGAACTTGAACATGTGTTGCATAAAATAATTTCCCAAAGGCATGATGAAGAAATTCTTATAAATAATTCATAATTTCCCAAGTCTGAAGATAGTGAAAATCATATTGAGGTATTCAATACAGTCATATCTTCATTTGAATCACATGAAGGATATCATTCCTATCAGCATGAGGTTTCCATGGTTGATGAATTAGTTGTTCAAGTAGCAACTGGTAAGAAACATTTAATCTTTGACCGATCAAGGGAATGTCCCATAAGACATCTTGCTTGGTTGGAGGATAATGGGAAGATAGAGGTTCCACTTGCACCTGAACATGAATATAAACTTGAAGATGCAGCTAAAGATGTATTTGTAGATGTGCAGGAGCAGTCTAGATTAAATGATTCATTTTGGAGCAGCAATATATCACATAAATTTTTAGAGGTAGTTGAACCTGTTCATCTCTTTCAAGAAGAAATGCCTCAAATTCATCTACATGTAGTTGGTAATGATCATGGAAGGAATTGCAAGCTATTGAAGAAAGGAAACTATTTTGTTGAACCTATGAATGGTTTCATTTGGGAAGGTTTCATTGATGGCTAGTATTAATTAGGTAGG
The DNA here is from genome assembly GCA_007258455.2 of Sequoia sempervirens. Classification (NCBI taxonomy): domain Eukaryota; kingdom Viridiplantae; phylum Streptophyta; class Pinopsida; order Cupressales; family Cupressaceae; genus Sequoia; species Sequoia sempervirens. Next base: position 938,857,838 of record VDFB02281492.1, on the reverse strand, counting down.
TTTTTACCTTTTCAATAAGTGCATTTGCATAAGTTTGTGTCTTGTTTTCATGGATTTTCTTTGTGTCATTCATGCTCGACTTTGTTTCCTAATGGATGGATAAAGGGACTTGAGTTCTAGAGTTCTTCTCCCTTCAATCATTTTCTGAGAATAATTGAAGGAAGATCCCCAACTGGAACCAACTATTATCGTAGAATCTAGCAGTGATCGATTCATGGATAACCCCCCTACAAAACTTCTCCATTTCATAGGTTTGTGATGTTCAAGAATGCAAAATGAGTAAAATTGCAATCCACCTCGAAGTGTATTCCAAAATATCAAATAGTCCTTTTGCGTGTCCTCCCATGTCTGTCTTTCAAAGAGTTTCGAAACGAGCATCTTCATTAGCTTTTAGCCTTTGGGAGTTGTGAAAATTGGAAAAAGTGTAGGAGCGCTGATTTTCAGCACTCCTACATGTTGAGTTGAAATTTTTCTAAGTTCTTAAAGTGCATAAGTGCTAAAAATCAGCGCTTGTGCATTTTTTTTCAAATTTAGTCTTTTGTGCACAAGTGCTAAAAATTAGTGATTGTGCATTGTTGTCAAATTCAATCTTTTGTGCACAAGCACTAAAAAAAATCACTTGTGCATTTTTGTCAAAGTCAGTCTTTTACACACAAGCACTGATTTTTAGCGCTCTTACATATTTGATGCCTTAGTCATTTTCTGGCACATGTAGGAGCGAGTTTTTTGGCGCTTCTACATCTCAAAACTCAAGTCACATGTAAAAGCTCTTATTTTCACTGCTCTTACATATTTCATGCAGAAGTGTTGTTTTTTATCGCTTTGACATGTGATATGTTGAAGCGCTATTTTTTAGCGCTTTTACACAAAATACAATTTCCTTCCAAAACATGCCAGATTGTTGTTTTTCAAAACTTGCACATGAAATGCAGATCTTCTAACATGTAAGGGTGTTGATTTTCAATTCCCTTGCATATGAAATCATCTCTCTAAGTGTAGGAGCACTAATTTTCAACACTCCTACACAGTTGGTAGTTTTTTCCTTAAACACTTCCAAATCACTCCATATTTTTTTATCTAAACACCATTTCTTCACTCCCGCTCTATTTTATGTGCCTAATTGCTCATTTCACACTTGATCAATATCATTTGCTTGCTTCACTCTTCCCAATGCTTCTTTTTCTGCTAACACCTGTTGATTCACCATCCTTGTAGTTTCTCTCCAGATTTCGTCAAGTGATCTTGAAGGTGACATATTTTGATCCAGTGAACTATCCCAGATCTACAAAGAAGTTGTCACATAGCAAGTGGAGGATGCCAACTTTTCTAAAGCCTCAATGCATGTTATTTGTGATACACGGCTGACCATTGATAATCTCAACACACATCTTCGCAGGTGCAAGAAAATGCATTCATCTACCAAAAGGTCAATCACAAGAGTTCACAACCTTGTATATTACACAGTTGGCCTAGATGATGAGTTCATATAGGAGACCAAGAAGAAGTATGAAGACTTTCGTGCCCAAAGCAAGGAACCATGAAGACTCTTGATCTCCAGTGTTGAACTTTTTGATGCTTCCCTTTATGCATCTTGTAAATAGTTTTTGATGTTTTAATAGCAAATGTAATTACACATAAAATATGAGATGTTTTCCTACAAAGATGGACAACATTTTCACTTAGTCAAAGTTAGGTGAGATTTTCCTAAATTAGCTCACCTAACTCTCCTAATTTTACTCACCTAATTTCCTAGATTTTCTCTTCCCTCTCTTTTATAAATAAGAGGGATTTCTATTGTAATCTTTACCTTTAGTATTTTGCAATGAAGTGTTGCCCTTTTTGAAGCAGATTTGTGAAACTTTGTGTTCATGTTTACAAATGAAAATTTGATCAATAAAAAAGAGAATTGCATACCAGACTTTGTGTTGGAACTAATAATCTTGTGGATTGATCATATTGGTATTTATTAGTAGATTATATCTGAAGGGCTTCAAATGAATTTATGAAAACTTTGTGTTACATTATTTATTTGAATTTAAATTTATGTTTGAGTAACTATTGTTGAATGATTTACAAGACTTTGTGCTTGTAATTTTTCATGTTGTTCGTGGAATTTTTGTATCTAGAATACTTTGTGCTTCTAATATGACAAACAACACATCTCTCATAGTTCCATCAATGAAAAAAGCTACAGAACGACTTTATGCCTTCTTGAGCTTTCCTTTCTCATTTTATTGTTATTATTACCATACCTAGTATCTCTATGCTTTGCTTTGACAAGATAGAGGTATTGGCATTACTACTTGTTTTTAGTTTAAAGTTATTTTGAATCAGAACTATCAACTATGAAGCATTGTAAGACATCTTCTCTGAAAAAAGAGAGAAGCATGAATGTGACACACCCCCCCCCCATTTTGTAAGTGTAGTGTATATTTTATAAATACTTGATTAGTTTTACTTAGCTTCTATTAGCAGTAAGAAGGGTGCCTCCTTTTTCTAACAGGAGAAATCATATCTCACACAGTTGTGGTTGAAATCTAGGTTGTGTAATCTATTGAAAATATGATTACATAATTTTCACCCAACACATTGAAAAAGCCTTAATTGGAGATGGGGTAATCAAGATCTATAAAGACCAAAAAGACAACAACCAAACCTCTAATGATAAACCTAAATATTGTTCCAAACAAAAAAATATTGTAAAGGATGGTGTAATTGATAGAAAACATACAAAACACACCATCTCAAAACACACAATCACAGCAACAGCAACAAGGTGTTTACAAGACCATAACCATTCCCCAAGGATGAAATAAGTCAAATAATAATAAACAACCCAAACATAAATATAGTCCTCTTGGGGAACCTCTTGATGCCATATTCCATAGATTGGCACAAGCAAACATGATCAAATTCCCTATCACTACCCCACTAGATGAAAGCAAGCCAAAACCCAAATGGTATAGGGAAGATGAATATTGTGAATACCACCGTAGTAAAGAACATAATACCATCAAGTACTTGTGATTAAAGAATTACATTCAAGATCTCATTGATAAGAGAGAAATCAATATTCAAAATAAAATTTTTGCCAATGACCAATTAGGAATTTATACACAACCCTTCCCACAACATAATGGTGGAAAATATCTTACAACAATGTTTCATATACATACACCAACAATTCCAACCCATCCACGCATGACACAATCGTTGGCTGAATCGAACAATGCAATACCATTACCATAAAATCACCTGATTGTGTTGTCACTACCTATCGTGGCCGAGTAACAATACAAGGAGCGTCATCTTCATCACCCACTCCACCCAACACCAATAAATATAATATCATTGAACACCTTAGCAAAAGCCTATCCCAAATTTCCATCTTAAAAATCCTTTTTACTTCACCCATTCACAAAGAAGCACTCAAAAAATCCCTCCAAGAATCCTGAGTACCAAGTGACATTAATGTCAATCAATTCCAAGCCATAATTGGACACCTCTCATCCCCACCTCAACTCTCATTCACTAATAAAGACTTACATACCAAAACACCCCATAATAAACCACTACACATTCAAGCCATTGTCCACAAGAACAACATCAAAAGGGTCTTAATAGATGGCGGATCCGGGCTAAATTTATGTACATTAAAATTAATAAAACAATTAGGCTATTCAAATGATGTCATTGATATCCATAAAAAGATAACTATAAAGGCATATGACAATGTTGAAAGAGAATCAGAAGGTACTATCAAGCTGCCTATTCAAGTTGGACCGTCCATTATGGATACAACATGTCATATACTTAACCTTGACCTACTATACAACATTACCCTTGGAAGACCTTGGATACATGCCATGCAAGTTGTACCTTCCACCTATCACCAATGCATAAAATTCTCCCATGATGGAAAATAAATTACCATTCCCGCTTAACCACAACCTTTCTAATATTGTAAGGCATTGGAAGGGAAATACAAGAGCTATCACCATTGTCCCATTAACGAGGAAGCTTCCACATCATCTAGTTACATTAACCCATCCACACTACAACTATCATCTACACCAACCACCATCCCCGAGGACAAGGTCAAGGTAATTGACACAAGATGTGGAGAATAGAGATTCCAAAACTCCGTCTACATAGGACATCTCCCTAAATCTCCATGCTCATATGGTTGAACACTTAATTTGAAACCAAAGGAAACTTTCAAAAAAATTAACAAATGGGGATTACTAGACAAAGAAGATTTGGGCCTAGAGATAGATGTTTGAGCCTAGTTGTACAAAGAAGAGAATGAGCTTCCTGCCTTGGAAATCCATAGATATCCTAAAGGACATTATATATGCAAAAATTGAGGCTATAAAGGCAAAGGAATGGGGACACAAGAACAAGGAATCATGGAACCAATTCAGCTCTGAGAATACAAACATCATCAAGGACTTGGCTTCTTGGCCACTAATTTGGTAACCATAAAACCCCAATGTTCCTATGATAAAGGTGGAAAGACTTCTATTGATAAGAATGCTCATGAGGAAACCATTGAAAAATCCTTTCACACCATCACTGAACTTTTCAACACCGATCATGTATTCACCATTTCCTCTTCCACGTACCTCCCACTCTTATATCCTAAATTAATTGATTGGGACCCAAAGGGCCCTCCAGCCTTGGATGTATTTCAAAATGATGAGACTATTGTAGAAAGCATGGGCATTTGAGAACATATCCCATTAGGAGATCATAAGTAGGAAAATCAAATCATACTACATAATGATGCTTACTTTAGAGAACAAATCATGTGCCTCAGTCACAAAAGTAAAAAAGGTAAAAATAAGAAAGAAAGATCCCTAAGTGAAAACCTTGATGAGATGCTTTTGGATCGTAAAAGAAGTAAAAATAAAAGATGCATCCTCAGATGAAAACTTTTCTGAGGCGTTGGAGGATGGGGCATATGATTCAATCCCCAATCATGATGAGACATCTACTATAGTAATTTAAGACATCAAGTACATCAACTTGGGGACATATTAGCAACAAAAAATTACCTACATCGCTAAAGAGTTAGAAGAACCATTTAATGAAAAATTGGGAGAATTTATCAAAAGGTGATCTATCAACTTTTCTTGGACATATAAAGATATGCCAGGATTAGATCCATCCTTTGTTATACATCATTTGGCAGTATATCCAGATGCAAAACCAATCAAGTAAAAGTTGTGAAAAATGCACCCGTAAATAGCTCTCTTGGTAAAATCCAAATTACATAAACTTCTCGAAGCTGGATTTATCAAACCTATTGATTATCCTAAATGGGTGTCCAACATTGTACCAATCATAAAACTTACTAGGGGAATCCTCATATGTACAAATTTCAGAGATCTTAATAAAGCATGTCCAAAAGATGACTTTCCATTACCCAATATTGATATGATTGTTGATCTTACTACTGGACATGAAATGCTCTCCCTCATGGATGGATTTTTAGGATATAATAAATTTTGATTTGCTGAAAAATATCAACACAAAACAACCTTCATAACCCCATGGGGAACCTTTTGTTATCAGGTCATGCTCTTTGGACTTAAAAATGTTGGAGCCACATATCAAAGAGCAATGAATGTCATCTTCCATGACATGATACATGAAATTATGGAAGATTATGTGGATAATTTACTAGGAAAATCAAAAAAAAAAAGACACATTGAATTATTGAAAAAAATATTTGACCGGCTGGAAAACTGTCAACTCTGACTTAACCCTAAAAAGTGTGTATTCAAAGTATCATCTAGAAAAATATTAGGATTTATTGTTTCTCACTGAGGAATTCAAGTATATCTAGCAAAAATAAAATAAATCAAAGAAATTCCTTCACCAAAGAACATCAAACAACTTAGAAATTTGCAAGGAAAGTTACAAGTCCTAAGAAGATTCATTGCTCAACTGGCAGATAAATGTCAGCCTTTTTTTCACCTACTTCACAAAAAAATCACATTCAAATGGGATGACAGTTGTCAACAAGCTTTCCAACAATTAAAAGACTATCTTGAAACACCACTAGTCCTAGTACCTCCACAAGTAGACAAACCACTCCTCTTGTACATATTAGCTACTCAAGTGGCACTAGGGGCATTGTTAGCACAACATGATGACAAAGGAAAATAAAGAGCTATATACTACATATCTTGAACATTATTCGGTAGTGGGTTGAACTACATATCAATAGAAAGAGCATGTTTAGCTGTGGTTTTTTTTCTAAGAAGCTACAACATTACTTGCTTAATCATAAAATGTAGCTCATTTCAAAGGTTGAACCATTAAAATATCTACTCTCAAAAGCAACACTTCAAGGTCGAGCAGCTAAATGGATCATGGTTTTGAGTGAATTTGGCATCGAGTATGTAGACATAAAAGATATTAAAGGACAAGTGGTCGTTGATTAGCTCATTGAATCTCCCTTACAAGATAGTCACCCATTGTTGTTAGAATTCCCAGATGAACACATATTGACTACAGAAGAAGGAAAGTGGTGGAATCTATACTTTGATGGATCTTTCACACAACATGGCTTAGGGACAGGAATAATTTTTGTTACACCTCAAGGAGATTGCATCCCTAAGTCATATTGAATTTCTTTTCCTTGCAAAAACAATATAGTAGAATATGAGGCATTGATAATAGGACTCAAACTTTCCATCCAATGGAAGATTGTAAAGTTATAGGTATATGGTGACTCTCAATTGGTCATAAAACAAGTAAATGATGAATATCAAACAAAGGATGACAAAATTTTTCCCTACAAGCGTATGGTGGATAGCTTCAAATAATTATTTGTGCAAATCTAGTTTGATTAGATCCCAAGAGTGAACAACAAAGCAGTTGATGCTATGGATACCATTGGTTCTCTTATTGATGTCTCCCAAAATAGTCAACAATATGAATTCCTCATAAAGAAAATTTTGATTCCTGCTTATGATGTTCCAGAATCTAAAATGGTTTGTGACATTGTTGGTACCGAATCACCATGGTATTACGAAATATAAGAATACCTATGCAATAATACCATCCTGCCCAATCTCTCAACCTCCCAATGCCAATCCTTTATCTGAAAAACTTCTCGCTTCACTATTCTTGAAGACATTCTTTACTGTCGCTCTTTCGATGGTACCCTCCTAAGATCTTTTGACTTAGAAGAAGCTCAAACTACCCTAAATGAGGTACATCAAGGTATTTTTTGGGCCCATTCTAGTGGACCAATGTTAGCTAAAAAGTTGCTACGCACAGGATATTATTGGCACACAATGGAACGAGATGCTATCAACTTAGTGAAGGTATGCAATCCTTGTCAATAGCATGGCAACTTGATTCATGCACCATCACAAGCATTGCATCCCACTTTCACTACATGGCCTTTCTCACAATGGGGACTACACCTTGTTGGAAAGATAAACCCGACATCCTCAAATGGTCATAAATTGTAATCATCGCTACTGAATAGTTTACCAAATGGGTTGAAGCCATACCAATGACCTATGTTACAAGAAAATAGATTTCTAAGTTCATCCTCCATTACATCATCCGTCGCTTTGGAATTCTTGCTTCCATCATCACAGATAATGGACACCCCTTCAAAAACAAAGACATCTATAAATTGTGTCACAATTCCACATTCAACACCATTTTTCCACCCCATATTACCCGCAAGGCAATGGCCAAGTTGAGGCTACAAATAAAACCATCCCAAGAATCCTAAAGAAAATAGTCAATGAAGTTGGTTGTGAGTGGTATTTACAACTTAACCATGCCCTATGGGCATACCGCGCTAGTATCCACACACCTACTAGAGCCACCCCTTATTCCTTGGTATACGGTGCTGAAGGTATCTTTCCAATAGAGGTCAAACTCCCATCACTAAGAATCTCTTTAAAACACCTCATCGATGATGAAGAATACCACATGGCACATCTTCAATAGCTAGAAATTTTAGATGAAAAATGAGTGAATTTCCTTAATCACCTAAGAGCATATTAGAACAGGCTTCGCAGATCATATAATAAGAAGATTAAACCTAGAGAATTTGCAATTAGAGATTTGGTCCTTAAAGAAAATCAATGCAATCTGCAGGAGCGAGAGAAGAGAAAATTGAACCTAATTGGCTAGGCCCCTACATCATTATAACAAAATATGGATTAGGGGCATATCAATTAGCTACCATGGAAGGAGATCCCCTGGAAGAGACCATGAATAGCATCCATCTCAAAAAAATACACATAAGAAAATACAAAAAAATCAAAAAAAAAGAAAAAAAAAGAGAAATAATCAGTCCAATGGTGAAAACCACTATGTGGTACCTTAGGCAGGTACCATGGCGAAAACTTGGAAAAAATGTGCCATGCATAGGGACATATCCACCATCTATTAGGTCACTTTCTCTCACTCATAATAAACTTGTTTGCCCTGCACATCCATAATAGATTCACTATCCTTGTCCAATATGGCTTGGAATACCATTCACTACCTTGAGCTCACTTCACCCACCCACACAAAACAAATCCAACGTGAATATTTTACTGTTGGATTACTTTTGGTTGAAAATTAACCATCCTAACACCAAGCCATCCACCTTTCCTTTTAGTTAAGCCACCCTCCTTGTAGTCACTTGGTCACACACTCCAACAAATGGATAAATTACTTTAAATTTTGGAAGAGAATAAAGATTTTACATAGAAAACATCAATTCAACACAAACCTGTATCTTTCTAAATCCATCTATCCATAAATACTTAGAAAATAATATGCATTGTTTTCCAACTTGTACCATGCCACCCGCCATACACATGGTTTTTATATGATGGTGTTTGTATAAGATGTGCATTAGCCACCAATACCTCCCCATTTCATCTCATCATCCATCCTCCCCATCATAAGTAGTGGGAAGTAGTTTCCAATGTACCTAGTTGCTCATCCGTACATACATAATCAGGTTCCATCCCATAATAAACTCCACCCATAATAAACACCTCACCATCTCACATATACCACTCATCTCACCCCAAGACAAGCAACACAAAAGAAAAAAACACACGTGCCTACAATGATCTTAGAGCTACACTATTAATATAATCCTCAAAACTCCCTTGCTGCATCGCTTGCCACCCACCCATTGCAAACCTACCCATCTTTTCACGATAGGATGCATCCTTCCTTGGTCTAACAACATCCATCTGTCTCCCTTTCTTTTTGGAAAGAGATTTGGATTTTTCTTTTTTAAGATTTATTGTTGTGATATACAAAGTCACTGAGTTAAAACCACCAATATCTTTTCATATCTTGGTGTGTTGACAACAAGGTATGAAGTAGATATGAGTCACCTTATCCGACGTGCTTGTGATTAGCCTAATTTACTAATGGTTTCTTACACCTTAGCTAGACGGATTCAAAATTATGGTATGTTCTATAATCCCCTCTATGATCCACTATGGCATCGGGAATCATGTAGTGGTTAAGTTTAATCTTTTGTTTGCATATGCTTGTGATTCTCAAATTCCATGTAAGACACATCGTCACACCTCTAGTCATTTCTACCATTAGGGCATAATGTCTCTTGCTATATCAAACTAAGGATTTCTCACCACATTGGACCAACATAACCAACCCCCCCACTTCTTCTAATACTAACCATTATCTGGAGTAGATATGGGTCACATTATTTGGTGTAGATATGGGTCTTCTTATCCAGCATGCTTGTGATTAGCTTGATTTACTAATGGTTTCTTACACCTTAGCTAGAGGGATTCAAAATTTTGGTTTGTTTTATAATCCCCTCTATGATCCACTATGGCATCGGGAATCATGTAGTGGTTAGGTTTAATATTTTTTTTGCATATGCTTGTGAGTCTCAAAGTTCATGCAAGACACATTATCACACCTCTAGTCATTTATACCATTGGGGCATAATGTCTCTTGCTATATCAAACTAAGGATTTCTCACCACATTGGACCAACATAATTAAACCCACCACTTCTTCTAACACTAACCATTATCCTCCCCCCATTTTTCCTATCCTGCTAACCTACAACCCCCCCCACACACCTAGACTGAAATACATGATGTATCATGAGAACAAAAACATTCACACCTACATGGTTTTAACAAGGGAATTTTGAGTACAAAACTGATAAATCATTAGCATGACATAGAAACATAAACAATTTCATTAAACAAATTCACCATCATATTAAATAGCATGTGTATGAGTGATAATAAGGGCTTGCATATCAATGAAAATATAGGCCTCCTTTATTTGTGTATCATGCTTGCTTTAGTTGATGTGGTTGACACAAGGGAGGCAACCCACCATGCACTTTCATGATAATCATTAATTATGTGTTTCTATATAAAAAAATTGAAAATAATACTATTCATAACACCATCATAAGTGCACAATCCTCTCACATACAAGTGCACTTCAGCCAGTGGAACTATTGTTCTCTTATATTCTCTTATTGATTTTCAGAATCGAAATCATTGCAACAAAGTGCCATTATTAAGTTCTCGATCCTAATTTTATAATTGAAAGGTATGGAAGATGACAATCGAAAAACAAACAAAACACGAGCTCCACTGGTTGAGTCACTTGCATATGAAAAAAATATCTTGCATATCATAATAATACATCATAACACCCATATAACATACATCACATTACCATCCATCAATAAAGACATAGGATCCATAAAATATAATTAAAAAATTACACATAGATAATCACATTTGCATAAACCATATAGAACCACATGGGACACTAGAACAACAATTATACATGAATTTTTTTATTGCAAAGTTCAAACAAATTCTTCAAATGTCGTCAATTACCTCATGCATAATAAACAACATAACATCTATCACATAATAAATAATCCAATATCATCGTCCATCAACAACGTTTAGTATAAACATCATCATAGGAATCATAAATATAAATTACATCACATGCATCAATATCAATCAAACATCACATAACAAAGAGCCATAAATAACACATCTACATAAGTCATAAATCCATCATATCATATATATCAAAATAAAATGTCATGATACAAAATTTAGGATAGTCTCTCATGTGTACAAAAGCCAAACCCACTCTAGGGGAAAAATCCAAAAAGTCACAATCAACATGCACTATCTTGTGCTCCATGCATCTAACTACCTATTAGGAGACCTCTATGGTGCTTGTGGTGGCCCCATCGAGACTAAAGGACTCGAGTGAGCCAGCCCATGTGATCTATTGTTGATTGAAACATTAGCCATCCTCCACTTTGGTGGCACAACCTCCTCATATGCTTGCCTCCATCTCTCTGCCTCTAGGCTAACCCGACCAAACTCTACAAACCCAACTACAGCTCCACCATCCAACATGTTGCGAGCCACATCTTGCTCCCATCAAAGCCTATCTACCTCCCTTCACAGCTGATCCAACTATGCACCATCTCCCCCACCACCACCCCCTACATCCAATAACCCCTATAACCTAGCTACCTCTGCTCTAGTGGCATCCCTCTCACCAACTAATGTGGCTACCTCGACTTTGGTTGTATCTCTCTCACTGGCCAATACATGTGCCACTGATTGGGCTGCATCCCTCTCTACTGTCAAACTAGCAACCTGACCATCCATCTACCTTTGTAGTCAGACCACATCTTCCAGTGCCATATCTCTTTCTCCCAAAACCTGCAAATGAGCCTATCGAGCCTAATCATGCTCTTGACAGAGCGATCTCTCTCCACTAACAATGCATCCACCTGGACCTGTAAGTCCCCACCCCTCCTCTCCTCCAACATCCTCTGCACCAACATCCTCTCCACCTAAACCCTAATCTCCCCAGTTTCCATCATCTCCATCATCATCATCATCATCATCATCATCATCATCACTCTCATCCTCCTCACTATCATCATCAAAACTGTTATTGCTCCTTGAGCTACTGTTGTTGTTGCTACTCTCATCCTTGCTTCCCTGTGCTACCACTACCTGAGCTTGGGGCATCATCAATTGAATGGGTCTATGCATCTCCCACTAGGTATAATACTTTATGGTGATACATGCATCTGCAACACCCCACCTCATATCCTAGGCTACTACTGGTGTGTCCCTCCAACTCTGTTAGGTTGTGTCATACTTATTAAAGCATGTTGGACTCAAGGAACACTGAGAGGGGGGTGAATTAGTGTTCAACAAAATTTGAATTTCAATCTAGATATTAAACCATTCACAACATTTAAACAAAATTAAAGATGCAAGCACATGAAGGAGAAAATCAAGACACCATAACACCAAAATTTTTACATGGAAACCCTGTTAGGGGAAAAACCATGGTGGAGATTAATCCACGATTTATACTCTGTTAAAAGTATGAAGAAAAATGGAATGCACATGCATTTAGGCACATTTCCTAGAGCTCACTGCTCAAAATAAGGAAGAATCACTTCCTTACAAGATTTTTGTGATTACAACAAAATATTGAACTAAGAAGATAGCATCTACAAATTCCTGGTTTCAGTTCTGGTGAAGCTCATGTATCAAATTATGGACCTTCTATCTGATTCTGCACTTCACTCTACTCTACCCTAACTCGCTTCAAATCCTCTTCTACACAAGCAAAATTTTCTCAAGTGATCTTCTAATATTTTCACATGCATCTGCTCTGCTCTATACACACACTCATTTTCCACATAAAATGAATTACTCAAACTCGCATATATATCTACTAGCAAGAATTCAATTGCTATATGTCGACTTCAAATAAAATACAAAATATTTTCCATATGTCAGCTCAGATCATGAGAAAAATTTAATGTGGACCCATCAGAGTTAGCCATGACTTAGCTAGGACCCAAAACAAAATGTTTGAACATAAAAAATTTAAACAATTACTCCTTATATGTCTATGACACGCTACATTCATTAAGTTGGCCACCAATGAGTTAATGAATAGAAAATCATCCTGCCGAATCTCCTAACTCATACACCAATTAATGCAACATCACAAAACTTAACAATAAGATAAAATGTATGCTTAAAAACCTAACCTAGGGATCCACAACTCAAAATGATGATCCAATGAAGCATACGGATCAACATAGTAACCAGATACCCTGTTCTTCATTTTCTTTGTTGGCAATACTTTGTTTTCTACTTTGCCTGCCGATATGAACAAATTTTGATCTGCAGACCAAAATAATGACTTCAGTTGCCATCAATGACAACACTAGAAGCCATATGCCAACAATCTCCCCCTTTGGAATTGATGGCAACACTTAGTGAAATATGACTAAGTGTCAAAACTAGAGATACGCTGCCAAAATTCAAAATTTCAAAACACAACTTTCTTTCAAAACACTGCTCCCCCTTTGAATGTCAATGAATTTTTCACTACACTCTCTCCCCCTTTGACATCAATTCCAAAAGTATTTGGATCCCCCTTTGCTAATTCAAACAATGATCAAAATTTGAAGAAATACAACTACTGCATAGTTAGAAAATTATCTTGTACTTATCTTTCATTTCCGAAAGAAATTTCTTCCAAGCTTCTATTGCAATCCCAATGATTAAGATCGGGCTGTTGTTTTCTGATGTTCAATTTATGATCTTGATGAAGGATTCTATAATTGTAATCGCTTCTTCTAACTTCTCTCCTTTCCTCAGTACCTCAATTAGTTGTTCCTATCTACATTCGGTTAAATCCTTCACTTTCCAAAAAGTGTCCACAAGAGTGTTTCTAGAAGAGTGAAATTTTGCATGCTCAGTCTGTAACTCATGAATCCTTTTCTTGATTGCACCATCCTAGTCCTGAAACATGTAATCTAGACCATTTTTTTTCAGTTCACTTTCAATCTACTCCAGCTTGTCTTTGTATTTCCCAACTACATGTGGCCAACGAAGACAATAATTGTAGATGTTATTGGCAGAGTTTATACATTGCCTCAACACATTCATTTTCCTTTTTTATTTGGTAAGGGATAGCATGAGCTGCTCCTTCAAATATATAATTATTTCTTCCTCTTTCTTGTCCTGAGACTCAATGACCATAACTTCTCTAATACATTCAATCAACACTTTAGGTAACACATTCTAAAAACTTTCCAATCCAATGTTGTTATGCTCAAAATAACTACTTAGAGTGCTCTGAATCAAGTCCTACTCATATGAGGGTCTATCTAACCAAATGTTAGCAATCTTCTACATCACATCTTTCTCATGAACAATCTGTAGTATCTTTGTTTTGAATAAAGCACCTTCTTCTTTGCTTCCTTCTGCCATTATTACATCTAGTTCAACTAATTTTGGATCATCCTTTGGAATGTACTTATTAAAATCTTCATTTGGTATATCTAGAATTATTTGTTCTTTACTTTTTCCTTCAGATTTTGGAAACTTGTGTGCTAGAGGAATGTCATCAGCAAACTCTAGTGCTCTTTTCTGCTTCCTCTCCATTTCACCGGAAGAGGACCCAACTTCAACTGCTTTAACCGGAATGGAGATGCCAACTACTCCAAACTTTCCTAGCAACTCTTTAAAGAAATTTTCATATTCTTGCTCATAATTTTCCAAAGTATTAGAATGTTCAAATATTTGCTTACAAACCGGTTCATTCTCCTTCCATACCACATTATTATTCTGAGGCAAACAAATTTAGAAAATACATCATGATACATATGACCAAAGTACCAAACCTAAAGGGGTAATCTGCTTCCATTGTCAATTGCGCATTTTCCATCAATTGATCTTTTAGTAAGTTGCACAGGTCAAAGTCTTGATCCTCCATTACCATTTTATGAGAGATGTAAATTGTGCCTGCCAAGGTTGCGCCTTCCATGTTTCTAAAGAATATTTTATATGAGATTCCACGCACAATGTACCTTGTTATCGGATCTTTGATCATCAAAATTATCAATGCCCTCTGATCTCCTGTTACTTCAGTTAGGGTTTCGACTTCCTTGTTCTGAATTGACTTCTTTTTTGGAATATCCCCAACATTGCATAATCTAGTTAGATTTCTAATCAGCTCTTTTGAAATGAGATAGGGTTTATCCAAGGTTAGAATGCCATCATTCAATCTATTCAAGATAAACCTAACCACTTTCGTGTTGTCGAAATAAGGAAACTCATTCCAAATGTCCAAACATCTATGTTTCACACCTTTAAGCCACTTCAATTCATCGAACGACAACATATTTCTTACATCCCTGATCTTTCTACTACTATATTCATCCAAATTCACAATTCCTTTGATTTTCTTCATTTTACTTTCCGTACCGGACACGTTTTTCTTCTAAACACAAAATTTGTAATAATACAAGCAATTGAAATACTTGATGAATTCGCCACCAAATTGACTTGAATCCTTCAAAATTCTGTTGCAGAGGTTTTCTCTCTATTCTTCTTCAATGCAAGGTGACAAATGAGGGTTCCAAATAACCTTTTATAACTTGTGCACCTAACCCTTTTACGGCATTAAATGTTTCACCCTAGGAGTTTTGGTTACTCTATTTTCTCAGACAACAAGAGAAGAATTCATTTGCGGACCTTCTAGATCTCAATTTTTTGCACAAGTGATCACATATACATTTGTAGACTGATAGCACAACTACTGAGAATTTCCTGCATTCCTGCACCAACTACCGATAGGGGACAAAGGATTTTCTTGAAAAACTCCCCCTAGGCCAATGGCTTGAGATCAATTTCCGGAGGGATTACCGAAGCCTGCTTCCAGTATGGGCTTATTTCCTTCATCAGACTCACTCTTCTTTACCCATGATTTCTTCATCTAATCCCTTATTTCTTCCATAGTCACTTTTCCTTTTCCTTTATCATCTTTCTATGAAATTCTTCCTTCGTATACCAGACCTCTTCTATCCATGTTTTGGTTCCTACAGAATCTCACAATGTGACCAAATCTATTGCAATTGTAACACACAGGAATTCTTCATTCAAACCATTCATTCCACTGATTTCCTCTTGATCTACATTGATTAGCAATATGTCCAAATTTTCCACAAGTGTAGCATTTAACATTCCTTAAGTTGACAGACATGCTTTTGCATTCAATTGACTTGTGACCATACTTATTGCAACTAAAACACTGACTGAGAAATGATGGATTGCTTGAATTTGTTTTACTTCTACACTGTGAAGCCATATGACCAAATTTATTACAAGAAAAGTAGTAATCATTAAACTTCTCAGCATTGGATTGTCTTACCGGATACCTTTTGCCTTTGTTCATCTAATTTCTTTGTTTGGAATTCTGATGTTCAAATCTGGAGCTTTCTCCTTTCTCATATCCAAGACCTCGTTTATCATTTGCATCCTTCTGTCCTTTAGTCAGCTCATCAAGCTTAGCAGAACTGATCCTAAAATTTTCTTTGTATCCATTTGCAATAGTGAGTTCATCTCTGAGAATAACTATTTGTCTTTTAAGCTCTTGTTCATTATTCTTGGATTGTTGCAGTTCAATCTCTAGTTGAATGAATCCACTATTAACTCTACTACATTCTTCATATTTTTCTTTTAAGGATTAGGCCAAATTCTCCTCATTCTTCTTTCTTTCTTCAATCTCCTTAGCTTCATCACCATAGATTCCATCTCAAGCTTTAGAGTAGCATTGTTCCTAGCAATTTTTTCACATTCTTTAGTTATTTACTTTAGGTTCTGATTTAGGTTAACATCTTCCAAGATTTTATTTTCTTTCTACTTCAACTGATCACAAAGTTCCTTCCTCTTTTCTCTTGACTCATTGATTTTATCCTTCAATGATTGAATGAATTTTTTAGCATCCACAAGATTTGCTTTTAATTCCATGATTTCTACTTTAGTCTGATCAAGATCATCAAGTTCCACCATAAGTTGTTGTTGAAGACCACAAGAGTCCATTGTATTCCAAGATCCACCTCAAGTTGTTAAAAATTTTGTACAAGAACCTGGTCTGATACCAATTGTTGGACTCAAGGAACATTGAGAGGGGGGGTGAATAAGTGTTCAAAAAAATTTGAATTTCAATTCAAATATTAAACCATTCACAACATTTAAACAAAATTAAAGATGCAAGCACATGTAGGAGACAATCAAGATGCCATAACACCAATTTTTTTATGTGGAAACCCTGTTAGGGGAAAAACCATGGTGGAGATTAATCCACAATTTATACTTTGTTAAAAGTATGAAGAAAAAGGGAATGCACATGCATTCAAGCACACTACCTAGAGCTCATTGCTCAAAATAAGGCTCACTACCTTACAAGATGTTTGTGATTACAACAAAAGATTGAACTGAGAAGATAGCATCTACAAATGCATGGTTTCAGTTCCGGTGAAGCTCATGTATCAAATTCTAGACCTTCTATTTGATTATGCATTTTGCTCTGCTCTACCTTAACTCGCTTCACAAAATCCTCTTCTGCACAAGAAAAATTTGGTCAAGTGATCTTCTAATATTCGTACATGCATCTGCTCTTCTCTATACACACACTCATCTACCACACAAAATGAATTACTCGAACTCGCATATATATCCGCTAGCAAGAATTCAATAGCTATATTTCGGCTTCAAATAAAATACAAAATATTTTCCATATGTCGGCTCAGATCATGAGAAAACTTTAATGTGCACCCATCAGAGTCAGCCATGACATAGCTAAGCCACGACATAGCTAGGACCCAAAACAAAATGTTTGAACATAAAAAAATTTAAACAATTACTCCTTATACATCCGCTACACGCTACATTCATTAAGTCAGCCACCAATGAGTTAATGAATAGAAAATCATCCTGTCAGATCTCCTAACTCGTACACCGATTAATGTAACATCACAAAACTTAACAATAAGATAACATATATGCTTAACAATATAACCCAGGGATCCACAACTTGAAATGATGATCCGGTGAAGCATATAGATCATCATAGTAACTAGATACCATGTTCATTTTTTCTGCCAGTAATACTCTGTTTTCTACTTTGCCTAGCAGTATGAAAAAATTCTGATCCGTAGACCAGAATAATCACTTTAGTTGCCATCAATGAAAACACTAGAATCCATATGCCAACAAAGCCACCCCACTATTTCCTCTCACAGGCCACCCTATCAAATATTTCCTCCACCTGTGGAATATCTTGTCTTTGACCAAACTACCGTAATACTCGCACTAGCAAATATCTCTCAATAGTAGATCGAGTCCACCCTATCAAATAGTGCACTCTCTGAATATACGACATATAGAGGTAATCATCCTCCCAATCCTGACAATCAATGTATAGTCGCCAAACAAATGTACCCATCTCATCGATAACCCTCTGCCAATGCTCCAACTCACCCATGTGATGTTGTCGTCGAAATGCTGCATACATGAAGATGTAAGGCATATCCCCCTGATATCTATCACATACTGGTTGTAGCACTGCAATGCACTCAAAATCCCACACATGTAGTAAGGTCACCTCGACAACTAGGCTATGTCCATCTTTGTATACTGCGTAGTGTAGCTCCCTATACAAATCTCCAAACACCATTCTCCAAATTTTGACTCCACTTGGGTCAATAAACCTATGGTTTTTCCAACCTCACCCATCTCATTATGCTAATTGATCCCTCATTAACTAGCCTATCCCCCATCATTAATAATATTTCCTAATTTAAAATTCACCCTCAACCCCCTAATCTTATCTCATTAATGCTAAAAATCCCACCTACCTACACTATCTTACACCTTGCCTCCAAAATTAAATGAAGTTTCATTCCAAGGTGTGCTCACACATGTCTGAGCAAACCTCACCCTTCTCCATGCATTCAATTGTGACACTTATCACATTGCTAATTGGCCACATCTATTGATCCATGCATCACCTCCACACTCAATCATAGCCCTTCATCAACTTTCAATCCGAGCACTTCATTTTACCCTCCAATTTTCTATAAATTGGGCCTTCATTCTCTCATTTCTCCATCTTGAATTTGACTAACTTCATGTTGGTGCAATTGTGAGCAATCCACATATCCATACTTAGATAAAATCAAACAAGAGTTGGGTGCATCTTGGAGCTCAATCAAGGAGGTTCATCAAAGGTATAACTTTGTGTTATGTTGTTATGCATATTTACTTTGTGTTTGTATTCTTTTGATGATAAATTAACCCCCTCTACACACACATATATGTATAGTATATACATATAACCATATGTATATATGTATTGATACATGTGTACGATGGCAAACATACATGCCCATACGAATGTATCAATATATGTATACATACGTATACATGTACATAGAGGCATATACTTATATACATATATATATGTATGCAATCGATATATTGTGATTAGTATGTGAATACTATTATGATTATACTTATTTGTATATTGAATATATACTTATGTTGATAGTTTATGATATATATAAATATATATTAACATATATACATATACATATATATATAAATATATGTTATTTGTATTTATATATGTATATGTAATATTATATATATATATATATATATATATATATATATAATAATATATATTTAATATATTATCTATTACTTGAAATCAACTATCATTAACAATGATAGAGGTCGATTATGAGTTACTTATGACTGCATTTTGTAAGGAGGATTTTTTACTCTTGTTGCCATGCATAGTGGAGTATGTATACTATAATTTAGCTCACTACATTAAGTTGATACTTGGTGAAGACTAAGTTGACGTATTTGATGGGAATCTTACTTGACTTGGTAAACTTTAAACACCATGTCTTTATGCTTAAACCAACATTTGTAAAAGGTGAGCAAGAATATGAGTAAACATGTCGACGACTTTGCCAAACCGATTTATTATTTGAATCAACTCATGTTGAGACTTGGTCGATGCAAACTTGTTGTAGCATATTTGATGTTGATTGTTTCAAATATGATAGAAACCATTCCAACTATTGGATAGAGGTATTTTCTTGGTGCCACCTTTGGAAACTTGTTTGCTGTAGATGTCTATTGTTTGAGTAATTTGAATTACACCATATCGATCATGTGTTGATTTGAATAAATCTCATATTTTTGTCAATCAATAAGGTTGATATGTAGCTGTGAATTGTTGAGTATAATCTTATATTCATGCCACCTTTATGCTAAGTCAAATGAGTAGGATGTGCATGACAATTGTTGTCAATATCCATGCCTTAACTATAGGATGTGAGGCCTCATTGCTGTTGTATAAATAGCAAAGCAAAATCATTTGTTGGGGAAGCATTGTTGCAAGCATTTTACTCTGCATTTTTACCATTTTACTCAGTTTTATTTGAGAGAGAGAGAAAGAGTTATGTTATATTGAGAAAGAGTAGTATTTAAGAGAAGTATTTTATCAACTTGAGTATTAGAGGGTTATTGTGACGTCTCTCAAGAAGATATAATCAGTCTAGTTGTTTAGGGGAAGCTACATTGTTGTCAATTAATTGGATAAGAGAAAACAAGCATGAGGATATTATTCTTTGTTATTTTAATTATGAAAGATTGTTCTCCATGAATTCTTTGAATTGTCTTTTATGAGTACTTGCATTTAGGGAAACTAGAATGGATTTGAAAAGGAAATAGAATCTATTATGTTGTTTTTATGATGTGTTTATATGTACTCCATAATAGGAGGTTGGTGTTTATCATAGGTATTACATACTGTATATGATTAAACGTGAGTGGCATATGAGTTACTCTTAGCTAGGTTATTGTTTTAACTAGCATAGATTGTGTTTACTCCTAGGATTGTTTATCCAGTATAGGAGGGAGCTTGTGTATTTACTTTGTTAAAGTAGATTCATTCCAAGTATGTACAAATTGTGATAGGTTATCTCGGGGGTGATATATTATCCATTGAAGGAAATACCTATGTGTAGTTTAAGATGGCCTTAAGTCAAATCAGCCTTGAGTAGTGTATGTGATAGATGACCTTCATTCGGAGTACCGTTTGAGAACACTTTGGCCAAAGTAGTGTGACTACCCCTGGCTCCACTGTTAGTTCACTGTGATCTATTATTACATGCTAGTTCCAAATTGTGGTATTAGAAGTTGTAGTTATGTAGGACACAACACTATGCTCAATTGGTTGTCATTATTCAGTTACTCTACCAATCTCTTCGTCAAAGGGAAGGGCCATCTATTGAATGATAGATGTGTGGGGGACCGTGTATGAGTCTGTGTTGGTGGAAAGTGCTTGAGTGATGCTTCTCCTCCAGAGCAAGCGACAAAAGAACCAAGATTTGAAAGGAAGGATCCTGGACCGTCTTTAAGCTATTTTTTCCAAAACTCGTTGAGCTATGTTTGTAAATGTATGCATTCGTATTTGATTGTAACTTGTGAAATTATTATAATGAAATAAAATCCTTATTGTATTATGTTATGGCATCTTTGTTCGTATTTTCTCAATAAAGAAAAGAATTTTTCTTATTTTCATGGCTTGTTACATAGTTTATTTACTCACAAAGTGAAAACTTAGGAACTTTTACTTCATTGAAGGGTTGGCATGTTACATTGTTATTGGCTATGAGTTAGTGTGGGTATATTATTTTTTAGCTCAAATTTTCATAGACCCAACCTACAATACTTTCATGTGATAATTAAAGTGTTATCCACATATCTCACAACCCATTGAAACACCATATCGATACTTATACACATTATATTTGGAAAACCATCCCTGAAAAGTTCATTGATCTTAGATTTTTCCAAAAAAATGAATAGGTTGCAAGCATCTTTACAAAGCCTTTACTTGAGGCTAGGTTTGTTCAACTCAAGAAAATTTTAGGAGTGAAGGAAGGTGTCTTAAATGGGGGATATGTCACTAATTTATCTATCCTTCCCTTCATCAAAGCACATCTTAAGAGGGGATGTTAGTGTATTTAAGTAACCATAGACTTTTGTATATTTTTAAGATTCATTGATAAACTCATTGTAATATAATCCGTTGATATTCATGTTGTAATAATATGTACAAATGTATTAATTAATTCTCAATTTCATGCATTCTATTATATTAATTTATTAAATTTATATCTTAAATATAAATGTTTTATTAGTTGTTCTACTCTCAAGAAGTTAAGTTCTACTAGTTAACTATCTCTTAAATAGATTTATTCTTTAAGATTACTACTCCCCAAACATTAACCCTAGCCTATGCCTTATCTATATACGAGAATAGAGAGATTTTAGTGAGGTGTCACTATTGAAAAGAGTTATTATGCTTCAAGAAAATTTAAAGCTAGGGCATTTTAACAAGTGGTACTCATGATACCTATGCTCTAAATTTGTGTTATGTTATTTTTTAACTATCATTTTTTATTGTAGTGTCATATGTATTTGGGTGAATATCTTATGGTAGCTATAATGGTTTAGAGGACCAATAAAATTTAAACCTTCTCTTGGAAGTCATTTAAATTTATAAATAATAATTTCAATAAGGATTCTAGAAAATGGATCCATCTATAAGCTTTTTGAAGATTTGGAAGAAAAATATATAAAATATTTCAAGCTTCTATGCACCATTTATAGGATGTTCTAAAGAGTTTATATCATAAAACCCCTTGGACTCATTTTAAACAGCCACCTATGAATCCAACTCTTACTCCAATCATAGCCACCATACATTTTATTTTGGAAACCACTACTCAAAATTATTGATTGAACTAGTTGAGCAACAATTATAATGTAAGGAAGCTAAGGTATCAAAACAACTTCCTACACTAATCTTGAGAGGAGAATAATGTAAAACTTTACAGATCTTTAATAGTTACAGAAACTTAAACATAAATAAACATAACTATCATGCAGACCACAACATGGTGATTTACATGGGGAAAACCCTTTTAGGAGAAAAACCCCACACTCCAAAATTCACCCAATATATTATTCAGAAATCACAAAGATTACAATATACTTGTAGAGCAAGCTTCTCGCATGAGTATCACCCTCAAAGATCTAGAGATAACACAACCACTATAAAACTATTAGAATACATCATTGTCTATAATCGTAGTACAACACCCTCATAAAGTAAGGTTACCTTCTAGGGAAATAGAGGCCAACAAAATATCCACCATTAGATATAAAACCTAATAATTAATGGTCTATATTTATAATATATCATTTATTTAATGTATGTCGGCCATTTAGGAGTTTTCTAAAAAGTTTAAAAAAAAATTATTTATAGGCGTCCCACTCCTCCCCTCCACCCCATGCTCCCATTATATATTACATCTATAGGTGTAACTAGGATATATATATATATATATATATATATATATCATATCATATCATATCATATCAATAATAACCTTTATATAATTGCAAGGTTGAGACATAATTTCCTAACAAATCTCACACTTGCCCCACTTGTCGAACACCTTGCAAGAGCAACAAGAGGGAGTAAATATTGTCTCTTGATTTCTAGGGGTAAAAAGGCCCATAGTCCTTTAACATCACTTGAATTTTTTTGTGCTCACAGGCTTAGTTAAAGAATCAACAACATTCATCAAAGTCTCTACCTTAACTAGTTTCACCCTGCCATCTTTGACCATATCTCGAACAAAATGATATTGTACATCAATGTGCTTGGTCTTGGCATGAAATGTCAAGTTCTTGGCTAGACATATCACACTCTAACAGTCACAATAAATTATAACTACACCTTGTTTTATTCCGGTATCTAAACACAATCTCTTAAGCCAAATGGATTCTTTACAAGCATGAGTAGTTACCATATACTCAACTTTAGTAGTGGAAAAAGCAACCACAACCTATCACTTACTCATCCAACTAATTGCACCACCGAATAATGTGAACACATAAGCACTGGTGGATCATTTTCTATCAATATCACCTACCTAGTCTGAATCCACCTAACCATGAATATCAGGGAAATATCATCTTCATTCATATTAGTATGATAACACAAGGAACAATCTGAGGTACCACAAAAATAACTGAAGACCCTTTTAATTACATCCCAATGAACTCTACCAGGATTAAACATATATCTGGAAAGAATTCCCAATAATTGGGCAATGTCTGGGCTACTACAAACCATAGCATACATCAAACTTCCAACTACACTCTAGTAAGGTACTTTTATCATGTCTTCCATCTCTGATTGAGATGTTGGACAATCTAAAATAGATAGCTTTGTTCCAACAGAAAGGGGAACACACAATGGTCTACAATCCTACATGTTAAATCTCTATAAAATTGAATTGACATACTTACTTTGGCCAATCCCTAGCTTTCTGTTCACTTTATCTCTTTTAATTTCCATCCCAAGAATGTGTCTAGTTGCACCAAGGTCTTTCATTTCAAATTTAGCAACAAGCTAAGATTTCAATTCTAAAATAATACCTTTCCCTTTTTCAATAAATAACATATCATCAACATATAATATAATAAATAGGAAATGATCACCATCAGTTTTATAATCAACACAATGATTTGATTGAGAATGCTCAAATCCCAAACTCAACACATATGGATTAAATTTTTGGTACCACATCCTAGGACTCTATTTTAGGTCGTACAAATATTTCTTCAATTTACAAACCAATTTACTTTTACCTTTCACCATGTAGTGCTTTGGTTGTGTCATATAAATATCATCCTCCAAGTCACCATGAAGGAAAACAATTTTCACATCCATTTTCTCAACCTCTAAATCATAAGTAATAGCAATAGAAAGAAAAAATATAATGGATGTCATTTTTGCAATAGGAGAAAATATCTCACCATAATCAACACCCTCTACTTGAGAGTAACCTTTTACAACCAACCTTGCTTTGTACTTCTCAATACTTCCATCTGAACCAATCTTTTTCTTGAACACCCATTTACAACCAATAGGTTTTCATCCTTTAGGAAATGGTACAAGATCTCATCTATCATTATTTTTCAAATACTTTATTTCTTCATCCATAATAGTCTTCCAAGATTATGCATCATTCATACCTAATTCCTCTTCTATAGATTTGGGTTCATCCATGTTAGTATTTAAAGAAAAAATACATCTCCAATCATCAGGTGAATACCTTTCAGGTGGTTGTCTATGCCTTGTAGACCTTAGAACAAATTGACTTGTCGGTTCTTCCTCCTCTTCTAAAGATTCAAAGCTAGATGAGCTCTCCTCAACTTCTTGTCTATCCATGGGCCTCAATTCAACTTTATTAGGTGTAGAAGGAAATTGAATCACATATTCTTGTTTACTTTGTTTTGGCTGCAATGTAACAAAAGAAGACTTAGTTTCTCTAAAAATCACACTTCTACTATATATTACCTTTTGTGCAATAGGATCCCAAATCTTGTATCCTTTCACACCATAATTGTATCCAATGAAGATACATTTCACAACCTTCTTCTCCAGCTTTGTTCACTTCTCCTTTGGCACATGTGCATATGGCTCACAACCAAAAACTATAAGATGTATTAATGAAGGTTTGTGACCCAACCATGCCTCTATAGGTGTCTTATCAACAAGAGTTGGTGTAGGAGACTTGTTAATTAGGAAACAATTAGTGACAACAACTTCAGCCCAAAACCTTCGTTCCAGGCCAACACCACTCAACATACTCCTAACCTTCTCCATCAGTGCCATGCTCATTATTTCTACAACTCCATTCTATTGTGGAGAATACAGAGTTGTATTTGTCTATAAATACCACAATCTTTATAAAATCTATCAAAATCATTAGAGAAAAATTCACTACCATTATTAGTCCTCAAACATTTTATTTTTTTCCACTCTATAACTCAACCATTGCTTTAAATTATTTAAATCAATTGAAAACTTCCTGTTTACTCTTTAGAAAATATACCCATGTCCTTCTACTATAATCATAATAAATGAAACATAATATTTGGATTTACCAATCGAAGGAACATCTATAGGACCAAACACATCAAAATAAATAATATCCAATACACTACAATATTTATGAGAACTCGAGTAAAACTAAACATGGTTTTGTTTTTCATAAATGCAATGCTCATAGAAATCAAATTCAAGATTACAATAAGATAACCCTTCAACAAGGGTTTTATATTTCAAGGTTCTTAGACCTTTCCTCCAATGTGGCCAAGTCTTTGGTGCCATAACATAATTTTCTCTATAGGTAACTTTGATTCAAAGGAAAGAGCACCCTTGGGTACCCAAAATCCATGACCATTTTTAGAAGGTGAAAGCCTCACCTCTTCCACAGACTTGTTTTTCATAGAATTACTATTGCACTCAATAGTGTACACATCAAGCTTATACAATGTGACATATCTAACACCTCTAGAAATCACCATAGCATTTCTAACCATCTTACATCCTACATCAAAAAATACTAGTTGTACACCCATATCTATTAGTTTTCTCACAGATAATAGATTTCATGCTAATCCAGAGATATGCAAAACAACATTAATCCTTTTTATTCTACCATTAGGAAACCTAATTTTAAATTTACCATGACCAACAATATTTAAATGAGAATCATCACCCAAGTACTCCTTACCTCCATCAAATTCTTCATATTCAGAAAACCAATCTCTATTAAAGGTCATATGGAAAGATGCACCTGAGTCAATTAACCATGCATTATTACCTGCACAAGCTACCAAAGTTGCAATGAATGCATCACCATCTTCCTTCTTAGACTTAGAATCAAAATCAAATCTCTTATTTTTCTTCTTCTTTTCTTCTTTTCATTCCTTACGAACATGTCCAAGCTTACCATAGTTCCAAAAAATAGCTTTGGACTTTCCAAGAGATTTATATCTCCCCTTGGACTTGGAATTTTCACACTTCTCATTCTTCTTTCCTTTTTGCTTAGGGCTTCCATGAACATTTGGGGCCTCCTTCGCAGTGATGGATACCTTCCTCCTCATCTCTTTAGAAAGGAAATAACCCACCACATCTTAAGTCTTCAAAATAACAAAAGTACTCCCAATAGCCATAATAAGGGAATCCCATGAATTAGGTAAAGAACAAAGCAAGATCTGACATTTCTCCTCCTCATCCATTTTGACATGCCAACTAATGCCAATTGAGCCACCAACATATTGAATGCTTCCATGTGGTATGTGATTCATCCACCCTCTTCCATTCTTAATGAATACAATTTCTTCCTCAAGAAAATCTTGGTCACTAAATATTTGGCTTGATATATCTCACTAATTTTATTCCATGGTTTCTATGAAGAGGTCTCTTCATGGAAATTGATTAAAATAGATTATGCCAAGCATAGTCTGATTAGACCCTTGGCTTTATGGTCCATAATATCATATTGAGTAGCTTGAGTAGGATCTATAGGCCTTGAAATATTCTCATCAACAACATCCCATAGATCTTGATCTATCAACAGATCTTCCATCTTTAGCTTCCACATTTCAAAATTATTTCCAGAAAGTTTATCCACCTCTATTCTCCCTTACAAACTTTCCATCTTAAAATTCCTACAACAAGATCATAAAGTATCTTCTACACAATCTCTCACTCAAATCTAGATTAGTTCAAAAAACACAACCCACAACTGAAACCAAAGGTGATCAGGATTTGATACCACTTGTAAGGAAGCTAAGGTAGCAGAACAACTTTCTACACTAATCTTGAGAAGAGAATAATGAAAAACTTTATAGATCTTTAACAGTTATAGAAACTTAAATAAAAATAAACATAAATATCATGCATACCACAACGCAGTGATTTACATGGAGAAAACCCTTTCAGGAGAAAAACCCCACACTCTAAAAGCTTTCCAATATATTATTTAGAAATCACAAAGATTACAATATACTTGCAAAGCAAGCTTCTCATAGGAGTATCACCCTTAGAAATTCAGAGACAACACAACCACTATCAGACTCTCATAATACATCACCATCTACAATCGTAGTACAACGCCCTCATAAAATAGGGTTACCTTCTAGGGAAAGAAAGGCCAAAAAAATATCCACCATTAGATCTAAAACCTAATAATCAATAGTATAGGTTTACAATATATCATTTATTTAATGTATGTCAACCATTTAAGAGCTTTTTGAAAAAGTTAACAAAAAATTATTTACACGCATCCCACTCATCCCCTCCACCCCATGCTCCCATTGTATATTACACCTATAGGTGTAACTAAGATATATATATATATATATCCTATAAACAATAGCCTTTATATAATTTCAAGGTATAAAACCATTGCTTATAATGCAAAACAACCAGTTCCACATAGAAGCAAAATCCAAGATCATTTTTTTAATTTTCACCTTCTAAATCTTACATCAAGATGTCCTATACCATCCCAAATATTCTCTAACACATATGAATTCTAATTCTATGTTTGAGGAATTTTTTATTGGGGAATCTTATGTATTATGGGAAAAACCAAAAAAATCTTTGCTCATACTTCTTACCTATAAATTCTCTTGGAAAGCATGTTGTTGGATTGTTGATTTTTCCATATAAACTTCCCATTCATCTTATAAATACATTTAATCTAGAAAAAAACAAGGCGACATAGATTCTAAATGACGACTCCATCTATAAGCTCTTTGAATATTTGGAAGGAAGTAAGATTAAATACTTCAATCTTCTATAAACCATAAATTGTTGAATTTTTCTATTAGTTAAAATGTTATTTGTAGCTTAATATGAATTCATCATCAAGAAGGGAATAGTAGGATGTTATAAATATTTTCTATTGCTAAACCCCTTGGACTCTTTTAGCAATACACCTACAAATCCAAATCCTACCCCAATCATGGCCACTACACATCAACCCCCTCAAAACAAGAGGATACTTGCCATAGGAACAAAAGTATAAAATATTAGATAAGATCAAAGGGTGTTGTAAAAATGTGTTAAGAGTGTATTATTAATTAGCATAGTAGGTGATTATTTTTTTGGCAATGGGCTTCCATTCAATCTTTCAAATTTACCATACTTATAGAAAATGGTGAAGGGAACCAATAAATCCCATAAAGGGTGCAAAGGCACTAATTATTAAAAATTGTGCACCACAATACTAACCAGGGAAAAAATATATGAGAGTTTCTATCATTTCTAATGGATAGAAAGATTAAAAAAATTATGCCCTTAATTAATGTGATTACAATGTTCCCTCAAGAGGTAATGTTTTTTAGGTAATTGGTTATGAGGGAGAATTTGAAGGATGCAAAATTTGTTACTAAAATCCTCATAGAATACATTGAATTGGTGGGATATCTTATCATTATCCAAGTCATAATGGATTAATAATCTATAAACAAGTTACATTTTCCACATTACTATCCATCCATAAGATATCCTTCTTGTTAAGTGTTGCTCCAACTCTTGTAGATCTAAACATACAACATAAAATACTAGGAAAATGGATGTATTTTCAACCTCCTAATAGATTGTCACTTTATTTACTTGCACATTCTTATAATTAGTAATTTGAACAAATACACACTTCACACATTTCAACTCATCACATGAAAATGGGTATAATTAGAACCTCCTAATTGGTTGTCGTCTCACTTAGAACATTATTGTAACTCATCATATGAAAAATGCATGCTTCACACATTATAATTATTGTGCCTTACTAAGTGGAAGCTAAATTAATTTTCTCCCTATTATAATATTATAGAAAATTATCTCACTTGCAATAATTGAAAAACAAGAAATGAACATTCAACCATATATATAATAGAGACATGACACCATATTACCTTGAATAAACTCAAATAGGAAGAAAACATAGAAAAAATCAACTATATGTGTAGGTTTACAAGATTTCTACCTATATTAGGCCCATTTGGATGCCAATCCAATATGCCAACATCCTCACAATTGTAAATTCTCTCTAAACACTAAAAAATTATTATTAAATTATACACTATCAATTAGTTGATACACCTCCAACCTATGCACATATTAACCCAATAAATCTAAAAATAGTTAATTAAGGGAATATTATCTTTTAAATTCACCTTACCATTCTCCTATTTCTTCACATTTTTGTAAAAATCGCCTAAATATATTAAAGAATTATGGGTATGAATGAAAGTCAAAATGCCAAGAAATTGATGACAAAACACCTTTATTGGTTCCTCTTATTGAAAATCACCTCTTTCCACAGTAGAGGAAAATGCAGGATGAAACCACTAATCAAATGATTGATTGAAATAGAAAGCATGAAACTACCACTTCCTATGATGGAATTGCCTTGACAATTATGAAATTGTAGCTTATGAAAAAAAACCATTTTCACATTGAAGCAAAATCCAATCAGTTTTTTTATTGTGTTAAAGATGGAATCAAGATATCTCATATCATCCTAAATTTTATCTAAATTTGTGAGTTTTAGTTCTATATTTGGGGGACTTTTTAGTTGGGGAATATTATGTATGTGTTCTCTATGGGAAAACTTAGAAAAATGTAGACAACTAATATTTGACCTTACCTAACCACATGTAATTTTAGCCTATCTTAAGCCAAATATTAAATAAATAATATTTATTTATTTTATCCCGTCACCTTTATTCCACCTTGTTCTAAGTCATTAATTAAATAAATATTTATTATTTAATTTATTTATTTATCCTTCACCTTTATCCCCCAACTTTAATTAATTAAATATTATTTATTGATTTATTTAATTTATCCTTCCACATCACCCTTCTTTAATAATTAATTAAATAAATTTATTATTTAATTAAATATTGAGTCATATGACTAACTAAAACCTCGTCTAAATTCATTGAATCTAGACACTTGCCACAAAATTTAAACTAACTTTGCATCTCATCCATCCATTTCATACTACATATCCAATCTCAACCATTCATGTAAGGATGTTTCCCTAATCAAATTCTAAACTTAGCCCTTATCCCTCATATGAAACTTGTCATATGAATACAATTTTGAGACAAACTCTAATTTTCAATCAATGATAGTCATCCATTAACCAATCTATCTTGGCCCTTGATTTCTCTCATATAAATTATATAAATAAGAGGAATCTCATTCCATTTGAGCATCTTCTCTCATGCCACTATTATGTTGTTGCATTTTCTATGTATTTTACAATAGTTTTGTTTCACTGGTTTTGCATTGGGAAAAATTGTCAAATGATGAATTACCAACTCAGGTCCAAGACTAGGCATATCCACATAAGACCACACAAATTTTATAGTTCCATTCTTAAATAATTTTATGAATTATTCATTCTCTTATGATGATAAAGATGCTACAAAATATATGTGATCTTAATATTTTCAATTGTACCCAAGTTTTCTTCTTGTGACCCTTCTATCAAGATATAGGATTTTTCTTGATATTTAGACATGATAGGAAGGTCAAGGTTCTCATTTTATTCTTTAGATAATGGTAGAGCAAGATTTTCCTTAGAGGTTTACCTTATAATATTCAATTGTTTGTTGTGAGTGAGAGGTTTGGATGTTTCACCAAAGTATGCTTTCTCAATTCAAGCTCGATGAAAAAACCAACTTTATGACCTCTCAAAGGTATAGTTTCTCTTAATCTCATAAATTTGCAATGGCCTCATCATTTTGTAATGCATCTAGAACTAGTGGACCTTGTTGAACCTAATCTATAAGTTGAAGATAAATAAGTGAAAGCTCTTTAGATTGTAATGATGACAAAATAAATGATATGGTAGATAAGGTGAAAAAAATGTTCTTGGAATAGATTTGTGATATGCATGGAGCCTTGAAAGGTATATTAATCAAAAGTTTCAACCATGAAAGAATCCTTAGTACTTTTAGTTAGACTAGGTTTTAGCTTTAAAGGTATCTTAATAGGGGAGTTTTATTCAAGAAAAAAGAATCATTGAGCCTATATCTATCACAAGAAGGAATAATGATGAGGGACTTAAAAGTGACATGATCATCTTCATCCTTATATAGTCATGTTGATATTTTCATACATAAAATAGGGACATGATCATCTTCATCCTTATATAGCCATGGTGAGACATCATCTTCAATTTTTTATTTTCTCAATTCAGTACCCCAATGCAAAAATGTCGTAGATTTAGATTTGATAATCATAGTTGATATATTCAACATAGGTTTAGGTCTACCATATATTTTAGGTGAAAGAGGGAGTTGGCCCATAAATAAAGCTTGTTTCATGTTATATTCTCCCAACCAATTGTCATTAGTTGAACCTTGATCTCAAGAGGAGAGGTGTGTAGATTGGAAAGTGAGGACAAGTTGGATGGGTCTATGTAAGATGATGAGGATGGAGTTACTTGACTATTAGGAACTTGGGTGGGTTTGTGATATTTTTCTTCCAAGTTTTTGTAATACTTGAAAGAGTGAGGATCCCTGAGATTAGTGACTTGGGAACAACTTGCTATGCATGCATCCATGGACAACCAAGAAGAATGTTACATGGGAGATCAAGGTCCCAGACTTGACAAATTTTATCCACATTAGTGAGGCCAACTTGAATTGGTAATTTTATTGTTCCTTTATATTCATGTTCAACATCATCATAAGATTTTATGGTTATTTTCTTTTGAGAACCAATGACACTGGTAGAGTATTCTAATTGTTTTACTAATTGGAGGGTAAAAATTTTTAGACCTAATTTACCATCAATCATGACTCTTTGTATTTTATGCCTATGAATGAAGACCTCAAGGTACAAGACCTCATTATGAAATAGATCAATGAGAGAAAGGTCTTTTCAGTAAACACCAAATGATGAAGAGCTGAAATATGTCCAACCATGGCTTGAATTTTAGTATCCATGTCTTTGGGTATGGAAGACTCTTGAAGGGCCTTGTAGAGGATTTCATTATGTGTTGGAGATATTTTTAAAATCTCTAGAATGGATATTTGTGTTGGAATTTTCTTTAGATGATCTAGGAGGTTCTAATAGAATTTTGAAGATGATGCAAATTTATCCCCTTGAAGGGTTGGTTTACCCCTACCTATAGTTATGACACATTTAGTATTGTTTTTAGAGTGGTTATGGTAGAGACACAAGGAAAGGACTCCCATAGACGATCTATGGTGTAATCGTAAGGGACAACAACATAATTGGCTCCTTTAGGATTACCATTTTTGTTTGAAGGTCCATCTTTTCCATGGCTAGGGATGGGATTTTTGAATACCTTTAGATCATTATTAGTTGAAGTTTGATTGTTTACACCAACATTACCTTGATCTATAAGTTCTTGTATAATATTTTGCAATCTAAAGAAATCAAAAGTTTTATGTCCAAGTTGATCCTATGGTACTCACAATAATCATTTTATTTATACCATGGAGGTTTATAGGTTGGTTCTTGATTTCTTACTTTTGGTAAGGTGATAATTTTAGCTTGAACTAAATTTTCAATGTAGATTCAAGAGAATCACCTAAAGAAGTGTATTACATTTTAGGAGCATTATTTTTCCTAGGTATTCTTCTAACACCTTGATTAATTTGAGGGTTGTTTGTTGGAAATTATAGAGTAGGTTGAACATTTTGAACTATTTTCACATCTACCACACCATCATTTACAATGCTCTTGTTTTTGGTCCAAATTCTTGGGTTGATAAAGATGTTGAAGGGTTATCCTTATGATCTTTATAATTTTTCACAAGACCCATAATCTGAGATATTTTTCAATTTCCACTCCTATTTCAATGATCTCATCAAAGGTACTAGCACATTAAATTTTTAGGTGAAATACCAATTCATTGTTTAGGTATTGGGTGAAAATGTGAGCAAGTTGCTTTTGAGGAATAGGATAAGGGAATTCACTCGCCATGTTTCTCACCCTTTAAAAAAAGACACACATGATTCTCCCTTGTTTTTTTTAGAATTACATAAATTAGTCATGGAGATTTCATGTTCAATGTTGTATGAAAAATGTGTAACATACCCAATGTTCACTCAACAATTTTCACCTAAGTTTTAACTCAAAAAGTGAATAACACAAGTTTCCAAAAGATAGGAAATGAAATTTTTCCTTTTCAATACCATAATTGCACATTACATAAATAATTTCCACATGTCATTGCGTAAATAGAATTACATAATTCCAAGAAAATGAAACTCATCTTTTCAAATACAAATTACAATTGATTCATGATCATGTTCATATACAAATTCATAACTTACAATAGTTCAAGGTCAAGGTGTTCTCATCTGGATCACACTTCTTCTATTTTGCAAGCCTCATATTTCATCTGCAAGAGGGAGAGCATCACCCAAGTGATTTTCCCCCAACCACAGACTTAGCGGTCCCCCACACATCTTGCTAACAAGAAAATGGCTCTACCCTTCGACGAAGAGTTTGGTATGGAAACCTCTAATAATGCACATCTGAGTATTTGTTGTTGTGTCCTACATATCTAGTATTGCCATAAAACTATGGATACCCTCCAACCATGCATGACTCTACTGACTAGCTATGCAAACCTAGATCATAGTGAACCAAAAAAGTATAAGCAACGACTTTTAAACCTAATCCAACTAGAGTTTTGATATATATAATAAAATCCATTTTCTATGAAGTGGTGTCATATGTTCACCCACACTTACTCAACTTGTAAACTCTACTAACCTATGGTGAACTCTTCTCTTGGTTTACCCCCAAGGTTAACAATCATAAACAATAATTCATTCAAAAGTGATGAGACACTAATATTGATTTAATAGACCAAAAAGGTTTGACATAATCTCTTGAATACCATGTTACATACTTGTAACAATCTAGAACTGGAAATTTCCTCTTATTTAAGTCCTTAGTTTTAATCATGGGAGTAAATACTCTCTTACTTTATACACAATTAGTTAATACTGATGACTCCATGCCACCAACTAGACACACCTAGTCTCAATCTAAAGCACTAACAACATGTTGATATGTATAATAATCCAGAATTAAACTTGATTTGAAAATTATTTCATTTTGTGTTATGCCTAATATGGATCCATCCTTGTAATTCCCCACCACGAGACCCTAGAGGACAACACACTAACACCTAAAACAGAACAATTTTTTTTTTTGAAAGAGCAATATTCACATGATATAATTGAAACATTAACTTATATTCTATCCTAAGTCCTCTAAGGTCCGTAACTATGCTACTTGATTCCCATTAACTAAACTAATATAACTAAAAATCATGATATTAAATAAATTCTAACAACAATATGAATTCCATTTCATCATCACATTTACAATATCAACTAATTTGAAATTATCCATTGTATGCTAACTATATGACAACATCAATTTTCATTAAATTGACAATAATATCAATTACATTCCTCATTACAAGAGAGTTTACAATGATTACAATGATACTTCATTACATCATTACATCTTGAACCACAATGTCTCCTCGCAAATAGGTGAGAAGAATACATTAGGAGAATAATACATATTACAATAGATTATGATACAATACATGAAAGATAATCCACATGGACTGGGAACAAGTGCAGAAGTCTTCAAATCCAAGAGAAGTCACCACAAAAATGATCAAGTGAGGGAACCCAATGGAGTAAAAGGCAGATTCCACCTGACCATGTGGAACCCTAAGGTCCACCCCCCATGCTAGGAGATAGCATTAAGGTCCCACCACAAGACAGTCAAGAGAAAAAGGCAACACAAAGGCCAACATGACATCAACGAACAAGTATAGTACAACATCAAACGTTAGTATACCACTTCCAGAGGAACACAAACATCAAGAGAGACACGAAGCAAGGGAATACTAGGTTTTCATAGGAGGAGTGTCATCACATAGTTTGTCATGGGTTACCCAGGTAGATCTTCCTAGGCCCCGGCCCCCATCTTGGGTTACCCTAGTAGCCTCTACCAATCTTCGACCCCTCATGCAAACCTATGTGGAATCAATGTACCTCTCATGAGGACAAGGCAGTTGATCTTGCCATTCCAAGCCTTCTCGACTCATCTCAAGCCTATATGAGCACTTGAGCCATGAGTGAGGAATTCACTTATCTTGATTAGTGTGATTACTACCTAATCCCCTTAGTTCATTTTTAAGTTATCACTTAGTTAGGAAACTACCACATGGGTTACCCTGACACCACTTTGTGTGTCAGCCCCCATTGAGAGCCACTCCCCTACTAGCAACTAGGAGACCCAATGAAATCCAAAAGAGCAAGCCACCTTGTAAAACTCCAAAATCTCATTAACATTTACAAGAGGCAAGGCATAGTCCTTCCCGCATATAAGTCCAATCACAAAGGAGAATATACTGGGCAAGGCTAATGTTCATCATAAACACATTCAAAGAAAAACCAACCATCACCAAGATTAATCAAAATTCCATCAAGAAGAGAATCCCCCCCCTCCTAGCCTATGAAAGACTCCTAACATTCACTTCACAAGAAGACATAACCAATTGAACAAAACCCACTAACATTACCAACTCAATAATAATTCACTTGATTCATACAACAGTACTATAACAATAACAAAACGTGAAGTCTAAAGTAAGATACAAGGTAATCATTCAAGTTTACAAAATAAACATCTAAATCAATAATATTCTCTTTCTAAATACACTTTCTTTTATTTAAATTTATCTATATCAATAATTCAAAATCAATTATTTATTTGTTTCATACATTTTACAATCATGATCAAATAGTAGTAAGGACAATGATAATCCCTTTAATGTACTCAAATACACACATATATATATGTGTGTGTGTATTTTCTGGTATTTCTTTTATTAAAGTTATATTTTAGAGAACACAAAATACATAAACTAATATACAGATATCGATAAAAATACTTTTATATAAATATATATATATATATATATATATATATATATATATATATATATAAAACTTAAATAAGCATATTTATATTTTATCTCATTTGAATAGTATTAAGACTTGTTTAAAAGAACAGATTTAAGCCTATAAATTATGTATCAATCAAAGTTTATGGTAGCGACCCCATACGCACACAAAAATCCACTTAATAGTTATATATATATATATATCACAAATAATTCGCATAAATGCATATGGCATTGGGGAAATTATTGGAATTCTGCACAAGAGTTGGAATAATGAGATTCGAACTATAGTTCATACATATTTTGATTACCAGTAAGATGACATGCTAAAAATAAGATAGGCGAACTCATAGTTCCACCGAAATCAGTTGCCAGTTACATGGAAAACTAACAAAGATAAATTCGTATGATTGAAGGCTATAGGGGATGGCTTTATTTCCAAACTTAAATACATATGCAAGTATGCCTTATGAAAATAAAGAGATAATAATCCACACAACGATGCAAACCAGATTCAAAATAATTAACAACATCATAAGGCATGACCATGACGCACTACTTTAGGCGATAGAAGTATACAAACAGGGAACACCAAGATGGAACGACTAAATACATGCTAGGCTAGAATGAAATACATTCAGAATACAAAGACAACCAAAGACATCAACCCAAAATCAAATCTTTCAGAAGAAAGAATAATACATAGATATCACATCAATTACCCAGATCAGGAAACTTGATGAAGGCTGACCAAGAAAATGCTAGTTAATTGAAGGTTGATAGCATGAAGAGAGGGAGCGACACTTAATTATTTTCATCAGATTTCTATGGTTAAACCAAATAGTTAGACATAGGGATGGCAGCCTGTTTTGAATATGATAAGTTTAGTATATAAGGATATCAAATGCTTAAGGGAAAAGAGGCTGCAACTACCAAAATACTTCCATTCTAATTACATACAGTCACAAGTTAAATAGCCACGATTTTGAGCCAAGACTAAGATAACATAAATATGACAAACAAATTTGGAGAAAAATACAGAGTAATAAACAACATAAAACTTATGGAATAAGCACAACTTGAATTCAACAATTTATTTTGTTCAGATAGCACAATCTTGCATTATTTGTTTCTAATTCAACATTAAAATGGAGGAATAATAATGGAACCTGGTTTACAAGCTTGCTAGAGTTGAAGTCTTGATGGAGAACTCTTCCAATTCGAGCTTTTACTCCTTCTGAGTCTCCACAGCACTGCAAACCCCCCAAGAAATTTTTCAAGAACCAGAGAAAAATTCATGGCAAGAACCCCCAAAATTAGTTTCCAAAACCTAGTGAAAATCATGGGAAAACCCCCAAAACAAAAACTCCCTTCTCATTTTGAAACTCCAAATTAATATTCATGAAAAGTCTACCAAAAGACAATTATTTTCAAAAAGAAAAACTGAAGAAGATTCCCCGCCTTTTCATTTTTAGCCAAATAATTAAATTTCTTGAGATCACTTGAGCTGCATGAAGCTACATGGTCAATGAGTTGTTATGAGCAGTCCCCAAAAGGAAATTCCATTTAATGCTCCAACATTACCCATTTTTTTAATTATTTGTTTATATTATTATTTATTTTACCATTTATTTATTGCATCATGAAATAGAATATTTTTTATATAACAATATTTCATCACTTTTAATTTATTATAAGTCATCTCTCTAATAAATATATTTATGTTTGTATTTAGTTACCACATTACTTTTAAATTATTACTTTAATTAAATAATCTAATCAACAAGATTTATAACTATTATCATTATGTCTCAATGAAACAATTTATTTAATTCATTAATTAATCAAATCATTTATCAAGCAAATCTAAGTCAAATCACCACATAACAATAGCAATACCAAAACATAACCCAAATCAAAATGGAACTAAGTAATCGAAAATGACAGACAACGTTGATAGGGTGACCAACTTGATACTCATCCTCTTCAAGGATGATGGCTCAACATGGGGGACCCAATGCTATCTCCAAATCAACTATCTTCATTGGGTATAAGGCATGCTCAAACCTGGCAAATCAAGTGGAGTTGATGCCTAGTACCTACAACCTGCAACAAACCACACAATCGAACATGTGCATATACAAACAAGCAATCACATCATGAAGGGAAAATTGTAGAGTCATAGGGCGCTCACAAGCAAGTGATGTGACACTGTTCCCCTTCACCAAAACATCAAAAACATACATCTAATAATCACATTATACTCATATCAATAATAACCCACACAATCAATTAAAATGATCTATTAAGCATGGTATAAACATAAACATTAGTGATAAATGTGTCATCAAGTAACACCATAACTGTGCATCAAAGTATCATAATATCCAAGTATCATCAAACATTATCATAATTTCCTAGTATCATCAAACAGTATCATAATGTCCAAGTACAATTAAGTACTGTAAGAAGCAGAAAGTAAACTAAGGGGCACTACAATCCTTCTAGGAGGTCATAACCAATCTGGTAATTCATGAAATTAAATATCATTTAATTTGATTCGATATAAAATATTATGTTTATTGTAATGTCCAATAACAAGTTAGCATAATAAGCTATTTAACTTCTATTAGCTCAATTAAGAACCATTCGACTAATCTCCAAATTCCTCATGGGTTCCTTCCTAGTTAACTTTTACATAATTTATATAAGGTACCTACGTTTGTAGGTACATCGACATTCCTATACATTTTCCTTCAATATGACACATATATTCACATGTTAAATTGTATGATAAGTTGATATCCAATTTGGAGAAAATTTTCTACTTGAGAGAAGTTTGTGCTTTTGTACCATTATATCTCCTCTCATAATGGCTTGGGTTTGCTGAGACGTAAAGTTCTCTTCCTTAAGATTAGATTACCATGAATAGGTAATGATAATATAAACTCTTGGTCAAATATAGGATAATATCAACTAAAAGATAATTAGGACGTCTAAATATGTTTTTCAAGCCTATTGTTAAAAAATAATGTAAACTCATTCAAGCATTACAAATACAACATTGTATTAATTAAATAATATCATATTATACCCTACTTAGCTTCTCTAGCTATGTTATTCTAGCGAGCTAGTGGTTTGGGTTTCACATAGCTTCAGAGATAATTAACCTTCCAATGGGGTTTTCTTTCTCTCAACTATATTCATAAATAATGTTTAAAATCATGTATTATATAATATTCTAATAATGTAATTCAAGATAACTACTTATTATGCTCTTCTAATTCCCTAATACAATTATCTCTTGTATTTCCAATCTAGCTATTTGTACATGCACTCACATACTTTCTAATAGCAATAATTTGCACTCGTTGATAGCACAATCAATTTCAGACAATAGTAAAGTTGAAAATCAAAATTAAAATAAGAAAGAGAAAGAGATATTAATCATGCCTAAGTTAAAATAGCTCTTGCAACTCCTTGATCCAAAACTCAATGACTCGGCCTACTACATTCTCTATGCTCAACTATCAAACAACAAAGTGAATGCACAAAATGGATGCCCAAAACGACTTGCAATGATCTATAAATGAACTACAATTGAAGAACTTTCCCACTCCTCCTTAACAATTGAAAGTTCATATTTAAATATGTTTGTTCACAATATACTATCTTCTCACAACTTCACGTCTATCCTATGCTCAAAAATACAATATGAATGCACTCAAAAATGAACATCAAAACTATGAGCAACTACATCCTTTTATAATGCAATGGAGAAGTGGTTGATCCATTTAAGATAGATATGCCTTGCTTGTTTTTTGATACCTCTAAAATTCTTTGACAATCGTGGTACTTAGTTGGGAAAAAAAATAGTTAAAGAATGACTCTTAAAACAACTCAATCTCCTCCCAGGCTTGCTAGTGCAACCTTTCTTGTTTGCTGGCAGGTTTAGCAAAGTGGAATAGTTCTTCCATATGGCATGCTAAGTTTCCAATTCAACAACAATTCATATACTTACTCATGTGCCCCATATATGGGCTACAAAATATCATTTACTTAATCCAAACTTGCATATAAGGCAAGGAATATTTACATGCACATTGAAGCGTTGGTTCTCACATTTCATAACAGCTCAATATAATAGTTATAAGTCTTCCTTTATGCTTGGATTTTCTTCCACTTTACATACCTTGCATAACATTTCACCTAGTCCAATTGCCACTATTCATGGTTGATAACAAATCCATTTACTTATGCAAATCTTAGGCATTTTGTGTGGTATAATTGACCATTATATTGCTCATAATGTTGTGCCTAAAATAGGTGTCCCATTTACTCCATTTAAAACTTCCCTCTTCCTTGTTTCCGCATGGCAATTTTCCATTTGAATAGGGCTACAATCTTTAAATTTTAATATTATATATATCAATGTATATGTATATTATAATATATGTATACTTAAAATATATTCATAATAATATATATATTAATAAATATATATACATTTATCATTCAAATAAATAATGTATACATATACAACAATCAATAAGCATAATAGTATATATATTACTACACATATATAGATTAATCATCTAAATAATATGTAGGACTGTGTAGCATGTCTCTTCAACATGGCAATAAGAGAGTATGATGCCGACTATGGGACCCAGTAAGGTGGACGTGACAGTGAGACCCGGTAAGGTAAGAATGACGTGTGTTGATGATACACTCAGAGAGCGAATGAAAGGATGATATGTGGTCAGAAGAATTATTGGATGGTGACATGTGGTGACATGATGGCATGGGGACCACATGTCTATAGCAACAAATGGTTTTGGAAATGATCCAAGTTTGAACATGCTCCATCGGGCCATCGAAGAGACTCGGGATAGAGTTTCTTTGATGAAGTTGATTCCCACCGACCAAAACAATGCCTCGGGCTATCAAGGAGACATTCCACAATGTCCTATTGAACCATCAAGGTCTCATCGACAAGAGTTATCCAGCCTCCCATCGATGTATTGAGGAGACAAAACTCAAAGTCTCGATGAACCCATGAAGTCCCATCGACAATGATCCTCCATCCTCTCATTGGAACTTTGGCATGGATGAGACATAGGAACATCGATAGGAGAATATAGTCGGTCCCCTCGATACTCCGATGTGAGACCCAAGTGATGACATAGGTGAAGTGTTGGCGACATTCAACTGGATGATTGGCCTTCTCACATCCTTCTGTCCTAGTTGTTTGGCAAGACCTACAAAATTGTCTTGTCGATGAACTGATGAGATTGTTTTGGTGTGAACGGGTTTCGTTGGTCGGACTCTGTCTTGTGTCTCCTCGATAGAATGACAACATTCCCCTTGGTGGGACATTGCTTCATCGGTGGGACTCTCCTCTATGTCTCTTCGATGGACCAATAGACTATGGTGGGACCTGAGTTGTCAGGAGGAAAGTGGTAATTGATACAAGCCATGATGACTCAGTAGTGGGGACCACATGGACTGATACAATGAACATCCAGAGAAGGCAAATGTTGTGTTCCAGGGTGAGCATGATTTTCACAATGCTATACTCAAATCTTAGTTAGTCTGGGGTATGTAGTTTTCTTATCAAGGGTTTTTCAATATTTTGCACACAAGCTATTTGGGCATAGAAGGTTTTTGGTTAGGGGATGTTGGGTATCTATAGTTATGTGATCTTTTGTATAATCCAAAGTGGCATAATTACATAGGTAATTTGGGTTGTTTAGGGTCATGATTAGGGGAAGTATGACTCAGTTTAAATGGGGGTTGTGAATTCTCATGTGGAAAGCTTTTATGTTTTCAATTCTGGCTAGCAAGAGCCAATGTTATTCATTTTTGTAAATTTTATTATATTATATTAATATATACAGGCTTCTTGCCTTTCGCTTAAAAAGAAAAAATCATGTAAATAATATATATATATATATATATATATATATATATATATATATGCTTCACTTAATTATCAATGTTATAAACACACATATATACATATCCCCCTATATACATATTGATATACATTCACCATATATATATATATATATATATATATATATATATATATATATATATATATATCAAATACACATTTCACGCAATGAATTTCATGTACAAGAGTTTTGTTATTTTGATTTGATTAAACAATCAAGAAAGATCAAAGGTGACCAATCCTAACTTTCCCTATCAACCAAAAATCTTTGAGCTTAGGTTTAGCACTTACCAAAACGATACTCAGACTAAATTGGAAAATTTCCTCTAACCTATGTTTGTGAGTGTGTGTGTGTCAACTCAGATAAACATACTAATGGTTCCCATACCAAACTCCTCTCTTGGGTGATGCTCTCCCTCCCCTCTGAAGTGTTCAAACCTTTCCTACATCTAACTTAGAGCAACATGTATGTAGTTATTTGATAACATATAAATCATATTCATCATATATCATAAGCATCATTAAAGAATCATAATGCATATTCCTACATTTTATTCATCCTTTGAACATATTAAAGTCATAATCTTGCATTACAAACATTTTTACTCATAAAGGTAAAATTAATTTGGTAACTTAGAAATGGGGTGTAAAAAAATGCAATGAATTTGTCCATCAACTCATGAAAGGTTTTGATCCTAATTAGGTAAATGTGAAAAAAATCAATAGCTTGATCTCCTAGGCTTCTTGGAAAAAGATGCATTAGATATGTATCTGTAAGAGAGGGGGACCAACCACGTCAAGGCTCCAAGTCATGGAGAGCCGAGAGTGGAGGGCTGCCCTAACTTACCTCACTTTAAAAGATGCCTTGGGATAAGGATCAAGAATGATGAGCACTATAATGTACTTCTACCACTCTACAGATCCTAGATTTGGGTTTGGGCTAGGCGAGCTAGTTTTTGGAGTCGGTACTGTGTCTCAGATAGCTCTCTGTCTGAGGATGGCAGTGCGGTTTTGGGACGACAGCGCGATGCACTAGCGTCTCTCGGGCGTGTTGGCATCTGTACGATCAAAAAACAGTAAACACAATACAAACTACCTAAAAACTAACTAACAACCTAGCTAGTTGGTTTTGATAGGAAAA
Organism: Sequoia sempervirens; assembly: GCA_007258455.2. Lineage (NCBI taxonomy): Eukaryota > Viridiplantae > Streptophyta > Pinopsida > Cupressales > Cupressaceae > Sequoia > Sequoia sempervirens. The sequence continues at coordinate 938,813,883 of VDFB02281492.1, read as the reverse complement.
CAAAATGATAAAGTATGAGAAATAGAGATGAGGATGATAAAGCAAGTAAATGAAATCTAAGGTGATGAAGATCATCTCACAAAAGCGCCTATTTTCCAACTAGATCCACACGTACGTTCACCTACACACAAGCAAGAAGGGGAAAATTGTTGGGGTTGTATAGGGGCCTACCTCAGTCAGACCCCCATTTTGGTGTTTCCACCTCCACGGATAGCCAAAATGCAACAAAGTATTATATGCAATAAATGAAGAAAAGAGAGAAATACACACTACAAAAGAATACAATGCTACTCAACCAAATCACAAAGGAGAGGAGTGAAACGTTACCACCTCCACCCAAAAGCTCACTAGCCAATGGAGGAGATATGGACTTGGTAAAGTCACCATAGCTGCAGTTATGATGAAGGGAGGTCTCGCAAGACTCCAATCCCACGCTTATATGGCTTGCTTCACACTTGCAATGTGGAATTTATGGAGTGTTGTTGCTACAATGGAGTGTTGAAATGTTACTTGAGAGTGAAGTGAATGCTAGAGAATGAGATTGAATTGATAGGAGATGTGGAAAAAGGGATGGATTGAGTGAAGAATGAATGAATTTGAAGGAGAATGAAGAAGAATCTCTCATTTCCGGGGTTGGTTGGTCAAAGAGAGATGTTACCAATTGACCCCAATCAGGTGTGTAACACCTCTACCAACTTTAGATGCAAGAATCTATTAGGGACGACAGCGTGTCGCACAGACATCCACGCGTTGTGCGTGTGTCCCTGACAAATATTCTCTCACCGACACAAGGGACAAATGCCAGATGGATGGAAGGTAGTTGGGTGATGTGGAATTTTGCCTTTGGATTTTTTTTTCTAAGGTGAGGGTGTGTGAAAGGGGAATTTGCGTAAAGGGTGCAAATTTTCTCCTATACAGTATATAGGACACCTCAAGACAAGCTATGTAAAATTCTCTTGTGTGTTCCCTTGGATCACCTCTTCCCTTGTATTTATCAAATCTAGGCATTTCAAATTTTTGAGGGAAGGGGATCATGTTCAAAGACTTGTCAAAAGGATAGGGGCATTCGTCTTCCAATGTATAGATTTGTAACATTGAAAATTGTCACCCTTGACAATTCACACTAGGTTTAGCTCCCTCTACATGCTTGGACCTAATTATGCATTTAATTATCTATTTTATAAATATCTCCAAAAAATCAAACAATGGGAATGAAAATAAGCATTTAATATTTTCCCCCAATATTTAAGACCCCGAAAAGGATGGGTCTAGACTAGGGTTCTCCACACCCTTGTCCATCCCTTTTTGGCTCCATTTTGGATATGTTGGTGTCGATATTTTATAATTTTAATTTTTGAAATTTCATTTGATGACTATTAACATTTGATTTTTGGGAAATTAGAAGAATTTCATATAAATAAAAATCATTTTCACTATTTTAATCCTAGCATGTGGAAGAAGTAAATTGAGATTGTTATTGAGCAATCAAGAGTAGAATTATCAAGATTATGGCAACATTTATTTCATTCAAGCATCATGTCAATCATTTATCATGTTTTTATGTAAGTTTGTTCATGTATAGTGTTAATTTATTTTGTTAATACTAACACTTGCAAGACCTCAAATCAAACAATAATTTATCCTTGAAGGTGATGAGTACATGACTTTAGTCCATCAAGTAATGCAGATCTAAGTGGTGAATTGCAACAATTTGTCAATTTATCACTTTTTTATCATTTAGCTTATGCCCGACCAAGTGTAATCTCTTTGTATACATCCTCATAGACATTGTGGAGGTAGAAATACCAAAATAGGGTTTGACTTATGCAAGCCCCTATACGACAGAATCCTCCCTCTTTCATGTGTGAGGGTTTTCAAATCTGAAGTAAATTAGAGGAAGATTGAGGACTAATTTCTCATTCATGCATTCAAGCCCTACAAGTTGTCAAGGAAAGGAAAGTGGATATTAATAGTAATAGATGAAGTTCCAACAATGACCCCAAGAGAAAAGGACTAATAGACCATGAACTATAGGAGCATGAAATTAGATATTGAATAAAATGAAGCCAATATAGGGTTCCCTACACCCCTAACCATTCATTTCTACCTCAAATTTATATGTCAAGTTCTTCTATTTCTACCCTCTACTTTTTTGGAATTTGTTTATCTTTTTATTTTTCATTTCTCATAATTAATCTCAATTTGTTTCATTTTCATTAGTAACCTAGGAACAACGTTGCATCATATAATTTAATAAATTAAAAGTTAATTATTCATCATCATCACACACACACACACCACAAAGCAAGGATTAAAACCCTTATCTACCATTTTGGCTCTTCAATTGAGGTTTGTAGCCAAGTGGATATTGAGATCACTTTTAATCCCTAATGTCCCTAATTGGAAGAAGTGTGATTTAAGACCTAGATCCATTTTTCCAATTAAAATTTTTCCTTAACTCTTGAATTTGTTGTCCCAAGTCATTTGTGGATGTGGAAGGAGTTACACATCTGAATGTATTATTGTTAATGTTGATGTTGTTGGTGTTGATTTAAGGTCATGTGATATGTTTGTTGATGTTGTATTTGAATTGGTAATAGACATATTTTCATATATAAGGAACCCATGTTTAGGTGAGATCTAGCAACGCTAGGTGATTTTTTGGGTGTAGCTTTCTCTTGGAGCATCTCTAGATAGGATTTCCATTGAACTTTTGATGTGTTAGGGGGAGGTGGTGGTGAATATGTAATAGTAGCTACCTTCTCCATTACTATTTGAGGTGTATTTTTCAATAATATTTGCATGCGATTTAGTTGACTTGTTCAAACCATGTGTTGAGATTGGTGAGATCTACATCCTTGAAAAGGTGAGCGTGTATTTTAGCACCTAGTTGAGCTAACACTTGGAGATAATGATCGAGGTTATTTATGAATAAATATTATAACATCTTCATTGCTCTAGGGTCTTGTTCAAATTCTTGCATGTCTTCCAATGTGGGGTTTTGAGGTTACCCCATGCTCATGTTGACCACCAACCACACTTGTTGGAATTTTTTAATCTTCTTTATGGGATACCATTTTCTTATATTGAAATATTTTAATTGGCATATGAAATATAAGACCTTAGATAAAATAATATTTGCTTTCAACAATTTTGATGCTTGTTTCTCAAAACCAAAATAGAACAAAGCTAAGTTGGATCTCCAAATGATGATAATGATATTAATAGATATAATTGATAGGTTCTCACTTGAACTGGATTTGTGATTTGAAGAAAGGTGATAAAGATAGATATGGATAAAGTCCACTTGTACTAGACTTATGAGTCCAAGCAAATTTGGAGTGGAGGTTCCCAACTCAAGAGTAGTCCAATGACCCTCAAGATGGTATATGCATAAATGATATGATAGGATAAAGATAAAAGATAGGAGATCCAATTTAAACTTTAATAAATTTTGACAATGATAAGACAAGATACCAAAAAAATTTCCACTCCTTAAATAGTATCAAGGACAATAAGACAATGTCAATAAAAGTCATGTTTAAGCTCTACTTATTTGATAGTTTGATACTTATGATTGTTTGCTATTTTACCTTTGATTTTTGAATTTTTACAATTTGTTCAAAGATTAAAAACACACAAAGATATAATGATAAAGATAATTTCCTGGGCTAAATTTTGAATGGATATATCCCCTTTGGTTTCAAGTAGAGATGGTGATATGAACAATCAAAAACATGAGACACATTAATAAGGCTACAGAAGTGTGTATGGCCAATAAGTTTTGATTAGGATTTACAACCTCAACTAGAGGTATCCTCTAGATATACCACAAGGGCACATGAGGCCTAATCTGTAGATGAAAGGGAATAATGCCAAACAATTGGTAAGAGAGGGTAACCCACTCTCCACCTTGAGTTCTCTAAGGTATAAAGTTCTTAGAGGCTTAGATTAGATTGACAAGATTCCACTTTCAAGAGAAGTGTTTTTTGATTCACACCCCACTCTTTATAATTCATCAAAACACGAGAGTTGAGGTTTTCCTCTAGAGTAATCACTTCTCTAGATAGACCCCCTAAAAAGAAAAAGAAATATCACTTATTTTTTATCCTCAAGATCTGTTGGAAATATTGATGAGCAATGAACCCAAATTGAATTTGTGCACTATTCAATGGATCAACCATGAAAGACACCATCCACAAGAAAGTGTTGCAACATGAGCATGAAGATTAATGATGATCTATTGATGATATCTAGTATATATGAGATAATTTACAATGTACAAACACCTTGTCTATATATAGGAAAGGTGTGATAAGGGATGGTAACTACCCTTGATACAAACATTAAATGCCTAATACAAATAACAAATGCATGAGATAATACATGAGAAAAATATTAAATGCCTAGATGACTAAAAGTAAATAATGAGACATGACCCCATTATAACTAACTTCTAGAAATGACAACTAGGATAACTTAACTCCTAAGTAAACTTATAATGTGAATAGGTCATCACTAATGACTAGTTAGGAAATAACCCCATTCACAACAACAAGGCCATTATTGGGTGTGAAAGAGCATACTTAAGTAGATCTTAGGGATTAGAAGGAACTTGTTTGTTTTGGAACCTAAATCCAAATGTGAGATTAATTTTAGTTCAATTTTCAATGTGAGGAAGACACACCAAACAAGGTTAATTGAAATAGTGATACCAAAAATGATAAAGAAATAATGATTGATTTGAAATTTTAAGATAGAAATGGTGATTAGAATGAAGGTACCCAAACTCCAATGCTAAATTTGATAAGATAATTCAATTCAATGTGAAGAGCTCCAAACAAACTTTTGCAACCCTTTAAACTTTTAGTCTTTGCACATAAAGACCAACAAACAAGCCAAGAAAAGAAAAAAAAAGATCATATTTTTTGATTTGATGAAAATGAGAATCACAAATATCAACAATGCAAAACTCACACTCTCACAATCATGGAATGAAATTCAAGATCTTGGGTTATAATATATAATTTAGATAACAAGCAAAGTCATCATAGCTAAGATCTTGATTTTCTCCATTGTTGGTTGCTCTTCAAGTAGCAAACTACAAAAGAACAATAATGATACGATGCAATAATAATGATAAATGCTCAAAGATAAATGATACTTATGCTTGATAAATGATAATGATAAATGCTTGATAGTGTTTGATAATGCTTGAATGCTTGAACACTTGAATACTTGATAGTGATAAGAGTATTAGAGAGATTTTTGATAATAGAAGTGCTAGGGGGTATAAATGAAATGAAAGATTTTTATTTATATGCTTCACTTGATAATTGATCAATGGTGGAAATTGATTTGCAAGATCAATGGATAGAAAAATTCAAGATGGGATAAGACCTAAATTTTGAATTTGATGAAGGAGGAAAGTATTAGAATTATTAAATAAACAAATTTATTTAATTCAAAATGATAGTTGGAGAAATAAATAAATATTAATTTATTCATTTTAGAAGAAAATATTTAATTTAAATAAATTATTTTTAATTTATTTAAAAAATGAGTGTTAGCTAATTAAACAATTTTTAAAAACTATTTAATTATATAAAAGAAAAGATAAATTTAATTTAATTTTAATCAATGTTGGAGGGAAAATGATAAGAGATGAATTAATTAAATAATTAAAAAAAAATTAATTAATACAAATATGATGAAAAGATTAACATGATTAAATAATTAAAAAATATTTAATTACTATGGATGAAAAGAGGAAAATGTTCGGTTAATTAAATAACTAAAAATAATTTAATTAATATAGATAGAAAAAATAATAAGGATAATGATTAAATGATAAGATGAAAATGTATTAGCCATTTCGAGGTCTCTACGAATATCATTCTCTAACATCCTAATAACAAGAAAGATAAATGCATCATTCACCCTCCTAAAACGTTTCTAGCTTTGTTAAAGCTCCAATTGTATGTAATGTTCATAAACCAATTTCTAACTAACTCCACTCTCCATGACCCTCTCGCTCATTCTAGCCCAATGAGGATTGCTCTTCTTGCTATTCCATAAACTAGATAAGGTGTCATGAAGAATTTTTTTAACTCTGTAACTTCCACTAGTTGATTGTGCGAAGTGTTTCTTATTATGGTAACCTAGTCAATTTCCAAGATTCTAGCAATGAACTGAAACATCAATAGGTGGAAGTCTTTGGTATTCTAATTCTCCATAATCCTATTAAGATGATTAGATCATTTTCTTCCTCCACTAACTCACTCCCATGGGGTGTTTTTGATAGTTTGGAGATCACGGTTCTCTCCTCCTTTAACAAGCCCTTGTTGATTATCTGGAGGCATTAATCAAGATTTTCTTTATGCATTTTTTATGGGTGAGAATAATTAATCATGATCTAAAAGCCCGAACGGGTAGTAGAGTTGGCTTGGGCAGTGAGTTTGCTCCCCATTGGTCTCAGGTTCAACTCCACTCCCGGGTTTAAGAGGTGGGACTACTTGCGGGCAACGGATCTCACCCACAGGGGACTAGTCTCGCCCCAGATACCCAAGGTATGGGTTGTTGGGCCGTTGGGATAGATCGTGGAGACACCCTTGTTGTATAAAAAATAAATTAAGCATGATGTAGAGCACCTTTTGTCCTATAGAGTCTTGAATTTCTTTAGTATTCTAATTGTAAAAACAAGTGCAAGTCAACACTAGCTCAAGAGATTGAAGGGACATGGAGAAGACAACTTCTATGATCCCACTCTCCATGATGTCATTAAGTTTCTTACTTGTCTTCTCATTCATTCTGGTGTGAAACTATGTTAGACTTATATGCCCGAAATTGGTGTTTATGACATTTGTTTCCTCCAAGATGTACTTTGAGGGAAGAATGGCCCTCTTAATGTGCTTATTCTTTTTGAGCTCTGAATTCTCAATTCTAAAAGAAATCTGCGAAGAACAACTTAAAATTAGCACTTGAACAAGATTTCAAAATCAGGATGCAACTCGGGAAAAAGCCCAAAAGTTTTGCAGTCTCAAAGTTTGAAAATTTGTTTTGAAAGTTTGAATGTAGATGGAGAAGGTTTTCAAGTTCCAATTGAAACTTTATAAGAACTACAAGGTGACACATGAAGTTCAAAATTCCGAAGGAATTGAGTAGTGCAGGGTTCTGAGGTTCATTCATAATTTTGCACTGTTTAAGAGAATATATAGAAAGTAAAAAGACCCAATGGAATTATGGGTAGCCCTAACTGGAACTTACAAATTGGGCATTGAATCCCAAAAATTATATTAAAGGCTGAGCCAAGGAAACCTTATACGAATTCACTGACGAAGCAACAAATCCTAGGAAAATGGAAAACCGATTATGCTCGATGGACTAGAGAATACCTTGAAGATTGATGTGGGCTTGGGAAAGATTTCTAGAATAGGGAATTGAATTTGGAAACCCTGGATGCATGCGTAATCAACAAAACCCTAGAATACTCAAACCCCAACTCCCATTTCCAAAGGTGCAATATGATAATTGAGTTTGCTCGTGAATCGATTGAGAAATGCACTAGTAGATTAATGAGATCATGAGCTCGTAGGGGATTGATGGATGCCCAGGCGTGGAAGAATGTCAAAGAATGAATAGCTATGAAAATGAAAGACAAGTTGCAGGTTTTTAAATAATTTTGGTCACACATGCAAGCAATAAATGCTATGCTTTTAGAGTTTATTGGTGGGGTTTTTGAATTCAGGTTGTAACTTGGTAGGTTTTGCAAATGAACAAGAAAATCCTGAAAGGTCGAAATGGGAAATGACGTGGGGTTTTGGGGCAGGGAAGTAACTAGGCAATGTAATTATAAAAATACATGGGAAATCCAAAAACCCTGTCATGGTCATTACATACAGGGTTTGGTGGGCTAGTGATAAGTTGGTAAAGCTTACAAAGCTGCAAGAGAAACCCATGGTGGCATTTAAAGGTGAAATTTTAAGTGGTTACTCTTGGATCTCCACAATGTCTTTTATATGTTGATTTAAGTTGAATTTGTTGAATGTGAATGTCGTGTTAAGGGAGGAGGTGCCCCTCGTGGCCTTCACCAAAATGGGCCAGGTTAAAACTTGCATCTTAACAATCAAAATAAATAAATGGATTGAAGTTTAAAATATATGCCTTGAAAACTTCATGACAATATATCATACTTGAGTTTGTGGAGGATAATTAAAGAACATAGCATGTGAAATTGTTTGATGCACTTTGAGGAGACAAGACCACACCAAAGTGAGCAATCAGGACTTACCCTATTTTCTATCATGTATGGTATGGAGGCAATCTTACCTATCATGCTCAAATTGTTAGCATTACAATTAGCTTCAACTATGGAGGACAATCAATTTAAAGATATTCTTGAGAAACGCATTATTTATCTTCTTAAGTTTGAAGAGGAAAGAATTCATGCAATTGGTAAGATCATAGAGTATCAAACAAGTGTGAAAAAGGTTTGTGATAAGAACTTACAAAGGGGCTTGTTTTCTAAGACTGGGTTCTATTGTAGGATAAATGCCATGAATCTAAGAGCATGCACATAAATTTTGACTATTTATGGCTTGGTCTTTCAAAATCAGATGAATTTATGGAGGTAAAACTTTTATCTTTCTCATATTAATGGAACTAAATTGCCTTTTGTCTTACAACAAACAATTCTTGAAACTTATTTAAGGTTGCAAATTTTTTCCTCTTTTTGTTTCATGATGTGTTCTCTCTTTTTGTGTTGTGAATCATTATGTTGTAATGTTTTCCCCTTTTTTGTATCAAGCTTGCTTATAGTTTTGTTCAAGGTGTTTGTTTGGGCTATGTGTTGGTTTTAGTTCCACTATATCACCCAATGAATAAGACACTGATTTGTATTGTTTTCTAAAATATTTTAAAGCCCTCCTATGATCCAAGTTTGTCCCATGGTTCCCGAAAAATGCCATTGTTCATGCCAAAATTAGTACCTATGTGAAAAATCACTTCCAACCAAGATTGTAGTCAATAATCATGTCTTCTTGTTGTATTATCAATGCTAATTAGGTTGTCCTTTCTATCAAATTCCTAAGTTATCAAGCATTGTTCCAATTGTGTCAAGCTAGCAATGTTTGTAGGTTGTTGAATATAAGAGAGATGACTAATAAAGACAATCAAGCTATTGAATGGTTAGCATTGAAGAAGGATGGTGGGATGTCAAAGATTTGAACCTAAATGTGAGAATAATAGATACTAAAGGACACCTCTCCAACACCTTGTCTAAGTGGCATATCCACATAAGGCAAAGAAAGAAAGGAGAAACATTAAATCCCCACATGATAAGCATAAGTCTAATCACCAATTTCAAAGTGGCAAAATCGTTAAAAAGTTGTGCTCCAAGTGGCTAAGAGGTAGAAAATATGCAATAAGACTAGTGAAGATATTATGGAATTGTGCCAATAAGGGAATACCTCAAGTCTAAGTGTGATTGCAATGGTTGAACCAAGGATGGAGTGTGACATAGGTGGTCAAGTGGTTGGGAAAGCACAACTAACATAAAACATTAGTTCAATTGAGTGAAAGGCACACAATGATAATGACAATACCACTCTAAAATGGTGATTTAGGTGGCTAAGCAATGAAAAAGGCATGACCAAAGTGGCTAGGCTAGTGGAAAACTATGATCAACACATTAAGTTAGCGTTTAATGAAGAAACCATGTCTTTTGGCATGGATATGCCACTCATAAAAGGCAATCAAATTGGCAATCAACTCATAAAACTACACCAACAATGAAATAACTTCAAGTGTTAAGTTGAATCACATTTTTAATGTGGTTAGCCACTCTAAAGACACAATTTAGTTGACAATAATGGTCAGAAAGAGCAATAGTTAAAAACACTCAAGTCGACTCATGTTTCTTACTGTCAAAAGCCACTCTAAAGGCACGATTTAGTTGGCAATAATGATTAGAAAGTGCAATAGTTAAAAAACTTGACTCAACTCATGCTTTCTTGTTAACAATGACACTCTAAAAGAGAAAAACTACTAAAAGTCAACAAAGAAAACATGACCAATTAAAAATAGTTGTGTATTCTTATTGATAATACTTGCCCTAAGTTGCGAGTAAGGTGGTGATGATTGAAAAAAATGCAATTAGGTGATTAAGTTGTCTAAAAACAACATCAACACCAAAAGTTGAAAGATATAAAAACAAAAAATAACTAGTCACGAACAATCCTTAACATAGACAACTTGATCAAAGGAAAAAATAATATTTTAAAGCAACAAAGTGGCATATCTCAATCATTCATTTATTTAGGAAACCGGGTTAAAAAAGAATGTAGCTCTTAAAGCAAAGGAAAGTCTTTTCCAAGGTATTTTAAGTATATATTGCCCTAGGATAGAAATAGGTTTGATTTCAAAGCAACTTTAAAACATTATTTTATTATTATTTTTCTCTAGAAGCTTCTTTTAAAGAGCTTATAAATGTCTCGTACACATAGAATATAGAAGAGTTAATGTTAAAACTTATATTATAGAACTTGTCATTCTTCTTTGAAGTTAGTAAGTTGTACTAAGATTCAAGACGAAAATAACAAGATTGTGATATCATTGGTTTCGGCTTTGACGATGTACAATGTTGTAACATCAATATTTTAGATCAAAATTCATGTTCGTGATGAGATGGCTAGAGAAGTGAGAAATGATGGATCATGAAGTTTGATCCAAAATGTCAATGTTACAAAATTACATAGTCAAATCCAAAAAACAGGATATCAATTATTATGGAATGTGAAAACTTCATGATTTTAACAAGATTGTGTTCAAGTTTGTTTAACACTTGTCCTACTCTTAATTAGTAGCTTCGTATGCATTTAAAAATTATTGTTCTTATCCCACATTGTGTTGCTTATTCTTTTTTAAATGCTTTTTTTGGTCAAGTCAATCCTATTTAGAATTCTAATTCATTGGTCTTTGCTTTAACCATTGAAAGGTGTTTTATATTCAATTCATATTTTTATTTAATCACATCAGTCTTGTGTTCCTACCTCTACAAGGTACAAGCATTTGTTAACATGCAAAACCCAAAAAAGCAATTTGTATAGTGTGTAGGAGATTAAATTAGGAAGCTTCCCTTACAAATTCAAAGAAGGGATTCTCTCACACACTATTCTATTTTGTGTTGTCATGAAAATAACAAATTAAAATGCTAACAATATGAAGTAAAAAAAATTTGCTAATTATGATTAAGAGGTTAAGTAGCATCCCATTGGGTTGGGTTGTTAGAGAGATTATTACTATAGACACCTAAAATATTCCCTAGGACTATTCATCACCTAATCCCTAATCAATCAATTTCATCACCTAATCCCTAATTGGTCAATTTCATCACCTAAACCTACATCCCATCACCTAGTCCTAATTAACCTTTGACATATCTCTTTCACCTGAAGTCTCATGCTCTAATTAAATACCTTTTCCCATCTCATCACAATAAATAAATAATTAACTACAAATTCCACCTATTATCCACCTCAACCATGTGGCTAAAGTAATTAAATAATATTCTATATTCCCTCAAACACTTTCCAAGAATAGGGGAACCCAAGAACACTTGTCCTTGTGCTCCTATTATTCTCTCAACAGATTCCAAGAATATTGGGCATCTAGGAACACTTGTTCTTATGGTCCCCTTATTCTCTCAACACATCACAAAATTATGACTCTTTTAAGTGCACATGTCTCTAATTTCCCTCATCCTCACAACTACTTACTAAATTTGGCAAGTTAATCCTAGTCATGCACATTCTAACTACCTTCATCTCCACCTTTCATCCTCTCCTAGATCCTAGGAAATTCCTCTCAACCATTCTCCACCCTTAATCTCACAATTTGATCTTGGCCATCCATTCCTCATTCCCAAAATCTATAAATTCAAGCATCTCATCCCTCATTTTAATCCATTATTATTAAAACTAAACATATGGTGTCAAAATTTGTAGCATTCAAGCAAGGGACATCCACATTTCAAAATATTCAAGGAGCAAATCATTCAATAATGGAGGTTTATGGTAACTTTTGAGTTTATTGCTTGTGTTGCTAATTTGTTTTTCTTTCATTGTTGAGCTCTATCTGAGGTTTGTAGTGGTTCAAAAAAGGAATCTTATGTCTTGTATTAGTTTCCATTTCAGTTTTTTAATCATTGCTTACAATTACCATATTAACAAATACTATCAAACAATTCATGCCACTGTTAGGTTCTACCATATTTAGGGAGTTGCAACAATACATAAGCTTGTGGAACTCAAAGAATATCCTTAACTTGCAGTACACCTAAAGTTAAAACTTTTTTGGGGCTCTATTCTTCACTTCTGGTATTTGCAACACTAGCTACAAAATCCTCCTATTTAGCCATTTAAAGAGCAAATCAGCTTGAAGGGCAGTGGCCCGAGGCTAAAATGAAGCAACAGTAGCTATAAAATCCTGCTGTTTGGCACATTTAAAGATCGAATCAGCCTAAAGGGCAGTAGCCCAAGGCTAAAAAAGAATACAATAAATGTAGTATGGCAACAGGACTGGAAAGGGCGAGGAAAGCACTAGAGGACAATCAAAACTCTAGCAAAGCTCCTTTAATATATGTACTTGGATCAAATGAAGAAAAACTCCAACTTCTCACATCATTCTTCCATTCATAAATCCCTTCTAAGGCAAATTTTGTTGTGGCAAAGATTTTTATGTGGTCATTCAATCCCCCAAAATGAAAACTATTTGCCGTGCATGTCTGTACGTTCCCTTAGCAACTCAGCAATATGAATGTAATCATTGTCCATGCATATAACATTGCAAGAAACTGATGCTATGCCAGAAATAATATCAACTTATCTGATCAGAATCTTCTACAACATTTCAGTTTGAGATCAATAGAATGAATTGACAGAAGGTACCTGATATATGAAAAGGGATATATTGCTTTCTAACTAAGCTAAAATCGGAAATAGTAATTCTTTTGTTTGAATAATAATCTCATTCTGCCTAAACTGTTAGTAAATGGCAAAGAAAAATAAATAATCTTTTTTATTGATTCATAATTTCAGAGTACAAAATTTTCTTACCATGATCTTAAAACTGCGTCAGATGCCACATACAGAACATTTCTGACTAGCACAGAGTGCATCTTGCCAAATCAAATGCTGATAGCTTCAAGCATAAAGTTTTTACTTTTTAAGTTCAAGAAAAAGAAAAAAAAGGTATTCGAGGGAATAGTGGGATTTGAAAACATCACAGAAGATCATATTAGTGCTTTTTTAAGATCCATAACTCCAATCTAAGTTTTACATGCACAAAGAAGACTACCATTCTTGGAAGACACGCGAGATTTAGTAAGAAACAAGTTGCTGAAAAATGCTGTCTCAACTTCATATTCAATTTATTACAATTCAGAACTCTTTGGAGGGATCAAAACCATTTGCTAAATTCCAGATACTACCCTCAATTCCAAATCTTAAGTACATGTGATTAAGTATGAGATTAGTTTTGAATTAAATAAAAAATTGTTGAAGTAAACAATGCCAAATGATTTCTGCAAACTTTCTAAGTTCCAACCTGTCTATAAGTTTGATGTCTCCCTATCGTAAAATTGTGCGGGAAAACAAGAAACAAACAGGATTAAGCAGTAAAACTCAAAATTATGCTAGATGAATTTCCTAGCCACTTGAATATTTTTCTTTTTCCCAAATGTCATGGGTTGCTTGTTCTTCAAATGTTTGCAAAATGTTTTGAAATTGAGTTCATTGTGTACAACTTTGAAAAGTCTCCAAAGTCTTGCATTCTCATACATTGAGATCACCTTTGTGGTCAGAGCAATCCACAATCAGTGAGCTTACACTAACCAGTTATTCAGACAAAACCTTTCCCAATGCATTACTGCAGCCATTAAAATAAATGGCCCACGTTTATCTGTCAAGACTCAAAACACATAGGATTTCAAATTGTAAATGTGACTACTGCTGATTGTCTTCATCAAAGATTTCAAATCAACATTTCATGTAATCCATATATGCTGATTGAGCTTTTTCCTCTGAAGTTCTTGTGTTAGGAATCTTTTACAGAGCTTCAAACATTGAAATTCTCGTCATTGTTGCCCTCATATGATTTACATTGAATATTTCTGACTGAACCATGAGATGTAATGCACTCATCACTAGCTTTTTCTGTCATCTCCAGATGTGAAGCTGAAAGCTCAAGATTATTTGAAACATTAGAAGTGTGATCAATTGAAAGCTGAACAGATCGATTGCCACAATCATGAGCAGAGGAGATCTTTCCCTTCAACAATCCACTTGATTTTTCTTGCATCTCCTGTAGCAACTTTTCCATCTGTAATTGTAAATTCCTTTGGCTCTGCAACAGGGAAAAAAGGTTTCAGGATTACAAACTCGATTATCATATATACCCATGCTAGGTATCCCATTGCAAGGTTCATACCTCGAGCTGTTCATGTAATTTCTTCTGAACATCCAACTGTATAAGCAATGCTTCTGTAATTTGCTCACCCCTGTATAAAACAAAAGTCATCACTCTTCTGCAGCCTCCCAGAGAGCAGTACAAGAAAGCAAAGGGATTTAACATTTTAAACAATCTCAACCTTCTCAAGACCTAGATAAGCTAGATATGCCAATTAATTGTCTACAATAAAATTTCAAACTACTTTGCTAAAAAGAGAAGCACGAAACAGATAACAAAAGCTAGCAAATAGTACAATACAAGCTTCTGCAGAACCAGTGTAACATGTACATAAAAAAGGGCAACAAATATTTATCGCATTCTGAATCTCCATACTCAAAAGGAAATAAATGGAGTGTCATCATTGTAGGCAATATTGCATGGTTTCAAAAGTATAGTACTATTTGAATGATCTATAGATTGGAATACTTGTAAAGGCTGTGTTGTCAGTTTTGTGCATAGGCTGCATAGTTTTCAATATGGACAGATTAGTACCCTATACCAAATAATGATTCAGAGCTACATTTATTTTTAATGTAGATCAGTATGTTCACAACCTAATCGATTCTAAGTATTGTATAACAAAACAACATGAGAGTAGAACTGGTCGGTAATTTGAATTTAAATGAACATAAAAGGCAGTTCTATCATGATGCTCGACTTAATATTAGCAAAGTTGTTTCAGGAGAAAATCTAAGAACTCTACAATCCATAGAATGAAAACAGAAACGTCCACATTATAAAAAAGAAAAACTTTTGACACTGACATGCAAGTAAAGACTCTAATTTGGATCAAGGAAACACGTAATGGCTATGTTAATAGATAGAACCTCTTCCCTCCTGGATTTAAAAATATAAACTCTATAATCCATCAAATGAAAACAGAAATATGCACATTAATCAATGAAAATATTTTACACTAAAATGCAAGTTGAGGCTCTAATCTGGATCAAGGAGACACAGTATGGCTATGTTACTAGCCTCTTTCCTTCTGGATATAAAAATCCTTGTATCCTATAGGATATGATACAACTCAGATGCACATCAGATATTGGTCAGATATGCAGTCAGATTACACTCAGGACACATTAGATACATCCAATACAAAAGCAAAGACTTAAAACGAGGCAAAAACTTAAAAGAAAACATAAATGGAAAAAATGCAACTGTCCATCACAAAGAGTCATCATAGTACTTAAAAATTCCACTCATCTTTGTGATCATATTTGAGAATATTTGGCTGAGAAAATCCTGTTTTGAATCTTGATGTTTAATAGTTTGTTTGCACATGTCATATTCCAGCAGTGTTAAGGTTTTCTAAAACATTTCTGTATAAATATGAGATAAAAAGCCCATATTAATATCTGGATTATGTACCTTTTAAGTTACTGTTGTGACCTTTTCACACATCGCCCCATTCAGATGGGGACCCCCTAATTTTTGCTCCATTCCGGTCTTTTGGCTTGGGTTTCTCTCTCTTTCTCTCTTGCTCTGTCTCTTTTCTGATGTCTGCCTTTCGAGGGTTGTGCCCGTCATCGAGCTTAAGCGTAAAATTGACCAAGTCTGAAAATTAGGGTTTCATCTTTCCCGGTCATTCCGAGGTCGAATAGGGTGAATAAATTGAAAATTGAGCTTAACATTGTTGTCAGCATGTTTCCAGCACGCTCCCAGCAAGTTCTCATCCGATTCTGAGGAACTTACTATTTTTAGTAAGTGTGAAATTACAGGCAATCCGTCAGCATTTTTGAGATTTCGACAGTCACACGACATTCAGAACACCTCAGGCTACTCGTGTGCAAAATTTGAGTTTCTATTTTTAGCAGTTTGGGCTCAGATGATTCCTTCTGAGAAATCATTGACAACGAATTCTATTTTTAGGGTTTGCATGTCAGGGTTTCTTTTGCATGTCGGATGATTCCTGATGGGTTTTTCGAGAGCTACGATGGTGTGACATGCAAATGGAGATAACCACTCAGTAAGGAACTTACTATTTTTAGCAGGTGCGTCCCAGCAGTTCAAAATCACAAGCTGATCGCAATGCAGCAGAAACGAGGACAAACAGAGATCATTTGATGCGCATGCAGAGCGAATTAGGGTTTCCAACTTCGGAGCCTGAAAAGAGGAGTTAAAAGTCAGAATTTTCGAAAACCAGTGTAAACCACCGCGATCAGCATCCTTCAGGCTATTTGCTGGTAAAATTTCAAGTCAAACGGAGCACTTACTATAAATAGTAAGCCAATTTGGAAACTGGCTAAAAATAGTAAGTCGGGTGCATGCATCAATGTCAGTAGTCAGGTCACGTGGTGAGGAGCGCCTCATTCAAATTTCAAGTTAATCGGAGCAGTGGAACTATCAGAAGCAAGCAGTTACTATTTATAGTAAATCACCACCAAAAATGGGCTAAAAATAGCAGGTCAGCTAAAAATGGCAGTGTCGACAGGACAACAAGGTCATGAGGATGCAGTGTTTAAAATTTCAAGTCGTTCTGAGCTTCAGAGATGCAAAATTGAGAGGGCTTACTATAAATAGCAGGGCATGAAAAGCTGGCGAAAACGAGAAAAAAATTTCTAAGTCTGGAACTCTGTCCTGCTGCCATGGCAAAATGCGCCCAGCTGATGAAGAAGCATGGAAGAAGTTTTGAGTATGAAGCTCGTCCTTCACCTAGGCCAAAATGCGCCCAAAGTAAAAAAGTCAAAGAAAAGTCAACGACATTTATCCTGTAGGCATAGTGAAATGCGCCCAACTTGAGGAAGGAAAGTTGAAAAATTTTCTAAGTGTGAGGATATCCGCCACCACCATCAAAATGCGCCCATCCTTCTTAGGGGGTAAAATGCGCCCAAATTGCAAGAGAGTCAAAGTGGTCAAACAACTTCATCCTCCTCCATAGGCAAAATGCGCCCAAATGCATACATGTCAAGACAAAAAATGGAAGGTGAAGGGTCACTCCAGGGCGTGGTTATAAGTTTCATCCACCAGCTGTGCTAAAATGCGCCCAAGGAGGAAAAAGTCAAACAAGTCAACAAGTTCATCCTTCACCTACATGGAAATTCGCCCAAATAAGGTCAAGTGAAGACAAAAAATGGAAGTTGATGAGTCATCCTCTTCCCTAGCTCAAATGCGCCCAATTTGAGGTGGTAAAAGTAAGTGCAAGGTGGTGAATGAGATAAAAGGGCGTTAGAAAATATTCCAAGGCGTGGTAAAAGGTAAGTGAATACTCCAAGGCGTGGCAATATTCCTCCTCAAGTGTGAAATGCGCCTAAGGTGGTAAAGTGTTAGAGATTTTTTTTTTAAGGCTTGTGAGGTGGTGGAAATAAATTGCTAAGGCGTGATTTTTCCCCAGTGTGCTATGCGCCCTAAGTATGAAATAAAGTATAAGATGAGTGATGGGAATTTTTCTAAGGCGTTGGAATATTTTCCTAGTGTGAAGTAAAATGCAAGTGGTGAGTGAGAAATAAAATGTGCTAGGCATGGATAAAATTTTTCAAAATGAAGTTGATAAAATTTCCACCACTGGCGAATGAACCAAAATTTTCTAAGGCAAATTCTCAAAGTGCAAGATGATACAAAATTTTCTAAGGCAAAAATATTTTCTCCCTTAGAAAATACGCCTAGAGCTCAAGGTGGTAAAATTTTCCTTCGTGAAGCACGAGCAAATTTTCTCAGTGATGAAGTCAGAACGATGATAATGCAGGATGAATTCAAGTTCTTCAAGTTGGAGCAACACAGGATGATCACGGGCGAAGAATGAATTTAATTTGATGAAAATAATATTTTTCTAAGGTTCATAATTTAAAAATTAAATGAACCCGTTCGTTGGGTACCCATGGATTCGAAACATTCTGAAGAAAATTCTCTTCTGGGTACTGAACCTTTGTGATGATAGATGGATTTCCAAGTCTTTCGCACTTCGCCAATACTTTTTTAGTGAAGAATTTGATCAGTGCTCAAATTGTGAATTTTCCTAAGGGAAAATTTAAAATTCTCTAAGGCAAGATGAATAAAATGTGTTTTTCAAGATGAATTTCTCCGGACAACGAATTCGAAATAGGTTGCCTAGATAATTTTGATTGAATTCTTCAGTGATGAATTTTCCAGAGCTGAAGAAGAGTTAAATTCGAATTCAAGTGACAGAGTTCCAGCTGGTGAATTAAAAAGATGAATTTAAATTGAATTTTTCAAAAATAAATTCAAAGATGCCAGTCAAAGTCAAGTTTCTAGAAGAGCAAGATTCCTGACGTCGAGAGACAAGTGTCAGAAATACCAGAGAGGGAAAATTCGAATTTTTGAAGTGGAGTAGTGGAAGTTTAATGCATTGGCTAAAATTGGCTCCTTCTAGAATTCGATTTTTGGCTATAAAATGAAGAAGTTTCTCACTTATTTTTCACAGCTGGAGAAGTCGACTAGTTCTTGAGAGTGTTGCTAAGCATTGCTGGGGCTTGAAGTTCGAATTTTTTTGCTAAGTCTGAGAAGAGCTGAGAGGGACGCCTTGAGTTGCCAATGCAAGTGTTGGAGAATTGCTGAAGTCAAGAAGGGCGCACTTGCTGAGTTTAATTTGTTGCTGATTGAGACTTGAAGTTGCTGATGCTAAGAGAGGCGCCTTGAAGTGAAGGTATTTCAAATTGTCTAAAAGGTGCGAACTTGTTGAAAGAAGTATTCAAAATTGCTGAAGCTTGTGAAGTGCGCATTTACCAAGTAAGAAGTACGAACTTGCTGATTGCTGATTGCTGAAGTACGAATTTATAGAAGTTCAAGTTGCAGATTGAAGTTGCTAAGGCTGAAGTCTACTTAGAAACCTTTTCTAAGTGTTGAAGTTCGATTTTGTTGGAGAAGAAGCTGAGATGGCTGAGGCAAGGGCGACTGGCAAGGACAATGGTGCATCCAGACAGGCTGTGATCAAGAAGCTGAGTAAGACATTCATGCCGGAGTCAAAGTTTATTTCAAAGTTGGGCAAGCTGACGGACACCAACTTGGGCTCCATCAACCTTGAAACCTTCAAAAACAGAATGTTGGGAATCGGAAGTCATCGACCTTCGACCACTTCACACAATATTGTTCGAAGTGGGTTATATGCAGCTGCTGGTTTCCCGCCAGCCATTCAATGTTCGGAGCTGATAATGGAGTGCGCCAATTATTATGAGAAGGATCATCAGTCAATCATGTCACCAGATGGTCAAGTACTAGCCAATCTTACTCCAGCGGCCATTGGTGAAGCTTTCGGGATCCCGGTGCACAGGAACATGGTTTATAAATCCAGAGAGCGAGCAGAGCGAATGTACGCTTCTGCATTCGAGAGATGCACGGAGACAATTAACACTCACTGGATGAGCACTCCCAAGCCTTCTCGTACAAAGTTGCCGAAGCAGATCATAGCGGAGGACTTGAAGCAAGAATACTGTGATCTCATCATGATGCTGAGCAGGGTTGGTGGTTGTGCACAGTCATTTATTTTTGAGCCTTGGATGTTTTATTACATCAACCTCGTGCTGGAAGGGAAAGATTATGTCAATTGGGCTGAGATGATCAGTAACAATTTACACGAGCAGCTCCTGGGCCTCCGAAGGACAAAGACATTTTACATGAGCTCTTACATCATCTATATGTTGGCACGTATGACGAAGTACAGAGGGATCTCTTACAAGGAACCCGTCGGTTGTGGCTCCCACCAGTTTAAAATATATGATGCATGTCCACAGTTGCATTTGGCGAGCACAACTCACTACAAGCGTGTCAACGATTCCTTCACCATGCATATCACGAGATTGCTTCAGGAGCGGTTACATCACAGAATCTCGAGGGAAGCCCAGGAATTAATTGAAAGGTATGGGTGCTGGTTTATACAATTTCCGAAATTTTCTTATATTAGGCTGCAAGGTTTTTCATCGTACCCATATAGGCTGCCTAAGTACCCAACAGATAGAGTTTTAATGCTAGAGATATCTAGGCAATTGCTTGCCTATGATAAGATTCAAAAGAAGAAGAAGGGAGGAGTAGAATTTCCAATTGTCATGGGCAACTCGGATGAAGTGTGTCCCTCAATACAGGCAGCTAGAGAGGCTGAAAGTGAACTTCAATTTTATCACTTTTCATACCACACCAGCCGACAGCACTACAACCCACATCATAACATCAAATGGGTACTGTCAGAGGAGTTTAAACATAAAGCCACCATTGAGGATTATTGGGCTGATGCAGCTGATGAGATTGAAGTAAGGAAAAGGATGTTCTCTCGGTTGCCGATTACTTTGATCAGGGAATGTGAAGTTGTGCCGGTTCCAGACCAGGTGAACGAGGATATGGATGTTGTTCATCCGGATTATGCAGCAGTGAGAGATACTCCACTCCCACCTCCAGATTGGTCAAAACCTGAGATTGCAGATTTGGACACACTTTCTATTCCTATCTTGACATTCACTAGGGCATGGGTTGATAGACGTGTGAACAGGTTGAAGAGTAGGTCAATTGCTTTGACTTACAACTTGATGGGAGATCACAGGACGCCCACCACTGGCAGGAAGAAACAGATCACACGAGGTCCAGAATCTCGAAAGAAGGACCTAGTTCGACAGGAGCCCATTCAGCCGGAACCTCCACGAGTTGCAGTTGCATCACCCACGCCATTGGAGACACGTTCTCCAAGTATACATGAAGTTTCTTTGTTTGCTGATCAGAGGAATGCATTGAATCAGGTGCAAGTGGTACAGGATAATAATCAGCCTCCGGCGGAGATACCTAGAGAGTCCATCAGTGGCTTGATGGAGTTAGGAAAAATGGCACAGGAAGCAGACAAGTGGGTCACAGGAGTTCGTGCTGAGACTGAAAAGTTTATGGAGGACCTTGCTTCTGCTTTTCAGCAGGCCTCTAGTATTTTGGCATGGATGGAGGCAGTTGATCATGCTTGGGGCGATGCTTCTATCTATCAGAGTAAAGTAATTCAGCGTCTTGAGGCATTAAGGCATGTTCCGTTGCGATTGCTGATTGATGGAGGTGTCATTCAGGAGAATGACAGATATGATTTCTCGAGATGGTATTCTTCAGCGATCACGGGACGTGGTTTCTTCGACGCGGCACAGGAAGATTCAACCAGGGTACATAAAGCTATGGATAATATTATCAATGGAGTTCAGAATACTTTTGAGGCCATATTTGCTAGGCGGTTGAATCCAGATGAGGTTAATGTTGATAATTTGAGGGGTAGGCTGGTGCCTTTCTTTTCAGATGTTAAGACCTTCGTACAGGATGATTTCGAGAATACTTCTACTTTCTCCGCCTTGATTCAGAGCACGCAGGATTCCTTGGTTGCTTGGAGAAAATCTTGTATGAGGCATGAGCATTCAGTCACAGTGTTAGAGTTTCAGCTAGATTGCATTCCACCCATTTCAGTTCAGGAAGTTGAGGCTGTACTTGGCAGATTTGTTGAGTTTGCAGCTAGGGAGAAGGAGAACGGGAACGCACTGCTGGACGAGGATCTTCTAGAAGACTGATTGTGGGCATTTATTGCCTTTACTAGTTTTGGGAGTGAGTGGGAATCTTTGTTCATTTATTACACCACTCCCCATTCTGGCAGTTTTTAGGGTTAGGGCTGAGGTGGCACGATCTTAGCCACTCTATTGATTGTAACCCTAGCCGTCTTTTGGACTGGGCTAGCTATATAAAGGGGGAGTCCCCCTCATTTGTTATTCATTAGATTAGAGGCAAATATCAGACATTAGCAATAGAGCTAGAGACTAGAGAGTAGAGCATTGTAGACATTTTGCATAGTGGAGAAGAAAGAAAGTTTTCCCTTTGAAGACTTTTGTGGAGATTGTTGTGTAACACTTTTCATGATAATAGATCTTTTCATTGATGGTGGAATTCGTCTTGTCATGAATAGCTAGCAAGGTCTCTTCTTCCTTTCGAATCCAAGTAGCTTAATTTCATGCAAGCATTTTACTTTGATGTGTGGTGTTTTGTTGAGGTAGCTTCTTTCATTCCATACCACTAGCGGCTTGTTGATGATAAGTTCGCCTTGCGTGGTCGACTGGAAATTATCTTAAGTTTAACTTCGATTGTGATTTGTATACTTATATGCGTCGTTATGATGGTGTATGTATGCCAAATTATAATTTGAACATCTTTTGCTATCCCTTTGAAGATTGCACTGATTTTGCTGAGGCTGTCCGACGTGAGGCTAGGTGAAATTTGGTTGAAGTCTGCCAAAATTGAGCTCCACATATCCTGCATTTAGAATAGAATATAAGTTTCTTAGGCCCTATACTCTTTACTTTCTGCACATTTCTGATTAGCTTTAGGAAAACAAACTATATTGCCAAATCATACACGCAAGAATCCCCTTCAAATCATACACGGACTGTTAACTGCAAGAAGTCTGAACAATTGTGTAAGTCCCCTCGTAAGTACACAGCAATACACATCAGCCAACTGAGTCTATTCGCATTTAAGGAACCTTGGAGTTGAAAGCATGAACTCACTCGCAATCTTAGCATGCTGAATACTTTGTTCAAGAGAGAATAGAGTATCCGTTGGGAAACTTTGTTCTGTGTTGGTGCGGTCTCAAAAACCACGTCAACAGTTACCATAATAGGTTATTATAACATTTGAGTAACTATTCTGTTGAAACCAATTGTTTAAAATAAAAACTGAATTCATGTCAAACATGGTTCAAAACAAATCATGGGATACTACTGGAACAGAACAAAATCACCAAACTGCTCAGGTGAGTAATATAGTCATATACAATAAAGGCACACCTGTCTCTGTTATATGATGTTCAAGTACCTATTTGCAGATACAACATTGGAGATGATTTGTTTACTCTTGTATCTGGAGATGATTTGTTTACTCTTTCTTTCTTTGTAATCCATGTTTGGTAGTTCCTTTGATTTACTATAGTTGTTCAAGTGTCGTATTTTAAAGACATCTAATTCCAAAACAAGGGTTATGTGGGGTAATGACATGCCAACTTCTTCACAACTTGACAATATTAGAAATGCTTTGTATGTTCCAAGATTCTCATTTAAATTTGTATATACCTAAAAGTGACCTTACCATAGTTTTGTCTTGTCAAGACTAGTGGAAGCATTAACCTCCTAAATTCAAGATTAGGGTAGGCCAGCTTAAATACTTATTGAGATGTGTGTTGTAGGTGACATTTGTTGCCCTATTTGCTTTCCTCGTAGTGCACTCCCTTTTTCATGACACTTGTTGCCTAGATTCCCCCTTATTGTCCTCTAGATGAGCATTATGGGATGCTCAAACCTTGAAAAATATAAATCCTAAAATCTAGCTACATCTAAATCTAAAGAGATTCTTCAAAACAATCTTATTCATTATAGCTCCCAAAGATCTAAAAACATTTGCAAACATCATGTCAATATATTTCTAATATAAGAAAAAATTGTTTTACATCATTAGTTTTATCTTATAAATATACCCCTTTGGACCCCTTTGGGAGCCTATTTTCCATTAAATCTTGTCTAGAATCACCAATAGGGCTGGCAATGTGTGATGTGCTCTATCCCTCCTCCATAGCTAACATCACTGGGCAAGGTAGTGATGCATAAAATTCATTTTATAGATTGCTACCAGCTAGGTTGGTGAAGTACAATATTGGTATTCTAAATACATCTAAGGTGGAGAAGCCAAAACCTTGTATTAAACGTATTGAAGGCCAAGGAAAAAAGACATAAATATCATACAAAATCTTGAGTATTTTCTAAAAGGTGTTTCATAGCTCCAATTCCAATCTCTCCACCAAGCAAGAGGCAGTTGAAGCCCTAAATTGTGGCATAACATCAAGTATGAGCTCTTGAATCTTTATAATGAGTATCAAATCTTAAGGAAGAAGCTTAAATTATCTCTACAAAGAAGACCAAGGAAACCAATCTCTAGAAGATCCAAGATCCCTAGAAGTTTTGATGCCTATCTTAAAAAGAAAAATATTTTCAATCATTGGTAGCTTTGCAAGAAGAGAGTTATAATGCAATAATAGAAGACCATCAAATCCTATGGTCATTAAAAGAAAGACCAAACCAAAAGCCATCTCCTACACATCTAAGAAACAATTTAATCATTTCAAAAGACTTCCAAATACAATGAGCTGCAAAAAATCCTTCAACTTTAATGAGCAGAAAGGTGATAAGAAAATGAAAAAACACAACCCTCTCCAACCTTTTGTTCCATGGAATCTTCAATGGAAACTTTAGAAGAATTTTCCTTGTCTCAAACCCTTCAATGGCATGCACCAACCACTTAGCACATAGTGGAGTGCTTCACTAATAGATGATAATTCAAAGATCTGCTTTATCATGAGGAAGGAAATAAACATCTCATGCCACTCTATGAGAACACTAGGTCTGATTGGAATTGGCTCACAAAAAGTACTACAACAATTTGGCAAATTGATCATTAGTTTCTTTAGAAGGTGCTCGCTAAGAAGATCAATAAACATGAGTGGCAGCTAACATTAAGCGAAGATCTGAAACTTGGAAACTAGAAACAAGGTTTTAAGACTTTAGCAATCCAATGAGTGATCTTTATTGCAACATATATTGCCAAAGAATGGACAAGTTCCATCAAGGGTAAATGGAATGCCAAAATAAATCAAACATCTTGTCCAATTGAAGTTATCGAGCCACTTATTAGAAGGCACAATACTTTTTGAAAGCATCAAGTTACTTCGTTGCATGCTCGAAACAATCCTTTGATTTCTTCTTTTCCTGCTCATGCTCTTCTACATATTTCTAATTCCATAAATACATGTTGAAATCAAGCATATGGCTATGTAAATCATTCATTACCTTCTCAAACACAAGCTCATATTTAATATATCTCATCACAAAGTTTCCATTAGATCCATCTAATTGACATTGAGGTTCACCTAAAATCCCTTGATCTACATTTGAAACTACCAATAGTTGCATGAGCGTCTACATTTTTGGACAATTTCTTCCATCATGCCTATTAATCTTGTGAAGTTTGCGATGTGTAAACTAGAGGAGGTGCTTCCAAAGATTTCCTTATTGATGAAGCAAGAAAACAAGGCCTATTTTTGTTACCAAATCAAGAGATATTATTTCTCCTTGGAGGAGGTTGATACTATTGAGTAGGCATACTTTGTGGTATTTGCTTCTTCATAATTGCAACATCATTGACCACTTTTGCAATAAAATTTTTGTTGAACTTTTGTCCAACGACCTACTAGAATCTTTTTGATTTTTCCACTAGTGATCATGTTGCCCTCCAGTTCAATAATGTGCTCTTGCACTTCTTCCAAATCACAAGCTTGGCCTATTTTAAGGAAGAATGTAATATCAGGTGAGAGTATTGATAAAGCAACTAAGAAGAATCTCAAGAGAAGGATTCAAAGTGGTATTGATCCAATTGACTAGGTGATTGAACCATGCAATAAACTCCTTCATAAGCTTGTTATCATCTTTCTTGGCACATGAAAATTGAGAAAATAATATGATTTTCTTCATTTGGTTTGAAACGCAACAAAAATATCTCACATGGATTTCTAATTGGGAATTGATCTAGTAGAAAGATGGTAGAACCAATCTGCAACACTTCTAACTTGGGCCTCTACAAACAAGTGGGCAACAACATTTTCTTGTGAATGTTGAACATATGCTTGTTTGGATGCTAGTTGCCATCACTGAAGAACTTAGGAAAACTCTTCCATGATCTATGAGGAAGCTCATAATGTATTACTAGGGCTAATGAATCAATATTGTCTCCCCAAGGCAAAAGAGGAGTAGGTGGATCATTGTTGGCTCGTTGACAAGCATTGGATCTGATTTACATTGAGTCCTTGTATAAACTTCGAATGACACTTCTTCAATTCCAATTAATATTATTCAAAGGAGGAGGTATTGGTCTTCCTACAGCAATGTCTATCTTTCTTTCTTTTCATCCAAATTTGCATCAACAACTCTCCAATGCGCATAATTCATGTGATGAAAAACAAAATACCTTAAGCTATCCATGATGTCTTCTAGAACTTTTTCAATCCAATTTAAGTTAAGCTGAAGCATAGGAGTGTTTGTGCCACAAATGATCATTCACTAGTACAGATTGACAGTTGGATTCTTTTCTCATGCCCTACAATGGGTGGCAAAAACTACATTTGGTAAACTTATTCACGTAGGCACATGCTTGGGGTCATATTCACTACTTTCAAACATTTAAGAAAAACTGATACAACTCTTTGGTCAAGCATGCACCTCCACACTGAGTAGCACCTTTTTAAACACCTAGACCAATTTGGTACATCCCTTCAGTCAAGCACACAGCTGAACGGTAGATGTACCTTTTGACTTAAAATTTATTAGACATGTTTTCTTAGGGACACATGCTACTCCATTTAAAATGACCTCTTCTTCATGCAAGCATGTGCCAATGGTCTAGATGGGCAATTTTGAAAACTTTTTCACAAACATGAGAGATCCTTTGTATAGGTGCACACTTGTACATTGGGTGTACCCTTTTTATGCCTTAGACTATTTGCCTTTCCTCCCTTGTCCAAGCCCCAATCTTCATCTCATCTAATGCGTTACATAGGCCTTGCAAAGACATTGACTAGAAACAACAAACACAATAGTCAAGACTGAGTTAAACAAGGATTTGCCCATGATTCACAAAACAAGGGGTCAACCAAGATTTGACTTGAAAGATGACTTAATGCAAGAAAATAATATGGGTACAACATACTGTCAAGTTGAAAAAAATAAAAAGCTATCCGAATTCAGTTTTTAGCCCCCAACACTTATTTGAAGCTATAAATTGGAAAAAGAGACGTTGATGAGGGGCATTCCACCTATAATGCTCAGTTTTGGCTGCTGAAGAGACCTTGCACATGGAAAAGAACAAAAGAACTTTCCAAAGACTCAATGTAGAGATCTCCTATCTAAATGTTAGTTATGCATATGTGATCAAGTGAATCCATGAAATTCACAAGTTAGATGCAAAATTGACAGAACTCTCATTCTTCCTAGACATTTGTAGAGTGTGGTGTACCTCTCTTACCAGATTGGATAAATAAAACATTAGTACAGATTAAGTCATTTTCTCTCTTATAATTATGATCATAGGCCAAACATACAGACAATTAAGATAATGCAAATGTAAATACTATTGTAAACCAAGAATAACTCATTAAATATCCCTGCAATTATTGCTCATTATATCATACAAGC
>VDFB02281492.1:938736564-938786088 GCA_007258455.2 Sequoia sempervirens | reverse complement strand
TCGGTGAGACCAAAAGGGTTCGTTATGACAATACTCCGATGCTACATAAGTCTCACCGATATGAATCTTTTTGTTGTCGGTCAATGTAACAATTCAAACTCGCCAAGACACAATGCCGATGAAGGATCTCATGCCGATAAACCTTCTCATGTGGTAGCTCTGCGGACCGACCCATTTGGGGAGACTCCCACCCGGTGAAAATAATTCTCGCCGATGTATTCATTCCATTGTCGCCAAACCACGGTATGTCTTGGCCGCATATATATCCAGGGTGAATGTCGATCCCTATGACAATGAAAAGGTCATGCCAATATGCCTACAAAAAACATATGTTAGCACAAAAGCATCATGGGTCGGGGAGATAGTTATGAACTTATGCGATAGGAACTGCAATATGGAAAATGCATGACCTGATGGATTTTATGGGGCTATATGGGAAAAATAGAGAAAATGTGCTCAAGGTAGGACTCATTTGGAGAATGCAGGGTAGGAAAAATATGTAAAATCATCATATTTTTACAGTTCCAATGTAGGCAAGGCTTATCTTTAATGAGCCCCTGAGGCCCTAGGTTAGTCCCCTAAAAATAGCAAAAACATCATAAAACTCAGAAAAATCAAAAAAGTTCTAACTCCATCATCACAATCCACAATAAAAAAAATTATCCATAATAAAATCGCCATCCTCATCCTTTGACAAAAACAAACAAACAAATAGAGAAAACATCAAAAGCTAGAACTTTCAAGCAAACAATCACAAAGCCTTGATTACAAATAGACAAAAATAATGCCAAAGTGTTAACTACCTATCATTTGACAATTCACCAACAACATCCTAAGATATGTCTTAATGGATAGCATTCCTACAATAGACATGACCAACAATGAATAATAGCCCCAAACCAAATAGATATGACAAGTGATATTGCAACATTGTTTTTATCTTTTTATAGTCTTATTTTTCTGATTTATTTTATTAACTCATTCCTAGGATCTCTCGAGGATTTCCATAAGGATTTAGAGAGGAAGGAATGGGGGAAATTGAGCATCATATTGGTTTATTTATTGTAATATTTTTTTGTGATACTACCATGGCGAATACTTGCTTTGTTTGATATACCAAAGTTGTTTTGAGACAATTTGTGTAGTAGTTGTATGTTAGGTATTTTATACCTCTCTGTGTAATTGGTTCAAAAAGTTTTGACACAACTCAACCATATATCCTAACAAGGTTTCTGTATATCTAGTATGAATGAGAATATTCTTTGTATGTCGAGTCAAAGCCCACACAATAGATATAAAGACACCTTTTTTATTCATACCCTGGTGCATAGTATTTGTTTGCTACATCAAAAGGATTGTTAAAGATATGAAGCCTCCAAGAAAATAAAAAGCAAACTCATCAAACTAACAACATCAAATTTCTATCCATCATCCAACATTTCTTCTAACTAACAACTCCATCCTGCATCATAATATCATTAGTACCACATCCATCCTACATCCACAATTTTGTCAATACATATCATGATGATAATAAAGTAATAAAAAAATCATGTATCATGTATATCATACATCAACATTCATCATACATCAACATATATCAACATCCAACATATACATAATAAAACATCATATATCACATAAGATATATCGATCATCCATCAATCCACATCATATGCATACATTAGAAAAGTATAAAACATGTATAGGGATATATACATCATCATCCATAATCATCACATAACACATAATGAAGTTGAATCAAAACATGTCTATCTTATATATATCATCATAAAAAATGAGAATGTTAGATACATTAGCATATAAACATGTGTGATACCATAATCCAAAAAGATACATATATATGAGGCCTCAATTGGGCCGATAAATGTATATACAAAATCATGTCTACAATATAAGTCTCTAAACAATAAACAACATAAAGATCAAGAACAAATAACTCCTATTTCCCAGTCGAAGATGGAGATCTTTGATGGCTCTGGTGCAAAGAGGGTTGTGGCATGATTGCAGGCTGATCAGGCTGTCTCATTGATTGGTCACCAAAATCAGTTGCAACAATGGTTGTGCTAGTCTCACCAAACCTAGGACGTCTCTATGCTCTAGGAATGACAACCTCATACAGTGTTTGATAATAGATGGCCTCCCTCATATATTGATCTCACTCTGCTTTGATATCGTAATGCTCTAATCGGCAGGTATCCCTCTCAATTGTAATGATATGTACCTATGCCTCTATGACAAAACAACACCCAGTCTTAGTATCTCACTGTTGCCTAAAGCCATTCCTTTCTTTCCTAGTTGTGTCTCTCTCTTTATAGTCAATGTGACAACCTAAGCCTTCGCGACCTATCATTGCACAACCACTACATCTTTGGAAACTATCATCTAAGTTAACTAAACTGCTCCATCTCCAGGTGGTGGAGGAGGACCCAAAACTTGTGCCTAATCATGTTGCATAGTATCGTCTTGTCTATCCTACCGAAAATCTTGTCTAGCTCTATCCAACTGCTCAACAATGATCTAGAGTCATTTTCTCTCCCCTCTACAATCGGTAATCCTTGCTCTCCCCACAACCACACTGCCTATAGGATTTGTAAAGTGGAGAGGAATCCACCTAGCCCACCATTGATCATAGTCTGGTATAGTCCTAAGATCTGCAGACCAACTGGTCACCCCCATCCAAAGGGGAAAAGTGCTCTAAAAATTTGTGACAACAACATCACAATCGGCCTATAAACCCCACACATGGACCTCTCGGGTGGTCCTACCAAACTGTGCCTAATAATCATCCCCAAAGAGGCCCTGTCTCTCACCGAATTGGCAACAAACATGATCAGGTAGATATCTTTCTAACAAAGAACAAACACTACTTATCAACCATCATGTATGTCTACAATACCTAGGGAGTTGCTCCTAGTCATCGTTGCATGCCTCGTAATCCAAATATGGTCTCCAAACAAAACTAGGCATGTCATCTATAACGCGGCGCCAGTAAGGGAGCTATCTGGGCCATGTGTAATGAAGAAAATATCCATATCTGTAAGAGTAGGGATCCTCTGGATCCCAATCCAAAATACCATCGAGCCTAGTAACTAGGATATGCTCCCAAGCCCATATGTGCACCAATGTCACACCAGCAAAAATGGATGTACCTCCATGATAAGAAACCTCATGCATATCTCTATATAAATGCACAAGGACACACAGGCCCCATGCATATCTAGTGCCATGCTCAAACATCTACTTGATGCACACACCCCAACCAATGGGAAATTGCTTGCCTTGTCGATCAAGAATGATGAGCCTCGAGTCCAAACCAGATAGAACCAATGAAACTAGATCTACACTACCAAAAAAATCATATAGGTCTATCTCTGACTCATGAACCTAGAGATTCCTAACACCAAGTACTCGACACATAGCACATTTACCTCACCATATGGAATAGGTAACAAGATCTCCATGAATAGGTACATGAAGGATCCTCCATACATCCTCCAAGGTGATGGAAGCCTCCCTATTAGGTAAGGGAAAGGAAAATGTCTCAGAATGCCACCGCTCCATGAGGGTGGTCATCATACCTCTATGGCATCTGATGGTCGGCATATAACATATGTGTCATAACCCCACAATCAAGAACATCTCACTCAAGCTCATGAAAACCAACGATCAAATTGAACAATGCACATGGCCATCGCTCCCTCGACATAAGCAATTTGAGAACCTCCTACAAACATTCAACCCACAATGTTAAGGATTTTCTACAAAAAAGAAAAATGAACCTCAAATTGCAAACAAACTAAAAAAAACTCTATGTAAAGCAAAAGCAGTCACTTTTTGTCAAAAGTGGTGACATTTTTGGCAAAAGTGTTAAAAATAGTCAAAAGCGATTACTATTTTGTTGAGATCACCAAAGAAAATCAAAAGTGAAAAATGTCAAAAGCACATATATTTCTCAAAGGTGAACTTTTTTCACAAGGGTGGACAAAACGAAACAAAAAAGTCAAAATTGAATTTTTCTGGAAAATGTGAAAACAAAAGCAAACAACTATGTCAATAGCGAACAAATATGTCAAGTGTGAGTAGAAAATTCAAGTGTGGTTCAATTACAAATATAAAAAAGCAGTAAATATGATTCAAAAGTGAAAAAAACATAATTCTACTATAATCGCCTAATTTGACTTCATGCATTAATTACACAAAAACAACAAATTGAAAATGAGGAAAGACATGGTACATATCAGGGCACTGATGCCTGTAGGCTGCCCGAACTCATGAACCACCTTTGCATGATGTGTATCTCCTTGAATCCTCTCCATAGCTCCTCGACAATCGACAAATCATGAAATCCAGAGGTAAGAAATTATTATAGGCTTAGAGTGCAAATGAGGTAAATTACACCCTAATTACCTATTAACCCCCAAACCCTAATTTTTTACCTAGAAAACCCTCCTAGGTTGAAATTAGGAGTTCCCAGGAGCATCTGAGATAGGAACAAGGGTCCTATAAGGTTAATTTTTCATCCTCTATGCATCTAAACTGAAATAGAACATTGTCGCAAGCCTGACCTTAAAAAATGATTCTTTTGGACAACTTCTCAAGGGGGTAGCCAACATCCTACCATCATTCCACTGACCACCAGGGCATAGTGGGGCATATAATTTTTTAAAAATCTTGATCTTAACATCGATTTCTTTAAAACAAAGCAACCACTAATTTGTCTCAAAGAGGGGCAAAATGTAGACATGTAAAAATGACCTAACACTTATCGCACATCCCAAATGACATTTTCTCATCATCGACATCATTATCACCTAATATCAGTGCATTTCACATCAAATACATCAAAAACCCTAAATTCTTCTATTAATTGAATAATATTACATTATTTAATTAAATTCACTTTTTCATCATTTTTGACTAATTAAATAAATTTCATTTATTTAATAAAGTCCTAATCTAACTTTATTCCTCCTGATTAATTAAATAACATCAATCATTTAATTATGTCGCTAATTTACCCTATTCCCCCAAATCAATCAAATTATTACCACATAATAGTTTAATTAAATCACTTTCCCCTAAACTTGAATAATTAAATAAATTATTCAACATTATTCAAAAAGGTCAAAACAAACAAATACAATTTTTTTTCTAAAAGTTTGAACATAATTTGCACATTCAACTCAAAAATATTAATTAATTAAATCAATTAATTAATTATCCTCACCTACTTTCATGATTGAGAAAATTACGATCCCCCGATTGCTCACTCTATTTTCTAACTAATTCATCTATTCTCTAACTCATTCATCTATTCTTCAATCTGACTGAAGGCTCAATCTATTTCCTCAATTCCACTGAACACTCAAATTGATTTCTTCAATCACACCAATTACGTAATCAAAATCCATTGATTATTCCTATCTAATTCCTCTTAACATCTTTCAACCGTTGATTAGGATATTCAACTATGTGATCTTGAGCATTCATTTTGAAACACAAAACCTATATAACAACCATCTTCTTCCTTAAAAACAATTGGAGAATTGACATATTTTGTACAACGAAGTAACGCTGAAATCATAATTGATCTTTGGACAAACTTTACACACATCTTTGATCAACATCACATGCAACTTTGAAAATTTTGATACGCACAAATGGAGGCTCCGCATTGATACACCAACGATCCAACATCTTTGCGAATACACTTCGCATGGGATGGTAACACTACGTTTTTATGAATTCATTTTATGTTCTTTCTTTTGATTGCATTATTTGAGTTTGTTCTCCGTAGCTTCATTTCGTGTAATGGGCATAAATCCTAATCTTTGTTTTGAATTAGATTTTGTTTAATTCATTTAATATTGATTATATTATTGCATCTCTCGATTTCCCCCTTACATAGTTAGAGACATAATTAAACAACTAATGCTTATTTAATTAATCAAGAGGAATAAGGTTAAATCAATGATGACATAGTGAATTAATTAAATAATTAAATATTATTTAATTACTAGAGGAAAAAAGGGTTAATGATGCAAATTATGTTAAAAAGGGGATTAATGATGTTAATGAAGTGAAATGCAATAATGATAATGAAAGTGATGTCAGTAATGGAAAAATACAATTTAGGATGTGTGATATGCGTTAAGCTATTTTTACATGTCTACAATTTCAACCTTGTTAAATTTTATTCACTTTGACTTTGGTTCCCTTATGTTAGGGATAAGGTGTATCAACCTTTGATTTTTGAGAATTGATTTAATAATTGAAATTATATTTGATAACTATCCCATGTAGTATTTTGAGTTACAACTTGAAATTTCTATTTTCGAGGAGTCAAGTTGGAAGTTACCATTCATAGATGGAGTTGTGCATGAAGTAAATTTCTATTTCATTTTGAATTTGCATGGAATGTGAGCCTTTTGGAGATGTAGTTATATTTTGGTAGTTGCAAGTTTTGCATGTCTAGGTTTACTGACAATTGCCAATTACAATATTGCATGTGTTGACAATTGGAAACTCACCATTATGCATGTGTAGTGATTTTTGCACTTTCCATGTTGCACCTTCAACTTTGTCATTGGATTTAAAAAATGTCTAATTAATTCATTGTAAGCTCCTATATATTGAGCACTTGATATTTTTTTGAAGTAATGTTATGGTGCGAAATTACTCCAGAATCAAGAACAAGTGTGAAGACCCTTGCAAGAGTATAGCTCTGCAATTATATTATAACTTATTTTTTATTGCTAAATAATATAATTGAGTTGTGTTTTAGAGTGTGGGGTTTTTCTCTTGAAAGGGTTTTCCCCACATAAATTATGTTATGTTTTCATTGTTTATCTATTTATGATATGTATGTGCATCTACTGCTATAATATTTTAAAGATGTTTAAGAAAATTTTGCAACTCTCTTATGTTTATATTGGTGTAGGAAGCATCTTTCATGTACTCGAATTCCTTTTCATTGGTATCAGAGCCTGGCCAGCCTCAAATCTATTGTTGGATTTGAAGGGTTTTTTGAGCTAATCTTTGTTTTAGTGGGAGTTTTGTAGAAGGGTATTTCGTAACCTTGTTGCAAGAAAAAGATGGCAAGCACATTTGGTATAATCAACGTGGAGAAGTTTAATGATGGAAACTTTGATTTAAGGAACTTGAGTACAAGGATATGCTCATGAATAGAGATCTATGGGTTGCAATATCTAGTACAAAACCAACTAGCACAACCTAGGAACAATGGGATCTAATGGATCAAAAAGCCAAAAGTTTGATAAGAATTTATTTGGCTGATTTCAAGCTACTAACATTCATGAAGAGAATATTGCAAAATCTCTTTGAAAGAAACTTGGAGATGTTTATCAGGCTAAAGATGGAAGATGGAGGATCCATTGTAGATCACTTGAATTCCTTTAACATGTTAATTCAATTGGGTTTATGTGGTGACAAGATTGAAGACGGGGATAGTTGCATGCTTCTATTATGTTCTTTTTCAGAATCATGAGATCACTTGGTAATGGCCATTGGGAGTACTACCACTATTTTTAAGATGTATGAGGTAGTTGCATTATTGTGGTCTGAAGAGTTGAAAAGGAAATCTTCTGAGATGGTTAAGGAGGCCCTTGTTTCTTGTGTAAGATCTAAATAGAAAGGAAAGAAAAAGGATAAGAATTCAAAATCTAAATCTCCAATGAGATCTAAGTCTTCTGGCAAGTCCAAGGTGAAATATTGGAATTGCAACAAAACTAGTCATTTCTACAAAGAGTGTAGGGAGGAGAAGAAAAAGAAGGAAAAATATATTTCTCTGATTTTGATTTTGATAAATCCTCTAAGGATGATGTAGATTCCTTTGTTGCAACCTTGGCAACCCACTCATTAGAAGATGTGTGGCTAATAGAATTAGGTGCTTCTTTCCACATGACCTTGCATAGGTTTTGGATTTTAAAGTATAAAGAACATGACAATGGGAAGGTGTATTTTGGTGATGACTCTCATTTGAAGATTGTTGGTCATGGTAGAGTCAAGATCAAACTCCCTGATGATAGAGTGAAGGGGATTTATGGTGTCTTGCATATCCTAGTTTGGCACAAAACCTCCTTTTTATGAGTAAATTAAATGATTTAAAATATTTTCTTGAGTGGAGGATGTAAGACAATGAGAGGAGCTATGGTGTTGGCTAAGCATGTTCAAGTTAGCACCTTGTACAAGCTAGGTGCATGCATGATATAGTGCAATAGTTCTTCTGATACTGTAATAACCCATTCTAATTATTACTTAATTATATTATTGCAAATGACATTATGAATATTTAATTTTAAAAAGACATAACTAAGAAGCTATTTTCAATCATAGCAACACATGTCTAATTAAAATAAGAGTCATAAATATGTATTCATTTTCGAATGTCAATTACAATATCCAAGTTGACTTGGCTTATTGGGCCACAAAGTCAATGCAATATATAATTTTACATCAAGGTTACATCATAGACCATGATAATCATGAAAACATCCAAGATTTCCTCTTGATGATCACCTCCTCTGGTGGATGAGAACATGGTTGAAGTGCTTTACTTCCCAACCAAAAAGCTTACTCTTCTCCATAATTCTTCCTACTTGAAGAATGCCCGAACTTGCATAGAAAGTTTAGCAAGAGAACAATCTGCAAGGTGGAATCTAGTGTGTTCCTAAACATCAACATGCATCTCTATCTATGATTTAGAAAAATGCAAGATCTATGCTAGGAATGGCAGAGTGTTATCACAAAGTCCATACATACATAATGGGCTAATTGCTTGGCCAAGCATAAAAAATTAGTTGCAACAACAAAAGATAGGTTTTGGAATAAGCAAAAACCTATACTCTTTGTACTGCATTTCGACACCCATCCCGAAAGGTAACTTTCAAACAACATACATTTACTCATTAGCAACTATCTACACTCTAGCAGCATCTACCCTGAGGTGCTCTAGTCTACTTAGGTGTTGTTCTACTAATCAAAGAGAGTAATTTTTACACACAAGTCTATGGAAAAGTAATTCAGTCTACTTATTCCCTTAACTTAAATAAATTCAGAATAGTTCAAATGGATCTATTCAATACATTAACCATTCAATTCATACACATGTCACATATTTAAATTCATCATATTTCAGCATTAATTAAAAATGAATTAAACAAATAACTAAAGAAGGTATGTCACAAGTATGTGTATGTACATAGACGAAGGTCTATGTGCATACACATATATGTGCCAACTTAAGTTAATAAATTTGTGCATACATTCTGAAATAAAAAACCATTATAATAAATTTATTTCATTTTGAAATATTGCTACAAACTTGTCATATCATTTGACAGTAATACAAGATGCAAATTTCCTTTTCAAAGAAATAAGAACAAGTTTGTTTGAATAGTTTCCACATACTAATGTGTTGTTTGTAACATAACAATGTTGTTTGAAGAAGTTTACAAATTATTGTGCCAATATGTCTCATTAACAATTTCAAGTTATCCAGTATATCATGTAAACGGTCAATGTTTTATCATTTTGGTTATACAAATATTTGAACAGTACTAGTGTTCTTTTTGTGCAAACAAAAAGATTGAACGACATGCTTGTCGTTTTAAATCACATACAAGGTTGAAACATTTATTTTACTATTTTGGGTTAAGAAAGACCTATGTTTCTATTGGTGTCTATTATGGATATAAGATCAAGCTACTATCATTTAAAAATGATTAACAATCAAACGAATGTTTGGATTTACCACTAACATTTATCATTAGTCGAACCATGAAGAATGTTGATTATCAGCTTACAATGTTCGATGGCCAGCTAGTAAGACTCATTCATAGTGATTGTTCTATGGAACAATTCAAGCATCGTTCAAGGGAATGATATGTGCGTGCAAAAAAAAATGGTGTAAACAACATATGCAAGCATCGCATGTATGCAAAAAGAAATGGGGATCATTCTATTGAATGATTAAATCTATGTACAAATGGTATACTGCAATCAATCTTAAGATCAATGCCCACATAAATAAATGGAACGATATAATCATTCCTCCATCATTCGAGATGAACGAGGCATCATGCTAAAACCACAACAACATATACATATACATCATTTTATGAACAATTGTTGTAACCTTTGCACCCATTTCGAGCAACATACCTATTTGGCTTGACCAACAGGAAGAACAACAAAAAGTGAAAGATTACAATAATGATATAGTCATTTCCCTTAAAGGAAAATAATAATGATTTTTAAATCGTTTAATACAAAGCAATAATTCAAGCTATCAAAATCATCTAATTAACCATGTAATGGTTATTAAAAGTTACATGCAAGAAATAAATGAAAGAGGTGAAAAAAATAAATCATGCAATGCTTAACCTGATTCGACTATCATGTCGATAGGAAGAATATGAAATGATATAGTGCATGAAAATATTGGCCAATAAATCCCTTGCAACATTTTTCAAGAAAATGGTCGATCTCAAATCGAAACACCCTGGTCCCAAAGCAAAATACACTTGTAGAAAATGGGCATCTAATATTTTTCCATCAACTAGAATGAAATCGACAAAGAGTAAGGGAAATGAAAGTTTTGAATAGTTTTGAATGCAAAATTCAAGCATAAACAACATCAAACAATAATTTTTACCTATGTTCATGTCTTTTCCTCGGCTTTTTCCCTCTATTCTAGATGAGTCAATTCACTAGCTTGCTTTTTTCCTCATTTCTCGTCATCACTGCTAGATCCCTGCCGATTTCTTCCCAAGTATTTTTGTGTTACCAAAATGGAAAATGCATGTTTTCCTTACCTATTTGCAACATTATGGGGTCGTTTCATTCATAATTGACATTAATTTCTCCGCCCCACTATTCAAATTTGAATATCTTGGCCTTAAATTTGAATGCAGGCCACTATTTCATTATATCTTAATTTAAATATTATTTGAATTTAATAATATGGTTTTGATAATTTTGATCCCATATTCGCACTTTCAAGCAAGGAATAAAATTTTATTTTATTTGAATAATTGTTTTCAAACGAAGTAGTTTTCTTATCCTTCAAGCATGCATTTTTAATTACATATAAATATGTTTAATCATGCTATCATTCTCTTTTTAATTTTGAAAACATATGATCAAAATAAACAATTGAATAAGAAGTCACATGCATAACATTCCACAAGCCTATTCTTTTCAAACATTGAATCATTTCAAATCAAGTCAGTATAATTTTCTATATGAAAGTCTAAATGCAATCTATCATATTGTTTTGTGGTGTGTGCATCCATGTTCCATTAAGCATACCATTCAATCCGGCTAAACAATCCTACTTCAATTGTGTTCTCATCCTTCAACCTATTACCCTACATTTGCACACACTTTCACTTACACAGTTCATCAGTAATGTTTACTCATGATAAAGTATGAGATAGTTCATAAGATCACATGGTCAAAAGACGGTCAACTTCTTTCAAACATTTCAAAAAATATCAAAATTTTCATTCAACATATTGAATTTCCTCAATAATTCAATTTATCATATTATAATTTAAATGCAATAAAAATTGGGTTATGACAAATACACCAAAGAAGAGACCTTTGGATTCTTCATCCTCACTGTTAGATTATGCAAAGAAGAATTTTGTAGTAGATACATCTGATGGTCGTGCATTTTGGGTACCTAAGGGTGCTCATTCTTTGGAAATAAAGCTTCCTCTAGAGAAGACAATGTCATGGCACCAACAACTTGATCACATCGGTGAGAAGGGTCTTAGAGCCCTAAAAAATAAAATCCTTGTTGAAGGCCTTGATAATTGAAATCTCGAGTTCAACTTTTGTGAACATTGTGTATATGTAAAATAACACCATGTTTCATTTTACTCTAGTTCTCATAAGTCTTTTGGGGTTTTGAACTATGTTCATGCAAATGTGTTTGGTCATGTGAATATACCTTCATTATCAAAATCTATATATTTAT
This sequence comes from Sequoia sempervirens, assembly GCA_007258455.2. Taxonomy (NCBI): domain Eukaryota; kingdom Viridiplantae; phylum Streptophyta; class Pinopsida; order Cupressales; family Cupressaceae; genus Sequoia; species Sequoia sempervirens. The sequence continues at coordinate 938,774,060 of VDFB02281492.1, read as the reverse complement.
TTCATTCATAAATTATTACAATTGAAGGATATTTTTTTAATTTCTTTGGGAGTAAATCTGAAGTCTTTAGTTAGTTTAAGGAGTTTAAGGCCTTGGTTGAAAATCAGACTAGTAGAAAGATTAAGTGTTTGAGGACTTACAACAATGGTGAGTTTTGTTTGGCAAAATTTGACAAGTTCTATAAAAAGCATGGGATTAAGAGACATAAGACAACTCCATACACCCCACAACAAAATGGAGTTGCAAAGAGGATGAACATGACATTGATGGAGAGGGGTAGGAGTATGTTGAGTGGTGCTGACCTTGAGAAGAAGTTTTGGGCTGAAGTTGTAGCCACTGTATGTTATCTAATCAACATATCTCCTACATCGAATCTTATTGATAAGACACTCATGGAGACATCGTTTGGTAAAAACCCTTTGATGAGACATCTTAGAGTATTTGGTTGTGAAGCTTACACTCATGTTTTGATTGAGAAGAGATATAAGTTGGAGAACAAGGTGGTTAAATGTATCTTCATCAGCTATGGTGCCAATATGAAGGGGCAGAAGATTTGGGATCTAGTGGAAAAGAAGGTTCTCTATAACTTAGAAGTGTGATTTTTGAGAGATGATACTTTCCATTGTCAAGCTACAGCTAGAGAAAGAGGAGAAATATGAGGTAGTTTAGATTCCACCTACTCTGATGAAAGAAGAACTATGTACTCATGTTGGAACTAATGAGGAGAGTTTAAGAAACTTTGAAATTTCTAAGGAAGAAGAAGAACCTCAACCTCAACAATTTAGGAGGCCTAGGAGAGATAAACAACCTAAAAAAACTAGATATTCACTTGAAAGGTTTGGTTATTCATTGTTGGATTCCAATTGTATTTTTACTTTGATTGCTAACATTGATGAGCCTAGGACTATTAGAGAGGCTACGGGTATGGATGATCCATATTCTTGGATACAATCAATGGATGAAGAGATGGTTGCATTGAAGAAAAATGATGCATGAGATCTGGTGCCCTTTCCCGAAGGATAAAAAATTGTTGGATGTAAATGGGTGTTCAAGAGAAAATTTAGTCACAATGGAAGTGTTGAGAAGCATAAGGCACAGTTGGTCGATAAGGGGTATTCTCAGGTGGAGGGAATTGAGTATGGTGAGATTTTCTCTCCTATTGTGAAGTTGACATCTATTTAGTTTTTGTTATCACTAGCAACAATATATGATCTAGAAGTGGAATAGATGGATGTGAAGCAGTGTTCGTTCATGGTGACTTGGAGGAAGAAATTTATGTCATAGTCAAAGAATTTCATGGTCAAAGGTAAAAAAATTCTAGTATACAAGTTGAAAAAGTATTTGTATGGTCTTAAGCAATCTCCTAGGATGTGGTACCAAAAATTTGACAACTATGTGTTGTCTTTGGGATTTCTGAGATATAAATTTGACCATTGTGTTTATTAAAAATCTAATAATGGTTGCATTCTCATAATTGAATTGTACATAGATGATATGTTATTTTTTGGGAATGGTAAAAGTTTGATTTTAGATTTGAAGTCTTAGTTGTTTGTATAATTTGAGATGAAGGATCTAGGTGTTGTGAGGTATATTATGAGGATGGGAATGAGAAAAGACATAGATAATAATAATATTTGGTTAGGCCAGAGCAAGTATGCAAATTTAGTGTTGGAGAGATTCAACATGAAAAATTGTAGATAGTTAGATGTTCCTATAATACAGGGGATGAAACTTTCTATGGAGGGTCTTAAATCTCCTATTGAGATGAATGGCATGACCAAAAGTACCATATGTGAGTGTTGTTAGTAGTCTAATTTATGCTATCATCTGCATGAGGCTAGGCATTGCCTAAGCGATGGGAGTTCTTAGCCAGTTTATGGCTTATCCTAGATGGGTACATTGTGATGTAGTTACAAGAGTGTTCTTGGATATTTGTGGGGTTCTTCCAAGTATTCCCTATATTTTTCATGGTTATCCTTTTGGACCTCGACGCTAAGTGAGTATTCATGGATATGTGGATTCAAATTAGGCATGTGACATTACTAGTAGAAGATCTATCAGTGGTTGTGTTCATGATGTTTGTTGGTGCTATTAGTTGGATGAGTAAGCGGAAAGAAATAGTCACTTTTTCCACTACAAAAGCAAAGTACATGCAAGCTACTCATTATTTCAAGGAAGCCATTTAGCTTAAGAAATTGTATTTTGATATTGGTTTTGATGTTGGACAAATTACTATCTGTTGTGACAGTTAGAGTGCCATTTTCTTAGCAAAAAATCCTACTTTCCATATTAGAACAAAGCACATTGATGTTCAGTTTCATTTTGTTCATGATATGATGAAAGATGGAAAGGTGAAGTTGAAGAAGGTTGATACTTCGGTGAATGTTGCAAATGCATTGACAAAGCTAGTGAGCATTGATAAGTTTAGGTGGTGTTTAGAGTTTATGGACCTCACGACCTCAAGCAATTAGATCATGTTACTTCCATAGGCTCTTCAAAAGTGTTCAACAAGTGGGAGAATGTTAGGAATAAGGTGTCTCAACCTTTGATTTTCAAGCATTGATTTTTTAATGATTTAATATTGAAATTATATTTGATAATTATCTCATGTTGTATTGTGAGTTACAACTTGTAGTTTTTATTTTCGAGGGGGGTCAAGTTGGAAGTTACCATTTATTGATGGAGTTATGCATTAATATAATTTCTATTTCATGTTGAACCTACATGGAGTGTGAGGTTTTTGGAGGTACAATTATATTTTGGCAGGTGTAGGTTTTGCACATGCAGATTTAGTGACAATTGTTAGTTGTAATATTGCATGTGAACTAACTATTGAAAACTTGGCGTTATGCATGTGTAGTGATTTTGGTACTTTCCATATTGCATCTTTAGCCTTTGTTGTTGGATTTTAGAAATGTCTAATTAATGTATTGTAAGCTCCTATATATTGATCACTTGTATTTTGGAGTTATGAAGATTGTTATTTTGTTGAAGTACGATTATGCTACCAAAATTACTCCAGAATCTAGAAGTGTAAAGACTTCTACAAGAGCACAACTTTGTAATTATATTGTAACTTGTTTGTTGTTGTTGAATAATATAATTGAGTTGTGTTTTGCAGTGGGGTTTTTCTCCTGAAAGGGTTTTTTCCACGTAAATTTTGTGTTATGTTTTCATTGTTTATCTGTTTATGATATGCATGTGCATCTAATGTTATAACAATTTAAAGGTGTTTAAGAAAATTTTACAACTCTCTCATACTTAGATTTGTGTAGGAAACATCTTTTACACGCTCCACTTCTTTTCACCTTTCACCTTACCTACCCTCTCCTTTAAATAGTAAATTATGCATTCTATATTTCTAATATACTTTTCTTCACCTTAATAACAAATCATGAAATTTAAATTAAAAAAATATTCATATTACACTATCATAATCCAGAACATACATTATACAATTATTTTATTATTAAAAAAAAAGCAAAAACAAAATTACTCTATTTCCAATACCGAAGACGCTGATTCTAGAACAAGAACCTCATTCCTTTTGGAAGGATCAAGGGAATTCTTTTCTTTCCAAAAACTAAAAACCAAAAAAAACTCCACTTCAATCCTCCTCGAAGTTTTCAATAACCTTGCCAAAGAATCAACTTTGGCTTAACACTTACGATGAATTCTGGTTTGACATGCATAGACCAATAGAAAATATCGCTCGCTATGTTTTCTAAATTTAACTAATTTTTTTTTTTAAATTGTTTCTTTGCGCGTGGAAAACTTTATTACTTGGTTAGGGAATAGTGGTGGGCCAGGGAAGACCGACAATATTCGCGCTTTAGATTGGGGTAAAGATTCCAATAAACATTTTAAAAAGTGAACACGTGGCGTGCGCCTTATCCTAATTGTTTTCATCCACATTGGGAATTTGCCTAAACATTTATACTATCGTAGACGGCTCCCCGATCTCTCTAGGTAGCCGCCGATAATAAAATATATATTTTTATTTATTCCTTATTCTAGTGTCCTTGGAGTTAAAGATAAATAGATGGATAGAGATTTTTTTAGATTGTGTATAAGGTTCGGAGACATTTTAGTGGTGATATTGTCGGATTTATATATATTTTTTTTGTTATATTGACTTCTTTCTCTTTTAATAGATTTTTTTTTTTTATATTTGGTTTTTGTAGTTTCAATGTTTTTGTCTTCTAATTTTTTTTGGAGGCTAATTATTTCTTATCTATTTTTTTGTTTCCTTATCCTTTACAAGGCATATGTTTTTGTCTTATCATCTTTTGCTTATGTAGTTTGAATGTTTTCTTCTTTTATCTTCTGATGTAAGACAACTATTCCTCACCTACATTTTGCCCCCTTTCTTCTCATGCAAGGCATCCACTTTTGTCTTCTCCATCGTTTGCTTCTATAACTTGAATGCTTTCTTCTTCTGTTTCCTCTTGTAGGGCAACTACTATTCACTTGCTTATTGCCTCCTTTCCCTTCCTTTAGGGCATCTGCTTTCATCTTCTTTGTCCCTCTTTCCTATATCTTAAATGCTTTCTCCCACTATCTCTTCTTGTAAGGCAACGACTCTTCACCTACTTATTGTTTCTTTTCTCTTCCTTTAGGGCATCTGCTTTCATCTTCTCTGTCCCTCTTTCATATATCTTGAACTCTTTCTCCTTTATCTCCTCTTGCAAAGTAACTACTACTCGCCTACTTATTGCCTCCTTTCTCTTCCTATAAGACATCCACTTCCACCTTTGTCATCCTTTGACTTTTATAACTTTAACATATTTTTCTTCCATCTCCGAGTCTTGTACATCAACCACTCATTTTATCACCTTACTTTCCTTCGACATGACTTGTGGGCCTACCACACACTACCATTGGAGGGGGAATGCCACTCCAAGCTCCTCTTGTATGGCACCTACACCTTTTTTCTTCTTTGCATTCCTCCTTTATCACTCGCAAGTCGAGAATACCACAAGAGAAGAAATATTACCTATTTTTTCTAAAAGTCAACTACTATTTTTTTTCCTTCTTTTCCTCCTTTATCACTTGTGGGCCTACCACACATTATCATTTGTGTGCAAATATCACTCCTATCTCCTTCTATAAGACAACTTCTATTTTTTCCTCGTATTAATTCTCCATCACCTATTGTCTCACTACAAAATATCACTGGAACAAGAATGTCACTCCAACACATTCGTTGGTGCTAAGATGTCCTTGAGAAGAAGCTAATATTGATCTTCAACATGAAAACTAAATGGTCCTACCAATTGACCACAATCCCTTTGACTAGATAGATAAATATTTTAATAATTTTCATGATATCAAAAGAGTTTATGAGATTTTAAGAATAAAATTATTAAAAAAAAAAAGTTGTAAAAAAATAGAAGTTAAGTCATCTCAATTTTTGTTATTTTTCAATATTTTGTCATTATATTTTTTATTTTTATTTTTTTTCCAAATATAATAAATGTAAATATCTCATTCTTATATACTATCTAAGTAGTTAATTCAAATGTTATTATGTATAAAAAATTTCTAAGATATAATATCATTCTCTCTATCATGCAAAAGACATATTACCTCTTATAGAAAATTTTCACTTCTCAAGTAATATGATTGGTTAAGCTATCATTTTCTTTTTAATTTTTTTCCCTATATAAACTTTTATAGTTATATTTATTATAAATATTGCTTGGTTGGCATAGCTTAATTTAAACTTTTCCCTCGTGTAAATTATAATCTCTTAATTGCCGTCAGGGGGAAGGAGTCTGCCAAGAGAGACGGAGCGTTTGAGGCTTTCTTTCCATTGGAGTTAACTTACTTGGAGGGTTGAGTTTACAGAGTTACGCGGGTGTCGTATTCCCCAATTAGCCAAATCCTTCGATTATAACTCTGACAGGTAAAGAAAGAGAAGGCACTTGGCACATCCAGAATTCACTCGATTTCTACGACGCCATTTCAACACAACAAGAAGCGTTTTCAAACGTAAGCACAATCAAAACTCCCCAGACCACCCTGCAAAAATTCAAATTTCTCGTGGGCGTAGCCCATTCAAAGTATTGGCCATCACTGTTACGATAACGGAACATGTCGCACGAAATAAATCTTGTTCGAGATAGCAAACTTCTGTAGCAAACGGGCTGAAATTGTCTTTATATAATTTAGCATTAATTGCAGTTGATAGAAATTTTCTTGCACGTAATGAAGACCAGGAAAGCAGGGGCCTTAAGTTATTTCGGAGGGAACACCGTGGTTGCCTTCTCTGGCCATGGTCCCTATTCTTATCAGGAGCACTGGAATACGGATTGTTCCCCGCTTATGCTGAACTCCTCTCCTACGAAAGAGTTGAATAACCAGGGGTTTGCTCCTGCTAGCATGGATGTTCCGGTATCAACCGCGTTCTACACAGGGCTTCACTACTCTTCGCAACAGGATCCCCAACTCTTTGGCAGGTTCCCTTTCATGGCTCAGATGCCAAAAGCTTCCCACCAATTTCCACAATTCCCGACGAATAACAATGAACAAAGTCCAGGAACAATGGATCAATTGCAGGACTTGTTGGGCTTAAACGAGGAAGCGCCTCTGCCAGAATGCAGCAGCCAAAGCCAGAGGCATCACCATCATCATCATCATCATCATCATCATCATGGTCATCATCAAAGTGAAGAGGGTAGTCGAATTGGTGAGGGCCAATATTATGCAATGCAGACCGGGTGGCAGCCTCAGCCATGGCAGCAGACTTTTTCTCCAGCTGATGATACTTTGGGCTCTGGCTGGAATGATCCTGTAAACACTGACAACACTTCAAGCCCTGCTTTTAATGTAAGCTACCTTCCTTTATCTTTATCTTAATATATAATTTTCCATAGAACAGCTAGGATTCAAACACAAGACCTCCCATTAACATCCTTGGCCGAGCTACAGCCACTCTGCACTTCAGAACATGTATTGGAAGAACCCCCTTGCAGTTCAGAACGCCCAAAATAGTTTGTTATATGTGGTTTTAGATGTTTCAAATAACAACGAACCGGCTGTTTAAGCTTTACTGTGCAGAACCTGTATTGTTGGATTCTTCCAACAATAGTGATGAGTTTGTTTGTATTTCCAGTTTCTTGATGCTGACATAAATATTATACCCTTGCTATTTCCAGTTGCCTGATGCTGACATAAATATTGTACTCTTATCCTTGGATAGGTTGCCCATCAGGCACCAAAGGAATTCCCACTAGGATTGTTGCCCCAGCAACCACAGCTAGGTCAGCAGAATGTGGGCCCTATAGGAGGCAACCTCTCAACACCTGCAGAAGGCAATAAGAAAAGGATGAAGTGGACTCCAGAACTCCATGAGCGTTTTGTACAAGCTGTTAATCGACTTGGTGGTGCTGATAGTGAGTATTAGTAATACTAAGACTCAAATTTATTGTTAGAATTTTTTTTTGGTTATTCTAAGTCGGAGTATGTAGTATTGATTCTTATTTACTGCACTGATGATATTGGCATGTAGGAGCTACTCCGAAGGGTGTTTTAAAATTTATGGATTTAGAGGGCTTGACAATTTATCATGTGAAAAGTCATCTGCAGGTTTGTTTGGGTTTTGGAAAATGTTTATATTCCTATAGTTGGGGAATTGTTTGATGGATGTTTATGTTAATGCGGAATTTATTGGTCTGTTATTTGACTTTTGCAGAAATATCGGTTTGCCAAATTCGTTCCAAACTATGGAGAAGGTAAAGTTGTAATAAAGTGATTTATGAAATTATCTGGTTTGCGTTGATAGAACATTCCTGTTTTTGAAATTTAATTTGACGTCGTCCGTCTGTCTAATTGGAGATTTGTATTTTAATTGTGGATTATGAATTGCAAATAGAAATTCAAAATGTAAGAGTGCATAGCAAATCCTTAACATTAAATGCTTTTAACAGTTTTTGTTTTAAAAAGCACTTTTTAATGCCCTTTAGTATTTTTTGAATATGATCTGTGTCATTAATCAATCAAATCCCATTATTATTATTATTCCTGTTGTTGTTGCTGCTGCTGCCTGTTTTATGATTTTTGGTCCATATTTTTCATATCTAGTTCGGACTATTATTTCGGAATATTGTGTTTTTGCGATTCTTCCAAGATAACTTTATTGTCTTGGATTTTTGCAACTATGGTGGTGATTAAGAGCTGCTATTTTGTTTTAATTTGTTTTTCCATGGTCATTGGTAGCTTAGTACAGCTATTGGACATGACTATTAATAAGTTTGAAAGATGTTTTGTCAGCCCATTGTTGAGAATCGAGATAATTCTATCATAATAAATTTTGACCTGTCTTCAAGGTTTGGCTTTTTCTTTCTTTTTGATTATCGAAGGGGTTTCAGTTTATGGGATCCAACCCTGTGCTATGAGCATTTCAATGATTCAGAATACATATATTTTTTAACTGTATAATCCTCAAGGTCATTCTTGAGAAGCTAATTACTATAACAGTCCTGACTCCTCACTAGGAAACTACATTTGCAAGGGACCAACAACACTATAAACAACACATGTCATCTAAAGCTGAATGCATGCCCATGAAATTGAAGCTAAAAGAAGAGAGAAGAATCTTTCAAAACCCTTGTAATGTCTGAAAGGCCATGCCATTCCTATTTTTAAACCTGCCAAAAAACTCAGACAACCTTCCCACCATAAGAGCCATAGAAACACTGGAAGATTACCTCTGAGCTATATACATAAACATGCATCAAATTCAAACTGAAAATCCACACAAAAACAAAATTGAGACTGAAATTGGAGCAGTCTCAATATGGTGTAACTGAATTTTGCCATGGAAGAGACATCCAGGAAGGCTGTCAAAACATCCTATGCTCCTTGGTGTTCATATATATGTATCAGGCTCATTAGGGCTAATGTTGATGCTTACTTTTTCCTAGATGCAAACTGTTCTCTCTCTCTTCCATTGTTTTCTTTTACTCTAGGCTCATGACAGCCTTAAGGTTTAAAATTTAAAATTTATCAGGTGCATGATGTCAACCTATGAAGTATGAAGTAAGGTTGGCCTGTTACAGGTATGATTCAAAATGCATATCGTGTATAATTCCTTAGCATTTTGTTTATCTTTCCTTCCTTTTCTCTGAAAACATGCATCATTGTTTCCCTGTTTACCCTCTGATTGAACCATTGCCTCATCCTTATTTACCTTGCCCTATTCCTTCTTAGCTTTGTTCAAAGTACAGTCTTTAATATGGTGGCCAAAATTATTAAAGAAATGCATTCATGCAGTATATCCTCATAGTTGACTGGTTACAATTTTACATAATTTAGGTTGATCAAAATGATAAACGGCGACTCTTGACAAATCAACCGATCTACAAACTTGAGCAAGGGTTCATAATTCCTATACATTCTCAGAATTAAGCAAGTTTCCAAGTATTCTCAATATATATTTAATGGTGTCCCTAACCAATTCATAAGCACACAGTAGCTTAATGCTCTTACCATTCTTTAAACATATCCTGTGGATCAAAGTTAAAACATCCAGTTTGAAAATAGGCAAGAACAATGAACCAAATTCAACGAGATGCAGCAGCCTTAACAGTTCATCCTATTTTCATTTGACAGGAGTGTACCTCGTGCCAAGAGTGTGACTTTATTCCACTCTAAAACCTTTTGATTCTAAACCTCTTTGATTCATAGTTGCATGCTTTTGTATGCATGAATCTATACAGTAAGCACAAATATAACAGCCCTAGTAGACAGCTTACTACATAAAATTTAGTAGTGTCTATTTCAAGAAGATTCAGAGTAGAAGAGAAGGAACTCACGATCACCCAAATATATAACCTTTACAATTTGGAAAATAAGTTACCTCTTGAATCTTAGCCTGAGGCATTCCCAATTCTGCTTCTCTAACAACCTGCTTGATTTAATTTAAAAAGAATAATGATCCATTATGAATCAACTTATTTGGAAAGCCATTGAAAACTCTAGCAGTGGCAGGACCTTGTTTTGAGAAATTCGCAGATGAGTACTGTACTGTAGAAGGCATAGCAAGATAACCCTGCCTTTGGCCACTTGTCTCATGGACAAGTCATGACCAATATGCTTGTTCTGATTTAGGTGAGCAATCTGCAAGTTTATGTTGTGGGACTGAGTGTTTTCTATAAGCTTCTTGAATTCCTCCCTAGCTCAAGTATCTTAATATCATTTGAGACAAATTTTTCTTGTGTTAGGAATGAGCTAATAAATATTGCATTTTCAAATTCATCAGTTAATGGAGAGGACCATGAGAGAAGTTTGTACAACCAACATCCTCTTGGGTTTGAGAAATTGTTATTCCAGCCATGTCAGTAAAACTGTGCTCATTTGTTTTATCATTTCTTCCCACCCAGGCACCACAATAGAATTGTGCCTTTTATTCTTCAAGTATACTTCAGAAAATTCTAGACTTTATTTGTGCTCAATACAATCTGTAAAAGAATCAAGTGAAAACCACATCAAGTAAAAGAATGCAGAGATTAACGAAAACCAGAACCAATATAAAAGGTGTAGATCTTCAAGACAGCAGGTCATCAGCTTGTGGAAAAATAAACAGTGGAAGTTAGCAAGCCGAGCTAATATAAAGTAAGAAAGAATGAGAAAATCCTACCAACGCTCAGAAACAACATAACCTGAAATCAATAAGTAAATGTTGCAGATCCAGAGACAAACAACACAAGTAAATAAAAGAACGGAAGGGAGCTCACAGCAGGTAAAACAAAAAAATAGAGAGGTATTAAAAATGTTGCTTGTAACAGAAGGTTTGTTCCCAATCCACATACACTCAAAGATCTAAATTAATGGAGACTGTTCTGAATAACAAAAGTCATAAAAAGATGGGTAACCTCGTCCAAACGGTTGTGAAAATCAAACCAAAAAATCATAGAGCATTTTTCGAAGCTTTCAAGTTCCAACAACAAATTTCATGAAAAGTTGTCACTCAATTATGTTAAAGTTGAGTTGCTTGAATCACATGCATCATTTTTTGTCCTTTGCCTTAATGTCAGGATTGTCTGAAGTTTGAAACCTTGGATTAAGGGTGTATAGAAAGTTTTAATTCTTCATACTATTGCTCCTACCTTTATTATAAGTGTTTCAAATTGTAATCTGACTATTGTAGCTGGTGGAATGTATATGCCACGAATTAGTTTCAAAGCTTATCAACGTATTATTTGGTGGTTTACTAAAATTTGCATTTTTCTTGACAGGGAAGGCAGATAAAAGGAGAAATTCCCTTGAAGCTTCATCATTGGATTCAAAAACGTAAGCCTAAAATGTGCTTTACATGATCTTTTTTCTTTATCTTCTTTTTTATAGTATTTTATTTGTTGGGTTTGTATCATTGCTATGGGTGTTTGTCTTTTTTGTCCCTACAATTATCTTATTGATTTTAGCTGCAATAACTTCTAGTAACATGCATATAGAGGAATTTGATCTGATACTTTGAGGCTTGTATGATATAATGAGCAATAATTGCAGGGATATTTAATGAGTTATTCTTGGTTTACAATAGTATTTACATTTGCATTATCTTAATTGTCTGTATGTTTGGCCTATGAACATAATTATAAGAGAGAAAATGACTTAATCTGTAATAATGTTTTATTTATCCAATCTGGTAAGAGAGGTACACCACACTCTACAAATGTCTAGGAAGAATGAGAGTTCTGTCAATTTTGCATCTAACTTGTGAATTTCATAGATTCACTTGATCACATATGCATAACTAACATTTAGGTATGAGATCTCTACATTGAGTCTTTTGAAAGTTCTTTTGTTCTTTTCCATGTGCAAGGTCTCTTCAGCAGCCAAAACTGAGCATTATAGGTGGAATGCCCCTCATCTACGTCTCTTTTTCCAATTTATAGCTTCAAATAAGTGTTGGAGGCTAAAAACTGAATTCTGATAGCTTTTTATTTTTTTCAACTTGACAGTATGTTGTACCCATATTTCTTGCATTAAGTCATCTTTCAAGTCAAGTCTTGGTTGACCCCTTGTTTTGTGAATCATGGGCAAATCCTTGTTTAACTCAGTCTTGACTATTGTGTTTGTTGTTTCTAGTCAATGTCTTTGCAAGGCCTATGTAACGCATTAGGTGAGGTGAAGATTGGGGCTCGGGCAAGGGAGGAAAGGCAAATAGTCTAAGGCATAAAAAGGGTACACCCAATGTACAAGTGTGCACCTATACAAAGGATCTCCGATGTTTGTGAAAAAGTTTTTCAAAATTGCCCATCTAGACCATTGGCACATGCTTGCATGAAGAAGAGGTCATTTTAAGTTTTCAAAGTAAAAAAGGTGCCATTTAGTGGAGTAGCATGTGTCCCTATGAAAGCATGTCTAAGAAATTTTAAGTCAAAAGGTACATCTATCATTCAGCTGTGTGCTTGACTGAAGGGATGTACCAAATTGGTCTAGGTGTTTAAAAAGGTGCTACTCAGTGTGGAGATGCATGCTTGACCAAAGAGTTGTATCAGTTTTTCTTAAATGTTTGAAAGTAGTGAATATGACCCCAAGCATGTGCCTACGTGAATAAGTTCACCAAATGTAGTTTTTGCCACCCATTGTGGGGCATGAGAAAAGAATCCAACTGTCAATCTGTAGTAGTGAATGGCCATTTGTGGCACAAACACTCCTATGCTTCAGCTTAACTTAAATTGGATTGAAAAAGGTCTAGAAGACATCTTGGATAGCTTAAGGCATTTTGTTTTTCATCACATGAATTATGCGCATTGGAGAGCTGTTGATGCAAATTTGGATGAAAAGAAAGAAAGGTAGACATTGCTGTAGGAAGACCAATACCTCCTCCTTTGAATGATATTAATTGGAATTGAAGAAGTGTCATTCAAAGTTTATACAAGGACTCAATGTAAATCAGATCCAATGCTTGTCAACGAGCCAACAATGATCCACCTACTCCTCTTTTGCCTCGGGGAGACAATATTGATTCATTAGCCCTAGTAATACATTATGAGCTTCCTCATAGATCATGGAAGAGTTTTCCTAAGTTCTTCAGTGATGGCAACTAGCATCCAAACGAGCATATGTTCAACATTCACAAGAAAATGTTGTTGCCCACTTGTTTGTAGAGGCCTAGGTTAGAAGTGTTGCAGATTGGTTCTACCATCTTTCTGCTAGATCAATTCCCAATTAGGAATCCATGTGAGATATTTTTTTTGCGTTTCAAACCAAATGAAGAAAATCATATTATTTGCTCAACTTTCATGTGCCAAGAAAGATGATAACAAGCTTATGAGGGAGTTTATTGCATGGTTCAATCACCTAGTCAACTGGATCAATACCACTTTGAATCCTTTTCTTGAGATTCTTCTTAGTTGCTTTATCAATACTCTCACCTAATATTACATTCTTCCTTAAAATAGGCCAAGCTTGTGATTTGGAAGAAGTGCAAGAGCACATTATTGAATTGGAGGGCAACATGATCACTAGTGGAAAAATCAAAAAGATTCTAGTAGGTCGTTGGACCAAAGTTCAACAAAAATTTTATTGCAAAAGTGGTCAATGATGTCGCAATTATGAAGAAGCAAATACCACAAAGTATGCCTACTCAATAGTCTCAACCTCCTCCAAGGAGAAATAATATCTCTCCATTTGGTAACAAAAATAGGCCTTGTTTTCTTGCTTCATCAATAAGGCAATCTTTGGAAGCACCTCCTCTAGTTTACACATCGCAAACTTCACAAGATTAATAGGCATGATGGAAGAAATTGTCCAAAAATGTAGACGCTCATGCAACTATTGGTAGTTTCAAATGTAGATCAAGGGATTTTAGGTGAACCTCAATGTCAATTAGATGGATCCAATGGCAACTTTGTGATGAGATATATTAAATATGAACTTGTGTTTGAGAAGGTAATGAATGATTTACATAGCCATATGCTTGATTTCAACATGTATTTATGGAATTAGAAATATGTAGAAGAGCATGAGCAGGAAAAGAAGAAATCAAAGGATTGTTTCGAGCATGCAACGAAGTAACTTGATGCTTTCAAAAAGTATTGTGCCTTCTAATAAGTGGCTCGATAACTTCAATTGGACAAGATGTTTGATTTATTTTTGCATTCCATTTACCCTTGATGGAACTTGTCCATTCTTTGGCAATATATGTTGCAATAAAGATCACTCATTGGATTACTAAAGTCTTGAAACCTTGTTTCTAGTTTCCAAGTTTCAGATCTTCGCTTAATGTTAGCTGCCACTCATGTTTATTGATCTTCTTGGCAAGCACCTTCTAAAGAAACTAATGATCAATTTGCCAAATTGTTGTAGTACTTTTTGTGAGCCAATTCCAATCAGACCTAGTGTTCTCATAGAGTGGCATGAGATGTTTGTTGCCTTCCTCATGATAAAGGAGATCTTTGAATCATCATCTATCAGCGAAGCACTCCACTATGTGCTAAGTGGTTGGTGCATGCCATTGAAGGGTTTGAGACAAGGAAAATTCTTCTAAAGTTTCCATTGAAGATTCCATGGAACAAAAGGTTGGAGAGGGTTGTGTTTTTTCATTTTCTTATCAACTTTCTGCTCATTAAAGTTGAAGGATTTTTTGCAGCTCATAGTATTTGGAAGTCTTTTGAAATGATTAAATTGTTTCTTAGATGTGTAGGAGATGGATTTTGGTTTGGTCTTTCTTTTAATGACCATAGGATTTGATGGTCTTCTATTATTGCATTATAACTCTCTTCTTGCAAAGCTACCAATGATCGAAAATATTTTTCTTTTTAAGATAGGCATTAAAACTTCTAGGGATCTTGTGTCTTCTAGAGATTGGTTTCCTTGGTCTTCTTTGTAGAGATAATTTAAGCTTCTTCCTTAGGATTTGATACCCATTATAAAGATTCAAGAGCTCATACTTGATGTTGTGCCACAATTTAGGGCTTCAACTGCCTCTTGCTTGGTGGAGAGATTGGAATTGGAGCTATGAAACACCTTTTAGAAAATACTCGGGATTTTGTACAATATTTATGTCCATTTTCCTTGGCCTTCGATATGTTTAATACAAGGTTTTGGCTTCTCCACCTTAGATGTATTTAGGATACCAATATTGTACTTCACCAACCTAGCTGGTAGCAATCTATAAAATGAATTTTATGCATCACTACCTTGCCCAGTGATGTTAGCTATGGAGGAGGGATAGAGCACATCACACATTGCCAGCCCTATTGGTAATTCTAGACAAGATTTAATGGAAAATAGGCTCCCAAAGGGGTCCAAAGGGGTCCAAAGGGGTATATTTATAAGATAAAACTAATGATGTAAAACAATTTTATTTTATATTAGAAATATATTGACATGATGTTTGCAAATGTTTTTAGATCTTTGGGAGCTATAATGAATAAGATTGTTTTGAAGAATCTCTTTAGATTTAGATGTAGCTAGATTTTAGGATTTATATTTTTCAAGGTTTGAGCATCCCATAATGCTCATCTAGAGGACAATAAGGGGGAATCTAGGCAACAAGTGTCATGAAAAAGGGAGTGCACTACGAGGAAAGAAAATAGGGCAACAAAAGTCACCTACAACACACATCTCAATAAGTATTTAAGCTGGCCTACCCTAATCTTGAATTTAGGAGGTTAATGCTTCCACTAGTCTTGACAAGACAAAACTATGGTAAGGTCACTTTTAGGTATATACAAATTTAAATGAGAATCTTGGAACATACAAAGCATTTCTAATATTGTCAAGTTGTGAAGAAGTTGGCATGTCATTACCCCACATAACCCTTGTTTTGGAATTAGATGTCTTTAAAATACGACACTTGAACAACTATAGTAAATCAAAGGAACTACCAAACATGGATTACAAAGAAAGAAAGAGTAAATAAATCATCTCCAGATACAAGAGTAAACAAATCATCTCCAATGTTGTATCTGCAAATAGGTACTTGAACATCATATAACAGAGACAGGTGTGTCTTTATTGTATATGACTATATTACTCACCTGAGCAGTTTGGTGATTTTGTTCTGTTCCAGACTTCCAGTAGTATCCCATGATTTGTTTTGAACCATGTTTGACATGAATTCAGTTTTTATTTTAAACAATTGGTTTCAACAGAATAGTTACTCAAATGTTATAATCACCTATTATGGCAACTTAAAAGGTACATAATCCAGATATTAATATGGGATTTTTATCTCATATTTATACAGAAATGCTTTAGAAATCCTTAACACTGCTGGAATATGACATGTGCAAACAAACTATTAAACATCAAGATTCAAAACAGGATTTTCTCAGCCAAATATTCTCAAATATGGTCACAAACATGAGTGGCATTTTTAAGTACTATGATGACTCTTTGTGATGGACAGTTGCATTTTTTCCATTTATGCTTTCTTTTAATTTTTTGCCGTGTTTTAAGTCTTTGCTTTTGTATTGGATGTATCTAATGTGTCCTGAGTGTAATCTGACTGCATATCTGACCAATATCTGATGTGCATCTGAGTTGTATCATATCCTATTGGATACAAGGATTTTTATATCCAGTAGGAAAGAGGCTAGTAACATAGCCATACTGTGTCTCCTTGATCCAGATTAGAGCCTCAACTTGCATTTTAGTGTAAAATATTTTCATTGATTAATGTGCATATTTCTGTTTTCATTTGATGGATTATAGAGTTTATATTTTTAAATCCAGGAGGGAAGAGGTTCTATCTATTAACATAGCCATTACGTGTTTCCTTGATCCAAATTAGAGTATTTACTTGCATGTCAGTGTCAAAAGTTTTTCTTTTTTATAATGTAGACTTTTCTGTTTTCATTCTATGGATTGTAGAGTTCTTAGATTTTCTCCTGAAACAACTTTGCTAATATTAAGTCGAGCATCATGATAGAACTGCCTTTTATGTTCATTTAAATTCAAATTACCGACCAGTTCTACTCTCATGTTGTTTTGTTATACAATACTTAGAATCGATTAGGTTGTGAACCTACTGATCTACATTAAAAATAAATGTAGCTCAGAATCATTGTTTGGTATAGGGTCCTAATCTGTCCATATTGAAAACTATGCAGCCTATGCACAAAACTGACAACACAACCTTTACAAGTATTCCAATCTATAGATCATTCAAATAGTACTATACTTTTGAAACCATGCAATATTGCCTACAATGATTACACTCCATTTATTTCCTTTTGAGTATGGAGATTCAGAATGCGATAAATATTTATTGCCCTCTTTTATGTACATGTTACACTGGTTCTGCAGAAGCTTGTATTGTACTATTTGCTAGCTTTTGTTATCTGTTTCGTGCTTCTCTTTTTAGCAAAGTAGTTTGAAATTTTATTGTAGACAATTAATTGGCATATCTAGCTTATCTAGGTCTTGAGAAGGTTGAGATTGTTTAAAATGTTAAATCCCTTTGCTTTCTTGTACTGCTCTCTGGGAGGCTGCAGAAGAGTGATGACTTTTGTTTTATACAGGGGTGAGCAAATTACAGAAGCATTGCTTATACAGTTGGATGTTCAGAAGAAATTACATGAACAGCTCGAGGTATGAACCTTGCAATGGGATACCTAGCATGGGTATATATGATAATCGAGTTTGTAATCCTGAAACCTTTTTTCCCTGTTGCAGAGCCAAAGGAATTTACAATTACAGATGGAAAAGTTGCTACAGGAGATGCAAGAAAAATCAAGTGGATTGTTGAAGGGAAAGATCTCCTCTGCTCATGATTGTGGCAATCGATCTGTTCAGCTTTCAATTGATCACACTTCTAATGTTTCAAATAATCTTGAGCTTTCAGCTTCACATCTGGAGATGACAGAAAAAGCTAGTGATGAGTGCATTACATCTCATGGTTCAGTCAGAAATATTCAATGTAAATCATATGAGGGCAACAATGACGAGAATTTCAATGTTTGAAGCTCTGTAAAAGATTCCTAACACAAGAACTTCAGAGGAAAAAGCTCAATCAGCATATATGGATTACATGAAATGTTGATTTGAAATCTTTGATGAAGACAATCAGCAGTAGTCACATTTACAATTTGAAATCCTATGTGTTTTGAGTCTTGACAGATAAACGTGGGCCATTTATTTTAATGGCTGCAGTAATGCATTGGGAAAGGTTTTGTCTGAATAACTGGTTAGTGTAAGCTCACTGATTGTGGATTGCTCTGACCACAACGGTGATCTCAATGTATGAGAATGCAAGACTTTGGAGACTTTTCAAAGTTGTACACAATGAACTCAATTTCAAAACATTTTGCAAACATTTGAAGAACAAGCAACCTATGACATTTGGGAAAAAGAAAAATATTCAAGTGGCTAGGAAATTCATCTAGCATAATTTTGAGTTTTACTGCTTAATCCTGTTTGTCTCTTGTTTTCCAGCACGATTTTACGATAGGGAGACATCAAACTTATAGACAGGTTGGAACTTAGAAAATTTGCAGAAATCATTTGGCATTGTTTACTTCAAGACTTTTTTGTTAAATTCAAAACTAATCTCATACTTAATCACATGTACTTAAGATTTGGAATTGACGGTAGTATCTGGAATTTAGCCAATGGTTTCTTACTGAGTCTCGCATGTCTTCAGCAACTTGTTTCTTACTGAGTCTCGCATGTCTTCCAAGAATGGTAGTCTTCTTTGTGCATGTAAAACTTAGATTGGAGTTATGGATCTTAAAAAAGCACTAATATGATCTTCTGTGATGTTTTCAAATCCCACTATTCCCTCGAATACTTTTTTTTTCTTCTTAAACTTAAAAAGTAAAAACTTTATGCTTGAAGCAATCAGCATTTGATTTGGCAAGATGCACTCTGTGCTAGTCAGAAATGTTCTGTATGTGGCATCTGACACAGTTTTAAGATCATGGTAAGAAAATTTTGTACTCTGAAATTCTGAATCAATAAAAAAGATTATTTATTTTTCTTTGCCATTTACTAACAGTTTAGGAAGAATGAGATTATTATTCAAACAAAAGAATTACTATTTCTGCTTTTAGCTTAGTTAGAAAGCAATATATCCCTTTTCATATATCAGGTACCTTCTGTCAATTCATTCTTTTGATCTCAAACTGAAATGTTGGAGAAGATTCTGATCAGATAAGTTGATATTATTTCGGGCATAGCATCAGTTTCTTGCAATGTTATATGCATGGACAATGATTACATTCATATTGCTAAGGGAACGTACAGACATGCACGGCAAATAGTTTTCATTTTGGGGGATTGAATGACCACATAAAAATCTTTGCCACAACAAAATTTGCCTTAGAAGGGATTTATGAATGGAAGAATGATGTGAGAAGTTGGAGTTTTTCTTCATTTGATCCAAGTACATATATTAAAGGAGCTTTGCTAGAGTTTTGATTGTCCTCTAGTGCTTTCCTCGCCCTTTCCAGTCCTGTTGCCATACTACATTTATTGTATTCTTTTTTAGCCTTGGGCTACTGCCCTTTAGGCTGATTCGATCTTTAAATGTGCCAAACAGCAGGATTTTATAGCTACTGTTGCTTCATTTTAGCCTCGGGCCACTGCCCTTCAAGCTGATTTGCTCTTTAAATGGCTAAATAGGAGGATTTTGTAGCTAGTGTTGCAAATACCAGAAGTGAAGAATAGAGCCCCAAAAAAAGTTTTAACTTTAGGTGTACTGCAAGTTAAGGATATTCTTTGAGTTCCACAAGCTTATGTATTGTTGCAACTCCCTAAATATGGTAAAACCTAACAGTGGCATGAATTGTTTGATAGTATTTGTTAATATGGTAATTGTAAGCAATGATTAAAAAACTGAAATGGAAACTAATACAAGACATAAGATTCCTTTTTCAAACCACTGCAAACCTCAGATAGAGCTCAACAATGAAAGAAAAACAAGATAACAACACAAGCAATAAACTCAAAAGTTACCATAAACCTCCATTATTGAATGATTTGCTCCTTGAATATTTTGAAATGTGGATGTTCCTTGCTTGAATGCTACAAATTTTGACACCATATGTTTAGTTTGAATAATAATGGATTAAAATGAGGGATGAGATGCTTGAATTTATAGATTTTGGGAATGAGGAATGGATGGCCAAGATCAAATTGTGAGATTAAGGGTGGAGAATGGTTGAGAGGAATTTCCTAGGATCTAGGAGAGGATGAAAGGTGGAGATGAAGGTAGTTAGAATGTGCATGACTAGGATTAACTTGCCAAATTTAGTAAGTAGTTGTGAGGATGAGGGAAATTAGAGACATGTGCACTTAAAAGAGTCATAATTTTGTGATGTGTTGAGAGAATAAGGGGACCATAAGAACAAGTGTTCCTAGATGCCCAATATTCTTGGAATCTGTTGAGAGAATAATAGGAGCACAAGGACAAGTGTTCTTGGGTTCCCCTATTCTTGGAAAGTGTTTGAGGGAATATAGAATATTATTTAATTACTTTAGCCACATGGTTGAGGTGGATAATAGGTGGAATTTGTAGTTAATTATTTATTTATTGTGATGAGATGGGAAAAGGTATTTAATTAGAGCATGAGACTTCAGGTGAAAGAGATATGTCAAAGGTTAATTAGGACTAGGTGATGGGATGTAGGTTTAGGTGATGAAATTGACCAATTAGGGATTAGGTGATGAAATTGATTGATTAGGGATTAGGTGATGAATAGTCCTAGGGAATATTTTAGGTGTCTATAGTAATAATCTCTCTAACAACCCAACCCAATGGGATGCTACTTAACCTCTTAATCATAATTAGCAAATTTTTTTTACTTCATATTGTTAGCATTTTAATTTGTTATTTTCATGACAACACAAAATAGAATAGTGTGTGAGAGAATCCCTTCTTTGAATTTGTAAGGGAAGCTTCCTAATTTAATCTCCTACACACTATACAAATTGCTTTTTTGGGTTTTGCATGTTAACAAAATGCTTGTACCTTGTAGAGGTAGGAACACAAGACTGATGTGATTAAATAAAAATATGAATTGAATATAAAACACCATTCAATGGTTAAAGCAAAGACCAATGAATTAGAATTCTAAATAGGATTGATTTGACCAAAAAAAACATTTAAAAAATAATAAGCAACACAATGTGAGATAAGAACAATAAATTTTAAATGCATACAAAGCTACTAATTAAGAGTAGGACAAGTGTTAAACAAACTTGAACACAATCTTGTTAAAATCATGAAGTTTTCACATTCCATAATAATTGATATCCTGATTTTTGGATTTGACTATGTAATTTTGTAACATCGACATTTTGGATCAAACTTCATGATCCATCATTTCTCACTTCTCTAGCCATCTCATCACGAACATGAATTTCAATCTAAAATATTGATGTTACAACATTGTACATCGTCAAAGCCGAAACCAATGATATCACAATCTTGTTATTTTCGTCTTGAATCTTAGTACAATTTACTAACTTCAAAGAAAAATGACAAGTTCTATAATATAAGTTTTAACATTAACTCTTCTATATTCTATGTGTACAAGACATTTATAAGTTCTTTAAAAGAAGCTTCTAGAGAAAAATAATAATAAAATAATGTTTTAAAGTTGCTTTGAAATCAAACCTATTTCTATCCTAGGGCAATATATACTTAAAATACCTTGGAAAAGACTTTCCTTTGCTTTAAGAGCTACATTCTTTTTTAACCCGGTTTCCTAAATAAATGAATGATTGAGATATGCCACTTTGTTGCTTTAAAATATTATTTTTTCCTTTGATCAAGTTGTCTATGTTAAGGATTGTTCGTGACTAGTTATTTTTTGTTTTTATATCTTTCAACTTTTGGTGTTGATGTTGTTTTTAGATAACTTAATCACCTAATTGCATTTTTTTCAATCATCACCACCTTACTCGCAACTTAGGGCAAGTATTATCAATAAGAATACACAACTATTTTTAATTGGTCATGTTTTCTTTGTTGACTTTTAGTAGTTTTTCTCTTTTAGAGTGTCATTGTTAACAAGAAAGCATGAGTTGAGTCAAGTTTTTTAACTATTGCACTTTCTAATCATTATTGCCAACTAAATCGTGCCTTTAGAGTGGCTTTTGACAGTAAGAAACATGAGTCGACTTGAGTGTTTTTAACTATTGCTCTTTCTGACCATTATTGTCAACTAAATTGTGTCTTTAGAGTGGCTAACCACATTAAAAATGTGATTCAACTTAACACTTGAAGTTATTTCATTGTTGGTGTAGTTTTATGAGTTGATTGCCAATTTGATTGGCTTTTATGAGTGGCATAGCCATGCCAAAAGACATGGTTTCTTCATTAAACTTTAACTTAATGTGTTGATCATAGTTTTCCACTAGCCTAGCCACTTTGGTCATGCCTTTTTCATTGCTTAGCCACCTAAATCACCATTTTAGAGTGGTATTGTCATTATCATTGTGTGCCTTTCACTCAATTGAACTAATGTTTTATGTTAGTTGTGCTTTCCCAACCACTTGACCACCTATGTCACACTCCATCCTTGGTTCAACCATTGCAATCACACTTAGACTTGAGGTATTCCCTTATTGGCACAATTCCATAATATCTTCACTAGTCTTATTGCATATTTTCTACCTCTTAGCCACTTGGAGCACAACTTTTTAACGATTTTGCCACTTTGAAATTGGTGATTAGACTTATGCTTATCATGTGGGGATTTAATGTTTCTCCTTTCTTTCTTTGCCTTATGTGGATATGCCACTTAGACAAGGTGTTGGAGAGGTGTCCTTTAGTATCTATTATTCTCACATTTAGGTTCAAATCTTTGACATCCCACCATCCTTCTTCAATGCTAACCATTCAATAGCTTGATTGTCTTTATTAGTCATCTCTCTTATATTCAACAACCTACAAACATTGCTAGCTTGACACAATTGGAACAATGCTTGATAACTTAGGAATTTGATAGAAAGGACAACCTAATTAGCATTGATAATACAACAAGAAGACATGATTATTGACTACAATCTTGGTTGGAAGTGATTTTTCACATAGGTACTAATTTTGGCATGAACAATGGCATTTTTCGGGAACCATGGGACAAACTTGGATCATAGGAGGGCTTTAAAATATTTTAGAAAACAATACAAATCAGTGTCTTATTCATTGGGTGATATAGTGGAACTAAAACCAACACATAGCCCAAACAAACACCTTGAACAAAACTATAAGCAAGCTTGATACAAAAAAGGGGAAAACATTACAACATAATGATTCACAACACAAAAAGAGAGAACACATCATGAAACAAAAAGAGGAAAAAATTTGCAACCTTAAATAAGTTTCAAGAATTGTTTGTTGTAAGACAAAAGGCAATTTAGTTCCATTAATATGAGAAAGATAAAAGTTTTACCTCCATAAATTCATCTGATTTTGAAAGACCAAGCCATAAATAGTCAAAATTTATGTGCATGCTCTTAGATTCATGGCATTTATCCTACAATAGAACCCAGTCTTAGAAAACAAGCCCCTTTGTAAGTTCTTATCACAAACCTTTTTCACACTTGTTTGATACTCTATGATCTTACCAATTGCATGAATTCTTTCCTCTTCAAACTTAAGAAGATAAATAATGCGTTTCTCAAGAATATCTTTAAATTGATTGTCCTCCATAGTTGAAGCTAATTGTAATGCTAACAATTTGAGCATGATAGGTAAGATTGCCTCCATACCATACATGATAGAAAATAGGGTAAGTCCTGATTGCTCACTTTGGTGTGGTCTTGTCTCCTCAAAGTGCATCAAACAATTTCACATGCTATGTTCTTTAATTATCCTCCACAAACTCAAGTATGATATATTGTCATGAAGTTTTCAAGGCATATATTTTAAACTTCAATCCATTTATTTATTTTGATTGTTAAGATGCAAGTTTTAACCTGGCCCATTTTGGTGAAGGCCACGAGGGGCACCTCCTCCCTTAACACGACATTCACATTCAACAAATTCAACTTAAATCAACATATAAAAGACATTGTGGAGATCCAAGAGTAACCACTTAAAATTTCACCTTTAAATGCCACCATGGGTTTCTCTTGCAGCTTTGTAAGCTTTACCAACTTATCACTAGCCCACCAAACCCTGTATGTAATGACCATGACAGGGTTTTTGGATTTCCCATGTATTTTTATAATTACATTGCCTAGTTACTTCCCTGCCCCAAAACCCCACGTCATTTCCCATTTCGACCTTTCAGGATTTTCTTGTTCATTTGCAAAACCTACCAAGTTACAACCTGAATTCAAAAACCCCACCAATAAACTCTAAAAGCATAGCATTTATTGCTTGCATGTGTGACCAAAATTATTTAAAAACCTGCAACTTGTCTTTCATTTTCATAGCTATTCATTCTTTGACATTCTTCCACGCCTGGGCATCCATCAATCCCCTACGAGCTCATGATCTCATTAATCTACTAGTGCATTTCTCAATCGATTCACGAGCAAACTCAATTATCATATTGCACCTTTGGAAATGGGAGTTGGGGTTTGAGTATTCTAGGGTTTTGTTGATTACGCATGCATCCAGGGTTTCCAAATTCAATTCCCTATTCTAGAAATCTTTCCCAAGCCCACATCAATCTTCAAGGTATTCTCTAGTCCATCGAGCATAATCGGTTTTCCATTTTCCTAGGATTTGTTGCTTCGTCAGTGAATTCGTATAAGGTTTCCTTGGCTCAGCCTTTAATATAATTTTTGGGATTCAATGCCCAATTTGTAAGTTCCAGTTAGGGCTACCCATAATTCCATTGGGTCTTTTTACTTTCTATATATTCTCTTAAACAGTGCAAAATTATGAATGAACCTCAGAACCCTGCACTACTCAATTCCTTCGGAATTTTGAACTTCATGTGTCACCTTGTAGTTCTTATAAAGTTTCAATTGGAACTTGAAAACCTTCTCCATCTACATTCAAACTTTCAAAACAAATTTTCAAACTTTGAGACTGCAAAACTTTTGGGCTTTTTCCCGAGTTGCATCCTGATTTTGAAATCTTGTTCAAGTGCTAATTTTAAGTTGTTCTTCGCAGATTTCTTTTAGAATTGAGAATTCAGAGCTCAAAAAGAATAAGCACATTAAGAGGGCCATTCTTCCCTCAAAGTACATCTTGGAGGAAACAAATGTCATAAACACCAATTTCGGGCATATAAGTCTAACATAGTTTCACACCAGAATGAATGAGAAGACAAGTAAGAAACTTAATGACATCATGGAGAGTGGGATCATAGAAGTTGTCTTCTCCATGTCCCTTCAATCTCTTGAGCTAGTGTTGACTTGCACTTGTTTTTACAATTAGAATACTAAAGAAATTCAAGACTCTATAGGACAAAAGGTGCTCTACATCATGCTTAATTTATTTTTTATACAACAAGGGTGTCTCCACGATCTATCCCAACGGCCCAACAACCCATACCTTGGGTATCTGGGGCGAGACTAGTCCCCTGTGGGTGAGATCCGTTGCCCGCAAGTAGTCCCACCTCTTAAACCCGGGAGTGGAGTTGAACCTGAGACCAATGGGGAGCAAACTCACTGCCCAAGCCAACTCTACTACCCGTTCGGGCTTTTAGATCATGATTAATTATTCTCACCCATAAAAAATGCATAAAGAAAATCTTGATTAATGCCTCCAGATAATCAACAAGGGCTTGTTAAAGGAGGAGAGAACCGTGATCTCCAAACTATCAAAAACACCCCATGGGAGTGAGTTAGTGGAGGAAGAAAATGATCTAATCATCTTAATAGGATTATGGAGAATTAGAATACCAAAGACTTCCACCTATTGATGTTTCAGTTCATTGCTAGAATCTTGGAAATTGACTAGGTTACCATAATAAGAAACACTTCGCACAATCAACTAGTGGAAGTTACAGAGTTAAAAAAATTCTTCATGACACCTTATCTAGTTTATGGAATAGCAAGAAGAGCAATCCTCATTGGGCTAGAATGAGCGAGAGGGTCATGGAGAGTGGAGTTAGTTAGAAATTGGTTTATGAACATTACATACAATTGGAGCTTTAACAAAGCTAGAAACGTTTTAGGAGGGTGAATGATGCATTTATCTTTCTTGTTATTAGGATGTTAGAGAATGATATTCGTAGAGACCTCGAAATGGCTAATACATTTTCATCTTATCATTTAATCATTATCCTTATTATTTTTTCTATCTATATTAATTAAATTATTTTTAGTTATTTAATTAACCGAACATTTTCCTCTTTTCATCCATAGTAATTAAATATTTTTTAATTATTTAATCATGTTAATCTTTTCAT
This sequence comes from Sequoia sempervirens, assembly GCA_007258455.2. Taxonomy (NCBI): domain Eukaryota; kingdom Viridiplantae; phylum Streptophyta; class Pinopsida; order Cupressales; family Cupressaceae; genus Sequoia; species Sequoia sempervirens. The sequence continues at coordinate 938,747,784 of VDFB02281492.1, read as the reverse complement.
CATATTTGTATTAATTAATTTTTTTTTAATTATTTAATTAATTCATCTCTTATCATTTTCCCTCCAACATTGATTAAAATTAAATTAAATTTATCTTTTCTTTTATATAATTAAATAGTTTTTAAAAATTGTTTAATTAGCTAACACTCATTTTTTAAATAAATTAAAAATAATTTATTTAAATTAAATATTTTCTTCTAAAATGAATAAATTAATATTTATTTATTTCTCCAACTATCATTTTGAATTAAATAAATTTGTTTATTTAATAATTCTAATACTTTCCTCCTTCATCAAATTCAAAATTTAGGTCTTATCCCATCTTGAATTTTTCTATCCATTGATCTTGCAAATCAATTTCCACCATTGATCAATTATCAAGTGAAGCATATAAATAAAAATCTTTCATTTCATTTATACCCCCTAGCACTTCTATTATCAAAAATCTCTCTAATACTCTTATCACTATCAAGTATTCAAGTGTTCAAGCATTCAAGCATTATCAAACACTATCAAGCATTTATCATTATCATTTATCAAGCATAAGTATCATTTATCTTTGAGCATTTATCATTATTATTGCATCGTATCATTATTGTTCTTTTGTAGTTTGCTACTTGAAGAGCAACCAACAATGGAGAAAATCAAGATCTTAGCTATGATGACTTTGCTTGTTATCTAAATTATATATTATAACCCAAGATCTTGAATTTCATTCCATGATTGTGAGAGTGTGAGTTTTGCATTGTTGATATTTGTGATTCTCATTTTCATCAAATCAAAAAATATGATCTTTTTTTTTCTTTTCTTGGCTTGTTTGTTGGTCTTTATGTGCAAAGACTGAAAGTTTAAAGGGTTGCAAAAGTTTGTTTGGAGCTCTTCACATTGAATTGAATTATCTTATCAAATTTAGCATTGGAGTTTGGGTACCTTCATTCTAATCACCATTTCTATCTTAAAATTTCAAATCAATCATTATTTCTTTATCATTTTTGGTATCACTATTTCAATTAACCTTGTTTGGTGTGTCTTCCTCACATTGAAAATTGAACTAAAATTAATCTCACATTTGGATTTAGGTTCCAAAACAAACAAGTTCCTTCTAATCCCTAAGATCTACTTAAGTATGCTCTTTCACACCCAATAATGGCCTTGTTGTTGTGAATGGGGTTATTTCCTAACTAGTCATTAGTGATGACCTATTCACATTATAAGTTTACTTAGGAGTTAAGTTATCCTAGTTGTCATTTCTAGAAGTTAGTTATAATGGGGTCATGTCTCATTATTTACTTTTAGTCATCTAGGCATTTAATATTTTTCTCATGTATTATCTCATGCATTTGTTATTTGTATTAGGCATTTAATGTTTGTATCAAGGGTAGTTACCATCCCTTATCACACCTTTCCTATATATAGACAAGGTGTTTGTACATTGTAAATTATCTCATATATACTAGATATCATCAATAGATCATCATTAATCTTCATGCTCATGTTGCAACACTTTCTTGTGGATGGTGTCTTTCATGGTTGATCCATTGAATAGTGCACAAATTCAATTTGGGTTCATTGCTCATCAATATTTCCAACAGATCTTGAGGATAAAAAATAAGTGATATTTCTTTTTCTTTTTAGGGGGTCTATCTAGAGAAGTGATTACTCTAGAGGAAAACCTCAACTCTCGTGTTTTGATGAATTATAAAGAGTGGGGTGTGAATCAAAAAACACTTCTCTTGAAAGTGGAATCTTGTCAATCTAATCTAAGCCTCTAAGAACTTTATACCTTAGAGAACTCAAGGTGGAGAGTGGGTTACCCTCTCTTACCAATTGTTTGGCATTATTCCCTTTCATCTACAGATTAGGCCTCATGTGCCCTTGTGGTATATCTAGAGGATACCTCTAGTTGAGGTTGTAAATCCTAATCAAAACTTATTGGCCATACACACTTCTGTAGCCTTATTAATGTGTCTCATGTTTTTGATTGTTCATATCACCATCTCTACTTGAAACCAAAGGGGATATATCCATTCAAAATTTAGCCCAGGAAATTATCTTTATCATTATATCTTTGTGTGTTTTTAATCTTTGAACAAATTGTAAAAATTCAAAAATCAAAGGTAAAATAGCAAACAATCATAAGTATCAAACTATCAAATAAGTAGAGCTTAAACATGACTTTTATTGACATTGTCTTATTGTCCTTGATACTATTTAAGGAGTGGAAATTTTTTTGGTATCTTGTCTTATCATTGTCAAAATTTATTAAAGTTTAAATTGGATCTCCTATCTTTTATCTTTATCCTATCATATCATTTATGCATATACCATCTTGAGGGTCATTGGACTACTCTTGAGTTGGGAACCTCCACTCCAAATTTGCTTGGACTCATAAGTCTAGTACAAGTGGACTTTATCCATATCTATCTTTATCACCTTTCTTCAAATCACAAATCCAGTTCAAGTGAGAACCTATCAATTATATCTATTAATATCATTATCATCATTTGGAGATCCAACTTAGCTTTGTTCTATTTTGGTTTTGAGAAACAAGCATCAAAATTGTTGAAAGCAAATATTATTTTATCTAAGGTCTTATATTTCATATGCCAATTAAAATATTTCAATATAAGAAAATGGTATCCCATAAAGAAGATTAAAAAATTCCAACAAGTGTGGTTGGTGGTCAACATGAGCATGGGGTAACCTCAAAACCCCACATTGGAAGACATGCAAGAATTTGAACAAGACCCTAGAGCAATGAAGATGTTATAATATTTATTCATAAATAACCTCGATCATTATCTCCAAGTGTTAGCTCAACTAGGTGCTAAAATACACGCTCACCTTTTCAAGGATGTAGATCTCACCAATCTCAACACATGGTTTGAACAAGTCAACTAAATCGCATGCAAATATTATTGAAAAATACACCTCAAATAGTAATGGAGAAGGTAGCTACTATTACATATTCACCACCACCTCCCCCTAACACATCAAAAGTTCAATGGAAATCCTATCTAGAGATGCTCCAAGAGAAAGCTACACCCAAAAAATCACCTAGCGTTGCTAGATCTCACCTAAACATGGGTTCCTTATATATGAAAATATGTCTATTACCAATTCAAATACAACATCAACAAACATATCACATGACCTTAAATCAACACCAACAACATCAACATTAACAATAATACATTCAGATGTGTAACTCCTTCCACATCCACAAATGACTTGGGACAACAAATTCAAGAGTTAAGGAAAAATTTTAATTGGAAAAATGGATCTAGGTCTTAAATCACACTTCTTCCAATTAGGGACATTAGGGATTAAAAGTGATCTCAATATCCACTTGGCTACAAACCTCAATTGAAGAGCCAAAATGGTAGATAAGGGTTTTAATCCTTGCTTTGTGGTGTGTGTGTGTGTGATGATGATGAATAATTAACTTTTAATTTATTAAATTATATGATGCAACGTTGTTCCTAGGTTACTAATGAAAATGAAACAAATTGAGATTAATTATGAGAAATGAAAAATAAAAAGATAAACAAATTCCAAAAAAGTAGAGGGTAGAAATAGAAGAACTTGACATATAAATTTGAGGTAGAAATGAATGGTTAGGGGTGTAGGGAACCCTATATTGGCTTCATTTTATTCAATATCTAATTTCATGCTCCTATAGTTCATGGTCTATTAGTCCTTTTCTCTTGGGGTCATTGTTGGAACTTCATCTATTACTATTAATATCCACTTTCCTTTCCTTGACAACTTGTAGGGCTTGAATGCATGAATGAGAAATTAGTCCTCAATCTTCCTCTAATTTACTTCAGATTTGAAAACCCTCACACATGAAAGAGGGAGGATTCTGTCGTATAGGGGCTTGCATAAGTCAAACCCTATTTTGGTATTTCTACCTCCACAATGTCTATGAGGATGTATACAAAGAGATTACACTTGGTCGGGCATAAGCTAAATGATAAAAAAGTGATAAATTGACAAATTGTTGCAATTCACCACTTAGATCTGCATTACTGATGGACTAAAGTCATGTACTCATCACCTTCAAGGATAAATTATTGTTTGATTTGAGGTCTTGCAAGTGTTAGTATTAACAAAATAAATTAACACTATACATGAACAAACTTACATAAAAACATGATAAATGATTGACATGATGCTTGAATGAAATAAATGTTGCCATAATCTTGATAATTCTACTCTTGATTGCTCAATAACAATCTCAATTTACTTCTTCCACATGCTAGGATTAAAATAGTGAAAATGATTTTTATTTATATGAAATTCTTCTAATTTCCCAAAAATCAAATGTTAATAGTCATCAAATGAAATTTCAAAAATTAAAATTATAAAATATCGACACCAACATATCCAAAATGGAGCCAAAAAGGGATGGACAAGGGTGTGGAGAACCCTAGTCTAGACCCATCCTTTTCGGGGTCTTAAATATTGGGGGAAAATATTAAATGCTTATTTTCATTCCCATTGTTTGATTTTTTGGAGATATTTATAAAATAGATAATTAAATGCATAATTAGGTCCAAGCATGTAGAGGGAGCTAAACCTAGTGTGAATTGTCAAGGGTGACAATTTTCAATGTTACAAATCTATACATTGGAAGACGAATGCCCCTATCCTTTTGACAAGTCTTTGAACATGATCCCCTTCCCTCAAAAATTTGAAATGCCTAGATTTGATAAATACAAGGGAAGAGGTGATCCAAGGGAACACACAAGAGAATTTTACATAGCTTGTCTTGAGGTGTCCTATATACTGTATAGGAGAAAATTTGCACCCTTTACGCAAATTCCCCTTTCACACACCCTCACCTTAGAAAAAAAAATCCAAAGGCAAAATTCCACATCACCCAACTACCTTCCATCCATCTGGCATTTGTCCCTTGTGTCGGTGAGAGAATATTTGTCAGGGACACACGCACAACGCGTGGATGTCTGTGCGACACGCTGTCGTCCCTAATAGATTCTTGCATCTAAAGTTGGTAGAGGTGTTACACACCTGATTGGGGTCAATTGGTAACATCTCTCTTTGACCAACCAACCCCGGAAATGAGAGATTCTTCTTCATTCTCCTTCAAATTCATTCATTCTTCACTCAATCCATCCCTTTTTCCACATCTCCTATCAATTCAATCTCATTCTCTAGCATTCACTTCACTCTCAAGTAACATTTCAACACTCCATTGTAGCAACAACACTCCATAAATTCCACATTGCAAGTGTGAAGCAAGCCATATAAGCGTGGGATTGGAGTCTTGCGAGACCTCCCTTCATCATAACTGCAGCTATGGTGACTTTACCAAGTCCATATCTCCTCCATTGGCTAGTGAGCTTTTGGGTGGAGGTGGTAACGTTTCACTCCTCTCCTTTGTGATTTGGTTGAGTAGCATTGTATTCTTTTGTAGTGTGTATTTCTCTCTTTTCTTCATTTATTGCATATAATACTTTGTTGCATTTTGGCTATCCGTGGAGGTGGAAACACCAAAATGGGGGTCTGACTGAGGTAGGCCCCTATACAACCCCAACAATTTTCCCCTTCTTGCTTGTGTGTAGGTGAACGTACGTGTGGATCTAGTTGGAAAATAGGCGCTTTTGTGAGATGATCTTCATCACCTTAGATTTCATTTACTTGCTTTATCATCCTCGTCTCTATTTCTCATACTTTATCATTTTGTTTTCCTATCAAAACCAACTAGCTAGGTTGTTAGTTAGTTTTTAGGTAGTTTGTATTGTGTTTACTGTTTTTTGATCGTACAGATGCCAACACGCCCGAGAGACGCTAGTGCATCGCGCTGTCGTCCCAAAACCGCACTGCCATCCTCAGACAGAGAGCTATCTGAGACACAGTACCGACTCCAAAAACTAGCTCGCCTAGCCCAAACCCAAATCTAGGATCTGTAGAGTGGTAGAAGTACATTATAGTGCTCATCATTCTTGATCCTTATCCCAAGGCATCTTTTAAAGTGAGGTAAGTTAGGGCAGCCCTCCACTCTCGGCTCTCCATGACTTGGAGCCTTGACGTGGTTGGTCCCCCTCTCTTACAGATACATATCTAATGCATCTTTTTCCAAGAAGCCTAGGAGATCAAGCTATTGATTTTTTTCACATTTACCTAATTAGGATCAAAACCTTTCATGAGTTGATGGACAAATTCATTGCATTTTTTTACACCCCATTTCTAAGTTACCAAATTAATTTTACCTTTATGAGTAAAAATGTTTGTAATGCAAGATTATGACTTTAATATGTTCAAAGGATGAATAAAATGTAGGAATATGCATTATGATTCTTTAATGATGCTTATGATATATGATGAATATGATTTATATGTTATCAAATAACTACATACATGTTGCTCTAAGTTAGATGTAGGAAAGGTTTGAACACTTCAGAGGGGAGGGAGAGCATCACCCAAGAGAGGAGTTTGGTATGGGAACCATTAGTATGTTTATCTGAGTTGACACACACACACTCACAAACATAGGTTAGAGGAAATTTTCCAATTTAGTCTGAGTATCGTTTTGGTAAGTGCTAAACCTAAGCTCAAAGATTTTTGGTTGATAGGGAAAGTTAGGATTGGTCACCTTTGATCTTTCTTGATTGTTTAATCAAATCAAAATAACAAAACTCTTGTACATGAAATTCATTGCGTGAAATGTGTATTTGAATATATATATATATATATATATATATATATATATATATATATATATATATATATATATATATATATATATATATATATATGAATATAAATATGGTGAATGTATATCAATATGTATATAGGGGGATATGTATATATGTGTGTTTATAACATTGATAATTAAGTGAAGCATATATATAATATATATATATATATATATATATATATATATTATTTACATGATTTTTTCTTTTTAAGCGAAAGGCAAGAAGCCTGTATATATTAATATAATATAATAAAATTTACAAAAATGAATAACATTGGCTCTTGCTAGCCAGAATTGAAAACATAAAAGCTTTCCACATGAGAATTCACAACCCCCATTTAAACTGAGTCATACTTCCCCTAATCATGACCCTAAACAACCCAAATTACCTATGTAATTATGCCACTTTGGATTATACAAAAGATCACATAACTATAGATACCCAACATCCCCTAACCAAAAACCTTCTATGCCCAAATAGCTTGTGTGCAAAATATTGAAAAACCCTTGATAAGAAAACTACATACCCCAGACTAACTAAGATTTGAGTATAGCATTGTGAAAATCATGCTCACCCTGGAACACAACATTTGCCTTCTCTGGATGTTCATTGTATCAGTCCATGTGGTCCCCACTACTGAGTCATCATGGCTTGTATCAATTACCACTTTCCTCCTGACAACTCAGGTCCCACCATAGTCTATTGGTCCATCGAAGAGACATAGAGGAGAGTCCCACCGATGAAGCAATGTCCCACCAAGGGGAATGTTGTCATTCTATCGAGGAGACACAAGACAGAGTCCGACCAACGAAACCCGTTCACACCAAAACAATCTCATCAGTTCATCGACAAGACAATTTTGTAGGTCTTGCCAAACAACTAGGACAGAAGGATGTGAGAAGGCCAATCATCCAGTTGAATGTCGCCAACACTTCACCTATGTCATCACTTGGGTCTCACATCGGAGTATCGAGGGGACCGACTATATTCTCCTATCGATGTTCCTATGTCTCATCCATGCCAAAGTTCCAATGAGAGGATGGAGGATCATTGTCGATGGGACTTCATGGGTTCATCGAGACTTTGAGTTTTGTCTCCTCAATACATCGATGGGAGGCTGGATAACTCTTGTCGATGAGACCTTGATGGTTCAATAGGACATTGTGGAATGTCTCCTTGATAGCCCGAGGCATTGTTTTGGTCGGTGGGAATCAACTTCATCAAAGAAACTCTATCCCGAGTCTCTTCGATGGCCCGATGGAGCATGTTCAAACTTGGATCATTTCCAAAACCATTTGTTGCTATAGACATGTGGTCCCCATGCCATCATGTCACCACATGTCACCATCCAATAATTCTTCTGACCACATATCATCCTTTCATTCGCTCTCTGAGTGTATCATCAACACACGTCATTCTTACCTTACCGGGTCTCACTGTCACGTCCACCTTACTGGGTCCCATAGTCGGCATCATACTCTCTTATTGCCATGTTGAAGAGACATGCTACACAGTCCTACATATTATTTAGATGATTAATCTATATATGTGTAGTAATATATATACTATTATGCTTATTGATTGTTGTATATGTATACATTATTTATTTGAATGATAAATGTATATATATTTATTAATATATATATTATTATGAATATATTTTAAGTATACATATATTATAATATACATATACATTGATATATATAATATTAAAATTTAAAGATTGTAGCCCTATTCAAATGGAAAATTGCCATGCGGAAACAAGGAAGAGGGAAGTTTTAAATGGAGTAAATGGGACACCTATTTTAGGCACAACATTATGAGCAATATAATGGTCAATTATACCACACAAAATGCCTAAGATTTGCATAAGTAAATGGATTTGTTATCAACCATGAATAGTGGCAATTGGACTAGGTGAAATGTTATGCAAGGTATGTAAAGTGGAAGAAAATCCAAGCATAAAGGAAGACTTATAACTATTATATTGAGCTGTTATGAAATGTGAGAACCAACGCTTCAATGTGCATGTAAATATTCCTTGCCTTATATGCAAGTTTGGATTAAGTAAATGATATTTTGTAGCCCATATATGGGGCACATGAGTAAGTATATGAATTGTTTTTGAATTGGAAACTTAGCATGCCATATGGAAGAACTATTCCACTTTGCTAAACCTGCCAGCAAACAAGAAAGGTTGCACTAGCAAGCCTGGGAGGAGATTGAGTTGTTTTAAGAGTCATTCTTTAACTATTTTTTTTCCCAACTAAGTACCACGATTGTCAAAGAATTTTAGAGGTATCAAAAAACAAGCAAGGCATATCTATCTTAAATGGATCAACCACTTCTCCATTGCATTATAAAAGGATGTAGTTGCTCATAGTTTTGATGTTCATTTTTGAGTGCATTCATATTGTATTTTTGAGCATAGGATAGACGTGAAGTTGTGAGAAGATAGTATATTGTGAACAAACATATTTAAATATGAACTTTCAATTGTTAAGGAGGAGTGGGAAAGTTCTTCAATTGTAGTTCATTTATAGATCATTGCAAGTCGTTTTGGGCATCCATTTTGTGCATTCACTTTGTTGTTTGATAGTTGAGCATAGAGAATGTAGTAGGCCGAGTCATTGAGTTTTGGATCAAGGAGTTGCAAGAGCTATTTTAACTTAGGCATGATTAATATCTCTTTCTCTTTCTTATTTTAATTTTGATTTTCAACTTTACTATTGTCTGAAATTGATTGTGCTATCAACGAGTGCAAATTATTGCTATTAGAAAGTATGTGAGTGCATGTACAAATAGCTAGATTGGAAATACAAGAGATAATTGTATTAGGGAATTAGAAGAGCATAATAAGTAGTTATCTTGAATTACATTATTAGAATATTATATAATACATGATTTTAAACATTATTTATGAATATAGTTGAGAGAAAGAAAACCCCATTGGAAGGTTAATTATCTCTGAAGCTATGTGAAACCCAAACCACTAGCTCGCTAGAATAACATAGCTAGAGAAGCTAAGTAGGGTATAATATGATATTATTTAATTAATACAATGTTGTATTTGTAATGCTTGAATGAGTTTACATTATTTTTTAACAATAGGCTTGAAAAACATATTTAGACGTCCTAATTATCTTTTAGTTGATATTATCCTATATTTGACCAAGAGTTTATATTATCATTACCTATTCATGGTAATCTAATCTTAAGGAAGAGAACTTTACGTCTCAGCAAACCCAAGCCATTATGAGAGGAGATATAATGGTACAAAAGCACAAACTTCTCTCAAGTAGAAAATTTTCTCCAAATTGGATATCAACTTATCATACAATTTAACATGTGAATATATGTGTCATATTGAAGGAAAATGTATAGGAATGTCGATGTACCTACAAACGTAGGTACCTTATATAAATTATGTAAAAGTTAACTAGGAAGGAACCCATGAGGAATTTGGAGATTAGTCGAATGGTTCTTAATTGAGCTAATAGAAGTTAAATAGCTTATTATGCTAACTTGTTATTGGACATTACAATAAACATAATATTTTATATCGAATCAAATTAAATGATATTTAATTTCATGAATTACCAGATTGGTTATGACCTCCTAGAAGGATTGTAGTGCCCCTTAGTTTACTTTCTGCTTCTTACAGTACTTAATTGTACTTGGACATTATGATACTGTTTGATGATACTAGGAAATTATGATAATGTTTGATGATACTTGGATATTATGATACTTTGATGCACAGTTATGGTGTTACTTGATGACACATTTATCACTAATGTTTATGTTTATACCATGCTTAATAGATCATTTTAATTGATTGTGTGGGTTATTATTGATATGAGTATAATGTGATTATTAGATGTATGTTTTTGATGTTTTGGTGAAGGGGAACAGTGTCACATCACTTGCTTGTGAGCGCCCTATGACTCTACAATTTTCCCTTCATGATGTGATTGCTTGTTTGTATATGCACATGTTCGATTGTGTGGTTTGTTGCAGGTTGTAGGTACTAGGCATCAACTCCACCTGACTTGCCAGGTTTGAGCATGCCTTATACCCAATGAAGATAGTTGATTTGGAGATAGCATTGGGTCCCCCATGTTGAGCCATCATCCTTGAAGAGGATGAGTATCAAGTTGGTCACCCTATCAACGTTGTCTGTCATTTTCGATTACTTAGTTCCATTTTGATTTGGGTTATGTTTTGGTATTGCTATTGTTATGTGGTGATTTGACTTAGATTTGCTTGATAAATGATTTGATTAATTAATGAATTAAATAAATTGTTTCATTGAGACATAATGATAATAGTTATAAATCTTGTTGATTAGATTATTTAATTAAAGTAATAATTTAAAAGTAATGTGGTAACTAAATACAAACATAAATATATTTATTAGAGAGATGACTTATAATAAATTAAAAGTGATGAAATATTGTTATATAAAAAATATTCTATTTCATGATGCAATAAA
>VDFB02281492.1:938671334-938736464 GCA_007258455.2 Sequoia sempervirens | reverse complement strand
TGAGGGTTTTAGGGTTTTATGGTTTAGGGTTTACGGTTTAAGGGTAGAGGGTGTAGGGTTGAGAGAGAGAGAAGGGGGTTGAGGGTTTAAGGGTTGAGGGTTGAGTGTAGAGGGTAAAGGGTAGAGGGTTGAGAGAGAGAGGAGGGTTGAGGGTTTTAGATTTTTAGGGTTTACAGTTTACGGTTTAAGGGTAGAGGGTGTAGGGTTGAGAGAGAGAGAGACAGGGGGTTAATGGTTTTAGGGTTTTAGGGTTTATAGTTTATAGTTTAAGGGTTGAGGGCAGAGGGTTTAAGGTTTAAGGTTTAAGGGTTTTAGGGTAGAAGGTAGAGGTTATAGGGTTGAGATAGAGAGTTTAGGGTTATAGGGTTGAGGGTTTAGGGGTTTATGGTTACAATTTAAGGGTAGAGGGTAGACAAATCTATTTCACTCCAACCCCTCTCCCATTGTGAGGTCTTTCCCCCCACCCTAACCAGATAACTCTCTATACCTCTCAAGTCTCTATTGATCTTAGGTCTTAGTCCCTACCACACTACTAGGACTAATCTCTCTCACTCATATCCCCTCTCCCTCTATCTCAAGTCTCACTCGCTTCCTATTGATATTATGAAAGAATTTCAAAGCACCACATTTAGCACTCACCAAATTTGGCACTCTCCAAATTTGGCAAGCACCAAATGTCTTTTTACCTTGAAACGATAAAATAGGAGTTCACCCCATGATTTTGGCCCACATGCTTCTGATTTTGTCTGGTTTAGCACTTAATTTGACAAAGAAATTCCTTTTTTATGCAGTTGACTCCCTGTTGTACCAATCTATGCTTGATCCATCACCCTTTTGCCACCAATTTGCATGCAGACAACATAGATGAAGACATTTTGAAGTTTCTACATCATTTTACATTATCTTAGGTAATATATTCATTTTTGGTAATATTGAGATGTTTATATTTAGTGTGTTTGTTTATTTTTGACAATAATCTAAATTCCTTTAATGATTTTATTAATCATAACAATTGGACATAGAATTCAACATTGAATTAGATGAGAGTTGCATAAAAAAGTTTAATTTTTATGACTTTGAAGAAAAAAATGAAAACCATGACATAATTTAGATGAATTCATGTTTAAAATTATATAAACAACATCAACTTAACACAAATTTGCATATGAATTCTATTTACATTGCTTATAGTAGTCCATTTCTAGCTACTTAGATAAACAAATTCAACTTAACACAAGTCTTTTTTGTTTTGTTTTGACAATTTATAGACCATTCATTTGGTGATTTTATTAATCTTCATTGTTACACATAGAATTGAACATTAAATTCATTATTACTGATGGTTGAGGGAAAACTTTTATTTTCAACTAATTTAGAAAACCTAAGAGCTTTCATCAATGTTAATGTGCAAGTTTCTATTTTTTTTTGTGCCATAAAAAATTCACCTTCATCATGTGCTTAGATAATTTCAAGTGACTCAAGACATAGTTGGTTTAATGCAATTTTTAATTCATTCATACCATTTACCATTCTTGGTAGATTTATGTATAAAAAATGTTGTAGCATATAGACATGTTTGATAATTCCAAATAGCTCGCTGCCTTCTTTCATAAAATGCTTTGGTGTGTTCAATAAAATGCAATGTAATCACCGTTATCAATATGTTTCATAAAATTCATTACTTACTTTTGTTCTATGCGTGATTGTGAATATGAAGCATTCAACGTCATGTCGAGGAAATGACCAAAGCCTCTAACACTGGAAGAACGTGAAGTAAAAAATGCAAGGAGAAGAGAATAAAAAATTGTAGCTCGTGAAGCAAAAGAATTGCAGCCCATACAACTAGAAATTCTCATGCAATCTAAGAGAGATGTACAATTGGAAAAAAAAGGGAATGAATGGAAAAATTTTGTGGAAGGACACAAATGGATCCCCAAGTTGGAGGCACATCATCAACCATAGGTGAAGTTCAATGCACATCTCTAGTTGAAGACACACCAACAACAACATGTGGTCTTCCAAGTACATTGGAAATCACACCTACCATTGAAGACACACCATTAACAACATTGCATTTTGAAAGTACATCTGCAAACACACCTCTATATGAAGTCACTCCACAAATGACATCTCAAGTTGGAGGTACAACATCATTTACATGTCAATCTCAAGGTATGTCATCAATTGCACCTCCGATTGAAGGTACATGATCTATCACCGATGTTGTTGACATTCCTAATGTTGACACAAATTTACATTTGAGAACTCCTCCTAGAGTTTTGCATAGAAAACCTATATTTTTGATTGATATTGATTCCAATGTTTTGAAATGGATGCCTAATAAGATGTCAAAACGTACATGTCAAAGAGCTGCATAGAGGATATGGAGTTTTTTTTTTAGAAGCTAAGTGAGGGTGGAAGATGCCAACTATTTGTTGAAATGATGAGGCAACTCAAATTTAGGCCCACCATGAAGGCTCTTGGGCTAAGAGTTTTTAATGACTCAAGTGAAAATTCTAGTGTAAAGAACTTGATGAGTGGATATGAGAGCGTGGGTTCTACCTCACACATGAAGGATAGTTGTGCCACAAGACGTGTGATGAAAACAACATTGTTAAGTAGTCAAACAAGGAACAAGGTGAACCTTACAAAGACAAGTAAGTCTTTGAAAATAAGTAGATCATCTCTAATGAGAGCCAAAGGAAGGCGTGAAAGATTGGAGGAACCAAATAGCAATGAGTAATGGGAATTCTCAGGTAGAGTGCCACAGAAAGATAAAAGAACTGCTCAAGGCTTGAGATATTTAATAATAGATTATTGGAAGGATAACAACAAGGAACTCTCCTAATCAAAGAGATGTTGTAAGAAGGAGAATTGACAGTAAAATATATGAGCCATATCCAAAGCATTATTTGGATACCACTCAAACCCAATTTTTTGTTGATTTTGTACAAAAGTTTCCCGAAATTAAAATATGTCAAAGGTATTTTGAAATGCTAAAGCATTTTTATGTCAAAATAAATCACACACGCACTAATTTTTGTTGTAGAGTACATAATGAGTTTTCTAACCATTATGATGTTTATTGATGTATATGTGTAGATATGCATACTGACAATGTTTTGCAAGAATTTAACATAAGGCCTCCACCCAAATCCTCAAGGGAATTCTTCTCTTCCATTTTATGTGAAAGAGAGGATGGTCAAATTTTTTACAACAAGTCATGTTTGGATGGCACATGTCATCATTGTGGTGGAATGCAAAATTTTTCCAATTTTCCAACACATGGCTAGTACACACATAATTGGAGACAAAATTGTCAAATTTAGCAAATACAAGATAGTGGCCTACAGTCTAAAAGATGGGAAAGAAGAAAAGAAGTGTGAATTGGTCAGTGATAAGATTCCAGTATATCAATTTATGGGCATTTTCTATGATCAAGTGGTCTATGAGTATGCAAGGAATACACATAGAGCTCAATGGTTGGACTCAAAATTCAAGTTATGCAAGGACACGTTTCCACTTCATAGCATCATTTCAGTTGTTGAATTTGTAGAGAGCTACACACTACAACCACAAAACGAGGTGCAATCATAGTACTACAACTCCACACGGGTTGCTATATTTGTGCATATAGCATTCATTCATGCAAATGATAGTATAGGGATAACAAGAAAGTATTGAGGGAGTATCACTTTTACATTAGTGATGATCACACACATTCTACTGAGTTTGTGCAAGGTTGCTTTCAGATGTTCTATGTTGATCTAGCTAGCAGGGGCATATCATTTAGTCAACATATCATATGGTCAGATAATTGTACATTGCAATTCAAGAATGCCATAATGTTTTACTGGTTGAGCAGGATGCATAGGATTAGTGGTGTTCAACATATGTGGAACTTCTTAGAGGTCAAGCATGGAAAGGGGGAGCATGATGGAGCGGGTGCATGTATCAAAAGAGCCCTTGCATGAGAAGAGTTAAAGTACAAAGATAGTGTAAAGTTGACAGATGCAAGATCAATTATTGAGTGGTACAATCATGCAATGGGTCTAGGTAGTCAAGGTAATTCTTTAGTTCATAGATTTTTTCATTTAGTAGATGATACTAACATTGCAAAATATGAGGATTGTTGTACACTAATAGGATCGAGTGAGCTACACTCTTTTAGAAGTTCCAATGTAGGTACATGGACTATCCATATGCGGAAGATGGCATGCTTTTGTTCTACATGTACACTTCGAGCATGGAATGATTGCGAGTCAATAAAGTGGGTTGATGAATGGTCTATAAGAAGTATAACCCCACTTGACACTTATCAGCTCTCGATAGCTCTACAAATCATGGAGATTCAATCATCCATTGACTTTGATCATGTATCAAACCTTGTAGAACCAGGTAATATATCTTACTTTTAGGTTTTATTTTGATGTTCATTAAATACATCTAACAAGATGAACATATCAATGCAGGGAATGTATATGCAGTGATTGAAAATGAAGACAATGAAGAGGGTACAAATTATTACCTGTGTCATTGTATCGAGGCCAAAAAGAAATTGGAGGCCCTAGTTATAGATTGAGAAAACATAAAATATCCTACAGGTTCAGTGGTTGTTACTGGAACATGGCTTATAAGGCACCCAGTTAAGAATGTTGCAGTTTGGTTATTTGAGGACTTTGACATGCATCCGAAGATTCTTCACTACTCAAACCTTGTCGTCACTACCAGAGTTTATTTGATCAAATATAAGGGTAGACTTGCGAACAAGAACTTGTGGAAAGTGCGTGAGTTTGACCATGAGGCAATACTTGACATGATAAAGAGTAGAGTAGACCCGAATGGTTCCTTGGATTGATTGGTAAGTATGCACATTGAATTTTTAAAGTCATGTTATTGATCATTGCTTTATTTCAAGCATTTAAGTTTGATTGTATAAGGGTTTGCAAAATTGCATTAATGTAGATATGCAAAATGATGGTTATATGCTGCTCTCTATTTGATGCAGACCTAGGAGGGCCAAACTCACTCAAAGTGTCAACCTACCTTAAAGAGGAATCTAACAAGATTAAAAGGGCCTATTAGACCAATCCAAACAACTCCCAAAGTTTGAAAACAACTAGAAGTAGAATTTCCCACTTTCACCCTTGCAACCCTAGTATCAGTGCAAACCCGGTTTTAGGCCCTTAACTCCAACACTTCCCAAAACAATTGAAAAAAAAAATGGATGATTCAGAAAACCCATTACAAAGTTACAAAACATATCTTAGGTTCAGACACAATTCCTTTGGACCAAACTCCTGAAACTCCCACTCCTACGTTGTCCTAATTAGGTTAATTAGGCCTAAATTACAAAGCAACCCACCTTTAGACTTATCATAGACAACTAAAAATTTTGGGCAGCATTTCCCATGCCCTCAAACCACTAAATCCACAATTAGTTTCTAGATTTGACACATCTAACATAGCAAACTATGAAACCCTTGATTTTTAGCCAAACCAAGAGGGTTTACTGAAAACCTACATTCCACGCCTCCTCAGATCTCAAAACCAACTCAAACACTCTTAAGAAACCCTTCACATGCTTAATAATTCAAAAGAAATGACATCCCACTCAGATTTTACCAAAACCTAGACTAAAACCTCCACTTTCATGCATTTTCCCACATAAACTCAACAAGGACAACAACCTAATCTACATTATTTCTTTCTCTCAACATAAAAAACTCTCCCTAACACCTAAAAATTCTCCATGAGACCCAATACACCAATCAAATTGAGCACAGTCGATGTATGGCCCTTCAAAACATGATAAAAGCTACAAAACCTCAAAACAAGGTATACCCGACAGTCATTAGGAAAAAATCTATAAGATGCTTCAAATTCTCTTCTAAACCTTCAAACTAAAGGGAATTGAATATAAGTTTTTTTATTTGGGTAGAGGGATGTGTTATCCATGTTTTGGTTTTTGTGGCATTGAAATCCATCTTGTTTTGAGCTCTTAGGGTGGATTTTACTATAGGCGGGTCTGGAAGTCTAAATTTCAAGTTTTGAGGTCATCAAGTCATTTAATGGCTCATTCCACCTGATGTATATACTGTAGCTCAGTGCAATGAGTCCATTAGGTGGGGAATAGGTTATAAGATGATTCTTGGAGTAGGGGATATCATTTTGGAGTGATGGCATGTAGCCTTGGGTGTGAAAATGTGTGATTTTGAGTAAATTTGAGTGGTTTTATAGTGTAGGAGCACTTGCACCTTACTTTCACAATTGGAGCATTAGGTGTGTCTAGGGAGGTTGAAAAGTTGTTTTTATTTTTATTTGCTTTAATAAGGTCTATAAAGACCATTTGGTGTCTCATTGATCCATTTTTGTAAACAAGGTCAAATATGTGAAGCAATTGTCAATGATGACAAATGGGGGTCTAAGTAGGTTCATGTTGTTTTTTATGTATTAGGTCATGTTTTAGGGTCTCATAAGGTCTAATTAGACCAACATAGGTGCTTTAAATTTATTTGAAATTCTTTAAATATTTTGGAGGGTCAAATAGTAAAAGAATGTAAAAGGAATTAAATGAGTTGTTAACAAAGATAGGTAAACAAATGTAATTTGGCACTCCAATGGCTAATAAGGGATTAAAAATTCAGTTGGAGGCTGTTATGTCAGTTTTATTTGATCAGGAAACCTTTAAAAAGGTGGTGGTCATCATTTGTAACATTTGCTTCATGTTTTTGTGAAGAAATCCAATTGAATTCTCACTATTAGCAGCAAATTTTTTATTTTTCCTGTCTTTTCCAGACCTGTACGGTAATGTATAGTAATTGCATTGAGTAATTTATTTATGAAAAATTTAGTGACATGAATCTTTTGTGTTTTGCATCAAGTTTGAAGGTTTAACAGAGAATTTGAAGCATTCCATAGTTGTTTTCTTGTGAGCAGCTGGGTATACCCTATTTTGGGGTTTTGTAGCCTTAATCATGTCTTGAAGACCCTTACACCAATTTTTCTCACTATAACTGGTGTATTGGGTCTTATGGAGGATGTTTAGATGCTAGGGAGATTGATTTATGTTGTGAGAAAGAAATAAAGTAGATTGGGTTTGTTGTTCCTGTGAGTTTTGTGTAGAAAATGCATGTAAATGGGGGTTTTGGTGTAGGGTTTGGTGGAATATGTATGGGAGGTCATGTCTTTTGAATCATTAAGCATGTACAAGGTTGTTGGAAAGTTTTCAAGTTGGTTTTGAGGTTTGAGGAGGTCTGGAAGCATCATATTCAATAAACCCTCATCAATAGTGCATAAAACAAGGGTTTTTTAGTTTGGGGTGAATTTGGTTGTACAAGTGGAATCTAATTGTGGATTCTATGTTTTTTGGGAATTTGAAATGCTGCCCCAAGGTTTTAGAGGGTTTGGTGAATGATAAAGGTTACTCTCTTTGAAAAAGAGGCCTAGTTCACTAGGTTTTTTCCATGGTAGGGGTATTGGATCTCCATGTTGGTCCAAAAGAGTTAATGTTGGGGTTTACATATGTTTTATAGCTTTGAAATGGGTATCTGAGTCCATCTTTTTTTTTCCATGTGTTTTGGAAGATATTGGAGTTAAAGGCTAAAAACTAGATTTTCACTGATACAAGGTTACATGGGTGAAAGTGAGAAAATGTGTTTTTGATTGTTGTCTAACTTTGGGGAATAGTTGAAATTGCTCTAATAGGCCTTTTAATCTTGTTAGATGCCTCTTGAAGGTAGGTTGTCAATTTGGTTGAGTTTGAGCCCCTAGGTCTACATCATTTTAGAGTGTGAATGGATGAAATCCTTTGGGGCAGTCATTTGTGAGAGTCTTTTGAGCATGTACAGACATCATATGGTATGTTTGGGGTGTTGGATGTGAGAGTTAATTGTGGGAAGAGTTATTTTCAATAAGGCTCCTTGGAAAACTTAGGTTTGGTGGCTTGAGAGTGAGGGTTTAGTGGATTGGTAGCTTGGTGAGTGGTTGGAGCTTTGAAAATTGTGAAATCTTAAGGTTGGTAACCTATTTAATGATTGTCCATGGTGTTTGAATTGATTGTAGGTGTTTGGGAAGGTGTCTCTTTGGAAAAGAGGCCTAATTGGCCTAGTTCCCCCTACAGTACAGTGGGATTTTGGAGAATACATTGAAAGACCCATCTCCAAGTCTCCTGTGACCTTATGACCACTTCAAACACCCTTGTTTAAGCCTGCACATGCTTAATAATCCTTAATATTATGTTGTCCCCAAACTTCACCTACTTTTAGTCTCTAAAACCTCAAATTTTCATTAAAAAATGAGCTTATCTCAACTAGGGCTTCATCCCCAAACATACACATGACCTCCCTAGCCCTTGCAAAACTTCAAGCACATCAAACCCCACTAGATCTCACTAAAACCAACTGGTTCTAGCCTTCTTCAAAACAAATTCTTCAATCTGCTACTTCAACCCATGACTTTTAGGCCCGAATTCATGCATTTTATACTTGATTGTCATTTGAATTGTCATTAATTAAATTATATATTAACTTATATGTTTATCTTATTTTCCTCTTGTAGGAGTAGGTGTTGGAACACTTGAAGGATTAGATTAGGTGTTGAAACACCTCAGGAAGGAGGTGTCAAAACACCTGAAGGAGATAAAGAAAAAGAGATGCCTAAAGAGGTATGCGTTTATTTTATTTTGTGTTTGGTAAATATGTTCCTATTGTCGACAATTGTATGCTAACTTGTATCAATTTGATGTTTTTGTGTTCACCTATATAGATTAACATTGCAAAAGTTGGTATGATTGGTTCTTTGAGAGGGGCATATTCTAGGACTCATGACGGTTTGAAGAGATGTATATATATGAGGTAATCAAGATTTCAATTTTAGAGTTCAATTATAATTCAATGTATATTGATTTTGATGTTAATTATTCAATTTTAAATTATATAATATAACTAATCTCAATTGTGGTTTGAATTTTTCTTGTGCAGTTACCTTCAGAGCTAAAGAGTGCTTCAAAGAGGCTCCATTTTGATGATCCACCAGTAGTTTAGGCTGAGATAGACATTTTGGCATGTATATTATGAATAGATATCGAGATGGCATATGCCTCACTTTGTAAAACTTTGTTTGAGTTGGCATTGATGCCATTTTTGTATATGGACATACACTTGATTATTGGATAATTTGATATATAGAAGTTGAGAATCGAAATAATTTGTTCATCATGTGCATGTTTAAACTATTCAAAAATTTAATCTTCAACAATGGTTAAATATCAATGTACAATATCATAAAAAATAATAGTTATATTATATAGTTGACAATAAAAAATAATGAATAATGGTTAAATTATATCGTATATTGCTTAGTTATATTATGATTAAATTATATAGTTTAAACAACTTTGAAGACAAGAACAATGGTAAAGTTTAACATTTTAACTTTAAAGTTTAAATACACAATTGTCATTGTCTCACACTACATATTTCATAAGCACTAAATCAATAATCATCTTCCAATGAAACACTCACCAACACTCCAAAACTCAAAACCCTCACTTTTGACAAGTTTCAAAGGGGTTTATTGAAAACCTCACCTCCAGACCTCTCCTCACCGTTTGAATGCCTCCAACACCTTCAAATATGTCTTCCCTTGCTTAATTAACTCTTAGAAAGTGCTGCCCCAAGTGTTTTCCATCACTATCTACTCTTAGCCTCCAAATTTCACTCGAAACACACATTCTTGTCAACTAGGCATCATGCCAAACCCCCAAATGGCCACCCCTGCTCTTGAAATCATGCACACATTCCCCCTACACCTAATTATGCCATTCCACCAAGTTACAGTAGAATACAATGGGTGGAAAAGACATTTGGTGGAAATTTCCATGCTTCCCTTGTGGAAAAAGCGTGAATTTAGGCCTAGGAGGCATAGCTTGAAGTAGCAGATTAAAGCAATAGTTTGGAAGAAGGTTAGAACCCGGTTGTTTCAATGTTATAAGGTGGAGTTTGATGTGATAAAAGGTCTGAAAAGGCATGGTAGGTCATTTGGATGTTTGGGCTTGGTGCAAGAGCACCAACCTTCTCTAAAGTTTTCCATGAAGATTTTGATAGGTAGTGTGTGTGTTAGGGTGTTTATGTTGAGTGCATGAGTTCAAATAAGGTCCTAAGTGACCATTATATGGTACTTGGTCAACTTTGAGGGGCTTATGTATTCATTTTGTAATGATTGTAAGTCAAATGGAAAGGAGTGTCAAAGTTGTCAAGGTGGTGTCAAGGGTGGTAGTATATTGTTTTGTTGAATAAGACATGGTTTTTAGGTGAATAAGGTCTCATTAAACCCATTGTAATAGGTTAGGTGATTAAAAGGGCCAAAAAGAGAAAACATTGCAAAGCATGTAATGATGTTGTTATTAAATTGTGTAAACGATGAAATTGTGATCTCCAATGGTCATAAGTGGTTTAAATTTCAGTTGGGAGGGAAGTTGGTCATTGGTTGAAGAGGAGAAGCCTTTAAAAAGACATGAGGATACCATTTGTAATGTTGGATTGAAGTTTAAGGTATTGACAATAAGAAAATTATGAGTTTTATTCATTTTTTTGTGTTTCTTTCACATTTTGCTAAGGGTTTTGTGATCAAAAACATGTCGTAAAGGGCCCTTACACTAACTGTATCTATTGTAACTAGTGTAATGGGCCCTAGGGAGTCTGATTAAGTTGTAGGTTGCATGATTAGAGCTATGGGAAAGGAACAAAGGAGATAAGCATGTTGTCCTATTGATTTTTGTCAAAGAAAACACATGAAAATGGAGCCCTTAGCCTAGGGTTTGTGAAAATCAATGAGAGTGTGGAGTTTTTTTCAACTTTTGAGCACATAGGGGTCATAATACACATGTTAGAGTCGGTGGCATGGTCTAGGAGGTTGTGCAAGTGGGATTTTGAATAAACCCTCTTGGTTTGGCATGAAATTGAGGGTTTTGTGGTTTGCTATGTCAGAAGGGTTAACCCTAGGAAAAAATTGTGGTTTTAGAGGTTTGAGGGCATAGGAAATTCATCCCCAAGGTTTCAAGGACTTGTGAGAAGTTTAAAGATATGTTTCTTTGTAATTTAGGCCTAATCAGCCTAATTAGGTCAGCGTAGAAGGGGTGATTTTAGGAGGTTGGCCTAAAAGAATTATTTTTGAATTTGGGATATGTGTTACAACTCTGAAATGCATGTCTAAAACCATCATATTTTTGTTAGGTGTCTTGGAGAGTATTTGAGTAAAAGGCCAAAAACTGAGTTTGCACTAGTATTAGGATTCATGGGTGAAATTGAGAAATGGTGCTTCTGATTGTTGTCTAACTTGCAAGATTGTTTTAATTTATTTAAAAAACCATTTTAATCTTGTTAGATTCCTCTTGAAGGAAAGTTGTCAATTTGATTGAGTTTGAGCCTCCTGGTCTACTGAATCCCTTAAGAGTCTGAAGTGGAAAATGGCTGCAAACTTCAACATGACGTTACTCGGACACCGCAAGGCTTAGAAACTTCTTGTTGGAGCCTATGGGATCATGTTGTGCCCCTCTACAATAACATCTCTCAGTTTTTACTATCTTGGAGGCATTTTCCTATGGCAGCGAGATTTCTCATGGGGAAAAAGTTGTCAAATGCAAGTAGTGCAAAGCTGCAAAGTGGTACAATTTTCATTTTGCAACTCGTGTGACCAAACTAACAATTCCAACTCATTCGAGTGGGTAAGTTTACGCTAGGAATGGTCCTCTTTCACACCCAAACGCGCTTAATTGCTCCAAGCTATGTTCAACCAACCGAATCCCTTAAGAGTCTAAAGTGCAAAATGGCTGCAAACTTCAACATGATGTTACTCAGACACCATGAGGCCTAGAAACTTCTCGTCTAAGCCTATGGGATCATGTTGTGCCCCTCTACAATAATCTATCTATGTTTTTTCTATTTTAGAGGCGTTTTCCTGTGGCGGTGAGATTTCTCTTGGGGAAAACGTTGTACCACTTTGCAACTTTCGTTCTGCAACTTGTGTGACCAAACTAATTGTTCCAACGCATCTGAGTGGGTATGTTTATGCTAGGAATGGTCCTCTTTTGCACCCAAATTCCCTGAATCGCTTCAAGCTACATTCAACCGACTGAATCCCTTAAGAGTCTGAAGTGCAAAATGGATGCAAACTTTAACATGACGTTACTTGGACATTGTGATGCTTAGAAACGTCTCGTTAGAGCCTATGAGATCATGTTGTGCCCTTCTTTAATAATCTCTCTCAGTTTTTTCTATCTTGAAGGAATTTTCCTATGGGGGTGACATTTCTTTTGGGGAAAAAGTTGTCAAATGCAAGTAGTGTAAAGTTGCAAAGTAGTGCAACTTTCGTTCTAACTTTCATTCTACAACTCGTGTGACCAAACTAACTGTTCCAATGCATCCAAGTGGGTACATTTACACTAGGAATGGTCCTCTTTTTCACCCAAATTCCCCAAATTGCTCTGAGCTACTTTCAACCAGCTGAATCCCTTAAGAGTCTGAAGTGCAAAATGGCTGCAAACTTCAGCATGATGTTACTTGGACATCGTGATGCTTAGAAACTTCTCATAAGATCATATGGGATTGTGTTGTGCCCCTCTACAATAACCTCTCTCGGTTTTCACTATCTCGGAGGCGTTTTCCTATGGTGGCGAGATTTATCGTGGGGAAAAAGTTGTCAAATGCAAGTAGTGCAAAGTTGCAAAGTGGTGCAACTTTCATTTTGCAACTTGTGTGATCAAACTAACTATTCCAACGCATCCAAGTGGGTATGTTTATGCTAGGAATGGTCCTCTTTTGCACCAAAATGCGCCGAATTTCTTTGAGCTACTTTCAACCGGTTGAATCCCTTGAGAGTCCAAAGTGCAAAATGGTTGCAAACTTCAACATGATGATACTCGGACACCATGATGCTTAGAAACTTCTTGTCAGAGCCTATGGGATCATGTTGTTCCCCTCTACAATAACCTCTTTTTGTTTTCACTTTGAAGGAAAATCATCATGTCTAAGTCAAGAGAAAGTCTGCCCAATCTTGGCAAGGCACAAGCAAAGTCTGCCATGCCCATGGTCAAGGAAAATGTCAAAGATGATGTAAAGTCCACTTGGGAAAGAAAAGCTATGTCCAAACTACTTTCAAGTCCACCCTTGGCTTGAATAATGCTTGTCCAAGACAAAGGTAAAGTCCTCCCAACTCAAAGCATACATGGAAAAGACAATGTAAAGTCGGCCCAACTTAAAGCATACATGGCAAAGACAACTTAAAGTCCGCCCCAAGCTGAAAATAGGAGATGGAAAACATATCTTGAAGTCTGCCTTAGGCCAAGATAAAAGGGGACATCCAACACACTGAGATGGTGCCTCATCATCTTCCAACCAATCAAACTGTTCCAAGCTAGCATGTCTAGGTTCAATGAACCTGACACTTCATAATGCAACAACTTTTTATTGTTGGTTTATATTTAGCAGAAGGACAAGTGTCCCCAAATGTAATTTTCTCATTGGTTGAGAGGTAGTTAGTTCTGAAAAACCCTAATTAAGGTTTTATTTTGTAATCTCGGTCGTTGATTCGAAATCAATCTTGGCCATTGAATTGTATTCAAGGAGCCTATAAATTGAGCTCACCCCTCATTTGTAAAACATGGGAGCATCCATCGCATACTACCAGTTCACTACCTTGTCTATGCTTTCGCTTACTATTATGCTTTTATATATTTTTTCCAAGCATCAATCGCTTGTCTGAAAGCACTTGTTGTAGGCTCTTATCCATAGTAGTAAGACAGTGAACTGTTTGATAAAATGCTTTGGTAGACATGTATGAAAAATGCGATAGCATAGACAAGGTAGTAAACTATTTGAAAAACCGCCTCAAAGAAATGTGGTCTCATGGTGATGGAATGCCATGACAATCTAGGGAATTTTCTTGTCATGGCATTCCATCACCATGAGACCCCATTTCTTTGAGGCATTTTTTCAAATAGTTCTCTACCTAGTCTATGCTATTGCTTACCATTACGCTTTGATGGATTTTTTCCAAGCATTCATATAGCTTGTTCGAAAGCACCTATTTTAGACTTTTAGCCATAGCAGCAAGGCAGTGAATTGATTGATAAAACGATTTGGTAGACATGTATGAAAAATGTGGTAGCATAGACAAGGAAATGAACTATTTGAAAAAAAATCCTCAATGAAATGTGTTCTCTTGGTGATGGAATGCCATGACAAGCACATTGAGACCACATTTCTTTGAGGCATTTTTTGAATAGTTCACTACCTTATTGGAACAAGAGCACCAAGCCTCCTGATATAGTACTGAATGGTCATGGATGGAATTGTGGTTAAGGTAGGAGAGTTTGAGTTTTTTTTGTTTCAATAAGGTCTACTTAGACCATTCTCATGTTTCCAAAATGATTTGGAGTTTTCATTTGATAATTTGGCCATAACTTGTAATCATGTTAAAAGTATTCAAGGTGGTCAAATTTTGTCAAGGTAAGTAGAATAAGAAGTCATTTAAGAGGGTCTATGGGATTAGGAAATAATAAAGAGTCAAAAGGAGGAAAATGTCAAATTTGTAAGTTGCATAAATGCAGCAAATTTGAAAACCAACGGCTACCTCCTTATAAAAGTTGTTACTTGGTAGTTATAGACGTTGGGAGAAGTTGGATTTGAATGTAATCATTATAAAAGCCTCAAAAATGGCTCGTGCAGGGTTGTTGAAGGTAGTTTGAAGATTGTACACATTTTGTTTTCATGAAATACAACATTCTCAACAACTTTTTTCCTATTTTTCTAAACTTTGAAGGCTTGGTATGGACCCGTACAGCTTGAATTTTCTCTAAAACTTCTTATATGTTTTAGGTATGTGTGTTGGCTCTCTAATGCTTCAGATTTGAGGTCTTAATCATGCAAATTGAGAGAAATATTTATTTTTTTGGGACTGCTCATTTACCCTATTTTGGGGGTTTTGAAAGGGAACAAAATGGATTTCTAAGCCTTCCACCCACTGTATAGTCCTATAACTTGGTGGATAGGATTAGATACGTGAAATAAACATGTATGCATCTTTTTTTGTGCAAGGAAGGCATATTTCTTGATTTCAGTGAGTCCTTAGGGTTGTTTCCATTGGAAAATGCATGAATTTAATGAGTATAGACATGAACCTGATGATGGGGTGGGTGTTAGGACAAGTTATCTTATGAATTTTAAGCTTGTGGGGGTGAATTCAAGGGTGTTTGACTAGGTGGAAATTTTGGGAAGGGCTTGGAAGTTTCTTTTTCAATAAATCCTCATCAAAAGTGCACAAAACAAGGGTTTTTGGGTTTGGTGTGGAGGTGGCCATACAAATAAAATCTAATGGGGGATTTTGGGGTTTGATAACCTTCAAATTTCTTCCCTAAAGTATTAGAGTGTTTGCACAATTTTAAGAGGGGGGTCCTTTGTAAAATTGACCTATTTGGAGGCCTAAAATGGCGAGAAAGTTAGTTTTCTAAAATTTGTTCCAAAGGAGTCATATGGGGGGCTAAGATATGTTTTGTAACTCTATAATGGGTGTCTGAATCATCCTTTTTTTTTCAATTTTTTTGGGAAGTTGTGGAGTTAAGTTCCTAAAAATTGGTTTGCACTACTACTAGGTTTGCAAGGGTGAAAGTGGGAAATCCTACCTCTGATTGATTTCAAAATTTGGGAGTTGTTTGGATTAGTCCAATAGATCCTTTTAATCTTGTTAGATGTCTCTTGAAGGAATTTTGACACTTTGAGTGGGTTTGGGTCTCCCATCTCTACATCACTTGTCTATGCTATTGCTTCTTATTATGCTTTGATAGATTTTTTCCAAGCATCCATAGCTTGTTTGCAAGCACCTATTTTAGGCTTTTAGCCATAGCAGCAAGGCAGTGAATTGTTTGATCAAATTATTTGGTAATCATGTACAAAAAATGTGGTAGCATAGACAAGGCAATGAATTGATTGAAAAAATGCCTCAAAGAAACGTGGTCTCATGGTGATGGAATGGCATGAAAATCCATAACAATTTGCATGTCATGGCATTCCATCACCATGAGACCACATTTCTTTCAGGAATTTTTTTCAAGTAGTTCATTGCCTTGTCTATAGTATTTCTTGCTATTATGCTTTTGATAGATTTTTTCCAAGCATCCATAGCTTGTTCAAAAGCACTTGTTTATGCTTTTAGCCATAGAAACAATGTAATGAATTGTTTTCCAAAATACTTTGGTAGACATGTATGAAAATTGTGGTAACATAGACAAGGTAGTGAACTATTGATAAAATACATCAAAGAAATTTGGCCTCATAAAATGCCATGATAACAAAATGCAATTGGTAGCTGCTCCTACTTATTAGTTATGCAATGTGAAGTAATTGCATAACTGCTTAGGTTGACTTTGTAAAAGCTATATTGTAATTGAAATTTTGTCATCTATCAACATCTAGTTATTAGTTATGTAGTGTGAAGTAATTCTTTGACTTTGAAAGATGTGTAATAAAATGGAATCAACGATATGAATATAAACTACAAAAAAATATTTTTTACAATTCATTAGTTAAAATCTTTATTTTATTTTCTCTCTATACCTCTATATGCTATGGAAATACCTTTCAATTTCAAAATAAATAGATTTTATCTCTTGTTCTATAATTTTTTACGTTTTTTTAAATATGATTTTTTCTCGACTTTTTAAAAAACTCTTATACTTTTGGTTTGTCAAAATTTTCCCCAAAAGATTTTTCGCTGCTATGCATTCGAAGCATGAATCATACACATGAATACATGCACTATACGTGAAGTATATATGTTAATAAGTGAAGCATACATGCAAATAAGTGAGGCACAAGTAATTGAAGCATTCCAAAGGATACAAACCACTAGGAATGGAGCTTATTTACACAATACGCTTTAGATGGAGCTTATTGAGCAATCAACAATAATTAATTATGCATTAGATGTAAACAAAATCCACGCCTACAACATTCAAGCATATGAATTACAAAATATGCATGATAACATCATTCAAGAATGGCAGTAGCAAAATAAGATTTTTTTAATCAAAAAGCCATAAGGTATACAATGATATATATTGATAAAAGTATATAGAATATATCCAAAAAAGCCATATAGGCTTAGTACAAAGGAGCCATATTATGGACATAAAATGTCACATATATATCGCTTGTACAAAAAATATGTTCCAAAATGCCACATAGGCATACAACAAATGACCCTAATATAGTCATTTCCCTCTAGGGGAAGGAAACAGATCTCATGTTGCCTTTGAAATTTGGATGGATGGAGTGGATGTTGGTTCTCTGGTCTTTCGAACACGCTCGCTAGTCCTCCTCTCTTCAGTCTGGAGCTTCAACTGATACCATAAAATGTAAAGATGTTAATACATAGAAATTGAATTGTGGAATGACATATAACAAAATATAATCACTTGCCGCATATAGATAGTCATCATTCACATTTACATCATTACCACATCCACGAGATGGAGTGACAACCACCTATAGCAACCATCAATATATAAATTAAGCTACACAAAAGTATCGTGAAAAATTTCTATAATAGACCATAAAAGAGAAAATATAATGTCAAATTGACTAATCTGTTGCATAGCTCTCTCAATGGATCAGAATTGGCTATTGTTGTAGCAACTCTATGGTCCATTGTGCCACCAACATCACCAGGGCTATCTGATGTCAACATCTACAAATGGTAAATGAAAGAGTAAATGGTAGGGTGAATTATTAAATGTTAATGGGATGGGATTAGGAAGGAATAAAATAACAAAAAGTGAATTAGGAGAAGATAATGTGACACGATCAAGGAATACAAATGCAAAGTTTGTGTTTCTCATCAATTTTTTAGATTTGTATATGCAAAATTATGAAAACTAGCTAACATTGTTTTACAAAACCATTATTGAATAAAGGCTAGTTGAGTGTAAGGTCCTTGAGGAAATGAATTGTGAGGTGTGGAGGTCGAAGGTCCACCAAGAAACTATTTGAAATCCAAAGCATGTTATGAGACAAACATTCAAATATAATATTCAACTATTCAAATGCAATAATAATATCTTTAATACTAGTTGCATACCCATGGATTCAATGTCAAGAATGAATAAGGGTCTATAGGAATGGGGCACGTCTCATGAACACTTCGACCCTGAAATTTCATCAAATCAAAATTCTACTAATTTACTTATTCTTAAATTTCAAAATATAATTTAATAAACAACATTAAATGAACTTGCTAAATTTTACCTGATTGTCAATGTCAAATGTATCATTGAACAAATCATTTGTGAAAGCCATTTCCTCTGCAACTGATGTAGGCTATGTAGCTACATCCCGAGCACTTTGATAATCATACGTGCAAACTACACCACAAGTGCTGCAATGGTGGGGTGGAGCTCGAGGCCTACACATCTCCTCCACACTAGGCTCTACTAAAAGCCTCACACACTATAAAATGGTCTAGGTGAGTGAGCCAATTGACTCTAGTGTGTCCACCTCTACACTATCCTTAACAATGGAAGGAACCGCGACATGCTCCACCATGGGTCTGGCTAAGGGTCTCGGTGCCAACTATGGATTACATTGTGAAATAGGTCTATCATGTGTGGAGCCCCCACCTCTACCCTGAAAGTCTAAGATGTCAAAATAATTTGACATCTTATTGAGGATAAACTCACAATAGAGTTTCCCCAAAAAGTATTGTGGTACCTCATGGCTATTGCATGGAGGTTGGTCAAATACCATCCACCACTGCTCCCAAAATTTATTTTTAATTAACTCATGGTGGCACCAATGGATGGGGAACCTCCTGCATGTATGACACAAAGGTGCGTTGGTTTTTAGGTTTGTAAATAGGGAAAACAAGTCAGCTTTGCTAATTTCTTGTTTTTTAACATCTGCATATGAAAAACCTATAGCATAATATTGTCTCATCTCATGCCTCTTATTTGACCAAAAAATTATTTTATCGCTCATTTCTCCTACATGAGATACAATTGACTTCAATGATTCAACAATCCCTCTCCTATAAGGGTGGGTTTCGGCATGCTCGGTTAATCTTCCAATTAATTGTTCAATGTCTCTTTTATTGTTCTCAATTTGATTTAGAATATTTTCTTGTGTTCCTTGAGGATGCCTATGAATTGATGAAGGGGTTTCAGTTTGTTCTTGAATAGGAGGCTCTTCCTGAGGGGGTGACTATGAATTCTGAAAGTTTCAAGGTGGAGATTCATTCCCTAATAATTAGAACAAAATTTTATTATAAAAACCTATTTCAATCTGCATTCTAAATCAAATTTCAAATAAGTTGAATAAAAATACACACCTCTTTGCAATCTTCGACATATCTGATGTGTTGGTGGCATCCTCATGAAAGATAGCAAGCTAACGATGCAAATAATGGATGATATTTGGCGAGTGCGAGTTGCAAACCTCCAATCATCCAAGCCAAGTCGCGGGTTGAAGACAAATGAGGGTTTGAAATACATTTTGTGCTTTTATTTTTCTTTTCAATTTGGCACATGCCAAATGACTCCAAGTCGTTTGGCGTGCTCCAAATGGCCAATTTTGGCCTTTTTTTGTGAATTTTTACAATTTGATGCCTAAATTGTGTCATAGATTGGTGCACTTACTCGTAAAATTGACCTAACACACATTGCACATCCTAAATGACATTTTCTCATCATCGACATCATTATCACCTAGCATCAATGCATTTCACATCAAACACATCCAAACCCCTAATTTCCTTTATTAATTGAATAATATTACATTATTTAATTAATTCACTTTTTCACCATTTTTGACCAATTAAATAAATTACATTTATTTAATGAAGTCCTAATATAACTTTATTCCTCTTGATTAATTAAATAACACCAATTATTTAATTGTCGCTAATTTACCCTATTCCCCTAAGTCAATTAAATTATTAAAACATAATAATTTAACTATGTCACTTTCCCCTAAAATTGAATAATTGAATAAATTATTCAAAAGATCATCCAAAAGGTCAAATCAAACAAGTACACCTTTGTTTGTGAAACTAAAACTTGATTTGCACATTCAACTCAAAAAGATTAATCAATTAATTATTCTCACCCACTTTCATGATTGAGAAATTACGATCCCCCGATTGCTCTGATTGGATGACTGATTCATCTATTTCCTAACAAGATCAAATTATTCTTCAATCCCACTGAACACTCAAAATGATTTCTTCAATTACACTGATTACATAATCAAAATGCACCGATTATTCCCATCTAAATCCTCTCAATGGTTTTGAACCGTTGATTAGGATATTCTACTACACGATCTCAAGTGTTCATTTCAAAACAAAAAATCTATATAACAACCATATTTCTTCTAAAAAATGACCAGAGAATCTATATCATTTGTATGAAGAAGTAATGCAAAAATCACAATCGACCTCTTGAAGCTTTACACACATATCTTCGATCAACAACACACACGTTCTTGAACCTTTTGCACGCACAAGGGAGACTTCACATTGATATGAACAACCCAACATCTTTGCAAACACAATCTGACACAAGATGGGTAACGATATAGCTTAGTGAATTCATTTGTTCTTGTTTTGTTGAACATTTACTTTCTTGAATTCATTATTCTTGTATCATTCATTTCGTGAATAATGGCCATGAATTGTCTTTTTGTTTGTTTAGATTAGTTTCCATTCATTCAATTTGACTTTATTTACATCTTCTTGATTTCCCCCTTACACATTCTGGCATGCTCAGTGGGACCATGATCCTTAGCACTAATCATTTTGTGAGTGAATTTTGAAGTTATAGGTTCCAAAAATGCTTTGGAAAATTTTCACCCACAAGCTACAAAAAATTTTCATGGTCGATTTCATGTTTTTGGCACACTTGACATTTTTCTAACCGCTTTTGATGTTTTTAGACCTTTTTCCAAAATGATAGGGGTGAACTTGAGTTTTTCAGCCGCTTCTTCTTAAAAACAGAGGCCGCTTTTGAGTTTTTCATTTGCACTTGCTTTCTGATAGGGCCACTTCTACTATTTTTTTTTGCTTTTGCTCTGTCAAAATTTTATCCGAAATCTACAAGTCACGTTTTTTATTTCTAACATTAACACTTGCTTGGTTTGGATTTTTTAATGGTGATAATGTTGTTTGTATAGCTCTTGCAAGAAATGGAACATGTTACATGAGACAAACAACTAACAAGTTTATTGTAGAGAAGGCGGATGACTGAAGCTTTTAATTTTTCAAAGCTTTCATATTTAGAAAAATTCAATTTGGTGCTATAAAAAGAACCCCACAAGTCTAAAATGCTTCCAATTGGTGCTCTAAAACGAAATTTTCAAAGCTTTCTAGCTTAGTAAAATTTCAAATTGGTGCTCTAAAATGAACTTTTCAAAGCTTTCTAGCTTAGTAAAATTTCAATTGGTGCTCTAAAATGAACTTTCCAAAGCTTTCTAGCTTAGTAAAATTTTAAATTGGTGCTCTACAACAAAATTTTCAAAGCTTTCTAGCTCAATAAAATTTCAAATAAATGGACTTTTCAAAGCTTTCTAGCTTAGCAAATTCTATCAATTTGGTGCTTAAGAATTGAACCCACAAACGAACATTTCGATTTTGGTGCAAATTAACTTTTCCAAAAATCTTTCATAGTTTAGGAAAAACACTCAATTTGGTGCTTAAGAATTGAACCCACAAATGAACATTTCAATTTGGTGCTCTAAAAATAAACTTTTCCCAAGCTTTCATAGTTTAGGAGCACACTTCAATTTTAGTGCTTATTAAAAAAAATGAACAAACACTTTCATTTTGTTGATGAATGCACAATTTTCTTTTGTTGACCATTAAGAAAATGATTTAGAAAAACACTTTGGTTGGTGCTTAAAATGAACAAATCAAATTCTTGTCTTGCACATTGCTATCACTTTGTCTGAAATCTAGAAAATTTCACTTGGGTGCACATAAAAAGAACAAATTGCTATCTTGTACACACTTTTATTTTTTCATTTTTACTTTATTTTATTTTTTATTTTTTATCATTTTTATTTTTGTTTTCCTTATTTTCATCTTTTTGAATTTAAAAAGAACGTTAAGATTTAGTGTATACTATGTATTATGTGTTTAGAAAACTAGGTGTCTATCCTCTCCCCTCATACCTTTTTTGGAGATCTTGGGTGATGAAAAGCATCTTGAGTTTCACACATTGTTTCATTTCAAAGCATACCTTTAGAGGGTCCGCCTCCCAACTTGTGAGAGGGAACGACCCAAGTGGTAATTTTTTTTTTGTTTGCTATATAAATAATTTTGGGTGTGAGGAAAGTTCATCACCCACCTGGTAAAAATGTTCTATACCTATGAAAGTCTCCCTCAGTATTCGTGTGATATGTAAAAACCCATAAGGGTTGGGACACCTCTTAATTGAGTGAATCGCCACATGTGTAGACACTAGTTTATCCTGAAATATGACTAAGAACCAATGTTTGTAGAAGCTACCCCTTTTAACAAAAACGTTCTCTGAAGTGGTGCATCAAAACTTTGATTCTGAGAAGTTACTTACCAAGTCTAACTTATGGTTGAGATTAAAACACTCTCTATTCATTGCATGTAAAATCATCCCTTTGGGGCATGAGGTAAGCCCATCTAGGAGGAAGTGTCTATCCTTAGGGTGTGCATTGTCTTTACAAAATTTCCAAATCTTTCGGTTACTCTAAAAACATCAAACATTGTACTTGAATTAAAATGAACACATCAAAACAAGAATTTAACATGGTTCTCAAAATTCAAACCCTTTTGACTTAGTGCGAATCCTTTGAAAAGAGCCCTATATTTGATGCAGATCTAGGAGGATTCAAAACACATCTCACAAACCTTCAACAATAATCCAAAACAATCTTTGTATAACACATGTTATTAGGCATTGTATATCACATTGGAAACATAACTATGACAGCCCACAATTTAGTGTAATGAACAGTCATTAATAACTTCTACAAAACAAATAATTAATCCAATCCATCTGGTAAGATTTAAGAAAACATAGTTATAGAATATTCCTCCAATTATTATGAAGATCCAACGGTGGAAATAAAAGTTATTGTATTTTTCCCAAAACTGCAAACCCTAGTTAGGGTTCAGACCTGCCCTCACAAAAATGTTCATAACTTATTCAAATATTAATTAAATTTGATGAGACATGAAGCAAATGAAATTAGATTTAAATGTAAATAAAATAAAAAAAATTTCATATCCAAAATATTGACTTTACATTCCGTACCATCACACTTTTCAGACTGTAAATTCTACACAATATTGTTAGAATAGGCAGTCTCACCAAAATAATCATATCTTCCACAAAACTCAATAAAATTAAGTGAGACAAAAATAATTGGAAACTAGAAACAGATATCTTTCCATCCATATATGATAATCCATTATTTTAATTCATACCAGTCCATACAAAGCACAACTTCAATCTGGAAACCATGTAAAAATCAGAAAATGGACACAAAACTTGAGGTTGCTATTTATCAAACTTCAAGAATGATGTCTCCAACCCTCAATTCGAGTTTGAGGGTGTATTTATACATTTAAAAATAAAACCAACCATTTTCAACTACCTTTTGATTAGTTTGTTGACAAAACACCTTAATGATACTTTTGACAAGTTGCTTGACAACTTTTTTGAGCAACTTTTACAATTTTTACAATATAGACCAACTTTAAACATTATTTGACAAATGACTTAAAATATGACTTACTAAGACTCAAAAACCTCTAAAATGGTTTTATAAACCTTATTATAATACTCAATACACAAAATAGATAAACTATTTACAAATGGCCTCATGGAGGCAAGAAATCAAATAGGTGCTCCTGCACCAAACTCCCGAGGGCAAAAGAATTCAAGCCCCTTTGAATTGTATTCTTCCTGATCTTCCAATTTCTTTGCAATTTTTCCTTCATATTTTCAAGTATCCTTGGTTCCTTCTTCCTCTTCTTCTTAAACCATCTCTTCTCCATCATCTTCTCAACTTCTAGGCTCCAAAACTCTATTTCTTATGTATAAACCTTAGTAGCATCATATATATCTTCATTCTCATCATTAGAGTACCATAAAGCAACATGTTCACCATAACCATAACCTGAATCATACTCTTTCAAACCTTCATATACCTCATTAGAAAACAAATCTGCAACATCTTTATTAACAACTTTATTATCAACAACTTGATCATGAATATCAACATCAATGTTATCAACAACTTTATCATCATCAACTTGAAAATCAATAGAAAGGTTATTAGTAACATCAACAACCTTCTCAACTTGTTCATCAACTACTTGAGTACCAACAACAACCATATCATTAATCTCAACATCAACATGTTCATCTTCAAACACAATTGGAATATCATGCATCTCGACTTGTAACTTACCTTGCTCAACTTGAATAGTAGATTTAAACTTTACCTCTTCCTCATTTGCTGCCTTCTTTTGTTTTCTTTGCTTCTTCATAATATTATTTAGAGGCCATCTTAACCTCTTTGATATTGGTATATTCCAACTCCTTAGTTCTTTCTTAAGAAGTTGGTGTTCTTTGTCTAATCTTTCCAACCTTTGACTTATCTTTTCCAAGGCATTCTCAAACTCTATTTGTCTTGCCTTCTTTCTCTCCATCTTTCTCAACTCTTTTTCCTCTCTTTCCTTCTTCCTTCTTGAATCCTCAGCCTACAAACATCTTTCCAATCTTCTCAACAAATCCATCTCCACAAGCAATTCTCTCCTTGCTTCCACTTCACTTTGCCACACCTAGGCAATCAGGTTCCTTCCTCAACCTGTACAACACACAACCACAAACACCAACACAAAACCAACAAACTTCACTAGCCCATATCTTTTCTAGGATTTGATACCAATTTGATGCAGATCTAGGAGGATTCAAAACACATCTCACAAACCTTCAACAATAATCCAAAACAATCTTTGTATAACACATGTTATTAGGCATTGTATATCACATTGGAAACATAACTATGGCAGCCCACAATTTAGTGTAATGAACAGTCATTAATAACTTCTACAAAACAAATAATGAACCAATCCCTCTGGTGAGATTTAAGAAAACATAGTTATAGACTATTCCTCCAATTATTATGAAGATCCAACGGTGGAAATAAAAGTTATTGTATTTTTCTCAAAACTGCAAACCCTAGTTAGGGTTCAGACCTGCCCTCACAAAAATGTTCATAACTTATTCAAATCTTAATGAAATTTGATGAGACTTGAAGAAAATGAAAGTAGATTCACATGTAAATAAAATAAAATTGGTTTCATATCCAAAATATTGACTTTAAATTCCGTACCATCACACTTTTCAGACTGTAATTCTACACAATATTGTTAGAATAGACAGTCTCACCAAAATAATCATATCTTCCACAAAACTCAATAAAATTAAGTGAGACAAAAATAATTGGAAACTAGAAACAGATATATTTCCATCCATATATGATAATCCATTATTTGAATTCATACCAGGCCATACAAAACACAACTTCAATCTGGAAACCATGTAAAAATCAGAAAATGGACACAAAACTTGAGGTTGCTATTTATCAAACTTCAAGAATGATGTCTCCAACCCTCAATTCGAGTTTCTGAGGGTGTATTTATACATTTACAAATAAAACCAACCATTTTCAACTACCTTTTGATTAGTTTGTTGACAAAACACCTTAATGATACTTTTTGACAAGTTGCTTGACAACTTTTTTGTGCAACTTTTACAATTTTTACAATATAGACCAACTTTAAACATTATTTGAAAAATGACTTAAAATATGACTTACTAAGACTCAAAAACCTCTAAAATGGTTTTATAAACCTTATTATAAGACTCAATACACAAAATAGATAAACTATTTACAAATGGCCTCATGGAGGCAAGAAATCAAATAGGTGCTCCTGCACCAATATTTGCACTCTTTAGGGATATCTTAAAACATTATCCCTAAAGGTTTCTAGATATTTAGGCTCACATTTCAAGTTGCATTAGAGAAAAATTAAACATTGGAAACTATAGCTTTAGTGTATCGACTTCCACGAACTTTGAGCTCTTGTGGAAAGAAGCACGCTTAAGTTGTAGAAATTTAGGGTCAAATAGTTTTGATTGTTTTGTTGTGTTATCACTTGCCAAATCTCAAATAAAATCAAACAAAGTTATCCAAAACTACAAAATTCATCAAAACTATTGCTAACACAGAAATTGGAAAATAAAACTGAACAAAGACTTCTTTTTCTTCTATTTTTGCTGCAGTTGACCAAAAATTGGCGATAGTTGACAAACACAGCTTGCTTTTGCTCTCTTATGACAGTTGCTAATGAAAATTTAGTGCTTTTCAGAAAAATAAATGCACTTTCTCTAAAACTGCTACAGTTGCTCATAATCTAGCCACAATTGACTTATTTTCCTAGTCGTAGTTGATTGGAAACTGACTGCTTTTGACCAAAAGGTTCACTTTTTCCTGTACAATTTATCAAGTAGGAAACTTGACACAAAGGCTGCACTTAAATTTTTTTACCGCATGTGCCTTTCTTATTTGGCCACACTAGACCATAATCTGACCCCAATTGACGTTTTCAGCTACTTTTGCTGCAAACCTACCGCTTTTTCTCTGTTCTCTAATGAAAATTAGATAACCAATCTAAAAATGAGTTCAAATCCTTGGAGAATGAAATAATTAGACTCCCAAGATGCGTCAAAATCAATCCATCATCCATTTGCAAAGTCCAACACCTCATCCTACTTTTAGAAATCAAAATCAAAGCAAATAAACTTGGATCATTCCTTCACTCACACTTCTAAGATATCAACATTTGCTTGAACCTCATGGCTAGTTCAAGTAAATTTCTCGCAACATATCCTCTAGAAAAATAAGTGAAATATTGTTCCAATACTTTCAACATTTTGAGTTCCAAAAATAGTGTCATCCCAAAACATCACTAAAACCTTAGGGTCTTGAGAGTCATGAAAAACCATATCAAAACACCAACATTTTTCACCATTTCACCTTATGACCATTTGGTGTTTGTTTTATCTAGTTCAACAACCAAACCTTACAACAACTATCATACAACCAAACTTTGAGCAAATTGAAGGAGAAAAAACACACATAATCAGTAGTTTGAGGAGCTTCATATTTAAGAAAAACGAAACACCAAACCATTGGAGAAATGTAGAAAACATCCCAGACAAAGAGGAATGGAAAGAAGATCTTGCAGTCGGAAGGCCCATATTACCACCTCTCGTGTGGTAATAGACACCATCCTTCAAAACAAAAAATCCCCAAAATAAACACAATTTCTTTTTCTTAAAAAAAAATCCCAAAAACAAAGCATTGGTTCATTTCATAGTTAGGAGTCATCAAATTTTCACAAAATATGGATGCTTGTTTATGATACCCACGTGTTCACAACATTGAAAAAACATGGAAGCAAAAAAAAAGCAATGCTAGTATTCCCCAACAGACACCACAAATGATGGAAGTGGCCCATGGGGCTATAGGCCAAGTGACCTTGAAACACCTCAAAAGAGACCTACATTCAAGGAAACAACAAACCAACCATTTAGTGAAGAGGAAATAAACCACAAACAACATGAGTTAATGGATAGGTCAAACCAAAACCCAAAAGGCATGGTCATAGAAGAGGTGGATAGTGAGGAAGAAATAAATGATGAATAACTTTTTCAAAATTCCAACAACCCCAAGGTGCTTCAATTGATGGAAAAACTATTAAAAAAGGACCCAAACTCTTACTTCTTCAAATTAGCACAAAATGGTGCTAAATTGCCAACAAAATTTAATGTGGAAGCTCTTAAGATACTAGCCTTATTTCCTTAGGGGATAACAAGACAAATTTTTAAACCCACGAAGATTCCAACATGCCTCCCATTTTCTCGAAAAGCAATGACCAACTAATGGAAAATCCCTTGTTTAGGAAATCATCCCAAATTGAACAAGTGGTTGTAGCCCAACAATATCAAGGGGGTCCATCTCAATACATGCCACAAGGTAACACCCCACCACTAGGACAATACTATTGGAAATATGTGCCTCAAACTATACAGGCTGAAACCTCCATTAGAGTCAAGTCGGTGTGACATTCTAATTGTCTGGCCGACTAGCAGGTTTGTTTTATTCAGTTCTGAATAGGTCGATGTGACCTTGTTATTGTCTTGCCGACAGGTTACACTGTGGAGTCTATTGCTGTAACTTGGTGTATTCGTTATGACCTTATAGTGATCGGGAGACCTCTGGCCGAAAGGCCATTCAATTGTGTATTGGCAAGACTCTTGGTGTCTATGGTCTTCGGTGAAGCTAAAGGTTCTTGCTAAGATGTCTTAGCGAAGTGTTAATGTCTTGCGACAACATTTACTCTGTGGTCCTCGGGGTAACTCATGTTGGCTCGGTGAGAAGTCACCACGAAAGCAAATGTTATACCGACAGGGACACACTCGGGAGTTATCGATGTAACACTAAGGCTTCGTTATGAAGTCTGGGCGAAAGCTAATGTCTTGCCAATAGCCGATGGCTATCAGGGTAACTCTTGGCGATGGATGACACTTTGGGGTGAGTCTTAAAGCTCGGTGTAAAGTCCTAGCGAAAGGTGTATGTCCTAGCAACTGCTGATGGTTTCGGTGAAACAAAAGATCTCAGAGAAACCTCTTTGTGAATATGTAAGTCTTGCCGACTTCTACTTGGTGCCCGGTATGTTTGGGGACTTTGGTATAGCCTTGAGTGACTCGCTATGATCTCCTGGAGAAAGCAATAGGTTAGGGCGACTGCATGATGACTCGATGTATCTCTTGAAGCTCAATAGAACATCCTGGTGACTACGATGACTCTTGGTGACATCGGTATGAAGTATATGTGGCATCGGCAAGACACTGTTAGTGTCTCACCGAGATGCCAATACAATACGAATTCTGTTGACCGGTTGACCGTCCTATGTGGAGTTTCATGGACGAATCAGAGGATCCAAAAGTGGAACCGTTGGGAGTCTGTTCGTTGCGATGGTTCTATGAGGAAGCTCGATGGAAATGGAACAATAGAGATATACTCTGTGATTACAGTGAGCAGAGGGGTTGGTTCGATCAACAGTGGAGAGTGAAGAGTTCGAACTGTATCAGTGTGGATTCGATTATGTAAAGACTGTAATCAGAAAAGGTTCCTGTGCAATTTGGTTAATGGTGAATGCTGCTGTATAATGACACTAGAAAGATAAGTCTGGAATTTGTATGTAATTTCATTACTGTAATACAAAGTGATTTCTCTTGGTGTGGTGGGTTTTTCTCCCATAAGGGTTTTCCCACGTATATCTGGTGTTCATGTGTGATTGTCAAATACTCTATTTCCGTTGTCTATTTCTTAGTGCATCTTAATTGGATTGTAATTGTAAATTTTAAAGTGTATCTACGTTCTTTCCTGAGGTATTGACGTTAGGAGAATTGTTTTCCGCATCTAATTTTCCTTATAAGTGTTATCAGAGCTTGGCCAGTTGTGTTATCCTTGTGGGTACGTTGGGTTTTTTGTGTCAATTCTGTTTAGTGGGAGTCTTGTAGAGTTTGTTATTTCTAATTACAAATTAAGATGGCTAGTACATCTGGAAAGTTTGAAATAGAGAAGTTCAACGGCAGTAACTTTGAGTTGTGGAAACTCAAGATGGAGGATCTTCTTGTTGACCGTGGTCTTTGGATTGCTGCGGCTGGAGTGAAACCTATAGGCATGAAGCAAGAAGATTGGGACCTTGTAGATAGGAAGTCTAAGGGGCTGATAAGGCTCTGCTTGGCAGACTCAGTGCTTCTGAATGTGCATAAGGAGAAGACTGCATCTTCCTTATGGAAGAGACTGGCATCTATTTATCAGGGGAAGTCCTTGGTGAATAAACTATTCTTGAGGAAGAAACTATACTCTTTGAGAATGCAGGAAGGAGGGTTTGTAGCTGATCATTTGAATGCATTTAATATGTTGCTTGCTCAATTGACATTTATTGGTGTGAAGACTAAAGAAGAGGATCACTGTATGCTTCTATTATGTTCTTTGCCAGACTCATGGGATCATCTGGTGATGGCGATTGGGAGTACAACATCCAGTTTCAAGATGGAAGACGTTGTTGCATCTTTGCTATCAGAAGAGATGAGAAGGAAATCTTCTAAGATGGCAAAGGAAGCTCTTGCTGTCAGAGGAAGACCGAAGGAGAAAGGCAAGAAGAAGGACAAGAAGTCCAAATCAAAATCAGAGGGGAGATCAAAGTCTCCTGGCAAGAAGTCCAAGGTGAAGTGCTAGAACTGTGAGCAACCTAGTCATGTCCGAAGGGATTGTAAAGAGGAGAAAAAGAAGAAGAAGGGCTCTTCTGATAATGGTTCTTCTCATAGTGATGGTGACGCCTTCATTGCAGCCTTGGCAACTCAGGCATCCAATGATGTTTGGCTGATTGATTCTGGAGCATTGTTCCACATGACATCTCACAAAGAATGGTTCACAAAGTATGAAGAATACGATGGTGGAAAGGTGTACCTAGCAAGTGATTCAACTTTGGAGATTTTTGGCTGTGGAAGAGTCAGGATACAATTCCATGATGGAAGAGTAAAGGGAATTAATAATGTTATGCACATACCAGGTCTAGCTCGAAATATATTGTCTGTAAGTATGCTAAATGATATTGGTGTACAAGTTACGTTCTCTGGAAGTGGCTACAAGATGACTAGAGGTTCAATGGTGCTGGCTAGAGGTGCTCGAATTGGTACCCTGTACAAGCTGGATGCACAGGCTGTTCAATGTAATAGTGTCTCTGGAAAGTCATTGAAAGCTGCTCGTGAAGGTAAAGAGGGAAATATCCCTAATTTTCTAAACTCTATGGAAGTAAAACTTCCTATAGAGAAGACTATGATTTGGCATCATAGGTTAGGCCACATAGGAGAAAAAGGTCTAAAAACCTTGAAGAATAAAAACCTGGTTGAGGTGCTCGAAGATTGTAATCTTGAATTTGAATTCCGTGAACACTGTATATATGGAAAGCAACACCGTGTTTCATTTTATTTCAATCCTCATAAATATTTTGATTTGTTAGACTATATTCATTCAGATGTGTTTGGTCCAATAGATGTTCC
Source organism: Sequoia sempervirens (assembly GCA_007258455.2). Lineage (NCBI taxonomy): Eukaryota > Viridiplantae > Streptophyta > Pinopsida > Cupressales > Cupressaceae > Sequoia > Sequoia sempervirens. The sequence goes on along the minus strand of VDFB02281492.1, from coordinate 938,705,236 downwards.
TTCTTTGTCTAAATCAAGATACTACGTGTCGTTCATTGATGATTATTCAAGAAGAGTATTTGTTTATTTCTTGAAAAGTAAACCAGAAGTGTTCATTCGATTTTAGGAATTTAAGAACCTTGTTGAAAATTAGATTGGTAAAAAAATAAAATGCTTAAGGACTGATAATGGCGGTGAATTCTGTTCTGATGAATTTGAAAGATACTGTAAAGACCATGGAATCAAAAGACATAAGAATACACCTGATACTCCACAGAAAAATGGAGTTGCTAAAAGGTTCAATAGGATAGTGATGGAGAGAGCATGAAGTATGCTCAGTAGTGTTGGCTTGGAGGAGAAATTCTGGGCCGAGGCTGTATCTATTGCATGTTATTTAATTAATCATTCTCCAAATTCTTCTCTTGTTGAGAAAACACCTTTGGAAGCATGGTCTGGTAAGAAGCCCTCACTTAGACATGTTCGTGTTTTTGGCTGTGAGGCATATGCTCATGTGCTGGATGTGAAAAGATCTAAATTGGAGAACAAGGTTGTCAAATGTATTTTCATTGGCTATAGTGCTGTCATAAAAGGATACAAGCTTTGGAATCCTGATACATAGAAGGTTATATACAATAGAAGTGTAATCTTTCGTGAGCTGAAACCTTCCACTTTGGATCTGCAGTCAGAGACAAAGTCAAATAACAATAAGGATGTAGCAATAATTCCTCCTACACCTGAGAAAGAGGAATTGGAAATTCAAAATGTACTTGAAACTGAGGAGAGATCGAGCAGTTCTGAAAGTTCTGAAGAAGAAGAACCTCAGCCTCAACAAGTGAGGAGGTCAACCCGAGAAAGAAAACAACCAGATAGGTATGGGTTCTCATTGATTGATTCTACTTGTGCCTATGCTTTAATTTCTAGTACTGATGAGCCTAGGACTGTGAAAGAGGTATTTAAAATATATGATTCAGATTCTTGGTTGGAAGCCATGGAAGAAGAGATGGCATCTTTAGATAAGAATGAAACTTGGAGTCTGGTGCCCTTTCCTAAAGGCAGAAAGGCTGTTGGCTGCAAATGCGTATTTAAGAAAAAGATTGGTCTGGATGGCAGTGTAGAAAAGTACAAGGCAAGACTGGTTGCAAAGGGTTATTCCCAGTAGAGGGAATCGATTATGGGGAAATATTTTCTCCTGTAGCAAAGCTGACGTCCATTAGATTTCTTTTGTCACTTGCAGCAGCATATGACTTAGAGGTTGAACAAATGGATGTGAAGACAACATTTCTTCATGGTGATCTTGAAGAAGAAATCTATATGTCCCAGCCTGAGCACTTTGTTGAGAAAGGTAAAGAAAAACTGGTATGCAAATTAAAGAAGTCTCTGTATGGGTTAAAGTAGTCACCTAGAATGTGGTACCAGAAATTTGATACATTTGTATTAGCTTTGGGATTTGTGAGATCAAAATCTTATCATTGTGTATATTATAAAGCTGAAAGTGATCAAGTACTTGTTATTACTCTTTATGTTGATGATATGCTATTCATAGGAAATAGCAAGCTGATGATTTATGATCTTAAGTCTCAGTTGTCTGCTAAGTTCGAAATGAAGGATCTTGGTGCAGCAAGGTATATTCTGGGGATGGAGATAACCAGGGACAGGAAGAATAGAAAAATATGGCTCAGTTAGAGTAAGTATATCAGAACTGTTCTTGAGAGATTTTGTATGAATGATTGCAAACAGCTAGTGGTTCCAGTAATGCATGGAACAAAGCTATCTATTGTGGACTGGTCAAAATCTCCTACTGAGATGGAGGACATGACCAATGTACCTTATGCTAGTGTAGTAGGCAGTCTTATGTATGCAATGGTCTGTACAAGGCCAGACATTGCCCAAGCAGTGGGAGTACTTAGTAGATTTATGGCTAATCCAGGAAGAACGCATTAGGATGCTGTGAAGAGAGTGTTTAGGTATTTTAAGGGAACTTTAGATTTTTCTTTGTGTTACCATGGGAATTCGGTTGAATCATAGAGGAATCTCAGCATTCATGGTTATGTTGATTCTGATTGGGCAGGGGACATTGACAGCAGGAGGTCCACTAGTGGATACATTTTCATGTTGAATGGTGGTGCAGTGAGTTGGATGAGTAAGCGGCAGGTTGTAGTCACTTTTTCCACTATGGAGGCTGAATACATGGCAGCTACTCATGCTTGTAAAGAAGTTGTATGGTTGAAATGTTTGTGTTCTAACATTGGTTTTGATGCAGGGGAAATAACTATTTTCTGTGACAGTCAGAGTGCAATTTGTCTGGCAAAGAACCCTACTTTCCATGCCAGGACGAAACATATTGATGTACAATACCACTTTATACGAGATATGGTTGAGGATGGAAAGTTCAGTTTGGAAAAGGTTGATACTCTGGAGAATGTTGCAGATTCATTGACGAAGCCAGTGAGCACAAACAAGTTCAGGTGGTGTGCCAATTCAATGGGTCTTAGTGCCCATGATTTTCAGTAAGTTATGATGTGCTCTGGAGGTGCTTGTATGATCTTCGTCAAGTGGGAGATTGTTGGAAATATGTGCCTCAAACTATACAAGCTGAAACCTCCATTAGAGTCAAGTCGGTGTGACATTCTAATTGTTTGGCTGACTAGCAGGTTTGTTTTATTCAATTCTGAAGAGGTCACTGTGACCTTGTTATTGTCTTGCCAAAAGGTTACACTATGGAGTCTATCACTGTAACTTGGTGTATTCGTTATGACCTTATAGCACTCGGGAGACCTCTGGCTGAAAGGCCATTCAATCATGTATTGGCAAGACTCTTGGAAACTATGGTCTTCGGTGAAGCTAAAGGTTCTCGCTAAGATGTCTCAGTGAAGTGTTAATGTCTTCCTGACAACATTTACTCTGTGGTCCTCGGGGTAACTCATGTTGGCTCGGTGAGAAGTCACCACGAAAGCAAATGTTATACCGATAGGGACACACTCGGGAGTTATCAATGTAACACTAAGGCTTCGTTATGAAGTCTGGGCGAAAGCTAATGTCTTGTTGATAGCCGATGGCTATCAGGGTAACTCTTGGCAATGGATGACACTTCGGGGTGAGTCTTAAAGCTCGGTGTAAAGTCCTAGCGAAAGGTGTATGTCCTAGCGACTGCTGATGGTTTCGATGAAACAAAAGATCTCGGAGAAACCTCTCGATGAAGATGTAAGTCTTGCCAACTTCTACTTGGTGCCTGGTATGTTTGGGGACTTTGGTATAGCCTTGAGTGACTCGCTATGATCTCCTGGCGAAAGCGATAGGTCAGGGCGACTGCATAATGACTCGATGTATCTCTTGAAGCTCGATAGAACATCCTGGCGACTACGATGACTCTTGGTGACATCGGTATGAAGTATATGTGGCATCGGTGAGACACTATTAGTGTCTCACCGAGATGCCAATACAATACGAATTATGTTGACCAGTTGACCGTCCTATGTGGAGTCTCGTGGATGAATCAGAGGAGCCGAAAGTGGAACCGTTGGGAGTCCATTCATTGCGACGGTTCTGTGAGGAAGCTCGACGGACATGGAACAATAGAGATATACTCTGTGATACAGTGAGTAGAGGGGTTGGTTCGATCAACAATGGAGAGTGAAGAGTTCGAACTGTATCAGTGTGGATTCGATTATGAAAGACTGTAATTAGAAAAGGTTCCTGTGCAATTTGGTTAATGGTGAATGCTGCTGTATAATGACACTAGAAAGATAAGTCTAGAATTTGTATGTAATTTCATTACTGTAATACAAAGTGATTTCTCTTGGTGTGGTGGGTTTTTCTCCCTTAAGGGTTTTCCCACATATATTTGGTGTTAATGTGTGATTGTCAAATACTCTATTTCTGTTGTCTGTTTCTTAGTGCATCTTAATCAGACTGTAATTTTAAATTTTAAAGTGTATCTATGTTCTTTCCTGAGGTATTGACGTTAGGATAATTGTTTTCTGCATCTAATTTTCCTTACAAATACATGCCCCAAAATGTGTCATACATTGACCCTTCCCAAAATATACAAAATCAACAAGGGAAATTTCCTCAATAGTACCAACAACAAGGCGTGACACAAGGTAACCTTTCTAATAAAAAAGGTGGGTCACATGGCCCCTTTCCCAATCAATAGTTCCAAAAAAAATGTGTGCCATAGGGTAAAATTTCCAATCAACAAGGTGGGTCACACGGTCCCCTTCCCAATCAATAGTACCAAGAACAATGTGTGCCATAGGGAAACCTTTCCAATCAACAAGGTGGGTCACATGGTCCCGTTCCCAATCAATAGTACTGACAACAAGGTGTACCATAGGGTAACCTTTCCAATCTACAAGGTAGGTCACATGGTCCCCTTCCCAATCAATAGTACTGACAACAAGGTGTACCATAGGGTAACCTTTCCAATCTACAAGGTAGGTCACATGGTCCCCTTCCCAATCAAAAATTCCAACAAAAATGTGTACTGCTAACACACTATCAGGGTAACCTTCAAAACATGCCGAACCAACAACCAGGTATCCCACCAATGCACCACCAGGTAAACTTGCAATACAACTCATCCCAACAACAAGGTGTGCCACATGGTACCCTTCCCAATTCATCCCATCAACAAGGCATCCCATCAACGCACCACCAGGGATGTGCCACATTGTACCCTTCCCAATTCATCCTATTAGTAAGGAATCCTACCAACTCAACATCAAGGAAACCTTCAATAAATTTTGTCCTATCAACAAGGTACCCTGACAATGCACCAGGGAAACCTTCAATATAGTTTTCCCCATCAACAAGGAATCCTTTCAATGCACCACCAAGGAAACCTTCAATATAGTTTCGCCCAACAACAAGGTGTGCCACATGGTACCCTTCCCAATTCATACCATAAATAAGGAATCTTGCCAACACACCACTAGCGAAACCTTCAATACAGTTCATCCCATCAACAAGGTACCCCGACAACACACCACCAGAGAAACCTTCAATACAACTCAACCCATCAACAAGGAATCCCATCAATGCACCAGGGAAACCTTAAATATAGTTCAACCTAACAACAAGGTGTGCCACATGGCACCCTTCCCAATTCATCTCATCAACAAGAAATCCCACCAACGCACCACCAGGGAAACCTTCAATACAATTCACCCTAAAAACAAGGAGCTAACCCCCCTTACGTCCAACAAGGATCTAACCCTCCTTACATTCAACAAGGAGATAAGCCTCCTTACATCCAACAAGGAGTTAACCCTCCTTCCACACAACATGGTTACCGAGGTCTTATACCTCCACAATACCCAACCTATGATCAAATAAACATGGTAGGACAACAAGGGTACTACACGTAGGATCCCAAAATAAGCATACCGAAAATAGAAATGGAAATACAACTAAAAGTGATGAATCAAAGGATATCAAACATGTAGATAGGAAAACCAGAGAAGACTTATACCCTTCAAGATATATGTCCATTTCCTTTTGATTGTTTCATCACTATGCTTCCCTTTTCAAAAAAATTTGAAATACCAAAGTTTGAAAAATACAAAGGAAAGGGAGATCTAGTAGAATAGGTATGAGAATTTTTAGTATCTTGTATGGAAGTAAAAAACAATGATTCCTATCTCATGGGACTTTTCCCATGTAGCCTCATTGGTCATGCTATGGAATGGTTCTCCCATCTACCACCAAGAATTAAAAGTTTTGATGAATTGACTACCAAGTTCATAAACCACTTCTCATTCAATATAGAATAGGACGTCACTATCACATATTTATACAAGATTAAATAGAGTCAATGAGAATCCTTTATATCCTACCTACAAAGATGGAGGCATAAGGCTAGTAGATGAAAGTGGACCATTCCCAACAAGGAATTGGTAGAAATTTTTGATTCCAATGTCCAAGTAGAGGTTAACTATCAACTTACCATGTTGTGTCCCACAAAATTTGAAGAAACTATTGAGAAGGGACTAAACATTGAGTGAGCTCTCATAGCAAGGGGAGTCATTAAACTAAACAATTCAAACAATAATCCCTCTAGTTCAAATGACAGACTTAATATTTGGGCCAAAAACAAAATGTCACCAATGATGGGGTAGTGGATACGAGAATGGTATGGAATGAGCAAAATCCTAACACACCACAAAACAATCCGCAAGTGGCACAAACGATCTATGCTCCTAATAATGCACAAAACCATCAACTTAGTTATCCCCAAAATACTCAAGCAGTTAATCAACAAACAAATCAAGGAGGGAAAAAAAGGTAGTATGATCAACCAAGGAGAAAGTTCACTACATTAGGAGAACCCATTGAAACAATCATGTGGAAACTAGTGTAAAAAAACCTCATCAAGGTCAATGATCACCCCAATTATGAAGAGCCAAGCTTCAAAACACCATGGAACAATGAGAAGGACTTATGCGGGTTCCACAAAATCAAAGGACATACAACAAACAACTGCATGAGACTCAGATATATAATACAAGACTCGATTGAAAAAGGAGAAGTGGATATCAAACATTGTCCTAGAAACAAAGACCTCTAGATACATACAAATCCAATTCCAAACCATGCCAAGAAGAATGACAAAGGGAAATACCAAGAATATCAGAGTGCTAACTACACCTATGGTGACACCATCGTTGGTACCCTCTCACAAGCAGATGACACGAAGTTCAATGTGTTAAGTATATGAGGTAGGGACCCTAAATGTAATGTAACTACCCATAAAGGGAAAGTCACAATAAAAGGAGCCCCACCTAAACCCATAGCTAAGTCATCAAATGACTACATTATTGTGGAACAACTGAAGAAGACTCCCACTTTGATCTCTATCCTAGAGCTACTAAAATTGAAACCTGCACATAGGGAGATACTAGAAAAATAATTGGAAGCATTGGTCCCTAACGACCTCAATACAGATCAATTTCAAGCCATGGTTAGAAAAATCACGAAAATCCACCACTTAGTATTTTTTGAGTAAGATCTCCCATAGAATTCATTCCACAACTAGGCACTAGGCTCTCTACATAGAGGTTAGTTTCCATAAGCATCTGGTCAAATGAGTACTAACAGATAATGGTGTAGGTCTAAACATCTATACTTTCACATTTTAGAAATAATTGGGGTGTTATGATGATGTGATAGACAAAGGAAAGAGCATTACTATAAGGACCTATGATAACCTTGAAAGGAATTCACAAGGGAAAGTCAGGCTACCGGTGTAGAGAGGACCAACCACCACAAAAACCACATGTTAGGTACTTGACCTTGAGTTACCATATAACATCCTTCTAGGACTCCCTTGGATTCATGAATCACAAGTAGTTCCTTCATTCTTCCACCAGTGTCTAAAGTTTCCTCATGAAGGAAAGGAGGTGACATGATATGTTGATCCTAAACTCTTCCACTTTTGTGCAAAATTAGAAGAGAAATATAATAAAATCCAACATATACCCAACAATGACATATCATTTCATTCATTCTCATTTGTTGACCCTTCCACACTACCATCAACAAAAATAAAACAACCCTCAAGTGAGCAACCAAAAACTGAAACCAAGGTTCAAGTACTTGACAAAGGTAATGGGAATTATCATTTCAATCAAGCATTTTACATTAGAATGCTCCCACCAACACCCAATGTTTATGGAGGACCTAGGGAGATCAAATATGTTCAAACAGTCACAATTTTTACCAAGTGGGGAGACATGAAGGATGGGGAGATATTCAAAGAAGATTTGTCATCCATGATCTACAAAGAGGAACAAGAGAAACCAAAATAGGTACAACCCCTTCTAATTAATCATAACAGTAAGGGCTATCAATTGGTTAAATAAATGGGATACAGTGGAATAGGTGGCCTTGGACTACACAAACAAGGTAGATGGGAGCCATTTTTAATAGAACAAAGAAAGAAGAACATGGGACTAGGTTATGATTCAAAAGATGTGGTTTCCCCAAATACTAGATGTACCTCTTTTAAGAAAAGAGAACCCTTTACTAGTATTAAGACATTGGATATCTACCACCTGATAGACATCAATTTTCCCATCGAGGAATTATTTGATAACTTTTACCTTGGTATAGTCTCTACCCAATCTATCAAAACTATTCCTAATGACTATTATTTTTCTGGAACAAACTCTAACAAGTATGAATGGGATTCTCCTTCCTTTGTCACCTCTAGTGATGATCACCTAGACACCCAATGGGAGAATGATACCAGATCCATACTCACCATTTCAACAAATTTTGTAAGCTTTACGGATAATGATGATAGCCTACCCCTTTGCTACCTATAATTGATAGATTCAGACCAACAACAACATACAACTATTTTGGATCAATTCCACAAGGATGAAGCAATCACTTAGTTTATGGGACTTAGAAATGACATACCATTAGGAGATCATAAAAAAGGGTTCATCATGGAACTCGCATAGGAAGCATACTTCAGTGGGGAGATTGTGTCATTTAGTTGCAAAAGTGAAAAACATAATATAAAAATAAAAACAATATTCCTTAGAGAAAACCACAATGTGGCTCTATTGGATCCTGAAAAGAAGAAAATAAAGGATGAATATGAAGCTAAAAACCTCTCTAAGCACCTGAAGAGGGAGGATTCAATCTCCCTATATTTGAATATTAAGATAAGTCAACACTCCTAGTGGAAGAAGCAGAATCCATCAATGTTGGCACAATAGAGAACCCAAAGATCACATATCATGTGGTGCCACTTGATCCTAAAGAGAAAGTAAACTTCATAGCATCATCAATGAAAGGAAGATAAATTTTGCATGGATGTATGTAGACATGCTAGGATTGTATCCAACATTAGTTGTACACCACTTGGCCGTATTTCCTAGAGCCAAACCTATCAATAAGAAACTAACAAAAATGCATCCCCAAATAACACTATTGGTAAAGGTAGAACTGAAGAAATTACTGGATGTAGGTTTCATTAGACTAATCGATTATCCTAAATGGATATTGAATCTAGTACCAATGTCAAATCCCAATGGGGGCACATGGATTTGCATGGAATTTTGAGACCTAAAAAAAGCTTTCCCAAAGGATGATTTCCTCTTCCAAGTATTGATATGATCGTGGATCTAGCAACAAGACATGAAATGCTATCCTTAATGGATGGTTTCTCTAGGTATAACCAAATAGAAATATCCAATATTGATTAGCATAAAACAACATTCACTTGTGCTTGGGGGACATTCTATTAGAATGTCATGCCATTTGGCCTAAAAAATGTAGGAGCAACCTATTAGCGGGTTGTCGGCCTCCTACAATGATTTAGAAACTAAGACCTTATAGCTATGATTCAAAGATTGGACATCTAAGCTAAATAGCCATTTCAATCATCATGAAGGTGCATTTAATTTTTCAACCCAGGAACGTGAACTTGAAATGGGTTAGCACAGTATGTGCACTAAGGATCCAAAGTATCCATATTCATTCTACAACTAAGAAAAACATAATGTTGAAGGTAAATTGCTTGGAAAGAAATAACATAAATGTTGAACATCAACCAACAAATATGCTAAGCTAAAGTGCATGATAGAAACGAAAATCTAAACAAACAAACGTGAAACTACTTTGTCTACTTTGGTTGCAGCAAGAGTCATAAAATGGAATTTTAGTGGCTGTAGGAATAGTCAATGCCAGATTCTTAACTAATTATTGAATAGAAAGTACTAACTACACTAAACTAAAGGATGAAATGCTCACCAAGTGGGCCCCCTTGGATGAGTATCCTCTAAAACTAATGTAAACTCAGATGCACAGACTTATAACTTTATTTTATTCATTGAAAAACATGAGTACAATAGAGTAGTGTAACTGTATTGCTAAAAACTAAGAATGCAAGTACATCATCATATCACACAACCTCTTGAGAAGGAGCATTTGAGTCTTATTTATAGGAAAAGAAGATACTAACTAATCACCTAACAAGGCGGTCAACTCCAATAGATTAGGAGGGCACCACTTTAGGGAAAGCATGAAAAGTGGAGAGGTGGTTACACATGTGTGAAATCTAGTCAGACATGCTTGCCTCAATGCAAATTTAGCACAACAGTAATGCCTATATTATCTCAACAACAATAAAGACCATTTACAAGGCAGTTACAACTTGATTTGCATGAGGAATCTCCCGTTGTCAATAGTCTTCCCTTTGTTGACCTTTGCATGACCACTTTGTTAACCGTTATGGTGAATGACTAGCTAGCAGAATCTTCTCAATTTAGTGGCCTCTAATCATATCTGCATGGCAATAATAGTACACACAATAATCACATATCTATAACTATCTTAAAGAACATTCATTAATCCACATGTAGAATTAACACAGATAGTCCATATAACATGTCAATGTCATTAAAGATTTGCAGAGATAAAATTAGGCCCCGTGTCAAAACTTGCTTTGTGATCTTCCCATGGTAATTTTTTGTGGAGTCCCATGAATTATGAGATTGCTTCATCACTTTCGAAGAAATATAGATTTGGTGGTCCTCGTTGGTCCAATTCAATGAGTTGTCATGGGTATACTAGGCTTATTTTAGTTACTTGATCACTCGGGGTGAAAGATGTTGTGGATATCATGAAGAGGGAGTTATTCTCAAATAGGTCAACAACATCAAGGGGGAAGTCATCTAAGGTCGTATCATAGGATGTTGGTAACAAGGAGGAAGCCTCAGCTTGTTTAGTGAAACTGCCTTTGCCAATAAGGGTAACCTTGCTAGTAGTACATCCTAAGCCAAGATTATTTGGATGTTTCTTAGGAATGATGGGTTCTAGCAAACCATTGTCATTTTGTCCTAGTTTATCATTCTTATTGTATCCCCAACTCTTCATTACATGCAAGCCTTTGTTGTCATCTTCCATGGAAAGGACAAGGATAGATCATTCATCTTGATAGAGGAGTTTGGAAACATCTTCCTCATTAACATTTTCTTTGTTCAAATCCCCCCACTTGGTGAAGGTGGTAGCTTCCATCTTGATTGTTTCGGCCACTTCATTGATATATGTGGGTTTTCCATGGGATTTTGGAGAAAGAGGTAGCTCCCCAAAAACAAAAGTGTCCTTCATTAGTTTATAGTTTCCAAAGCCATCATCCTGGATCATTGCTTTGATGTTAGAAATGTTCTACACTATGGGTGTTTTCGTTTTTGAGGTAGATGCAAGGGATGATGGGTCAATAAAGGAGGAGGATGGTGTAGGCCCTTCATCATTTCTCAGGATCTAGGGTATCTTGTAAAACTTGGCCTCAAGGTTCTTGCAGTAGTCAAAAGGTTCAAGATCTCCATGAATGACTTCTCTACCTTCAAAAGGAAACTTTACACATTTACGATAGGCTGAAGCTACAAATTTTAGGGCATGGATCCATGGTCAACCAACAAGATGTTGTAGGGGAGATCAAGGTCTAACACTTGGCATGTGCTCTTTGCAATGATGGGTCCCACTTGGGTGGGTAGGGAAATGATGCTTTGTGATACCCACTCTTGATCATCATATGGTCTAATGGTGGTACTCTTTGTTTTCTTAATAGTATCCTTTGAATAGCCCAAGTTCTTAATCAATTCAAGGGTGCAAATGTTCAGACCAACACCTCCATCTACTAAGAATATTTTAAACTTGTTCTTATGAATAATGACCTCAAGGTGTGAAGCACGATTATGAGATGGTTGCGATGGTAGGTCTTGTTCTGAGAAGGTGAGAAGATGATTGGTGATATGCCCTACCATAGCTTAAAATTATTCTGTATCAATATCCTCAGGGATGGATGATGAAGATAAAGCCTCCTCTAAGATTTCCCTATGTGTAGGGGATAGCCTCAATAGTTCCAAGATTAATATCTTCATGGCAGTCTTATTAAGTTGATTTAGGAGATTGTACTTGCTAGGGTTTGATGTTGGAAAAGTAGATTTTGCCCTAGATTGGGATGGGACTCCTTGGATGGTGAGTTTTCCACGTCGTGTGGTGACTCCACACTCTACACTAGGACCTTTCATGGTGACAATGATGATGGTACTATCATAGGAAGTGACTACATTGGAATAGGTATGTTGTACATTTGTGTAATCCTTAGATTTTCTAGTCTTGTTCCTTTCCTATGATTTGGCATAGGGTTCTTGTATATCTTAAAATCTTGGTTTTTGGTTGGTACCTCAACAGATATGGCTTCACTCTCTATGAGATCTTGGATAATATTTTTGAGCCTCATGCAGTTTATTATTTTGTGTCCTTTGATTTTTTGAAAGTCATAAAAATATTTTTCGTTGTACTAGGATGGTTTATCTTGTGGTTCTTGGTAGTTTTCAAAGTTGGGAAGTGTTATCAGGTTTGACTCTACCAACTTCTTCATGATGGTTTGAATAGGTTTGAACAAATATGTGTACTTGTGTTTTAGATAGTTGTTCTTGTTAGGGGTTCATCTTTGTTGTGTTTTGATGTTATTGATTTTATTGTTCTAAGGAGGTGTTGTTTGCTGCATAGCTGGTTGAACATTGGCTATTTGATTGTTGTTTGGCTTAGGAGCACTTAAGACCACCTTAGCATCTACCACACCATCATTTTTAACATTCTTGTTCTTAGCATAGACACGAGGCTTTTCATTCAAACTAGTTGATGGGTGATTGTCTTTGTAGGCTTGAGTATTTCCCTATGAGATTAGAGCTCTCTCGTTCATAAGGGCTCTAGGGACAAGCTTGTCATAAGAGGTAATGCACTGCATTTTTAAGTGGAAGGATAGATCTGGATCTAGATTTGTTATGATGATCCCCATTTGTTGTTTGTTGGGAATGGGCCACTTGCTCTTGCTAGCTCTTTGTCTCCACCATTACAAGAAATTGGTGAAAGATTCTCCTTTTTTTGTTTTGTTTCCCCTTAAAATTTTACTTGAAGTCAAGTTGTTTAAGAACACATCCTTTCGTGGTAACTTGTGCAAGTCACAGATTCATCAAATTTTATAATTGTCATGGTCTTGTCAAAAAGTCAAACCAAGTCGCTATGTTCTAATGTTTTGAAATCACCTGACCCTTTATAGCTTTGGAAATGATGTTTTGTGTTATTGAGATATCAACAATTCTGGAAAATCTGAACTCCTAACTTATGGTTACAAGGTTCTAGTTTTTAGTGATGGGGTAACCTCAGTTGGATGTACTATTTTAAAAGTGTCAATGCATTTAATGAAGTGTACGACACCTTTAAGGAAACGTCTCCTCTAATTTCTTGAGATGACAATGGAAATTTAAATGTAATCTTTAGAGATTCCCTAAAAGGACATCTCTTTAATAAGGAAGTTGGAAAAATGGTTTGACATGTTTTCCCGGTGAATAAATGACCACTCTCCACCGCCAAAGTTAAATAGATTTGCACGTAAGGGAAGGTGGCAAAGATTTTTGATTTTAGAGATTTTTCCTAAAATGGTACTTCAAGGTGATGTTTGGGAATGGGAAGATGAACTTGTTCCTATTCTCCAACCTGATGTGAATTGGCTAGAGGAGGAGCAATTCGACATCATTTCTCAGCTGCGTTCATTGGCCTGGAAGGAGAAAACCAGTTATGTGGAATACAATAGGACCATCTAGGTTTTAGATAATGAAGATGAACATGTTGAATTCAAAAATTTGGTTATGGAAATGCAACTGGAGCTGTATAGAGTACCGGATTTTCCGGTGGATTAGCGACATGCATGGAATCTTTCCATAATAGGGAATAGTAATGTCTTTACTTAAAATAGTTGTCGATGGTCATTTTCAAGACTGTTACTTTTTGTAATGCAACAGTTTTGGATGTTCACGTGTATATTGGCCTCTAGCTTAATGAGGGGATATCATATCTTTTTTTGTGTTGGGAAGGGGTTTTCTTTGGTATAGTTGGTTGTGTAGGGTGTTGAGCCTTTGTGCTTAAATTTTGATATTGGAAGAATAAAGAGAGTGTTTTTCAAATCTTTGCATTTATAAATGTTTTCTTTAAATTTTCAATAGACTTTGCACTCTTGCAATTGCCTTCCAATATTAAGTCTATCATGGATAACAATAGGTGAAATTAGTTCTGGAGCTTTGAATGCATAATGAATCATCTATTAAAAAAAGAAAAGTCTCGGCTTGTCCTTTTCCTTTCTTTTATGGGTGTGGAATAAATGGGCTGTATATCATTTGTTTACATTCATTTCCTTATGAATTTGTTCATCACATTTACTTTCATGGCTATGGGTAAATGTTAGTTCACCTTTTCTACTTTCCAGTTAAAAGCATAACCCAAGTTTTTCATTCATTGCAAATTGTTCGAAGGTAGCTACGCCTTGTAAAATAAGCAGAGATCACTTTAAACTACCATTGCAAGTGACTCAATTGTTGGTACTATTTTTTCTTCCTCTTGGGAAATTCAAGTCATTTCTATATTTATTTATGAAGGAAAAATCTGTTAACCAATAGATTTTTGGCAACTCCGCTGGGGATTGGTGCAGTCTTATTCCTTAGCCTTTTGATGGTACCTCGGTGAAAGAAGTGAGGTTGGTGACTCTGTGAAAGATTCACATATGGAAAAATGTTTTGGTGTACAAGAAGAGAAGATGATAGTGACGATAGCGATGATGAAAGTTTCTCTTTTTTCACAACTCCAACACAAAATAATCAAGTACTTGATGATCCTTTGCAAGTGAAATTTTTGAAGAGTTTTTATGGTAATATGCAATTTCAACCCCACATGGTTCATCCATATTTACTTAAAACTTTGCAAGATATTGAATGTAGGGATGGGAAAGACACATGTTTTCTTGCTCACAACCATGAAAAAACCTCTTTTTGTGAATAAGAAGTTATCTCTATCCCATTTGATGCTATGATTATAGAATCAGTTGTTACATGCCCAGAACTGCAACAAGAATGTTTGGCTAGTACTAAGATGGTGAAGGATGCTTTAATGATATTTGGAAAGCAACCAGAAAAATACGAAAATGAGAAGTGAATAAATACACATGGTGAAAAATCTCATTTGCAAAAAGAGGATAGTGATATGGAGGCAAAATATTCTCTTGAAATGCCTATTCATGAAGCATCAAATGTATGTAAAGATAAAGGATAAAATACTCTTTCGGTGTCTGAACATGAAGATTTTGGCTGTGTTGATGAAGAAGCTCTTATTATGTCTACTTGCAAAATTGCATATAAGATGCAGGATTGTAAAGGAGAAATAGAAGAAAGAGATCATAAATCAGATAATGAGAATTTGGAGAAAATTGCTATGAGTATAAAAGATGTTTCTGTTGAAAAAATAGTTTCGGACCTAAACTATTGTTCACATGAGATCACATCGGCATAATCAAAGGAATATGGAATATTAAAGGAGCATGAGCATATTAATCAGACAAGTGAAAATCAAGAAGATAATATATTTCATGATATTTCAACTTGTTGTCCAGAGGCACCTATTTCAAATTTTCTTTGTTATGAAATTCTTTCATCTGCTGCTCCATCAAATTCTAAAGAAGATTTACATCATACGCTCACAAATTCAAATTGTGAAAGATGCATTCAAGAACTTGAGATTGCTATACTTCAAGTCCTACAGAAAGAAGTGTTTATTAGCATGCATAAGGACATTGAAGTGTTTTCTGGTTCATATACTCTTCATGAAGAGCATTTATCCAGTTTCTCTATCTTGTCTAAAGATCTCCCATGTGTCGAAGAATACACGCTTGTTTATCAAAGCATCAAGTCGCAGTCAAGTAAGAAAACTTTCCATTGTCATTTCTTTCATTTAGGCATCTATTTCTCTGAACTTGTCAATGGATTTGCATAGTTCCATGGGAAATTGGAATTTTTGCACCTAGATTGGGTGCATATAGGGGTTTAGGTTCCTTTTCCTTTCCATCGTCAGTTTTGGCTTGTTCATTTTTGGCTTGTGCCCGGTTCCCCTCTACCCTTCTGCAAGTAGCTCCCTATCTTTATGTTTCTCTCTGACTCCATACCCAATGGAATTGGATTGGTCTACCTCAAGATTCTAGGGTTCTCTACATTTTTTTACAAAATTCAGTCCCCAGTCGGAGCTAATGTTACCCTTTAAAATTTTATTTCAAGTCAAGTTGTTTAAAAACACATCCTTTCGAGGTAATTTGTGCAAGTTGCCAATTCATCAAATTTTATAACTATCGTAGTCTTGTCAAAAAATTGAACCGAGTTGCTATGTTCTGATGTTTCAAAATCACCTGACCCTTTATAACTTCGAAAATGATGTTCTGTGTTATCGGGATATCGGTAGTTCTGGAAACTCCAAAACTCCTGACTTATGGTTACAAGGTTCCTGTTTGTAGCGACAGGGTAAGCTCAGTTGGATGTACTATTTTCAAAATGTCAGTGTATTTAATCAAGTGTATGAGGCCTTTAAGGAAACATCTCCTCTAATTTCTTGAGATGAAAATGGAAATTTAAATGTAATCTTTAGAGATTCCCTGAAAGGATAGCTCTTTAATAAGGAAGTTGGCGAAATGGTTTGACATGTTTTCCTAGCAAATGAATGACCACTCTCCACCGTTGAAGTTAAATAGATTTGCATGTAAGGGAAGGTGGCAGAGATTTTCAATTTCAGAGCTTTTTCATAAAATGGTACTTCAAGGTGATGTCTGGGAATGGGAAGATGAACTTGTTCATGTTCTCCAACCTAATGTGAATTGTCTAGAGGAGGAGCAATTCGACATAATTTCTCAACTGTGTTCATTGGCCTAGAAGGAGAAAACTAATTATGCGGAATACAACAGGACCATCCAAATTTTAGATAAAGAAGAGGAACGTGTCGAATTCAAAAATTTGGTTATGGAAATGCAACTAGAGCTGTCTAGAGTACCGGCTCTACCAGTGGATTAACGACATGCATGGAATCTTTCCATGACAGGGAATAGTAACGTCTTTACTTAAAATGGTTGTCGATGGTCATTTTCAAGACTGTTACTTTTTGTAATGCAATAGTTTTGGATGCACATGTATATATTGGCCTCTGGGTTAATGAGGGGCTACCATATCTTTTTTTGGGCTGGGCAGGGGTTTTCTTTGGTACAGTTGGTTGTGTAGGGTGTTGAGCCTTTGTGCTTAAATTTTGATATTGGAAGAATAAAGATAGTGCTTTTCAAATCTTTGCATTTATAAATGTTTTCTTTAAATTGTTAATAGACTTTGCATTCTTGCAATTTCCTTCCAATATTAAGTATATCATGGCTAATTGTAGGTGAAATTAGTTCTAGACCTTTGAATGTAGAATGAATCATTTGTTAAAAAAAGAAAAGTCTTGGCTCGTCCTTTTCCTTTCTTTTATGGGTGTGGAATAAATGGGCTTTGTATCATTTTTTTACATTCATTTCCTTCTTAATTTGTTCATCGCATTTACTTTCATGGTTATGGGTAAATGCTAGTTCACCTTTTTTTCTTTCCAGTTAAAAGCATACCCCAAGTTTTTCATTCATTGCAAATTGTTTGAAGGCAGTTGTGCCTTGTAAAATAAGCAGAGAGAACTTGCAACTACTGTTGCAAGTGACTCAACTGCTAGTACTATTTGTTCTTCCTCTTGGGAAATTGGAGTAATTTTTATATTTATTTCCAAAGGACAAATCTGTTAACCAACATCTTTGAGAGTATACAACTCTTTTAGGCTTACATCCATGTTAAGGTTAAAGGAGAAGTGGTGTATGAATTTATCAGTGATTTCTTGAAATTTTTTGATATCGAGAGGTAGTTGAGAAGACCAATCGATGACTGGGCCTGTCAAGCTTCACGGAAGGAGGTGCAAAAAATACGAATCATTGTAGGCAACCTCCATACACATGATGTTAAACTCTTTGATATGGTCTACAAGACTTCCTCTCGCTTTGTATTTATCAAATTTGGGGATTTCAAAACTGAGAGGAAATGGTACCATTGTGATGTTTTGATCAAATGGATATGGACATAAGTTCTATGTATGGGGCTTCTTCATCTTTCCCATCCAAAGATCTTGAATTTCTTGTGATAATGCCTTAAGTTGTGATGCTACATCGTCTTGCAGGTTTGGTGGAGGAATATACATTGTGAATTTTGGGATGGTGGATGGGTTGTACATGGGATTCTGATATGATAAGGTGTTGTATGGTGGCATGGGATTTTGTGAAGGTGATTGTGGTGTTGATGTATATGTTCCTAATGAGTTTGGGTTGATGATGTTCTATTGAGGGTTATAGTATAAAATTTGTTTTTGTTGTTGTTGTTGGGCATACTACTAAGCTGGTAAGGCTTGTTGCTGTTGGGAATACTGTTGAGCTGGTAAGGCTTGTTGTTGTTTTTAGAATACAAGGGATTGTTGTTGGGCTTGCTGTTTGGATTGTTATTGTTGTGTTGCTAAGGATTCTTGATGGGCTTGATGTTGTTGTTGTGCTGCTAGGTCTTGTTGTTGTTGTTGTTGTTACTATTGTTGTGTTGCTAGGGTTGCTTTATGTTGTTGTTGTTGTTGTTGTTGTTGTGCTACTAGGGCTGCTTGTTGGTGTGCTACTATGGCTGCTTGTTGTTGCTGCTATTGGAAAACTTACTGATAAGCCTGTTGTGCTTGCAAAGTAGGGTCAGTTGGTTGTTGGGACATATATGATCGATTTTGGGTGTTGATGTTTTGAGAAAATAGTAGGTTTTTGATGATAGGTTGGGGGTTCCCTTGGCTTAACATTCCTTGTAAGATGGTGGATTGGGATGGAGGAATGTAAGTTTGAGGTCCCATGTGATTTTGCATGGTAAGAGGGACTGTCGAGACAGATGATGATGGTGCCATTAGGTATTGTGATGGAAATGACACATTGGGACCTTGAGTCCATTGATTGAAAAGGTTCCCTTGACTAATGTCTTGGGGATTTCCTTACATTAGGGATGTGGTCAAGGTATTACCTGGGTTGAGGGGGTACGTGACCAAGGGATTGTTTTGATTCGGGTTGATGATGGATGGGATGGAGGTGTTTTGTGAAACCAATGGTGTGGATGAACCAATGGGGTGGTTGGATAAAGATGTCCCTATTTGCATTAAGGGTTGACTCTGTGCAAGGGTATTGGTGTGCCCTTGTTGGTTGATTTGAGATGCTTGGCCTATACTTCCTTACATGATGTTGGGAAGATGTGTGGTACTTGTAGGGATGGATGAAGATGGATGACCTCAATATGTTGAGGTTAACATGGATTCATGAAGTGTAAGTGGTTTATTTTGGTGTAAGGGATGTTTGGGGATGGGGGGGAGCACCAAAGGCAAGTGTCCAAGTGGTGGTTTGAGGTCGTGTATAAGTGTGAATTTGCACCCCTTTCACACTTCCTCACCTTAGAAAATCAAATCCGAAGGAAAAAATCCACATCAACTCGTTGCCTTCCTTTCACTTGGAGTCTTCTTTTTGTGTTAGTAGAAGAATAACTATTAGGGAAAATCATGCGGCACACAGATGTCCACGTGGTGTGCTTATGTCCCTAATAGATTCCTGCATCTAAAGTTGGAAAATGTGTTACACTTCCCATTGGAGTTGATTTGTAATGCCCCCCCTTCGACCAACTAGCCTGAATTTGATCGTTTTTCTCATCCCACCTTCAAAAACACTTTTCCTTCATGCCTTTCATCTTCTAGACACCTTCTAAGCATTCAACTGATCTTCTTCACAAGATTTAGCAATCCTCTACACAATCCTTCTTGCATTCTTAGCTCTCACTTTCACTCTCAAGCAACACTTTGGCACTCTAGAATAGCAACAACAACACTCCATCAACTCCATAGAGAAAGTGTGGAATGACACCATTGCAATAGGGGCTTGAGTCCTCTATTTTTCTCCTCCATTAGCTAGTGACCTCTTGGTGGAGGTGGTAATCATTTTCATTCCTCTCCTCCACAATTTGGTTGAGTAGCACATTACTATTTTGTAGTTTTTATTGTGTTTTCTACTTTCTTTCCTCCTTTACCATACTTTTCTCTATTGTTGCTATCTTGGCTATCTGTGGAGGTGGAAACACCAAAAAAGTGGTCTAACTGAGGTAGGCCCCTATATAGCCCCCCAACAATTTTCTTCCTTCTTGTGTGTAGGTGGATGTGCATTTGGAGCTAGCTAGCAAATAGGCTCTTTTGTGAGATCATCTTTGTCACCCTAGCTTTAATATATTTGCTTTATCACATCCATTTGTATATCTCTTACTTTATAGTTATGTTTTGTTCCCTTAGAAACCACTAGCTAGGCTGTCAGCTCATTTTCTGGTAGTTCCCATTGTATTTTTGGTCCTTTAGTTGTACGGAAACTAGTGCACTTGAGAGATGCCAGTGTGTTGTCCTGTCATCCCAGAATCGAGCTTTTGTCCTCAGAAAAAGAGCTACTTGAGGTACAATGTTGAACTCAAAATCAGCTCACCTAGCCCCATTATGAGTTTGGGTCTATAGAGTGATTGAAGGACCTTATAGTCCTCATCATTCTTGTCCCTCACTTCAAAACACCCCTTTAGAGTGAGGTAAGTTAGGGCAGCCTTCCGCTCTTGGCTCTTTGTGACCTGGGCCCTTGAACGTGGTTGGTTCCCCTCTCTTACATTTTTGGTGAGCTCGACATGAACCATTTTTGTTCCATTTTGCGATAATGAAAGCTCCTTTCCTTGTATTCTAAGAGTGTTGTAGGTGTGAGTGTTGTAAGGCCTTCACCTTACAACCCAACCTGTGATCTCTAGTAGGTGTAGTTGGAAGGTTTTGAAATTATTGCATAACAAAACCTCAATTGGGTCATTGTCCTACCTTGCAACCTTAGGAGGGTCCTGAGAGTGTGTCATTCATTGCATGTGATGGCCTCTTTCCTACATCAACCTATACCATCTGCACAACCTGTGAGTAGTAGTAATGGTATAACCTTCACTTCACAGGATCTACTGATGGGTTTTAATAGGGAACCATCTCCTCTCTACATCCCTGCGTGAATCAATGGAAAAATCATAGCAGGTGTTCTCGTTGATCCAACGTCTCAAGTAAACATCATAACTGAGGAGACCATGCTAATTAAATTTTTGCACAAGGATGGGTATGATGCACTTGTAAGCACCATCCAAACGCATGGCGAATTTTTTGTGCCCCCTTTGGGTAGTATTGTCTTGTCATTTTTGGTTGGACTTAAATATGTGAAACTTCTATTCGACATAATCCCTAGGTCTGAACTCTTTAGAGTGAATCTGGGTATCCCTTTGTTAGTAGCTATGAATATAGTGCCTTCGGTCATGCATAAATGTTAAAAATTTATCCACAAGGGTTCCATGCATGTGATTCATGACATTGATTATAAACCACTAGATGCTCGTGGCAGCTGCTCCTTGGATTACTCCTGGCCTGCAGCTATTGCTCATCTCCCACCTAGGATGGACCTCTTGTACTGAACATATCAAAATTATAAGAAAGGATGTCTAAGGCTGAAAGTGAGATACCCTACATTGTCTTATGTTGTTTTACATAGGGCTTGCTTAAAAGCTAACAGTGATATTTCCAAGGCACATAGAAGGGAAGAAGAGAAGCGGTCTCAAGATCCTCCTTCTTCCTCTTTCACTGTTCAACCCAATTTTTACTCTCACCCCATTGTGGCACCATTGGATTCCATTCCGTGTTTGTGAGAGAATCCTATGGTACCCACTTGGTGAAATCCCAAGCATCTCGTGTTTGAACTTCCTATCTTGCCCATGAAGCCTAGGCTCGTTTGATATAGCAGGAAGGAAGGTCCCCATGGGGAATCTTCTATGTCTCAACCCCCATGGCCTCCTACCACTCCTGCTCCAAAAGTAGTAAATGGGAAGAGGCCCAATGCTAAGGCACTTGAGTTGACTCCCCCTGTTGCTTCTCAACTTGTTCCTCCTGCTCTCGTTTAGGATAGGTGCATAAATATGGGTAGCCAATTTTTTTTAAAAGTTTTGAAAGCTCATAATGTGAGCGCGTTATAATGCACTCACGTTATCGCTTGGTGTGCTGAGCTTAAGGATCAGCCACAACAAGCCTATAACACGAGGGAATTATAACCCACTCACGTTATGACATAATAAAAGCAAAAAAAACAAATCAAACTCATTCTTTCACTTGACTATGTTTTTTTTCTTGCCCGCGGCCAAAATGCCAATATTATGTGCTTGCATTCTGGGAGGAGGTATTTTGCAAAATTCTTCATCAACGGTTGTTATTTCATTGCTAGGATGTCGCCACGTCGATGAGGAGGGTTGAGAGGTAAGGATTGTTTTTTTTTTGTGTTGAATTTGTTAAGTTTTAGGTTGTTTTTGATATTTATTTTTTGAATTTGTAGGAGATGTTAATCAACCTACAAACCCTCCTCAAAATCATCAAGAAGTAAAACAACAACAAGAGGAAAAAAATCCTCAACAAGTACAACAACAAAAAAATCTTCAAGTTAATCAACCACAACCTCAATCTCCTCCACCAATCCCTCAACATCCTCCTCGTACTCAGCAAAACTTAATGAGTGAAATTGAGAACAATAAAAAACAAATTGAGGATTTAATCAGGAGGTTGAATGATCCAAATGGTTCAACCATGGAAAGAATGACCATGGAAAATTCACTGAAAGAAATGTTAAAACATGTAGATTCAATCGGATAGGAGGTAGGTGGCTAGTGTTGGATGTTGTGGGTGTGTTGCTAATATGTTGTTTTCATTGATTTCAACACTATTAGCATTTGGTATATTGGAAGCTGTATATGTCAAGGATATTTAGAAAATTGTTAAAAGAAGTGTTCCAAGTTCCTAGTGGAATTGTGAAGGTCATGAAGGTGTCTTGTTCTGTATGTTGCAGATTAGTTCTTATGGATTAAAGGGTTTTTTGCTGAGTATATCTAGTTCATCCATCGGAAGTTTCAGAGGTCTGCGTGAAGGTTTGATCATGTTGTGAACAATTTTATTCTGATAGTATTTTTGTGGGTTTTGTCAATGTTCCTGAGTGAAATTTATGTGTTTCTAGTAATCTCTGTATTTGCAGATGTTTCTCTACTAGTTCTTGTTGATGTTGGATGATTCTAGATTGTAATCTATCTTTGTGGTACATCCACATTGATCGGTGTGCTCATGGTCAAATATTTTTTTCTATATGTTCATTTTTTCATGTTCTTGGCCGACATGATGATGGTGGTGTGTTGTGGATCTTTGAGGTGAAATTAATTGAAGAATTTTTGTGTTGGAGTTGTTAATTTAGGTCTCCACTATGTTGTGGCTGACCTTGGTGGATTTGCATTGCAAATTTATTTATAAATTTGGGCCGACATTATAAATATGTTTTATTTCACTGGATGACTAAGTTGCTGGTGTAATCTCATGTTGCAGATATATAAGAGAGATTGTTTCATCGGTGTAGAGTGTGCTTCATGTGCTTCGAATGCTCAAATGTGTATATATGCAAAAATAATTTGCAGAGCAGAGTGTAAAGAAGATTGAGCGAAGTGTGAAGAAGATTGGGTGAAGTGTGAAGAAGGTTGAGCGAAGAGTAAATAAGATTTTTCTATGCTTAATTGGAACTGTAATCGGGCTTGTATAGAAGCTATTTTCTCAATTCACATTTTGGATGGTTTTAATCCAAACTCCTTTTGGACAGTGAGTCCTCTTTTGTATTTGAGTAGTGAGCTCTAGGAAGTGTGTCTGAATGCATGTGCATTCCCATTCATTCTTTTTTATACTTTTAACAGGGTATAATATTGTGGACTAACATCCACCATGGTTTTCCCTTAACAAGGTTTCCATTTAAAAATCTAGGTGTTCTCTATCTCTTTGATGTGCTAATTATTTATGTTTAATTGCTTATTCATCAGATCTGAGCTTAAGTTAATTAGAAAAAGGCTCATTATTTTGTGACAACTGATTCACCCACTCTCTCAGTTGTCTGTCCTTATTTTTTCAACAATTGGTATCAGACCAGGTTCCTCTAAAGAAATTTTAAAGCTTGAGGTGATCCAAGGTGGCATCATACAAGAAGGATAGTCCTAGATTCGATGGAACAAACTACTCATTGTGGAAAGATAGGATGGAGTGTCATTTAAAGTGTATTGGTGAACCCTTCTAGAAATTTACAAAGAATCAATATGTTATTCCTCAGAATGGTCCTTCCACTGCTGATGAGGTTAAAGAGGTTGAGAATAATGTCTGGGCTATGGAAGCTTTGTTGAGTGCTTTAATAGATTTAGAGATGAAAAATGTGTTAGGTCTAAAGAAAAATCATGAGATGTGGATAAAGATGGAAAATTTGTATGAAGGAGATGTACATGTGAAGATGGCCAAGCAACAAATTTTGAATGGTAAATATGAAAATCTGAAGATGGGTGAAGATGAAAATATTTCTTCTTTTATGTAAAGAGTAAATGAACTAGTGATGGGAATTAGATGTGCTGGTGGTACCTTGGAAGAGGAAGAAATTGTGGCTAAGGTGCTTAGATCATTTCCTCCCTCCCACAAAGTGAAAGGTCATGCTATTGAAGAAACCAAATCATTGAAAAATTTAACAAGGGATATAGTAGTTGGTAAACTTGTTTCCTTTGAGTTGAGCGAATTTGGTGATTCTGTTCCCAAGACTGAAACTACATTTAAGGCTACCATATCCAGAAGAAATAAGAAAAGATATGATTCAGGAGAGAGTTCTAGAAAGCCATCCAAGTATGATGAAGAATTGAAACAGCTTGAAGATAAATAGAGAGGTAGAAGAATTGGAAGCACTGATTGTAAAGAAAGAAGGCTAAGGAAAAGGTAAGTATGAAGGTGTATTGCCTATTAAATGTTTTTATTGCAGTAAAATATGTCATTTTGCATCAAGGTGTCCTGAAAGAGTCCCTAGATCTAAGCCTTACAAATCTTGATTCCAAAAGAAATGTTATTTTGTTGAAGGAGTGACTGATGATGAGTCTGATAAAGATAATGGAAATGAAGATGATTGGGTTTTCATTGCTTTCAAGGAGAATAGTCCTGTTGCTATTGAGTCTACTACAGTTGAGAAAGCTCTTGCAGCTTGAATTGAAGAGAAGGATGAGTGGGCCATTGACAGTGGATGCTCACATCATATGACTGGTGACAAAGGAAAATTTGTAAATCTAGAGAAGTATGACTATGGGATTGTAAGATTTGGAGATAACAATGCTTGTGTGATTCGTGGCAGAGGATCTATTTTTCTTGGTGGTAAGCATAACACTGATGATGTTCTTTATGTTGAAGGCTTAGAGAAAAACTTGTTAAGTGTTGGAAAGATGGTGGACAAGGGTTATGATCTTCAGTTCAAAGATGGAAGGTGCAAAATATTTGGAAGCTCTAGAAATGTAATTTCTTTAGGTAAACAGACAAAAGGTAACATTTTTCACCTGAATGCTGCTAGTGAAAGTTGTTTAATTGCTCAAGTAGATGAAAGTTGGTTATGGAATAGAAGGTTGTGTCATGTGAATTTTCATAACATAGTCAAAATAAGTTCCACTCAAGCAGTAAGAGATCTACCTAAGTTAGTGAAGCCTACTAGCACAATTTGTAAGGAGTGTTAGATGGGAAAATAGACTAGAGTTTCTTTTCAGAGCAAGAAACATAATTCAAATGGATTACTGGAGCTAGTGCACACTAATCTATGTGGCCCCTCCAGAGTTAGAAGTCTCCATGGTGAAAGGTAATTTATGTTTATTATTGATGATTACTCTAGAATGATATGGGTTGCTTTCTTAAGAGAAAAATGTGAAGCATTAGAAAAGTTTAGAAGTTTCAAAGTTATGACAGAGCATCAAAAAGGTTTGAAAATGAAATGCTTAAGGTCAGTCAGAGGTGGCGAGTTCACCTCTATGGAGTTTAATTCCTTATGTGATGAGCATGGAATCAGAAGACAATTATCTACTCCTTGAACCCCTCAACAGAATGGAGTTGTAGAGAGGAAGAACAAAACTATACTGGATGCTACTAGAACAATGATGATTGAAGGAAATGTGCCTCACATATATTGGAGTGAAGCTGTAAGCACTGTTGTGTACACTTTGAACTGGGTAAATGTGAATGGTAATTCTGGTAATACTCCTTTTGAACTATGGTTTGGTTATAAGCCTACAATTAGGTATTTCAGGATCTTTGGAAGCAAATGCTACATCAAGAGATATGATGATATAGGAAAGTTTGATGTAAGAAGTGATGAAGGAATCTTTCTAGGTTACTCCACTAGAAGCAAGGCCTCTCGGTGCTACAACAGAAGACTGAGAAAAATGGTTGAGAGTGCAAATGTCAGAGTTGATGAGGATTCTGCTAAATCATCTAGATATTGTGGATAGGATTCAGATGAAGATAATACAAACAAAGGGAAGAATTTTCAAACAAAAAATCAACTTCAAATTGTGCCATATGTTCCATATGTTCCTTTTGTTCTGGTAAGTCAGGATAGTTGGGAAGCAGAGACAAGTGCAAGTGCAGAAGAAAGAACAAAAGAATCATAAGTTCAAGAGAATCCTAAAAATATGAGGTATGTAAAGCTAAATCATTCTGAAAATCAAATTATAGGGGACAAGAATAAAGGTGTGCAAACTAGAAGAAAGATTGCAGAAGAGTATTTCCTGATATCCAAGATTGAACCTAAAGATTTCAATGAAGCCTGCAATGATGAACATTGGATGGAAGCTATGAAGGAAGAATTAATGTAGATTGAAAAGAACAATACATGGGTACTTGTTCCTAGACCTAAAGATAAAAATGTGATTGGTACTAAATGGGTCTTTCGGAACAAGATGAATGAACAAGGTAAAGTGGTATGAAATCAAGCAAGATTGGTATGTAAAGGGTATTCACAAATGGAAGGTATTGATTTTGAAGAACCCTTTTCCCCTATTGCCAGAATTGAAGTTGTAAGGTTATTTCTTGCTTATGCTACATATAAGAACTATAAAGTATATCAAATGGATGTGAATTCTACTTTTCTAAATGGTGAGCTAGAAGAAAAAGTATACATTGAAAAACTGGATGGATTTCAACTAATTGATGAAGAAAACATGGTTTTCTGACTGAAGAAATCTTTATATGAACACAAGCAAGCCCCCAAAGCCTGATATGCTAGACTGGAAAAATACTTATTGAAGCTTGGATTCAATAAAGGTACTATTGACAACAACTTATATTTCAAATTGGATCATGATAAAGAGTTGATTATTGAGGTGTTTGTTGATGACATTATTTTTGGAGGAGATGATAATCTATGTATGAAGTTTGCTAAAGAAATGAAGAATGAATTTGAAATGAGTATGATTGGAGAAATGAAGTTCTTTTTGGGATTGCAAGTTACTCAGTTAGAAAAGGGGATCTTCATATCTCAGTCCAAATATGTGAAAGAGCTGCTGAAGAAGTTTGGTATGGATGATTCAAAGCCTATTGGTACTCCCATGGTAACCAGATGCAAGTTAACATAGAATGATGATTCTCCTAAGGCAAATAAAATAAGATACAGATCATTGATTGGTGGATTACTCTATTTAACACAGACCAGACCAAACATTATGAATATTGTGTGTATGGTTGCTAGATTTTAGGCTGATCCAAAAGAGTCTCATGTGACTATTGTAAAGAGAATCTTTAGATATCTAAAAGGAACAATTGGTTTTGGACTTTGGTATCCTAAGGATGATGATCTCACTTTGAAAGCATATACTGATGTAGATTGGGTAGGAGATGTAGATGACATAAAGAGTACTAGTGGTGGTGCTTTCTTCCTAGGGAAGAAGTTGGTGTCTTGGTTGAGAAAAAAGAAAATTTCCATTTCTCTATCTACTGCTGAGGCAGAGTATATTGCTGCTGCCAATAATTATACTCAAGTGTTGTGGATGAAACAAATACTAAAAGATTTCAGAGTAGTATATGATGAACCTATTGCCATATATTGTGACAACTCAAGTGCAATAAACATTTCTAAGAATTTGATGCTACACTCTAAGACCAAACATATATCAATCAAGTTTCACTTTCTAAGGGAGAAAGTAAGTGAGAAAGAAGTCAAACTGGAATATGTTCCTACCAAAGAGAAGATTACAAATATTTTCACTAAGCCATTGCCAAAAGATACCTTTAAGTATCTTAGAGGGATGCTAGGGGTAATTACTCCTCCTGATATGAACTAAAGATGCATTAATTTGCATCAATCTGTGCATTTCATGATCATATCATCCTGATCCGGATTGATGTTTTTTGTGGCTGCTACTCAGGGGGAGTAGTCAGATGTGTAGATATGTGGTTCAAAGCTCATGTGGAAAGATAATGCTTATCTTTTCCATTGATGTCAAAGGGGGAGAAGAGTAATGTGAAAAACTACTGATTATTTAGGGAGAAGAGCCCTGTGGGAAGAAGTTCTTGAGAAGAGTTGAGTCAGAATCTAAGGAGGAGTAAATGCTCATTCAAAGTTGGGTTGATGGTGTTTTTCACATCATGTGTTGCCATCAATGCCAAAGGGGGAGATTTTTGGATGTTGTGGGTGTGTTGTTGATATGTTGTTGTCATTGATGTCAACACTATTAGCATTTGGTGTATTGGAAGTTGTATATGTCGAGGATATTGAGAAAATTGTTAGAAGAAGTGTTCCAGGTTCCTAGTGGAACTGTGAAAGTCATGAAGGTGTCTTGTTATGTATGTTGTAGATCAGTTCTTGTAGGGTTTTCTGCTGAGTATATCTAGTTCATCCACTAGAAGTTTTAGAGGTCCATGTGAAGGTTTGATCGTGTTGTGAACAATTATGTTCTAACAGTATTTTTGTGGGTTCTATCAGTGTTCCTGAGTGAAATTTATGTGTTTATGGTAATCTCTATTGCTGTGGATGTTTCTCTATTAGTTTTTGTTGATGTTGGATGCTTCTAGATTGTGCTCTATCTTTGTGGTACATCCACATTGATCGGTGTGCTCGTGGTCAAATATTTTTCTCTGTATGTTCATTTTTTCATGTTCCTGGCTGACATGATGATGGTGGCATGTTGTGGATCTTCGAGTTGAAATTAATTGAAGTATTTTTGTGTTGGAGTTGTTAATTTAGGTCTCCACTATGTTGTGGCTGACCTTGGTGGATTCACATTGCAAATTTATTTGTAAATTTGGGTTGACATTATAAATATGTTTTATTTCGCTGGCTGACTAAGTTGTTGGTGTAATCTCATGTTACGGATATATAAGAACGATTTTTTCATCT
Source organism: Sequoia sempervirens (assembly GCA_007258455.2). Taxonomy (NCBI): domain Eukaryota; kingdom Viridiplantae; phylum Streptophyta; class Pinopsida; order Cupressales; family Cupressaceae; genus Sequoia; species Sequoia sempervirens. The sequence continues at coordinate 938,676,060 of VDFB02281492.1, read as the reverse complement.
ATGTAGAGTGTGCTTAGTGTGATTCAAATGCTCAAATGTGTATATGTGCAAAAATCATTTGTAGAGTAGAGTGTGAAGAAGATTGAGCGAAGTGTGAAGAAGGTTGAGCGAAGAGTAAAGAAGGTTTTTCTATGCTTAATTGGAATTGTAATCGGGCTTGTGTAGAAGCTATTTTCTCAATTCACATTTTGGATGGTTTTAATCCAAACTCCTTTTGGACAGTGAGTCCTCTTTTGTATTTGAGCAGTGAGCTCTAGGTAGTGTGCCTGAATGCATGTGCATTCCCATTCATACTTCTTTATACCTTTAATAGGGTATAATATTGTGGACTAACATCCACCATGGTTTTTCCCCTAACAGGGTTTCCACGTAAAAATATTGGTGTTCTCTGTCTCTCTGATGTGCTAATTATTTATGTTTAATTACTTATTCATCAGATCTGAGATTAAGTTAAGTAAAGTAGAAAAAGGTTCATTATTTTGTGACAATTGATTCAGCCCCCCCTCTCAGTTGTCTATCCTTGTTTTTCCAACAACTAGGGCTTATAGGATCCTAATCAGCAAGGGAGACAACCTATTGCTAGGCTGCCTCATGAGCACATCATCATCCCTTCTATCATGGAGGAGAGTGCCGATGTAGAGACTTTGTAGGCCATCAGCTCTTTGACCTAGAGTTTCATCCAACATGCCAGTTCTATTCTACAACGCCATCTAGGGGAGTCTTCGATTTATGGGCTTCGATCCCATTTGTGTCAATCTTGCGGGGTGACTTGTTCATATGACCCCACTGACACTTAGGAGGCTGCTATGTAGGATCTGTCTACAACTATGGAGATGGCAAGGGCAACTGACATTTTGCATGAGGCCTATGTCATTGATACTCAGGTAAAAGTTAGCACGTTCATTGAATTCAATTTATTAAATTTTGATTTTAAAATGAAAGATTACCTAATTTAGATTTATAATTTTAATAAAATTGCAGGGTCACAGTGTTGATACTGGATACACCGGCCCTACACCTGCTTATTTCTCCACTGCACCTACCATTGAGGTATGTAACTAGTAAAAACATATAAATTTATTACATGTTAACAACATTGTTTTATGAATGGTATTTTAATATGTGGTTTTGGATGTTGAATAGGCTTGTATTGGAGGTTTTGAGGGAACACCTCCTAGTTCCAATAGATTTAGGAAAACCTACACATAGGTAATAGAGTAAAGAGTTTAATTAATGAATTGTACTTAATAGATTTGTGTAGTTTATATTCATATCATTGATTACGTTACATTGCACATCTTTCAAACTCAAAGAATTACTTCACATTCCATAACTAGTAACTAGATGTTGATAGATGAAAAAATTTCAACTACAATATAGTTGTTTAGAAAGCCAACATAAGCAGAGATGCAATTACTTCACATAGCATAAGTAATAAGTCTAGGAGCAGCTTCCAATTGCATTTGCTTGTCATGGCATTCCATGAGAACACTTTTTATTGAGGCATCTTCTCAAACAGTTTTCTACCTTGTCTATGCTATGGATGGTTGGAAGGAATATATGAAAGAATAATAGCATAAACAAGGCAACAAGTTGTTTGAAAAAAATGCCTCAAAGAAATGCGGTCTCATGGTGATGTCCATCACCATGAGACTCAATTTGTTTGAGGCACTTTTTCAAACAACTCACTGCCTTTTCTATGCTACCACATTTTTCATACATGTCTACCAAAGCATTTTATCAAATAGTTCATTTCCTCACTGCTATGGCTAAAAGCTTAAAAAAGGTGCTTTCCAACAAACTATGGATGCTTGGAAAAAATCTATCAAAGCATAATAGTAAGCAATAGCATAGACATAGAAAGTATAGCCTGAGGGTTCTCGAAGAATGTGGGAGTCTCATGATGGAAACGCTACTCCATCACCATGAGACCACATTTCTTAGATGTATTTTTTCAAATAGCTTACTACCTTTTCTATGCTACCACATTTCCATACATTTCTACCAAAGTGTTTTATCAAACTACTTGAACTTCCTTACTGCTATGGATAAAAGCCTAAAAAAGGTGTTTTCCAATAAACTATGGATGCTTGGAAAAATTATATCAAAGCATAATAGTAAGTAATACTATTAGAGAAGGAGGGGTCGACTGCTTGAGGGGAATGCCCAAGAAATGCAGTCTTATGGTGATGGAATGCCATGACGCGGCATTTTTGTAATGGCATTCCATCACCATTACCCCATTTCTTTGATGCATTTTTTCAAATATTTCACTGCCTTCTGTATGCCACCATAGTTATCATACATTTCTATGAAAGCATTTTATCAAATGGTTCACCAGCTTGCTGCTATGGGTAAAAGCCTAAAAACACATGCTTTCAAACAAGATAGATAGGGAAAATATAAGCATGATATTGTAAATATATAGTTTAATAAGTACTCATAATTTTGTTCATTATCTTGTACATTATAAGTCATGATGTGGATCACTATTGTAGTTTTTGTGATTGAATAATTTGTTGTTTTATTTTTAGATATTGCAAGCAGAAACACCTCTAAAGGTTCAGATGACAATGGACATTGGTGTTTCATCTACTATAGAAACCTCGATGGATCTGACAGGGGAGGTATGAGGAAAATTACTAAATTTCAATTTACATTCATTGTTATAGATGTTAGTGAAAAATTAAACCATTATTGATTTGTAGTTTAATTTCTATTTGGATGGTTTATATAGGGCTTCAACACACCTCAACATGGGCATTTGAATATTTCCCTCATGGAGAGTGATCATTAGATGACAATAAGTGATTATTTTGTTAAATATATCATTTTTTTAATGTAATTTCTATATATTAATGTCTTTACTTCTTATAGTAACAGGTAAGACTTGTCCAAGAACTAAACCCTAGGAGGAGCACCAAGAGCACTCTTGAACCACAGCATAAACGAGTGACAAACGTATCACCATCTGATCGACATGCACAAGGCAATAGTTTATTTCGAGAGCATGGAGAGCAATGAATTTTGATTCTAGAGCCCTTTTTTGTATGCCTATATGGCATTTCTATACATATTTTGTATTGGATATATTTGGCATTATATGCTTATATGTCATTCTCATAAGCCTATGTGGCTATTTTTGTACCTATATTTTATACTTATATCAACATATATATTGATGTATGCCTACATGGATATTTGGTTAATACATTTTTTTTTATCGATGGTGTCCATATTTGCATTATAAATCCATGGTTCAATAGATATGAGTTGTATTCAAGTGTATAATTTACAACTTACGTGTTTTTATGCCTATACCTTGTATTCATGCATATACTCTGTATTAATTTGTGTATACTATGTATTCATGTGTATACTTCAAGGCTCACGTGTTTTTGAGTACTTGTGCTTCCCTTATTCACATGTACATGCTTGACTTATTGAAATGTATACTTATTAATTGGTTAGCCCTAGCATTGCTCATTGTTGTCCTTAATGGTTTGTCTTGAATATTGATTGATTAATGCTAAAAAACTTTATTAGTTGATGCTAAACAACTTCAATATTTCTAGGAATACTAGTAGAGTTACAAATTCCAAAAATTGCACAAAATGAAAAGAAAAGAATAACTATAAATAAATGCACTGATTATTAACTCGATAATTGATAAAGAATGGGTATAAAATATATCAAGAGATGAGCCTTCTAGAATGGCATCTGCCAACTAGAAAATAGGTAAAGCATTCCTAATACTTTGAAAGTAATAATCCATCCAAAATTGCAATAGGAGAGAAGTGATGCAGAGTAGGGAGGCCTTCAATTACCAATCACAAATTCAACTGATTTCAACAAGCCTTCAATCTCCAAAACCCTAACTAGGGTGATTCCCTTCACAATTTCACTATTTCCTTGTAGGTCTATAGACCTAGTTTCTTGGACCTATCTCACAACTCCACTCTCAAACCCATTAACCAATTATATTTCTAGACACTCTTTAAGGCATACCAAAACATATCTCAAAATATCATATATTTTTTTTAGAAAAAATCCCTTAAACTGATGCTTCTACGCTGTCCCCTTAAGCCAAATAGGCCTAATTTACAAAGCAGCTCTCCTCTAAACAATCTTCCAATCCCAAATACCTATGTAAATTCATTTACCAGTCTACAAAACCACCAAATCAGTAACTTTTAGCCAATGAACTGCTCACTAAGTCCTCTTTATACAAAACCCTCATTTTTAGCTATTTACAAAGGGGTTTACTGAAAAATCCACTTCCCAAATTTTTTACACTTCACCAATGCATCAAAAATACTTCAAATGGCCTACACATGCTTAATCTATCACCAAAATTTTCTGCTTGAAGAGTTTTCCTCACCTACCCACCTTTAACCATCAAATTTCACTGAAAACATTCAAATTTGACAACTAGGGCATCATGCCCAAACCCACAAATGACCTCTCCTGCTCCCAAAACCATTCAATCAACTAAATCATACCATATTGGGCCCATTCCACTCAGCTACAAGAGTTACAATTAGTGGAATGGGCCATAATCACATTTTTATGTTTTCAAAACCTTAAAATTGGAGTTTTAGACTCGCCTACAGGGAAAACTCAATAAGATTCTACAACCCCAATGGTAACACCTAAAACTCAATCAAAATGATATATGGGACATTGAAACAACAATTCAAATCAATTTGGATTCACCATCAGGTCG